>OZ038484.1:126253522-126533522 GCA_964036315.1 Acanthosepion esculentum | reverse complement strand
TTTGTAAAAGTGCACACGAACTTTATGGACACCCTGTATTTTGAAAATTGTATTGTACACGCCTCATATCATTTGCACACACACATAATTTCCCATACCTTTTGTATGGTTCCCAGTGCATCAGTAACAATTGAGATTATCACAGTTTTGAGATGCCATATTATTATTAGTAGTAGTAATAATAGTGTTTTCTGTTATTTGATTAAGTTCAGTCAGTTAGACACGCGTAGGCGATCATGTATCTTTCGATGCATGACTGACGAAGCAGATTTTTTCCCGAAGTCAGTTGCCATTTCTTTTTGCTGGAGACCAGTTGTCTGTCCTGCTGGGCAAGAAAATAGGATCATATATTTCACGTAAGTGAATGTAATGGATACGACTGGAATTCGAACTCGGCTCTCCGTTTCCTCAATCCGAGCCGCTATCCATTACTCCACCGCGCCTCCTAAGTTACTAAGAGGAATTAATCAAACAGTTTCGTAAAAGTCCTATGGAACTCGCCAGTCATTTCGTTCATTCCCCCGGGGCGAGACATTTATTTTCCCCAACTCTCCTATCATTTGTTTCAAACGGAACAAAAACACCAGATAATTTTTAACGAATACAGACGGTTACACTCAAAAATCCATTGGAGTTTCTGATCCCAACGATCAAAAAGACCTTGAAGGTCAAGTTGATCCCATCATAGATTCGAAGAGAAACCTCAAAATTTCTTCAGAAGGTGGTAATTGTATTGACTACCGTTTGATATACGCCAACCAATGTACCAAACATGACATGATTTATGTGGGTTGCACGAGGATAGTTACATATGCAAACTACTAAAGTCCTCACTCAGTAGAATGAACAGAATAAGAGGAGACTTCCATAGGATTTATATTTATAATAATAATAAAACCATATAATAATTATCAATGTGTATTTATATATATTTCCTGTGCACTTATTTATATATTTCCTGTCCCATCTGTAGTGATAAGGGAAGTAAATCAACATAAGTTAGTAAGTTTATAGGTGATTGCTTCCTTTAGTCGTTTAATAATCTATACAACTAAAATATTTATTTGCATTTAGACAAAATTTGTTCACGAGCAAAATGAGCAATTTAATTAATCAGTTTCTTTACTCCTGCGTTTCTTAGATTGCAGTCTTATTTGTTCAAGTCTTTCATGTGATGCACTCAGATTTTTTTTTATTTTTGATTTTTTAAGCGTATCACCCCAAGCAAGGCTGGAAGCCACTATCACGCAAGGGGTTAAAGAAGGGTTGGAGGAAGAGCAGATAGGAGTGGTAAAGGAGAGGATGTGGAGAAAGAGAAAGACAGTGGGTCGATCAAGGCAAGGGGGTTGCAGAAGATTTGGAGCGAGAGCAGATAGGAATGAAAAATGAAAGGATGTGGAGAAGGGAAGTGGATAGATCAAGGCAACTGGAGATGTCGATTGACGCTACACCTTTGTTTATTAAATGATCACCTTTCTTGTTCTTAAATTAGGCTTTGTCGTCGCCGTCATTCTTGTTCTGTTGCTAATCTTTTTCTTCCGACAGATATTTCCATTTCACTGTTATGTTAAACACATACAGTTCTTTACACGAAAAGATATTGAGCAAAAAGCTATTCATATAATACCACTAGAAATCAATGGATACCATTGAATATCAAAACAATATAAAAGAAACGGATTAATTAAACGGTTTATTGGTTTCTATTTTAGCTATGAAATCTTCATCTCCGCTTTATTGAACCTCAATACATTGTTTAAAACTTTTGTTTATTGCATCTCACTATTAAAATTGTCTAACATTTGTTGTCATTTTTGAAGGCACAGATACACTGGTCATAATAATAATAATAATAATAATAATAATAATAATAATAATAATACAATTCTATGGGACTACACAATATACACTGACAGAAAAATCAAAGCCAACCGCCCAGACATTGTTATTAAAGACCACAAACAAAATAAGTGCCACCTTATTGATATGGCAGTCCCTGCAGACTGCAATGTATCTTTGAAGATATTCGAAAAACTGTCAAAATACAAGGACCTTGAAATAGAAATCTCAAAAATGTGGCACATGGGAACATCAACAATCCCTGTTGTAGTTGGAGCCCTTGGACTGGTTGGAAAAGATTCCAGTAGGCTAATTGAAAAGATCCCTGGAAGTCCATGCCTCAAAGAGATACAAAAATTGTTCTGACAAGTACAGCCCACACTTTACGAGGGGCTTTATCTATGTAATTATTTTTTTATTTTTTTTATTTTATTTTATTTTTTTGCAGTGGAAAGTGTCATGATGCCATTTCTAACCTTAGGTCCCTGGGCGGGACCCGGAAAGAAATGTGTAAACGCTAGATATCAAAGGAAATAAAATAATAATAATAATAATAATAATAATAATAATAATAATAATAATAATAATATATTTTGCTTTCTGATCAATATAATCCCTTACCGTATCATTATCTGAGACCAAGGCTAAGGCAATTAGCTAAATACATAGATCCTGCTTGCACAAATTCTGATGTTAAGTGACACCTAAAAGGTACATTGTTTATATTTTCTTCACATTATTATTATTATTATTATTATTATTATTATTATTATTATTATTATTTTATTTCCTTTGATTTTTGGTGTGCACTCATTTCTTTCCGGGTCCCGACCAGCGACCTAAGATCAGAAATGGCATCAAAAAAAAAAAAAAAAAAAAAAAAAACCTCACATATTTTATATAGATAAAGCCCTTCGTAAGTGATGTGATTTTTATTATTTTTCCCATTGTGTAGCGCCAGTTCATAGCGTTTGATGAAGACCCAGACCAAATTAACGTCCCTTTCACCAAGAAATGCCGAAAAGAACCCCAAAAGATATCATGACGATCTACTGGATCATTGGATAAATTATTTGATCGTGACAAATCTTAAAATTAAAAAAAAATCTATGAAAGATGAGATTTCGAGATGTGGGATGCGAATTAAAGTTTCATGAGAGGGTATTTCATTATTCCCAAAAGATCAACATGATCGCAATTGTCTTGACACATTTCTAAAGATGCTACAGTATTGAACTGGAAAAAGAAAAAAGAAAAGAAAAATAATGTAATTGACCCTGATCTGGCATCTCGTCTGCAGTCGCTCTCTCACAGACGTGCCGTCGCCTCCCTCTGTCTTTTTTTACAAATATTCTCATAGTAATTGCTCCGATGAGCTGCTTTCGCTGGTTCCCAGACTTCATGAATTCAAGCGTCTTACGAGGCTGGCATCCCGCTCTCACCCTTTCACTGTTGAAACTGTTAAATGTAGCCGTCTCTTCTACTTCAATAGCTTCATGTCTCGCACCTCTCGCCTGCGGAACTCTCATCCCTATTCCTGTTTCTATGATAGCTATAATCTCCAACTATTTAAATGTAATGTCAATCGACATCTCCAGTCGCCTTGATCTATCCACTATCCTTCTCCACATCCTTTCCTCTTTCACTCCTATCAGCTCGCGCTCCAAATCTTCTGTAACCCCTTGCCTTGATCTATCCACTATCCTTCTCCACATCCTTTCCTCTTTCACTCCTATCTGCTCTCGCTACAAATCTTCTGTAACCCCTTGCCTTGATCTATCCACTATCCTTCTCCACATCCTTTCCTCTTTCACTCCTATCTGCTCTCGATCCAAATCTTCTGTAACCCCTTGCCTTGATCTATCCACTATCCTTCTCCACATCCTTTCCTCTATCACACATATCTGCTCTCGCTCCAAATCTTCTGTAACCCCTTGCCTTGATCTATCCACTATCCTTCTCCACATCCTTTCCTCTTTCACTCCTATCTGCCCTCGCTCCAAATCTTCTATAACCCTTTGCGTGCTAGTGGCTTCCCGCCTTGCTTAGGGTGAAATGCTTAAAAAAAAAATACTGTCATATTTTTGTGCTAAGTGCCATTGTTAGTTACTAAGTTTAGCTTAGTTTTAGCATAAGACCACATGTATTATGATCGGACTCACTTTTAAGGAAGTGGCTGTTATACCATGATGGGCCAACCATTTCTATCAGCATCGGAAATTAGATCACTTCTTTTAGGGAAAAACATATCCGATTCAGTAATGGTGATTTTCTAGATGTGACACAAGGCCGAAAGTATGGGGAACCTTTGATGTGTTATTGTGACATCGCTTTGTTACAAGATTGATCTACCCAGTGCCCTTGAACACTATACTATATCGAGTTGAGGTTGTAGCTTGAGTCAGTGGGCCTCATACTAATTACCGATGATAACTTTTAATGTCCCTAAATATCTAAATTTAATGCTACTTTCTATCTAATATGTCATTTTGATGCATGCTCTATTTTCAGCATCGACATGTGTTCATTTCTTTATCTCCCCTCATATTGCGTCAATGAGAAACTAACTGACAACGTGAAATGCATTCCTGAGTGATTACAGATACTACTCTTGAAAGTCAATCAGTTATGTGCCATGCGTGATACACGCTTAGGCGATCATGTATCTTTCAATACATGACTGACGAGGCAGATATTTTTCCCGCAGTAGATTGCCATTTATTTCTGCGGGAGACCAGTTGTCATCCAAGGCTATAGAACCCGGTCTGTCCTGCTATTTACCCGAAGCTGGAGAGAGATGAAGAGAATTCATACCTGTCCCAAGGTATTAGCACAAAAGTGAATGTAATGGGTTCAACTGGAATTCGAACTCGACTCTCCGATTCCTCAACCCGAAATTTTTAATAAATTTGCATCCAATACAAGATCACTGAAGGTAGAGGGAATAAGCTTGTTCTGTGGATGCAACAGGAAGAAGTGTAGATTATGAAGATATGTAGAATAGATAACGGTTGACTCTAAATAAAATTATTATCAACCGCTTAACTTATACATATATATATATATATATATATATATATATTATAAGACAAACTTATCTTAGCCGACGCGTTTGGTCCTCTGAGGTACTTTATCAAGGCAAATGATAATTTTTATTATACATATTATCCTTTTACAGATAGATTCTATCTGAAATATATATATTAGGTCAGAACAATTTTTTGTATCTCTTTGAGGCATGGACTTCCAGGAATCCCTTCAATTAGTCTACTGGAATCTTTTCCAACCAATCATAGGACTCCAACTACAACAGGGATTGTTGATGTTCCCATGTACCACATTTTTGAGATTTCTATTTCAAGGTCCTTGTATTTTGACAGCTTTTTGAATATCTTCAAAGATACATTGCAGTCTGCAGGGACTGCCATATCAATAAGGAGGCACTTTTTTGTTTGTGGTCTTTAATAACAATGTCTGGGCGGTTGGCTTTGATTGTTCTATCAGTGTGTATTGTGTAGTCCCATAGAACTGTAACAGGTGCCAACTCCGTAACCGGGTCTGGGTGATGTTCATACCAGTTTCTTTCAGTTTCCTTCCCGTAGAAGTTGCAAATTTTCCAGTGTAGATATTGGCCCACTCTGTCGTGCCGGGTTTTATATTCAGTGGGTGCCAATATCGTGCAACCTGATACAAGATGATTAATGGTTTCTGGATATTTATCACAGAATCAGCATTTTCGGCTAACACAGTATTTTAGTATATGTTCTTGATAATTCCTAGTTAACAAGCATTGGTCCTGTGCAGCAAGGATAAAACCTTCAGTTTCAACTTTCAGCCCTGCACTACGTAGCCACCGATGGTTACGGTTTTTTTTTTTTTTTTATCATTATTATTATTATTATTATTATTTTTTTTTTTTTTTTTTTTTTTTTTTTTCACATGTTGTAAATAATAAAAGATTTTTAATTTAACAGTTTTCTTTTAATTTTTAAAAATTTTACAATCATGTGTGTTAAAATTTACTCCCTTTCGTTTATAAGACATTAAATTACATCACTACATAATTTACCTTGACTTTTAGTTAGCTGGTGTATATTTATAAGCGTTCTTAAATTAGAAAATTTTGGAAAAAAAAAATTTTTAAGTTACTTATCGTTATATATGCTTTATATCTGAATTTTTGCATATATATATATATATATATATATATATATATATATATACGTACATAGCTCTTCCTCTCTTTCTTTTTCTCTCTCTCTCTCTCTCTCTTCATATATATATATATATATATATATATATATATATATATATATATATATATATATATATATATATATATATATATAAGTGATATAATTGCTTGATCCATCTTCTAATGCTCTGAAGAGAGCGGTTTGGGGAAAGAAGACGTGGCTCTTGAGGCACAATCCGTTGGGTTACGTATACTTGGACGAGTATCACCACGGAATTTATTAAGTAGCGGCGCTATATCGAGTCTAGTCAGTTTCTTCTTCGTCAACGAGGCCCGTTGGTCCAATGCCATGACTCTTCCATTGTATCGTAACGGACCGGGCTCGATTCTCGGTGATGACTCCCAAAAATGAAGGAAACGGTCGTCTCTCAGTGTTTCCTGTTGAGAATTCTTTTAGACTCGATGAATTACTGTATATATATTAAGCTATCGGTAAATCTCGAAACACCCATCTCTGTGTTAAATATGCTTTTCTGCTATATTTTAAACTAAAAGTAATGTTCGTTTTAATTTAGAATTAAACTTTAAATCAGATTTTTAATAAAGAAAATTATGTTACGTTGACAGATTTGTTAATAAGTCAGATTTTAAAGATTTCAAAGATTTAAAAAATAATTTCAATCAAGTTAAATTCGGTTTGAAATACAGCAACTTATTTTGCTTATTGTGTAAATATTCATTTTCATCTATTAGTTTGGAATTAAAACTAAAATAAAAGCTTCAATAAACATCTTTCATTTTTCAAATGCATTTTAAATCGAGGTATTTTTAAGGTACCGAGATACGGTTTACCAACTTTAGAGAAATACACTTTTTGTCTAAGAGTTTAAGAAATTCTTACATGATTATTAGAAATCATGAATTCAATTATACCCACGGTAATCACCGATGTTAGTAGTACCGAAATTGTGTAACTGAAATATAAATATTTTTTATGGTAATTGTCTTGGTTCTGGTGGTGATAGAGGTAGAGTAGGTAAAAACCATCTTAGAAATCTGAATCCAAGCCAACTTTTTTTCATACAGCTATTTCTATATATTTTTAAAAATTTAAAATGATGTTTAAAATAAGTTTTGAAATGCAAATCCCTTTGTCACAAGCTATGCAGAGTTGCCTCCCTTACACCAAAATATAACATCTGTAAATATTTCCACTGCAGCCATTACGTTTTCAAAAAAAACTCACCGAATAAAATGGAAGCCTATGAAATAATTTTTTAATGATAACCTTAAATCTCGATACTTGTATGATGAATAGATTTGGTACATCTTCATCGGAAGCAATTCCGTAGACATAAACACATGCATACCGCGCAGCATGACTCTCAGAATGGCAAAAAGCTGTTAAGATAATTGGAGATTGTCTGTGCCGAATACAATTCGATTTGCTTTATGGTAACATACTGGGAAAGCGGGGTGGGAGGGGTCGGTAATACCCGGATGGTATTATAAAGATAAGACGTCTGTCATTACTTACAGTACCGAGTGTCCCGCAGCGGTTTCTCATATGTTAATTTTCTAAGCATAGCTTAGATGTGGCACAAGGACGAATGTATGGGGCACCTAATGAGGATCGAACACTACTCAGTCGTAATTGATCTAGCGAGACAAGCGGTTATAATAGGATTATATATATATATATATATATATATATATATATATATATATATATATATAGGTAACTATACTCGTGTCGGAAAAACCTTCGAATTCTTGATTTAACAATAGCCAAATCAATCACGAAGGAAAAAAAAGGTTTTAAAAAAGAAAGAGCCAGGAACATGAAAGTCTGTCGAAAATAATCGCACAGATACAGGTTCAAAGCCCAAAGAAAAAACCCCGATACGAGTAAACAACTAACTAAAGAGCTCAATACAAACGTAGAGCAAACCGAGTCAAACCTAATGAGCCAGACAAACCTACCAAGGTTTCACTTAGGCAGATCGTCAGGTAGGTTTGTCTGGCTCATTAGGTTTGACTATATATATATATATATATATATATATATATATATATATATATATATATATATATATATATATATATACATAAATTCCCAAGAGGACAGAATCCAGGTAGAACTCAATGTCCAGGACAGAGTAAGAATATAATATAATATAAAATTTGTAGGTCTGATGAATTGGATCGTGATTATGATTCCAATGTAATAAATTTTAACCATGGAATATTAGTGTTTGAGCCTTTTATATTTATATATATATATATATATATATATATATATATATATATATATATATATATATATATATATATATATATATATATATACAGTGCTGTTCGATAAAAGTGACTAAATGTTCTCTTCTCCGATGAAACGAAAGTTGAGCTAAATTCAAAGGATAAGCGATCTAAAATCCGGAGAAGAAGCTTTGAAAGCTCTTTGAATTTAGCAGTAAGTACTGTCAAGCATCCATTCAGTATAATGTTCTGGGGCTGCTTTTCTTTTCATGGAACTGGTTTCTTAAAACCTATTGAAAAGACCCTCAGGAGCAAGCAGTACAAGGGAATTTTAGAGTCTTGTCTGCTCCCTTCTGCTGAAAGGGTGCAAATCGGCCCCACCAAGCTCATTTTTATGCAGGATAATGCTCCCTGTCACAAATCAAAATTGATGAAGGAATACTTTGATGAGAAGCAGGTGAGTGTTATGACATGGCCGTCCTAATATCCTGACCTCAACCCCATAGAAAACTTATGGAGCATTAAAAAGTACAGGCTCTCGAGAAAGCAGTTGAGCAACAAAGAGGATTTGATTGTGAATTTCATATCCGAATGGAATTCAATGCTTGGAGATGAGATTTGCCAGAAATTAATCAAGTCAATGCCAAAAAGGATTGAAAAGGTTATTCAAAATAAAGTAGGACCCATAGATTATTAAATATTTCCCCAAATCTCATTTATACCCAAAATTATAATTATTAATAGAATACCTTAGAGTGAGTAAACCTTTTTATTAGGTGGTCCGGAAGGGGTCTTTATATTAGTAAGATTAAAAATTAGTTTGACCCCAAAAACAATATGCAAAAAAAGTTTACGTAAAAAAATCAGGTGAGTCACTTTTATCGAACGGCACTATATATATATATATATATATATATATATATACATATATATATATATATATATATATATATATATATATATATACTACAGTTCAAAAGTTTGAAGCCACCCCCAGAATTAGCATGAGATGAATTTGACAGAAGAGTGTAACAAAAATTAAAAGAGCTCTTAGAGTCATTGATAAAAGAATGAAATCAATTATCAAACTAACACTTTGAGAAACTTTTGCAATGAAATCAAAATTTTGTGCAGCAGTAATCTAGGGTAAGGGAGAATATTTTGACTCGAGCAAATTTTAATCATAAAATGCTTTCTTTCTTTTTGTCATAATAAAAACTACTTTTTGTGCCAATTTAAAAAATTACCAGGGGTGTCCACAAACCTTGGAATTGTAGTGTGTCTATATATTTATATATATATATATATATATATATATATTACTGAGATGAGGTATTATGTACACTATTTACATTATTCGGACTATTGTCCTAATCTTTGTCGATATATTATATATATATATATATATATATATATATATATATATATATATATATATATAGGGTGTAATTAGTAAATTGTCGGCATTTTATATTTTTAATTTCCCGCATGCGCCTTGTTTGTTTTTGATTTTTGTCGTCTGAACGATATAGTAGGGTCAGTTGGGCACCATGATGCAATTTATTCCGCCAGAAATGCTCTACTGCTTGGTATTCGCGACGGAAGCTCCAATACGAACATTTCAGAGTATTCGGGTGTCAATCGGAGGAGGGGGCAGAGGATTCTGAAAGAGTTGAATGAGTCTAATGGTGATTACGAAGGTGTATCAGCTCAGAGACTCACTCTGATCGTTCTTATCAGAACAATCAGAATGAGTTTCCGAATTTGTTAGTGAGGGCCTCAGAATCAACACGGATGCCTAAAAGTGTCTTTAGGAGGAAGTGCTATCCTGGGTCAAGAGGGTGGTTGTTGCAAAACCCTATGTGTGGAAACTGCACCATGCCACATCAGTAGGAGAACCCAGTCATGGCTATCAGACAATTTCTGCGACCACATCACCCCTTATATCTGACTAGCTAACTCCCCGGACTGTAACCCACTTATTATTATGTGTGGGCCGCAGTTAAGCGAAAGACCAACAAAACTCCTTGTAACCCCAAAGACGCACTGAAGCCAAGGATTATGGCAGCATTCACCAACTCAAAGAAGGAAACCGTACAGAAGAGATGCAGGAAATTCAGTAGTAGTTTGGAGGCCGTGGTTGGAGCCAATGGCGATTTTATTGAATAAATTTACTCTTTAGTATTTCAAGATATTTTTGTATAATTTTGGTAAATATATCTGTTTAAATGATATGAGAATGTTATCTTCATTTTTGCATAATTTAGACAACAATTTATCCATTGCCCGCTGCATATATGCCTGAGTTTATAGAGCAGCCGTTTTGACCACAAATACGACCCAGAATCCCGTGGCCATATAGGGCCCATATTAATCAGATATCAACCTTCCTCAAAAATTGTCTCTGCGCAATCTGTGGCTATAGGTTATCCAATGTTAATCTTTTCGAAAAATGCAACATTGTTAGAATTGAAACTTTCCTGATGTAGTCACAACTTCGCTGGGCTGGTCATGTTACAAGAATGAGTGATGTCAGAATATCTAAGGTCCTCATGTATTGGCCAGCTTGACAGTGAATAAATAAATGTTGGACGGCGGTGGTTCGGGTATAAAGACAAGCTAAAATGTAACATCTCAATTGTCAATGTACCTCATACTAATTTCGAGCGAGTTGCCCTGGATAAAAATAACTGGACATATTTTTGCCAGAGTGGTATCAGAAATTTTTAAATCAGTTGTATTGACCGGCTAAGAGACGAAAGACAGCGGAAAAAAGCGTCAGCAAATGTTCCTGATGCTATGTCCGGATATGTTGCACAACATGTGGACTTGTATACAGGTCACTAGCGGGACTGAAGTGCCACATACGACACAAACATAAAAATTAAATGAGGTTGTCGGATTCTCATACGTCGAAATCGACAGGAGAGTCCATGATATATATATATATATATATATATATATATATATATATATATATATATATATATATATATATATTATAATATTTTTTTAAAAATATGATTCCTTTGCTACATAAGAGTTCTCACGTTTCAAAAGCGGGAGCCGAGACCCCTAATATAATTTTTGAAATTAAGTTGAATTAAGGTGTCTGGTCACGCTTCCTCGTCAAGCGAGAATTTGGGAATAAGCTATCTTGTGGTTAGCGCGTGTTTATAAGTATGGTCTCTTCCAACATTAGTTGCTATGGAAACGGCTAGGGTTGGTTATATTGGTTAGGTGGGGTAAGAGTTAAGAATTAATTTTATCTACAGATCAGTCCCCTTCGAAAAGTTTATGTCAGGTTATATTGGGATGCCAATTTCAAGTCTGATAGTAGGAGTGGACATCTAGCAGGTCAAAAGGCATTTTATGGCCTTGCCGCAGGTCGTTAAGTATCGAGAAGGTTCTGTTTCATTATTATCTGTCTATTAATCTGTTTATTTATTTGTTTATTCAAATGGCTATTTTTTTTTTTTTTTTTACAAACATGTTGAAATGGATTAGAATTTTTTTTTTTTTCGCGACTCCACAAAGTGTTTTTCTATTTAATGATTGGGTTGAGCTTTTAAGGCTTTTATTAAACTATAGAATTTATTTGTTTATATCTTTTTATTAATTATTTAATGCGAAAATTTGTTGATGTCGGCAAAATACCGTTAACTCCTGTCTATGGTTTAATAACTTTTCATTATTTAGAAACTTAATGATGTGTAGTTTTTCATGTAGGCATAAAGGGCATGGGTCGTCCCAGATTTTACAAGTTCTTGTTCTATTTATTATTTTCCATTTTACTTTCGGTGTTTTATTCGTTTCTTTTAAATGCCAGTAGTATTGGGATAGAGATGTCTGATTTCTATTTTGGATATTGTTGAAGGAGCTCTTGTGTTGTCTCCATCTAATTTTAAATTTATTCTTCGTTGACCCAATGTATATCCTGTCAGTGTTAGGACTGTCAATGGATGAGATGGTGCATTGGTATACATCGGATTTAGTGAGGCATTTATTTTCTAACGGGCAGTCATTAGGGTTTCTACAATCACATACTTTTTCATTATTTTTGTCTAATTGCAGTTTAGGAGTTTTATTGACACTGTTTAGGCATGCGTGTTTTTCTAGGATTTTATTATTATGCTTTTTTATGATTCTTTCTAGGTTTTCAGTGTAGCTGTAACTTAACTTTAAGGTGTTTTTATTAAAGATTTCGCTCTGTTTGCTATTTGTGAGGAAGTGTTTTCCAATTAAAGCTAGGAACTTATGCCCAAGTTTAGTACTGACCATTTGGTTGAACAGAGGGGTATACCATATGATCTTTCTTTTCCTGTTTTTCTTACTATTGGTACTATTGTTTGTATAGCTTATGTCAGCGCTTTTATATCCGCTATTTTTCAGGGCTGTGTTATAAAAATTACTGTGTGTTTATATCTATATATATATATATATATATATATATATATATATATATATATATATATATATATATATATTACATGAATCATTCATACAAAAAGCAGATAGTGAAGTTAATGATATAAATGGCGAGAATACATCTTCGCAAACAAATTTATCAAGATACATTAACCCACAAACCTGTAGATAAATGTTATGATCCCTGTTTTTAATAAATTCCAGTTGCATCAGGTCTTTTTTTACAAGTACTTTCGTCTGTTCATATAGACATCATCGGGTATGGAAATTTATTTTTTTTTTTTTACATCCAGGTAATCACAGGACAACGAAAAATTAGATATGATTCGAAATATGTTTTTTTTTAAATGTGTTATTGTTAACGGTAAGAAATTTTGGAGCGTGCGGTCGCAACGCTAAGGTTGAATTTTTTTTTTAAATTTAAGAGTGTGCGTTTTTTTTACTAATATGGTAATAGGAGAATTCTTTTGTTGTAGTAGTTTTTTCAGTCTTCATTGAAAACATGAAATAAAACATTTTATAAGTTTGTGTACGTGTCCGTTCACCCCCCCCCCCCCGAAAATCTATTAAATACTAGGTTAATTCAAAAGTTATTTTCCGTATTTCAAGCTTTAATAAATACTTCAAACAATTAACATAAGAAAAGCGTTTATTCATATATCCCATAATATTCTAATGTCTACTGCTATCGTTGTGCCAGAAGCACCATTCCACGCTTATAACATTTGGTTGGTTTAGAGACCAAAAACACGCTACAACCGTTTCCAACCTCATCTACATTTTTGAACCTCCGTCCGAACAGGAAATAAAGCCATAGAAAAGGTGGTAATCTGATGCTGCAAGTTCTGGACTGTAGACAGATTGATGCGGCATTCTAGTCACTGTAATTCGTCAAGTTTACACTTGGTCACATTGGCAGTGCATGCTGGGGCATTGCCATACTGTAGGTGTGTACTTCTTCGACTGACTAAAACCTGGTAGCGGGATTTCAAGGCATCATATAGTCGCTTCAGTTGTTGAATATAAAAGTCAGCATTCCCAGTATTATAATATTGAACAAGCTCAAAGTGCAACACCCTCTCGAAATTCCACCAAACAAACATGACCTTCTTCTAAAACTGCCTTTGTTTGACAACATGTCCTGAAGCCTGGTCGAATCAAAGTCACGAATTTCTTTTATTAGGATTACGAAAATGGATCCATTTTTCACCCCCAGTTACACTCTGACGTTCAAAACGTCCATCTTCAGGATTTGTTTGCAGTTCTACGTAAATGTTCACATATTGTCGAGCCTGGTCAGTTCACAAGGAACTACTCGACAGCGTCCCTTCGCAAAACCGAGTTTATGGAGGTGTTGCCTGATGGTGCTTTGTGAAGTTCTGCCAACATTATAGGAGCCATTGCCTGATGTTCGATCCTTTCAAGCAGAGCATAATCTGTCTCAACAGAAGGTTTCTCTTACTTTGGTTTGACTTCGAGGCTGGTGTTACCTTCCTTGAAACGTCTGAACTAATTTTGTGCCACACGTTTGTTGACGGTTCCTGAGTCTTCCATATCATTTCCGTCCTGGGTATGACGATAAACTACATCCGCGTCTTGGATAAATCTATAAACTACGTCCACCAGAATTCAAAGAGAGAGATGACAATTGACGTTGCATTTACATTTTTGAAGATTGTAGTTGACAGGAATACGAGAAGCTGGATGAGAGTTCCACGAATGAGAAATGTGAGAGAAGAAACTATTAACATAGAACTTACGGTTACATGTAGGAATTTCAATAATAAAATAATGAGACCTAGCTGTCAATCTAGTACTGCGCTTAAATGTGTGAAGTGGAGGTACGAAAGCTCTCCAGAACAACTGCCAGGAGCCACGTTAAGGCGGCGGGTAAGTGAATGAAACCAAAATGCTATGTCAGGACCGATGATGTTTCAAAAAGCACCAGACCAGATGAGGCAGAAATATTCGATGCACGGATGAATGATAGACTTATAAAGATGTAAGAAAGATTTTAGTGAGAAAGAATGTCTAACACGAGTCAGTGACCCAACTTTCCAAGCAACAGGTCAAGCAATTGATTCAATATAATCATTCCACTTCGTGTCAATGGAAAACACTAGCCCAAGAAGACATAATGAGTTGCCCTTCCGGGGGTTCCTGGAACGAGAACAGTCTACCCCTATTGATTAAATAAAGCGTTCAATTCAGTTCTGTTTGAATTTCTCGGATGAGGAGTTATCATTATTTACACTATTTATATTCAGACTCCGAGAAATTCAAACAGAAAGCAACCAAGTGGTAATAACAACAAAGATGAGGACAACAGTCTGAATATAAATAGTGTAAATAATGCTCATCCCAGTAAAAGTATTAACCACCATAGCATTTGGATCACAGATTGAGAGTAAAGCTAAAAAAAGCAATGTATAAAAGTAAGAAAACGTTGACATTTTTAATGTTATATTTTTTTTAAATCAATTTTCTGAAATGTTTATTTTTTTTACGTTTTGTTCATAAAAAAAAATCAACTTATGTTACTCGATATGTTTTATTTACACATCGCGACATCTATCGGAGAGATGAAATTTAAATTTGTATTATTGCATTATTCCAAAATTTTAACACATCAGCAGATAGCTATTAATATCAACAACTGAGCACAAATAGTTATTAATTAAAAAAATAGTAATTAATGTATAATTTTAAATGTATTAATTAATAAAACCAGAAGAGTCAGAATCGCTTTTCTATCCGAATTTTCGTAATAATCTTTGTGTAGCTCTTAAGTTTGCCTTTAAAATCATATCGTCCTTCGACAGTCTTTGTTTTTGATAATCTTCTATCTCTAACAAAAGAGCGTATTTCAAATATTGCATCGTGTGATATTATTCTTTTTATATCGGGCCTTTCCATAGAATGCTAACAGATATTAAAAGTTAAAAAAATAACCATAAATACTTAAAAATACGTATATCGCTATTTGTGCTGTTATGATCCTTATTACCTAAACAATAAAAATACTGAATAATTTTTTAAACATTAAAGTATATTTAATCACATCTCCCTAATAGCTGTCGCGATCTGTTAATAATGTATTTTTTATATATCTTCCTTAATTTAATTTTTTTTTTTAAATATATCGTTATAAACGAATCCGCCATCATTCAATTGCATTGCCATCATGCTTATTATAGAATCACAATGTCTAAATGACGTATGAGAAATAAATGACTACCATGATTTTTAAACCTATCGGGTTTTAATTACAATTTCGTTGATAACTATTTAGTATACACAGATCTCTCAAAGAAACGACAGCGTGGCGCAGCGATGCAAAGGATTGGGATTTGGCTCGTACAATGCCGGCTATCAGCGCTCGTAAAAAAAACAAATAAATAAATAAAGCAAGGCATAATGAATGTGTAACGATTCGTAAATAAGAAGCAGGGGTTGCGCCCCCTGTTTTGTTAGGTTATAGTAAAAGGAAGGCAAGTAAAATTTCCATAATAGACTAGAAAGACAGTTTTGGCACGAAAATATAAAGTCTCTCTCGCTCTCTCTCTCTCTCTCTCTCTCTCTCTCTCTCTCTCTCTCTATCTATCTATCTATCTATCTGTGTGTGTGTGTGTGTGTTCGTGTGTGTGTGTGTGCGCGCGCGCGCGTGTCAACTGTTGAACGAGAAAATGCGTTTTCTTAAATGATTTCAAAAGCAAGATGTCTCTTCATACAGGTAAGTCAAAAGCCATATCTTTCTTTGCATTAATACATAGAAATCAGTATATATGCATGTGTGTGTGTTCTGTACCTAATATGAATTAATTATGTAAGCAATATCTGTTTAATCAAAAATCAATCGTTTAATAAATATGTTATATCTTGTTGCTTGCACAACAGAAACTGTTCATATTTTGTTTCATGTTTTCATGCAATACTGTGCACGAATATTCATTTAAAATGTTTTGGACGGAGGATTTAATCGAGGATGAAAATAACAACGCCAAGAACAAAGCCTCACACTACAAATGAATCTATTCTATGAAGGCTATTCGTCTTTGTATATTTCCATATATGTGAATGTGTCTATGTGTGCCCGGCTTAAACTCCAAAACGACAATATACAGACGCTTAAAAACATATATATTCATGTGTCCAAAGAAGGTTTTGATAAAAAAAATCTATTTTTGTACTCTTTATATAAGCGGAGATAATTGTAAATTAAAACTTATGTAATATTTAACATTATAGAACTTAGCAAAATATTATGCCGATATTGTAGCGTTTTCAATATATACCCAAAGTCATTCAATTATTTTGTAGTGACAACGTAAGTAAAAAATGAATGAATTAATTGTACAATACTCCATATATTTTGTTTAATAAAGGCCAACTTTTTAAAATCATTATTTACCAGCAGCCATACCCATTCTGGTCGATCAGAAAAGCGTTCAATTAGAATGGAACAAAAACAGCATCATGTTTAGATGTAAGAGAGCCTATCTTCTTCAATTACTTTAAAATACTTTCATTAAAAACATTTTGAATTAATGCAGTTACTGATATAACAAAAGTAGTCTGTACTTATTCAATCGAAGTTAGCCGAGGACATGAAGGGGTAAAACAAGCAACATGAAGACCCACTTCAGACAACAATTATTTTGGAGATATTGAAATTCAATTTGTCAGTTTGCGACCAGTGATGTAAAAAAGGGTGCATTTATAAAGGAATTGTTAAGCTTGATAAAAATTGGTTGAATTCGCTATTTACGCGGGTTTTCACTATATGGATGGACTCAATTATCAAGTTAAATAACTTTTAAACAATCAACTTATTGTTGGCTACAATTGAGTGAAGTTTGTATTAGATTGCTTGAAAATTGAGGGAGTTTTTAGTTAAAAATTTGTGTTGAAATCGATTTTTCGTTTTTTGCGGTTTTTAGCTAAATGCAGTGACATAGAAATAAAATCGAGGTATCGTTGAGTTCTTCATGACGTAAGTAACCTACATACCGAGTTCGAACGAAATCGGAGGAAAGAAGTTGAATTTATCGATTATTGATTTTTTTTAAATTATCGATTTTTTACGCTAAGAAACTATCTTACATTGTACAACGGATGTGCCAAGTTTGGTCAAAATTGATTGGATAGATCTCGAGTGAAAAGGTATCACTCAGACAGACAGACAAACAGACAGACAGACAGACAGACATCTTATGTTTTATATAGAGAGATAAATTAATTATCTTGTATAAATTTTTAACAAAAAGTTTGTATTTATATATATATATATATATATATATATATATATATATATATATATATATATATATATATATATATATATATATATATATATAAACTCTCCGTCATTCAATTAGTTTTAAAAATAGAGTAACAAAAAATCAAATTAAATTAAAAATGCATAGATTAAAAGAATGAACGGGCAATCATTTTATTAAATAAGGGGTTTATTTGTTTTAAAATCACAAACATTTTTCCTTTAAAGATAAGAAGTTCTTGTGGAATTATCTTCTGATATCTTGCTTCCCTGCCACCTACAATCTTTAAAAATATTAAATGTCACATCCACTATCTTCTGTCTCCCTGAAATCTGTTCTTATATTGTCCTTTCTCCTTTCAAAGTACTTCTCTAAAGTCTTCTCATTCTCTTCCACTCCCGGTAACTCCTTGCTTTATCGCCTTGGTTGGGATGAAATGATTTAAAAAAAGATTATTCCCGCATAAAATATAACCAATGCAATTGCAGAATTAGTTAAATATTGTCGTCACTTTTTAAATCTGGGTAAAGATACTTGAAATTTCCCCAATACATTATGCAGAAGAATGGCTTGAAAAATTTAATACTGTTTACAGTATTGAAAATATGATTAATTATCATCAGATTACTTTACTCTATAAACAAGTTTGAAGTGTTGTTATCTACTGTTGATAAAGCAGAACGCTTTTCCCAGAAAATTCTCTTCCAATTCCACTGTCGACATATCAGAAGTATCTTTGCCTAATTTTCCACCTATAACGCAAGTTTCCTAAGGTAATAGTCTCAAATAATCGACTAGTAGTCACTGGTGATAAGTAATCAGCTACTTCAACAGCTACAAAAGACTAATCATATCTTATCTCCATCATATCATGGTTATTTTGGTGTACGCAAATGACACTGTGTTGATGGCTGACACGGAAAGAAAACTACAGGATCTCTGAGAGAGGATAGTAAAAGAAAACCAGAAATAAAAGGACTGACCATCAACTACAAGAAGACAGAAGTTATGGTTATCATCAAGAGACAAAGCCCAAGATGTGAGTTCCAAATTAGAGATGTCTACTTGAAGCAAGTACGAAGGTTTAAATATCTGAGAAGTATTTTAACAGAGGAAGGGAAATGCGACATCGAAATCTGAAGACGCATGAAACTAACTAATGATGCCTTCCAAAAGCTAAGCAAGCTGCCGAGAAAAAGAAAACAAAATGATAGAAACAAAGAAAAGAGCGCCGGATTACTATGTGATGTCCATCCTCTTATATGGCAGTAAATGCTGGACAATCTCCTCTACTAGAGGCAGTAGAAATGTGGTTCTACAGAAGGATACTGTGAATGGCATTGACGAAGCAACGCGGAAGTCTTAAGGAAAAATGGCAACAAAAAAGAAAACTTCTACTCAGAATCTGAAAGAGTCAGCTGAAATTCCTTGGACACATACTGAAGAAGGAGGGTTGGAAAACTTTACCCTGATACGGCATATTGAGGACAAGAGAGACAGGGGAAGACAGTGAGATACTTATTTGAAGAATTTGACTAGCGGAACGTAAAGCGACATTCCTAGGAAAGAGAGAAACACTGCTACGGGTCACAAGGGATTGGAAGATTTGGAGAGCCATGATCGCTCCTGTTCTGATGGAACGCGACAGATAGATGAAGTCGGGGATTGTCTGTGTGAAGAAAATACACAAGATATTTTACCCGCGCTGTCAGTAACTTTTTCATTTTAAATCAGTACTATTTGTTTACCGCTTTCAGAGAAAACCACGTTTATTCTTCTTTCTTTATTTTATAACATTATTCTGTATGGATTTCTGAAATTATATTAAAGTGTAAATAGATACATCTTGCTTGTATAAGAAGATTCAATTTAAAGGATTTTCATTGGCTTTTCTGTCACATGTGATAGTTAATTATACAGCGGTGAGACAGCAAGTAAACAAGTCTAACGAAATATGAGTCCACATGATGTCTAGAAGAAATATCTAATATACGCCTTCAGGCAATAATTTGGTAGATGGGTAGTGGAAGGAGACAGAAGCATTGTATTTATGAAACGGAAAATCACAGCAGAAAATGACGTGTCGATAAAATATTCCCCAATCATGAGTATTAGTTGTGAAACAATGTTTTGTAAACTAGTCTCAAGGCAGGGTGAATGATTTCGATTCTCACTAGATACCCTATTATTGTTCTTACTCCTTAACTCCATAAACATCTACACTCTTCACCTATTCTCGGGTGTTCTAATTGTAAAGTTTGAAATTCGATGCTCCCATACTCTGATCTTTCCAACGTTGTATAAAATAATACGTTGAAAAATCTTAAATAAAATGTCTGTCCAACAGAAACAGACGACATCAAGTTGGATGAAGTCAAAGAAAGTCATTTAATAATTAAAAAAAAAAATTAAAATCTAAAGGTATATTTAAAACTGATGAGCATAAAAAACAAACACAAATTATATATATTTCAATATAAATGACAACCTAACTTTAATAAAATTTTATCAAATTTCGAAACAAACTGAATATATTTCATAACTAGAAAAATATAGAACACAAAATGACGCGTGAAAACACAATATTTGAAAAAAGATGAAATTGAGATGCCACAAACACAATGCATACAATGTTTCCCTTAGAAACATTATAAAGAAATACACAACCCTAGTCGACTAGAACAAGACAATTAAATTATCTACTATAAAAAAATTTAAAACGATTTTACAGTCTTTAAACTTTAAACTTGCTAACCGAACGCTGCTCCTCTGTGGCCGAAACGGTTAAGGCACGTCAGGCTATATGACGGTTCCGTATAGGATACAGGTTCGATTCCTATCGGAACGACGAAAATTTTCTATGAAAATTTCTCGGACATTCAGGCCGGTAAATGTTGTTTAATACTGTTTATTATAAAACAGAGCATTTACTTAAATATTTGTATCTATAAAAAGAATGTATAAACATAAAAATGTCTTTATATATATATAACACGAAAGGTAAATAAAATGTAAATGAATAAAACCAAAGCAAGTTATAATGAGGGAGTGTCAGGCCAAGATGAATCTTTGCAAATATATTTACAAGTATCTTGTAAAGATTTAACATGACCCGACAATCCTTCATTGTAAGGGTGACACTTGAGTTGCCTTGGTTTTATTCTTTTACATTTATCTTACGTTTTACAGGCTCTACCCTGTATCGAGCATTTTTAACTGTCAGCTTTATAATAGTTGGATTTTATCAGTGTGTGTGTGTGTGTGTGTGTGTGTGTCTGTGTGTGTGTGTGTGTATGTGTGTGTGTGTGTGTGTGTGTGTGTCTGTGTGTGTGTGTGTGTCTGTCTGTCTGTGTGTGTGTGTGTGTGTGTGTGTGTGTGTGTGTGTGTGTGTGTGTGTGTGTGTGTGAAAATATCCGTCGATTTTAGGGTTTAATGTTCTTAGTATTTTGTGTGTTCTTCTTGGGATGACTTTTTCATGAAGGTAGTCAAGAATAAAAAGATTTTAACGCATTTTCCTTACAGACAGTTTTGTCTTTTCATTCCGACACGAAGAAGCCGACACCAACGCATGTCATTAAAACGCGTCGTTTATAAGTTTTTCCACTTTGTCTGATCATTTCCACCTTTGTTTCGGATATTATACATTCTAAAAACATACATCCTGTTGGCATTGAAAACGCAAGGACTAAACTATACTTCAGCAGAAAATACGAGTATTTCTTTTCTGCTCATTCTTGCAAAAATACTTTCATTACTTAAGTTTTAAAAAAATGTGTAACATTCACATGTTAATAATACCGACTAAACAGCAATACATAGGTATATTAAATCTAAATAAACAAAATAAAGTAATCATTCATAGAAGGTGCACTGCAATTTACTTACTAATTATGACCATATGAAATAGTACTTACTACCAAGTTCGAAGTTTAAACATATTGTAAAAAACTGAACAAGTCATATTTGTTTCATAATTATGATACAAGTTTGACGCTCGCTTATAGTTTGTATCAATTTCTTGTCTGCCACTTATAACCTATTCTAGGTTTCTATTTCAGACCACATTTTAACATGATCAAAATACCCTCTTTTGTAGATTAATTTTGAATTTAGCGTAGGTCTGACACCTAATTGGTTAATCAGGGTAAACCCACAAGCCTCTGATTTGTTGTTATCTCGTCTTCCCTTCTCTTTCTAGAAAAATGGGTTTTTTCTGCTTTTGAAATTAAAAAAAATAATTTATTCACCAGTTGTTTAGCATCGCCCGAAGAGGCACAACTTAGTGCTGAAACATGAAAGCTATTGTGTAGCGATTTTCAATGTTTTTGTTTTAATCTACTTATATATATATATTGTTATGGTCCAGGTTAGAATAAAAAAAAGAACAACACGAACACAAGAGTAGAAATTACGAAGATATATTACACGGAATAATAATACAAAATGTGGAAGGTGTTAGTATGACTGTCAGTCTGGTTTGGAGTGAACTACTATCGGCTCGACTCGATTCGTCTCTCTCTCTTGAGAGGCGTAGTATACATAGTGCCAGGAAGAGTTCATTCTGTAGTTATAGGTAAGGATCCATAACACCCCCCTCCTAGCTTTTACCGTGCAGGGGTCTTTCATATTTTTTCCTCTTCGGATTAATCATCAAAGGCTCTGTAAATTTTCTTTTTCTGCTTGATTTCTGCGGTTCTGAAATTGCTTGAGGCCTTTGCATATTGAATGTGTCAAATATTGTGTCCATTACTTCCTCCTCTTCTTGAGGTTGACCGTTAGAATCCTCTAACAGCCTCTTTCTGATCTAATTTAAGTGCCTTCTATGCGAGAACCTCGGACCCTGAATTATGTACATCACGTTCCCGATTCGTTTCTCTATTGTACCTGGCTCCCAAAAGGATGTGTTGTTTTTGAACATTTACAAAAAAACTTTCTCCCCTGGGTTAAATTTTCTTTTTAGTATAAACGACGTTGGTGATTGCTTTGTCTGTTTTGGCAGTAATTTGTCGAATACCGATCTAATTTTTCGGGCGAACACTACTTCCGCCGGCGATAATGCCGATGGCGTAGTACTGTTCGGTGTAATTCTATACACTTTCAAGAATTGTTGTAAAGCTTTTATTGTTGGTACGTCAAAAGCTTTCCTTAGTGCTCTTTTTAATGTATCTACAAACCTCTCCGCTTGCCCGTTTGATCTTGGGTGATATGGTGGGGATTTGATGAGTTTCACCTGAAAAGTTTCACAAAATTCTTAAAAATCCGCAGATGTAAATTGTGTCCCATTATCGGTGACTAAACAATCAACCACTCCGAAACGAGCAAACAGCTCGTGAAGGCAATTTATTGTAGTTTCAGAAGTAGGTTTTCTACAACGAAATACTTCTGGCCATTTGCTGTAACTGTCTACTACAATCAAGTAGTAGAAACCCTCTAATGGACCTGCGAAATCTACATGGATTCTCGACCACGGTCGATCTGTCTTAGGCCATGGCTTATGAGTGATCAGAGTTGCCTTGGCTGCTAAGGAACAGCCCTAGCATTTGTCCACCATATGTATAATATCTTGATCAATGTTTGGCTAGTACACGTAACTTCGCATTAAGGACTTCATCCTGTTCTTTCCTGGGTGGCCCATGTGAAAATCCTTGAGAATTCGCCTTTGTAGCGTTTTTGGGGTTACTACTCTTTCATTATATAATACAACATTATCACACAACCAAAAACTGTCTGATATATGCTTATCTTTTCCTACAATTTTTGTTTTCGTTTCCTTTATAAATTCGTCATTCACTGCTTCGTTTCTTATTTCCTGTAATATGACGGGGAGGACTCGAGTTGTACTACATAATGATAATATCTTCCTCATATCGTAGAGCTGCAATTACGGAATCTTCTAACGGCTCCGTTTTCTTTGGTATTAGTCTCGAAAGACCATCTACATGCCCGATTTTGTTTGATGGAAGATACTCCATTTTAAAGTTATAGTTTAATAAAATCGTCCCCCATCTTAGCAATCTATTAGCAGTGTAGACAGGTAGACCTTTATTTGATCCAAATATTGTCAATAACGGTTTGTGGTCCATCTGTAAGGTGACAAATCTAACGTAAATATACCTGTGGAATCTCGTAACCGCAAAAATAATCCCCAGCGTTTCTTTTTCGATTTGCGAGTAATTTTGTTCGGCTGGTAGTAACGTTCTTGACGCATGACCGATGGGTTTTAGTGTCCCATCCGGAATTTTATGAAGTATACTTGCCCCAACAGCATAGGCACTCGCGTCACTTGCGACTATTATTTCCAATTTTGGATCATAATGCGTTAAAAATAAATCTGCTGTTAGAGTCTTAATGATTTTGTCGAAAGTTTTCTGACATTCATATGACCATTCCCATTCGTTTTCCTTCTTCAACAGTTCGTTTAGGGGTGCGCGGAATTTGTGCATGTTAGGAATAAATTCTTGATAATAATTTACTAAGCCCAAGAAGCTTTGTAACTCGGCTAAATTTTTTGGAGCCGGCATTTTTTTTAATTGCCGTGGCTCTTTCTGGGTCTGGTCTTCTTCCTTCTTCGTCAATAATATGGCCCAGATATTTTATCTCCTTCATAAAGAAGTCACATTTATTTTCCTATACCTTAAAACCGTAATTTTGTATCTGCCTGAAAACCTCTTGAACGTGTTCCCAGTGTTGTTCCATATGTTTGCTATTTATCAGGATGTTATCAAGGTATGCGATCGTGAAATCCAGTCCGTCTAGCATAGTGTTCATTATTTGCTGAAATATCGCCGGCGCGACCTTGATCCCGAATGGTAATCTCTGGAACTTATATAACCCTTTATGTGTGTTTATGCACAACAACCTCGAGCTTTCCTCATCTACTGGTACTTGTAGGTATGATTCGCTCAAGTCTATCTTTGAGAAAAGTTTTCCTCCGTTCGACTTTGTGAAAACTTCCTCTGGACTAGGGAGAGGATAGTGATAATCCTTAATCGCTGCATTCAATCCCGTCGAGAAATCAGCGCATACTCGTATCTCACCAGATTTCTTTTTCACGTAAACCGTAGGTGCGACCCATTGACTATATTCCACCTTTGTCAATATACCGGTTTTCACGATTCTACCCAACTCTTCGTCTATTTTTTCTAATGATGCGAAAGGTACATTTCTTCATTTTCTTTTAGTTCGATTTTGGCCGCCATTTTTTTACACCTCCCGAGGCCGGCTGAAAATACGTCGGGGAAACTCTCCTTTAATTTCTCTTTCAATTTCTCTGCCTCAGTCGATAACTTTTCCACTTTTTGGCAGAACGTATTCATCGGTAAATACCAGAGGTCAAATTTCTGCATCCAGTCAGTTCCAAATAAATTTTCCGTATTTTTTAGAACATACATTTTTAATTTCTTGGTCATCCCGTTGAATGTCACATTTGCGATAATCTCCCCCTCATATTTGATTGTTGTTCCTGTTGCCGACCTGGCTATTTATCTGTTCTCAACATGGTCGGTTTGTTTAATTTCTTCCACGTCTGTAAACTTATAATGGTTAAATCTAATCCAGAATCTAATTGTAATCTAATTTTTTTGTTTAACATTTCTACTTGTACGTATTTTAGTATATTTATCCCGTCCGCTTGATCAGTTCTAGTGACTCTTACTCGGCTTTTGCTTTCTTTCTTTGTTCTACAGTGCGAACTTTTATGTCCCACTTTATTGCACGACAAACAAATCTTATTGCGGCATGGACAATCTTTGTACCAATGCAAAGTCCCACAGCGATAGCATGGAGTGGGTGGTGGTCTCTTCTGAGGTTTCATTTGACTTTTTGTAGTAAAATAATTTGTTTGGTTTGTTTTTGAGGAGGGAGAAAAACGTGTTTGTCGTTGTACTTTTCGTATGTGAGCGACGCCAGACTCTTCGATATCTTTCGAGTCCTTTTTTACGCTTATACAACTCTGACAGTCCTCAGCCAATTTTTGTAGCGTCAATTCTGTTTCCCTCTCAAGTTTTGTTAGAATTCTCCGTCTGATCTCCGCATCTTTAGTCAAAACCAGGCCTTGGACGAATATCAAACATTTAAAATTGTCAGGGCTGAGTTCAGATAACTTAAAGTCATCGCAGTGTTTGTTTACTACGGAAGGGAATGTTATATAGTCTTCGCTGTCCTTTTTTGTTAAATTTAAACATTTCCACCTTTTGTGGAATAGTGAAGTGTTCGGACTAAATACTTCCGTTAAAAGTTTCACTGCTTCCTTGAAAGTCAACTCATTCGTTTTCCTCGGTAGGATGTAGTCTACGAATTTAGTGTATTCGCTTCACCCTAGTTTCTTCAGTAGTAGACGTACTTTTTTCGCGTCTGACCAATGCCCGCAATCAAACTCATATGAATCTTCATATCTTCTGAAGTAAGCCACAGGTTTAAGTGCATAAGTGAAGTCTTTGATAGAGCTCCATATAGCATTTTGCTAGAATGCCGCTTCATTTCCAGAATTTTGTCCTTTATTTGTTACTGCCCGTAGTAGTAATTCTTGTAGTTCGAGTTGATTCTCTTCGTTTTTCTGTTGAATTTCTCATTGTTTTTCTTCGAGCCTAGTCTGTCTTTCCTCATTTTTGTGTTGCTGCTCGAATTGCATTTTCATTAGTTACAATATAGTTGCCTTAAAGTCTTCCATGTTTACACCGTAATTTTGTGTAACGATTTTTCCTTTTTTTCTCAGTGTAGACTTCAGGTCTTTGAAGCGTGTTTTTCTGGAACCTTAGTACGAAAAAAGTTTCCTGCGTAGAATTCGATTCTGTTCTGGCTGACAGGTAAAATTCGTGTCTTCGTTACCACTGTTAAAGCTGGTGCCCCCCAAACAATTTTTTTTCTTGATATTTTTTTCAATACCTTCGTCGCCTCTGTTATGGACGACCGATAGCAAAAAGTTTTTTTTTTGTTTTGGTTTTTTAGATTCTCCTCGTAGAATTCTTTTCTTCAATATCCTCGTCGGCACTTTTATGGTCCAGGTTAGGACCAAGGAAGAACAACACAAACACAAGAGTAGAAATAACGAAGATATATTACACGAAATAATAATACAAAATGTGGAAGGTGTTAGTATGACTGTCAGTCTGGTTCAGAGTGAACTACTATCGGCTCGACTCGATTCGGCTCTCTCTCTTGAGAGGCGTAGTATACATAGAGTTAGGAAGAGTTCATTCTGTAGTTATAGGTAAGGACCCATAACAATATATATATATATATATATATATATATATATATATATATTACAATAAGGTTCGCCCTTTACATAGCCAGAGTGGCACTCGAGGTATGCATAGGTGGGATATAACGATAAACGCGAGCCTTGAACAGGTTAAGAGTGTAGTGATCCTGTTGGGAGTCCGTTTCACAGGGCAGTTGTTCGCAGAAAGATGCTGCTCGAGTGGAACTTACTTCTCACCGATTGAATACGGAAGTAATGTAGATGGTTTGCTATTTATTATCTTTGTAGGATTACACTTGCGCGCACTTATCTCATGCGAATGTGCAGTCCTTCTAACATAACAAATTTAGCTCGATGAAGTCCTGAAGGACGAAACGCGTCGCAAGTAAACTTTTTCCACTTTGTCATACAATTTTCCCAATACTCTACTTTATATATAAATATATATATCGTTATCTCATATATATAAAGCCTGTTCCAATAACTTGGACCGATTTTAAATGTGAATTAAGTTTAAGCATCTTATGATTTCTTTTCTTTTTCTTTCAGATTTAACAACTTAAGTCTTTGGCAATTTCAACCATGGCAAGATTAACAATCAAACAACGTGTTAAAGTTTCAAGAGAGCAATTTGGAAAAATTATTCGTAAATTCAAACAAACAGGGTCGGTGGCAGATGTGAAAACATCATTGCTTGTTCGTTTACGCCGTTCAGCTAAAAATCATTGCTGCAGTGCAAATCCAGACACCACTATTCGTCTTCGCGTGCAGAAATTGAACCTCTCCACAAGAACGTTACATTACAACAGAGATGTTCACCATCAAAGATGACATTGTGTTGTGTTTACATAGAAGTTTGGAGGCCATCTACATTAAAACAAAGCAACCCACACTCAACAAAATTACATTTCAAACCAGTCACAACATATTACAATGCATGCTCCTGCTGATAACATTTCTTTACCTTACGTGATTATGTATGACGTCATAGAATCGCATTACGAATTTATAAATTGTTTAATGTGTGATTTTATTTTCAAATGAAATTAACTGAATAACCAACAATTTATTGGACTAAGTAACTAATAATAACAAAACAAAAGTCATTGAAACAAAGCAAGTTCAGTCGACCAATGATGACAATTCCAAAAAAACGTAACTATAAACAAATTTTTTTTCTATCCTCTGCCAGCCGCTATGATGGAGAAAGCATTACCTCGAACCGTCGCCAGTGAGACACGCTGCAAGAGCCACTCCGTTTCGCGAGGCTCGTTCCTTAATCGCGACGCAATCGCGCCAATCCTCCGAAGGAACACCATCGAACGAGGGCCAATAACCCCCGAAGTCTCCACTGCCACATGAGTAAAAAAAAATCTATCAGCAAGCGAAGAATATTTAGCTATTTTTTATCTCTTCGTCTTGGGCGACGAACCCCGGCTCAACCGCGGACCTGATCATATTACCGGCCGAAAATGTATCCGCACAGGTCGCATCCCAAATCAACGACTTACCCATTTTAAAAGGGAAGATGGTAATGCCATCCGGTCGCTTTCCATCACCACGGTCGAGGCCTACGGGTTCGATTTATAAATTCCGTCTGCTATTCCGCGCCCGTTATGTTCGCATAGTAAACTTCTATGTAAACATAACACGATGACAACTTTGTTGGTGAACATCTCTGTTGTAATGTCTATATTGTTATTCATGATGACGGTAGTCTTTGAGTATAGAACCCAGAGGTTGGCAGTGAATATTTCGAAGACAGTAGGAAAGCGTAGTTCAGGTTAGCAGTGGATATCTCGTTTCAGTAGCAGAGCGTAGTTCTTTCTTCTGTTCTGATCATCTTTGGTTCTGACAGGTTCCCATTGGACATTCGTAGAGAGTAACCAAAATGGCCGCCTTTATACAACACGGATTGAATATTTTACGCCTTCTGATTGGTTAACCTTTGTTGGGGGAACTATAAAGTGAGTTCAGTCATTTGGGTCTGCTCACAAGTTACACACATACACAAAAATTGTAACATATATAACCACTCTGATGATGGCTTGTGTCAGCCGAATGCTTAGAACGAGGAACAGCATAATAAAAAATATCCAAATGTTGAACAGTTTTTGTCTTTATTTTCTCCCTAAACTGAAGCCACTATACGAAGCTTAGAACGGCTCATACAAATGCCAATGCTGCCTAATGGAGGAATCATGCACCGCTTGAGTGGTTCTTTTAATACGACTCTGACTATTGGTCCGTCCTATATACACAGCGCCACAACGGCATTTACATTTATATATCACTGAACTATTCTGAAAATAGGACAACCGATAGTTGCTGAAGGATGGAAACGCGGATCTCGTCTGGAACACAGTACGCAACTGGATAGCGTTATAGCACGAAGAAACACAAGGCGAAATTCTGTCAGCAAGCAACCGACATCTCCTGCCTAGCCAAGGCAACTTCAAATAAATTGGGTAACGACTAGATCCTAGAACCACTGGTTATTTAAACCGTCTGATTTTACTATCAATAACACGTTTAATGACATTAGTAGGATAACCATTGTTTTCCGAACTTTTTTTGATCCTTGCAAGTTCTCCGTTTAACAAGATACTGGAACAAATCATCAAAGCGTCATATATATATATATATATATATATATATATATATATATATATATATATGTGTGTGTGTGTGTGTGTGTGTGTGTGTGTGTTTGTATACATATATATATATATATGTGTGTGTGTATATATATATATATATATATATATATATATATATATATATATATATATATATATATATATAAAGATATTTTTGAAGGTACAAAATTTTATCACAGCAATAAACATATGAAGCTTGATATTACTAGACATATTAAAAACGGGCGAAGCAACCGGTTTCGCTCCCGCTCATCAGGCTTACAACGGGAGATTTAATTTAAATTTAAAAAACACAGAAAATTTACAATGAAAAGGAAATGTGGAGGAGGAGGGAAAAACAAAAAAGTAAACAAAAAAAGTAAAAAAAAAAAAAATATGAGCAAAAGGAGCTAGAGGCAAATGACAGCAAGCCCCAACAAACACTCACGTTGTTTACACATATATATATATGTAGTATGCATAATAAGGCTTCATTTATGAACGAGATGGTTGGATACTGTTAACAAAATAAATTCATTACCATCATTTTATTTACATATGACAGTTTATTGAATGTTTCATACTAAAGGAGTTTGGGAATACAGGAAGTTGGAGGTGTAATGTTGATCTATCCCAAGATGAAATGAGCGAATCTGAAATAACATTGAAATTGAAAATTATACTTTTAGCTCTGAGTTACATGTGGGTAAAATTTGCTCAAATTGGAACTGGACCGTAAAAAAGGTATTTTCGAATGCGAACAGAAAAATATCCTGCTACAATTCAGGGTTATTTTAACAACCTTCGCAAAATTATGAATTTTTTCTAGTTTTCTCAACAACGTGTCGGTTCTTGGAGGAAGGCTGTGAGGGAGGGACTACAATGTAGCGACTGAAATAAAAGAATATATATCGATATGTGGAGACGATTCTTGGCTATTTTTATCGCTCATCCCGAACACGAGTAATATTGGGTGCGGCATATATATTTATCCATTATATAAAAATAAAAAAATAAAAACACTCATTATTTAAACATACCTATTCGTAAAAATAGTTTCAAATTTTGCATAAGGCTTCTTAATACTTGTGTGTTTTATTGTTTACAGTTGAATTAAATATGGCGGATCAATCAAAACGGGATCAAATCGCATTGAAAATGGCCGGCATGAAAAATTTTGAATTAATAAAACAGTTGAATTTTTGCAGAAAAAATGTTTTTAATGTGTGGAAAAATGTTCAAGATGAGCAACCAACCCCCGCAAATCCAATCCAAGGAAAAAATTACCGTTCAGTTCGTACCTGGAGAGTCACTGAAGCCGTCAAGAAGAGGGTGAAGTGAAATTCACAAAGACACATGAGGAAGATAGCAAGAGAGCTAGTATATTCAGGGCTAAAACCATACAAGACTCAGCGACGACACTGCACTCGAGTGACCCCAATCAAAACCGGCTTAGCAGAGCGGAAAAAATGTTGGAGAAAATGCAGCGTGCCGCAGACAAAGTCTTCATTTAGTCGGACGAGTTTTTCACTGTGGAACTTCGCGATACGGCCCATATTGGAGAACGATGTGTCGCGTATCTCATACTCTAATGTGTTAGACCTGAAAGAAGCTCTCATGATGTAGTGCTACAGTTTGAGCGAAGAGTTTCTGCAAGAGTCATGTACTTCAGTTGAGAAGAGATTAAGCTTTATGGTGAAAGCAAGGGGTGGACATTTAATTGTCCGGACAATATTAACAGAAATTTTAAAATATATCATTTTTTCAACAATGCTTAAAAACTGCTGGATGCTGCATAAAAAACTTAAAAATTCAGGTTACTTTTCTATAACTTTGTACCTACACTGTATTTGAGTTGCGTGAAGGTCATCTGCAAGTCAAATGAATTCGACGAGCCGAGTTCAAATTCCAGTCTGTTCTATTGTCTTGACTTTCGACTTAATGCTCTTGGGAAAAGTCTGAATTCCAGTAGTAGTTAAATCCCTCGGATTGATTGGGAAAGATTCCAATAGACCCATTGAAGGGATCCCTGGTAGCCCATGCCTTAAAGAAATACAACAAAATTTTCATTGTTTTCACAAATAAAGCCCACACCTTACGAAGGACTTTATCTATATAATTTTTTTTTTAAAGTGCACAGTGGAAAATGTCATGTCGCCATTTCTGACCTTAGTCGGGACCCGGAAAGAAATGAGTACACACCAGAAATCAAAGGAAACAACAACAACAACAACAACAACAATAACAACAATAATAACAATAATAATACCATTATTAGACTAGACAGAATGATTAATAACTATAAATAAAAACATGCCCACTCATATATATCGTATGGAGCATCAGATAAAAATATATCTATTATAGATAAAAATATATCTATTATAGAATTAACATTAAATAATTATAATGATAGTGAAATGGAAATTTAAAAGTTCTGGCAGCTTAAAACTGTTGTTTTAATAATTGAAATGCAGGGTAGAGACAAGTACATTACTTAGGTCCCTGATAGCCCCCTTGTTGCAAGAACTGCTCATCTATTAGGGAAATTATTATCGAGAAAATATAAACACTTTACATGTTAAGTATTACTTAACATCAGGATTTGTGCATATATGTCTTACCTTGCCATACACTATAGCTTGAGGTTATAACCCGCGAAGTAATTGTACAAAACGATTTTGTAAGGTTTCCTTAATCTCGGCAATGTTGAATCCAAACATGCCTGGATGTTGTAAAAAGAAAAATATCACGACAAACATTATTTAGCCATAAACAAAAACTACGTTATTTTTTTTTTTTCGTTTTATAAATGAAATTTTACTTCTAGTTTTATTTTTCGAATTTTTACAAATTTAGGCAACATATAAACAATAGATAAAGTATATAGCTAGAGTCTGGTCTGGAAACAAACGCAGACTAATAAACACAGTATCGTTGTTTCATAAAAGACAAAGGTCTTGAGGATCCTATTCATGACAATATGTAATTACGAGTAAACTTCCGGTTATTTTTATGCCCTAACAGAATTATAAGTTTTGGAAAGTTTGAAGAAAAGAATAAAAGTAAGAAAGGACATATATCGCCCTCATGAAGGATTTATGCCAGAAACATCACGAATATTTTCTGAAACATTAATAGCGACTCTTCTATGTTTCTTTTTGCCCAGATTCGTGTTTTTTATAATTTTTTATTTTTGTAAATTAGAAAAAAATAATTAACAGTAATCATTAATGTGATATCCCTTAGATTTAAATCATGTTTTATACATTCAGTTCTAATGCTATAGAAAATAAAGTTCAGTAAAATAAAAAAATACTTGCTACTGACATAAAAATTAAAGATAACGAATTTTTCTAGGAATTTATCAACTAGAATGTTATCATACTTAACATCAATCATATTGTTTTATATTTGCTTGACTTGCTTTGTTTTGGTTTGTTTTACGGCATATCAACCTCAATGGTTTATTTAATGCCGACAAGATTTTTTTTTCTGGTAATTTTTTTTTTCCAAAAATGTATTGTTGATAATAATTTTTCCAAAAAGTTATTGCTGGTATTAAAACCTATTTTATGCTATCACCCCCGTTCAGGGTGGACCTGGGAACACCAGCAATTAAGAAATGGTTCCATGCCACTCAAAATCTACTGATCAAATGCCTTGCTGTCGGATGTAGTTTATCGTCATACCCAGGACGGTACGAGACTTGGTAACACACGAGGCCTTAAGAGTTGAATATGACAAAAGAATGACTCGCATCTTCTCCCTCCAGCAATGGGTTAATTCTGCTGATGATGAAAGTACACAGAGCTTATCTTTCTGACAGAATGCCTAGCAAATCAGCATTCGAAATTTTTGGTTTCATCGAGTCTTCAACACCGATCTCTGACACTAGTGGACGAGACATTTTTTTTTATAACGTATATTCAGAAAATGCCTGTCTTAATGTGGAAAATACTGCAAAGGATCATCGTACCGGATGGAAAGTTCCTCAACATCCGGTGTATTTCCCAAATGATTCGTGTTCATGTTCTCAATTGTTTCGCTGTATGGAACATTCAATGTCTTATCAGCAGCCCCAACAGATTTTCGCAACATAATCCTTTCCGATGCACAGGGGCGTGTTATAAATTATGTTTTATCATCTGGAACAGCGTGGGTTTCAGGTTTTTCAATGTTAGGCACACTTCCCTGGTTGACCCAATCAAGGCTGATTGAATCATATATATATATATATCAAGGCTGATTGAATCAAAAATATATATATCAATCCGTAAACATGTTTCAATTTCTTGTTAGCTTGATTGATGGTTCCGAATAATAATTTTATGACGTCACTGTCAACCAACAGCTTTCAAGTGATGGTCAACCTCTTTTTAATTTTATTTCAGCCATCAATTTGATCCGGTGAGTTTTTCGAAATAATCTAATGAAAGATCTGGTTGGATAATTCCTTGAAAATTCCTTTGATTTATCAAATTAAAGCCGGAATTGTTATTTTATGACGGAATATCTAGATTACCGAAGGAGTGACCATGAAATCCTCCTTTTCTTCCTCTTCAATATGCTGCGCCTCTTCCGGATGTGGGCGAGCAGAGTTCTCCACAACTTCCTGTCCTTTGTAAGCTCTTACCAATGTTTGTCTTTTTACTATCTCTCCTAATCCCTGTTGTGCAAACCATGTACACACGATCCTTAGATAGATTATTCACTGATTTTTCTCTCTCTCAAGCTTGCCTTTAACGAAGACTTATGGCCATATCACGTTGAAACATCGGTTCCGGTACGATCACCGAAGTTAAACAACGACGATCCCGGTCAGTTCCTAGATAGGTGACAGTTTAGGAATACCAGGTACTATGAACTTGGGTGTGCGGCTGGTGTAATGGATAACGGCTAGAAATTGAAAATCGAAGAGCGGAGTTCCAATTCCAGTCGAGTTCGTTATATTCCCTTACACACAAATACCCTTGAGAAAAGTATGAATCATATCTTCTCCCTCCAGCTATGGATTAATTAGTAGGACTTGTATCAGTAAATTATTACTATTTCCAAAAAGCTCTTACAATCTTTTTTCATGGCTTTAAATAACCCGCAAAAGATTGATAAGCCGTAAAAAAACAGTATTGCCTTCAACATGTCCCATAAGCGTAAAATTTTCCAAGCCTCCTTTCCTCATTATGTGCCCCACAAATTTCAATTGTCTCTTTCTGATTTTAAGAATACGTGTTCATTTTCTTTCCATTTTCTCTAAAATTTCGTCGTTACTCACATGTTTAGTCCATGGCATTCTCAGTATTCTTCTGTAGAAACATTTCTATTGCCTCAAGTCACTTCTTCATCCGTGGCGAGATTATCTGAGATTCACTGCCATATGTGCGAACCGATATTATATAACAGTCCGGTACACTTTTCTTTATTTTTAACGAAATTTTCCCATTTCTTAATACTTTGCTTAACTTCTGAAAGGCATCTTTCACTATATTTAGATTTCTTTCTAGATCTATAAAATTTTGTACTTGCTTGATTTTGGTGTCTCCAATTCGTAGTTCGCCTCTTGGATTATTCCTTTCACTGACCACCATAAATTCTGTCATCTTACAATTGATGGTTAGTCCGTTCTTCCCGCTTTCTGTTTAATTCTGCTTCAGCTGTCAGTTTGATTTGGCGTCCTTTTCTGAATAGTCTAATGAAAACTGAATGGAAATGTTCAGTCCATAAATCAAAGGAAGAAAAGAATATTTTGATGGCTACAAAATGATGCTATAGAGTTGCTTTTAAAAATAATTTTTTTTTTTTCAAAAATTCCTGGAAACATTTGCACCAATATAATAATCATTACAAACATTTTGATAGATGTTACTTATCTTGTAGGAAATTCCAAAGATTAGCTTAGTTTGACACAAGGCCACAAGTATCAGGAACCTGTTGAATTCACTACAATTTAAATGATCTTATATTGTAACCGTTATTATTGGTATTACGTTTCGTTTCTTTTTTTTTTTCCTTTTTAGAAATTGAATCTTGGTTTTCTTAAAAATTTAACTTGTTCGAGTTTGAACAAGATTGGCTTCATCTCTTTTCATTATTATTATTCTTACACGTTATTTCAAGATGAAAAGTAAAAAAGTCGGATTCTAAAAAAGGGTTTTTGATTTAAGGCGTTCTCAAAGATATACACACCCAGCAATAAAAATTATTTTCCTGTCCCCCCAGCCATTAAGTCCTTATTGTTTTTCACCCTTTATCTTGTTCCTTTTTTTTTATTGGTTACGTACATTTTCTCAGTTTGTTCTCCCAGAAAAAAATATAAAAGAAAAACCAAAGCAATGACAAGGATCCCGTAGAAGAAGCGAAAATGTGGAAACATCAAAAATCAAGAAAGTGCGGGTAGCTTAATCTATGAGGCATAAAGTGGTATCATCTCGCCGAGTTCTCGACAGAGAGTAGACAGCATGGATCGAAACAAAAAGCAAGTCGAAGTTGTGTCGCTTATGTCTCGGGAAATTCCAGTCAAAAGATTTACAATACAATCAAATTTCATTCCTCTCTCTCTCTCTCTCTCTCTCTCTCTCTCTCTCTCTCTCTCTCTCTCTCTCTCTCTCTCTCTCACTTACAATCAAATTTTATTCCTCCCTCTCTCTCTCTTACAATCAAATTTCATTCCCCCCTCTCTCTCTTGCAATCAAATTTCATTCCTCTCTCTCTCTCTCTCTCTCTCTCTCTCTCTCTTACAATCAAATTTTATTCCTTTCTCTCATACAATCAAATTTCATTCCTCCCTCTCTCTCTCTTACAATCAAATTTCATTCCCCCCTCTCTCTCTCTCTTGCAATCAAATTTCATTCCCCTCTCTCTCTCTCTTACAATCAAATTTTATTCCCCCCTCTCTCTCTCTCTCTCTCTTACAATCAAATTTTATTCCTCTCTCTCTCTTTATTTATTTCCATATCTATCTGTAGCTATTTCTATCTATCTATCTATCTATCTATCTATCTATCTATCTATCTATCTATCAAAAAGCTATCAAAATACACGCACCTTGAAATTGAAATCTCAAAAATGTGGCACATGAGAACATCAACAATTCCTGTTGTAGTTGGAGCCCTCGGATTGAAATCTAAATGATTGCGATAGACTCATTGAATGGGTTCCTGGTAGCCCATGCCTTAAAGAAATACAAAAAGGTGTTCTCATGAGTACAGCCCACACTTTATGAAGGGCTTTATCTATGTAAAATATGTGTTTTTATTTCAATTGGTCAATGGAAAACGTCATGATGCCATTTCTGACCTTAGGTCTCTGGGAGGGACGCGGAAAGAAATGAGTATACACCAGAGATCAAAGGAAATAATAATAATAATAATAATAATAATAATAATAATAATAATAATAATAATAATAAGAAGAAGAAGAAGAAGAAGAAGAAGAAGAAGAAGAATGTATCTTTGAAGATCTTCAAAAATTTATCAAGATACAAGGATCTTGAAATCTTGAAGTAAGAATCTAAAAAATATGTTATATGAATACATCGATAATAAAAATTGTGGTTGGGGCACTGGGTTTTATTGGAAAAGGCTCTGATTCATTGAAGGAATTCCTGACAGCACATACCTTAAAGATATACAAAAATTGTTCTCACAAGCACATCTAGGCTTATGATCACCTGACATTGAAACATCAGCTCTATAGAACCACATTTCTGCTGCATTTAGGTTTTTTTTTCTTCATTCGCGGGTAGATTTTCCAGCATTCAGTGTCATATAATAGGGTGGATATTACATAACAATTCAGCACTCTTTTCTTTGTTTCTACCGAAATTCTTCCGTTTCCCAGCACTTTGCTTAGCTTTTGAAACGCTTCGTTCCCTTGTCTAATGCCTGTTCGAATCTTGGTGTCGCAATTTCTATTCTCTGATAAAACGCTTCCCAGATATTTGAACTTCTGCGCATGCTTGATGTTCATTGATAAGTAAAATAAAAAGATAAAGCAGAAAATATATCGACAGAAGAGATTAAAACATACTTTAATGTCCGTTTTTGTGGATACTCATATTTGAATAGAAGCCCCGTTTATTTATCAAACGGTATATTTTTCATGACATTTTTAGTAAGATTTCACCAATATTCTGGCTTGTAGACGAAAATAAATAATTATACTGTTTAATAAATAAACAGAGCGTCTACTCAAATATGAGTATCCACTAAATATGAAATTTAAAGTGATAAAAATCTGTTGGATTAATGAATACAAAATATATTGTTTATTTAGAAAATTACTTTGTTTACGTTTGGAAAACTGAGCAGATAATTTTGAGTAATTTACAATGAGAAGGATTTCACTTAAAGGAACTGTTTAAACCTTGCTTGATCCGCAAAGCTTCTGTGTGTCTGATCCTATCTGAGTAGGTTAAGGCATGTCAGATCTAATGACAGTTTCCCACTGTCCAGAGGGACACAACTTCGAATCCTGCTGAAGTTCACATTTTTTCTTTAATAAGATTTCTCAAATATTCAGGCAGATAGACAAAAATGAATAATTATACTGTTTAATAAATAAACAGAGCGTCTACTCAAATATGAGTATCCACTAAAAATGAAATTTAAAGTGATAAAAATCTGTCGGATTAATAAATAAAAAATCCATTATTTATTTGGAAAATTATTTTATTCATTTATGTGCCACTCAGTTTTTATTCATTTATCATTACAGCCGCGGTTATTTAACCTATCATTACAGCCGCGGTTATTTCATCTATCATTACAGCTGCGCTTATTTCATCTATTTTACCCTCTTTACTATACAGCTTTAAACTTTCTAAAGAATATCAAAATATTATCAGAATATTCTAAAGAATATGGTTTTGATTCTAGTTAATATGGCTAAACTGAAAAAAAGATTATAATCTAAAAAATTGTATTCCTTTGAATTCTTCTTAAAGTCTCTTTCTTCTTTTCATTCCTATGGTTAGCTGCGATTTTTTCATTAGTGATGATTATCTGTCAATCATATCTCCAAACCTTATTGCATGTTTACTTATGTATTTGTATGTGTGAGTGAAGTCTTATCAAACAAGAGATAGAGAAAGAAAGAGAGAGGGGGAGAGAGAAAAATGTCAAATGTGCTAACTGAATAAATGATGATTACTCGAAGTTGTGGCAATTAGATGATCTTTTTTGTTAGTCCTTTATTAGTGTAATCAAAAAATGATTACTTACATTGATGTAAGAAAAATATATATGCTCGCTAGCAGGATTTGAACCTGCGCCCTCCTGGGCAGAGAGAACTGTTGTTAGATCTGACATGCTTATACCGTCTTTTGAATCCTGTCAGTGCATATTTTTCTTAAATAGGATTTATCAAATATTCAGGCCGGTAGATGAAAAGAAATATACTGTTTAATAAATAAACGGAGCGTCTACTCAAATATGAGTATCCACTAAAAATAATGTTTAAAGTGATTATGTTTGGATATAAAACTGAGCAGATAATTCCAAGGAATATATGATGGGAAGGATTTCGCTTAAAGGCACCAATCAGAGCTTGACTGATCGTCGTTTAAAGCTTGTCGGGTCTGTCGATGGTTTCCTTCTGTGAAACGCAGGTTCGTATCCTGCCGGAGAGCGAATATCTTTCTTTAATAAGATTTCTCGAATGTTCATCCGATAGACGAAAATAAAAAAAAATATACTGTTTAATAAGTACTATAAAGTGTAATATTTGTTTATATTAATTCTTTCGGAAATTGAAAGAAAATTATTAAATCTAAATGCAGATAATTTAACTTCTTTCTTTCTGAGCAAAGATCAAGAGAAGTTATCTTCTCAGGAAGATAGAACTCTCTGTGAAGACGCTATGGGATTGCCTGAAAGGTGCCAGAAGATATTGGAAGAACATATTCAATAAATTTCACATAGGAATTGAAAAACATATCTTTAAACTCAACCCAAAAGGTTACAGCAAAAATAAAACGATCGCTAATTCGCACGCTGCAAACCAACTTTTTTCGTCCATCCACTTGTGCGTTGTCGCTGACTTTAAATGCGCTCGAAGGCAGGTACGCTCATCCGTAGGCAGTACATCCGGGCTATTGCATCACCCGTTTTCTGTTATAACCGACAAAAGAAGTCTGCCATGTATTGTTTTTTGTTGTTTTTATTTTTTGGTGGGGGTGTATCGTGGAGCCAATGGCATCGGCAGTGGGCATGCTCTCAGCCATTTTTTGAAGTTTAGATGGATTTCTTCTGCACAAGAAACAGCGAAGATTCTTTGACAGAACTACGAACTATCTGTTCCGGTAACACGTCAGCGATAGGATTGGAGTCAAGATGGATCACAATGACTCAGAGCAGCTAGGAGCGTTAATTTTGTAACGGGTGCAGTTGTTTAAGAAGTGAGATTGGGGATTTTTCAAATAAATGAATTCAAAATATTCAAAAGAAATAAAGTAGAGAAATTTTACATAAACATTTCTATATAAAAACAAAAACAAAATGGCTCACAAAAAAGTAAGAGGAAATTATATTTACGTAAATACAGAAAAATATTTATGAGATTACCAGTAGTGTACATGCGTGAGCGCGCAAGCGCGCGTGTGTGTGTGTGTGTGTGTGTGTGTGTGTGTGTGTGTGTGTGTGTGTGTGTGTGTGTGTGTGTGTGTGTGTGATATGGCGAAATGTGGTTTTCCCGGCGAGTGCCTCCCCGGAAGAAGAGTCACCAACGTACCTGCCATATGCTATGGCGTTTCAGAGCAACAAAAAAAAAACAGGGAGCGGGTTTATATTCATCCCGAATACAATACCTCATAGTGGGCATCCTAAGAGACAAGGTAGGTTCATCCCAGAGATTCAACGCTTTTCCCAAGGCATTAAATCATGGCCAGAATTCGAACTCCGTTAACCCTTTCCGCTTTAACAGTCCTAATGTCACTTCATAAACAGTTTCAGTATTAAGAAAGATAACAAGCAGATAGGAACTGACCGAGATAGATAGATAGATAGATAGATAGATAGATAGATAGATACGAACACACAGATAGATAGATAGATAGATAGATAGATAGATAGATAGATAGATAGATAGATAGATAGATAGATAGATACGAACACACATAGATAGATAGATAGATAGATAGATAGATAGATAGATAGATAGATAGATAGATAGATAGATAGATAGATAGAAATAGCTTTAGTTAGATATGGAAATAAAGAAAGAAATAGGGAAAAAATAAAAACAAAGAACAAATATTGACATAAATAAAATGAATATCTGAAGAACATGAAAGAAAAAGAAAATCAAAGCGGTCCGTCCGCAAATATTAAATAAATAAACATTAAGGAATGATATAATCAAAACGGGAGCAGAGTAGAAAAATGATAACACAAAAAAAAAAAGAAAAGAAAAGATAAAGTTATTTCCATAAAGCAAAATTTCATTCTGCATTCCTCTTTAAGCATTTTGCATTGAAAACATCAATCTGTAGCCTTGATGATCTTGTTTTCAAATGTCATCATTTGAAGGAGCTTGAACAAACATAAAACCAGTAAGGGTTTGGTACTACACTGTTTCAGATAATGATAACCGTTTAAATAAACACCTTCAAGTGGAATTTGACCATATGAAAAACAGTGCCAAAGACAATTCTAAAAATGGCACGCAGTAAAATGCTCACATTTACATTCGATGAAAAGTGAACTGATTCTGTCGTATCCTCCAGACGTCGTTGAATGAGAAAGTAGAGGATAAACTACAACTGCCCTCTGCATTGTTTTGGAGAGATTTTTACCCAGGAGGATCGGATGATCAATGTCAGATTGTAAGTTACAATAAAGGACAATAGTTGATATGCAATATATAGATTCCTTTGTTTATTGAACGACTCTGGCAGATTCTTGTGTATCTATTTAGAATTTGAACAAAGCGTGTCATATTCCAACGGCTACAAATATAAAAGTATATTCTAATTCAATTAGAGAATGCTAGCAGAAAACTTGCCTAGCAGGGGCGACTTCAATCAGTTCTTATAGTAGGTTTAAATGAGACCTAATAAGAAATCATGAATTTGGCTTGTGTATTTACTAAATCATAATTTACGCGGCGGGCAAAACTTTTAGGCCACCTTGGTAAATTAATTACTTTTGTTAATTTTACTACCAAATAGAGAGTGATTAATAATATGCTTTTTCAGTAGATTTTATGCTTTTAAAGGGCCAAAAACAAGTTACGGCATTTTTGTTAATGTTGGATTAAATAGTATAGTGATACTAAAAAAGGTAATGAGAAAATACTGGGCTACTAGCGAAACTTTAATCTTTAGTCTCTTTTATTGAATTAAAAAGAATTTTTTTCTTTTTTTTTTGCGAAAAGTGATCTTTATTATTACAGAAAATACTAATGGTCAAAGAATAACGTTAGTAATTAATGTTGTTGTCTTTGGTTCGAATAATTACCTCAGTTCGATGTGGCATTGAAAAAAACAATGTCTAGATTTTGTCATTGGGGATATTTTTCCATTATTCTTTGCTGTAATCTCAAAGCTCTTGGAGATTGCGTGGTTTTCGTTGGAACATTGTTTCTTCAATTACCACCACAATTTTTCAATTATATTGAAATCAGGACTTTGTGCCGGTCAGGCTTCTAAAGGTTGAACATCTTCATCTACGAGAAAGCATTTTGTTGCACGTGATGTGTGGCAAGGAGCACCGTCACGCTGAAAACTTCTTCATCTATCTAGTCGGACAGACGATTAGGCGGTAGTAAACTAATGCAGTTTTCACAGTTTATGTTTATACCATTTACCAGTTTTCTCCTACCATTGTTTTAAAATAAAACCCCACGACGTGTGTCCACAACATCTTTTTATCGTTTTTAAGGTTCATCTTACATTGTTTCATTTGCACACTTTTCATTATACATATTATCTTGTATTGTAATGTAACTCTATTTTCACACTTTTTATTATACCTATCATCTTGTATTGCAATGTAACACTATTTTCACACATTTCATTATTCATATTATCTTGTATTGTAATGTAACAATATTTTCACACTTTTCATTATACATATCATCTTGTATTGTAATGTAACTATATTTTCACACTTTTCATTATACCTTTTATCTTGTATTGTAATGTTACACTATTTTCACACATTGCATTATACCTATTATCTTATATTGTAATGTTACACTATTTTCACACTTTTCATTATACATATTATCTTGTAATGTAATGTAACTCTATTTACCAATCATTACTAAAAATAATTTTTGCCACTTTTCAGCAACCCATATTTGTTCTTTCTTTTGGCCACTACAAGCTTCGTTTTTTTGGCTAATAATGTTTTTACTTTACTCATATACGCCCGTTCAAGTTGATTTTTCGTAAGACCCTGCTTAACGTGACAACTGAAACCACAGTTATCTCTTCATGATCTCCTTATTCGTCTGACTGTTAATTTTGAATTCCCTACCGAGTTTGTCACAACATTCCATTCATCTCTCGTGTATGAGTGTTGTGCTTTTCCGTATTTCTCTACATTTAAAACACATCCAGTTGTATCAAGCGTCTTTTGGGTCTTTTGAACAGTTTCTGGATAGCCCCGACTGCCAGCTGTTTTATCTCATTTAGTTATCTTCCCTTTCAAAGTCTCAAGATTCATCTTTGTTTTAGTACAAATGTTAGCCACGATTTTATATGTAAAGAGCAAGCTAATGTTCAACTCCAATGACTTGTCAAGGTACGTTACACTCATGTTAATAAAAGATGTAACAATTCCTACTTGGAAATTCGCATATTATCATGACTTTAACATATCATATCTTTCATTGTTTCAGTAGTTTTGCATGACCTTTTTTTAGCATCCAGCCGGCATATTTCCTGTTACATAACACCTAGGAAAATGCAAAATGTATTTTACAATCATCAAGGTCCACAGAAACTACCGATGAAAGCATACTTCTAAACAATCTTAACTTATGAATTAAAATAGAAGGGGTACAATTATTTTATGCAGTTTCCGTAAATCTTTTGTATGCCAAGCTATTTAAAAAATATTATCATCATGATGTCTTCTATCGCATTGAGTTTAAATATATGAGATGATCATATAAACGTTTCAAGTATACAAATTTGTCCCCAAACTATATTTTTCTGAATTTTTATTGCAGTAATAAACACATGCACAACGCCGTTAGGACTTAATAAACGTAGTCAAGTGTCGAGGTTTTTAATGCATTCCGTTAATATTAATAAAGCGTTTCATGAATACTGGCTATAAGAACGTAATAAACTTCGTTAAAACGCAAGGATTTATTCTATTCTGATTCTAAGTGTGTAATAGACGTCGTAAGTATTTGAGATAGATTGGCTTTTAACACTGACAAATGACATCATGGAGCAAGTGTTTAATATACGCTGACTGTTATGACTTAATAAATGACGTCAAGATGAGAGATTTTAATGTACACTGGCTGTTCAGGCACAAATATCGTCAAAAGGTGAGAGTTTAATGTACGCACTTTTTTAGGATTTAATGAATGTCATTAAGGGGTTATAGTTTAATATACACTAGCTATTAGGACTTAATAATTGCCGTCAATAGGCTCTAATGTTTACGGGTTGTTAGCACTTAATAAGAGGTTAGGTTTTAACGTACACTGGCCGTTAGGACCTAATAAACGTCTTCAAGTGGGTTTAACGTACGCTGGTGTTTTAGGACTTATTAGACGTTGTCAAGAGACCAAGGTTTAATGTATGGCAGTTGTTAGGACTTAAACGTCGTCAAGAGGTGACAGTTTAACGCACTCTGACTGTTAAGACTTATAAACATCGTCAAGTGGCGAAGGCCCAATGTACTCTGGCAGTTAGGACATAATGAAACCTGTCAAGAGGCAACTGTTTTATGTACACTATTATGACTTAATGAACGTCATCAAGAATCAAGAAATTAACGTGCTAAATAACAGTGTATCTCTGTACGGACTACCTGAGGCTGACCTTAAGGGTCATATAGAAAACAGAACAAGAAAGTCGATTTTCATTGGCTGAACGGGCGTGAGAACGATAGATAGAGAAAGGTTTTTCAAGGAATCGAGTTTTAACCGTCGAACAATGTAGATGTGTTCTCAGTCGCGTCTGGGTTTTCTCCCCAGTAGATGGAGAGTGTGACCCCACTGGCTAGTTAGAAGATGTATACGTCGACATTAACAGAATAGATAAGTTCAAATACCCTTTGTTGATGGTTTTCATTCTCTGTCCAAAACAACTAACGATCACCGGCTGTTAAAGAAGAATTTATTATCGAATCAAAACCGTCGACTTAGACCTCCCAGCATGAAGGGGCTATACAAGAGATATAATTATTTGGCGCCGTTGATCAGGATCTCCGAGTATGAGGAGACACAGGATGAGGGTTACAACACAACGTAGGAAAGTTTGGAGAGTGGGGGAATTTTTTTTATTTTAAGAGCCGTGTGTGTGCCTTTTTGCCTTCATTGGTTGAAGAATTAAATTGTTAATTGATGAATTTTGTGAATTTGTGGAAAAATTAAGTTAATTGTTGGAGGGATAAGTAGATTCGGCTTGCATAGTTTCGGATTTCCGAATGTGTTTGGGCCTGGGTCCTGGATGCGGAAGGGGGGGGATTGTCACACCTGGCATGTATGTAGATAGGGAAACAATGTTGGGTAGAATGGGAACTTTACGCTATGAAGTATTCAGAATAGAATGGATATACCCTAAGATACCCACGGGGCCTATGGATGGCCCTAAGGATCAAAAAGAAATTGGTCAGGTGGCTTGTGGGATGCCATGTCGTGGTAGAGGACTAAGGGAAGAAAACCTTTGTAACCACGGTAGAGCCAGTAATGGATTATTTGGGAGGTGCTGAGCGAGTGTGGTTGTTTTCTCTGTGGGGGCAACCCGGGGCAGAAGGATTTCAGATGATGCGATTTGAGTTTTGGCACACACAGGTAGATGGTTAATAATAGTGATTATAGAAAATAAAAGGTGGTAAATTTGCGAAGATTTGTTCAAGTAAATCTCCTAATACGCAAATAAAAAAAGTAATTAATTGGTTGTGGTTGAATAAATAACGTGATAATAGACCGTATGTCCTGTGCCACTGTGAGTAGAAAATAAGTGTGGATCATGGTATATTTAAAGTGTAAAGGTTAGGTGGCAAGGATGTGGCTCAGTTATGGAATTGGTTGACGATGTGGCGTGGGGCTTTTGGCATGTATTGTGTGATTTTTTAAACATTTTTTTCTGTGAATCATATCTACATTTCGTGTAGTCTCAAGTGAAGAGGCAAGGAATTTTATTTTCTGCAAGAATATTGGATTGCAGAGGTGGTATCTTCTGACGTGGGTAGAGGCTTTCTAGAGAGGTCAAACATCACCGTTTGAGTGATTTGTACCCAGATTGTCGTCTAAGTCGTTGACCTTGGGTCACGAAAGCTAGTGATCAAGAATGAACAAAGGATTGTTTGGTTTGGTTTGGTTTATTTTGTTTTACGGCATATCAACCTCAATGGGTTATTCAATGCCGACAACATTTTTAGGATAGATTCGTATGAATAGAATGTGTGTTCTTTGGTTTAGATTGGTTTGGTTTATTTTGTTTTACGGCATATCAACCTCAATGGGTTATTCAATGCCGACAACATTTTTAGGATAGATTCGTATGAATAGAATATGTATTCTTTGGTTTAGATTGGTTTGGTTTATTTTGTTTTACGGCATATCAACCTCAATGGGTTATTCAATGTCGACAACATTTTTAGGATAGATTCGTATGAATAGAATATGTATTCTTTGGTTTAGATTGGTTTGGTTTATTTTGTTTTACGGCATATCAACCTCAATGGGTTATTCAATGTCGACAACATTTTTAGGATAGATTCGTATGAATAGAATGTGTGTTCTTTGGTTTAGATTGGTTTGGTTTATTTTGTTTTACGGCATATCAACCTCAATGGGTTATTCAATGCCGACAACATTTTTAGGATAGATTCGTATGAATAGAATGTGTGTTCTTTGGTTTAGATTGGTTTGGTTTATTTTGTTTTACGGCATATCAACCTCAATGGGTTATTCAATGTCGACAACATTTTTAAGGTAGATTCGTATGAATAGAAAATATATTCTTTGGTTTAGATTGGTTTGGTTTACGTCATATCAACCTCAATGGGTTATTTAATGCCAACAACATTTTTTATTGCTGGTAATATTTTGTTGTCAAAAAAGTATTGCTGGTAATAGTTAAATATTTGCCTATAGCTGGGACCCTAACAGGTGCTACCATCCTGGGTCAGGGTGGACATGGGAACACCAGCAATTAAGAGGTGGTTCCACGCTCCTCAAAACCTCTTGATCAGAGGCCTTGCTGTTGGATGTAGTTTAACGTCTTACCCAGGACGAGAACAAAGGATTGTTTTTTTTTGTTTTGTTTTTTTGTTAAAATAAATGTTTGTGAAGCGTGATAAAGCTAGTCAGAGTTTTGTTGTTTATGTTCATTCTTTTTCAGGAATGGTATATGTACATGCCGTAGGATTATGGGATCAAGGCCCAATGAAGAAAAATATAAGTAGCATGCCTTGCAAACAGGAAAGAGTAGAGTGGTGATTTTAGAGTAATATAGTTGAAATAAAATTCATAAATGATTTTTTTAATGATTAGTTAAAGGATGTTAAATAATTTTTAGCAGACTATTATATTTTAGAGAAGTGTATCTCTGCTCGGACTTCCTGAGGCTGACCTTAAGTGTCAGATAGAAGACAAAACAAGGAAGTTGATTTTGATTGGCTGAACGAGCTTGAGGATGATAGGCAGAAAAAAGGTTTTCGGGAGTTGTTTCTTAACCGTCAAGCAATGTAGACGTGTTCCTTCGTGTCTGGAAGCGGCTTCCCAGTGGGGTGAGAGAGCGACCCCACTGGCTAGTTAAAGATGTATACGTCAAGTTTAATAAACTAGCCAAGTTAAAATTCCCTGTGTTGAAGTTCTTTCATCTGTGAACCAGACCGACTAGCGATCACTGGCCGGAAGAAGACAAGAGAAGAGAGAAAAGATACAACATATGAGTGAATCAACGCTATCGCCGAAGAAAGAGGGAGAGTATACAACAAATGTACTTTGTTAGGACTTAAATAAATGTCGTAAAGCAGCAAGCGTTTAATGTACTCTTGCTGGTATGTCTTAATAAACGTTGTAATATGCGAGGTTTTAATTTACTCTGCTTGTTACGACTGGAGGGTTTAATATACTCTATTAGGATTTAATAAACGTCGTCAAAAGCTGGTCTTAATTTACTCTGCTTGTTAAGATTCAACAAACGATTTCAAGAAGCGATGGCTTGATATAATATAGTCGGGTTCTTTGAAGTTAACGGCTTCAAGAGACTATGTTTTAATGCGCTCTGATTGCCATTGGTTGTGCTAAGAATATAAATTTATTAAGGCCTAACAACCAACGAAGATTAAAACCACAGCTCTAAACGACGTTCATTAAGTCCTCACAACCATAGTATAGTAAAACTTCGTCTCTTGACGATGTTTAATAAGTCCTAACATCCAGAGTACATTAAACGCTTGCCTCTTGAGGACGTTTCTGAAGTCCTAACAGCTAGAGTACAGTAAACTTTCGCCACTTGACGATGTTTAAAAGTCCTAACAGCTACTGTACATTAAACCATTTCCTCTGACAGAAAGATTCGCAAAATTAGCTTTTCTACATTTTTTCTTTTTGCTGGTCAATCCAATTTTCTTTTCTTATTACGCTTTTAATCTTTCTCAAATCTCTTTTTGTCGTAACCTTAAAATCTGTTTTCATCTTCTCATTTTGTCAATGTTTTCAGTTGCTATTTTATTGTTCGATGTTTTCGCAATTTCCAAATTTGTGCTCAAATCATACAATAAATTAGCACTATATCGTTTCTCTCTTGATGTTATATCTTTTAAACGACCCATAACAATCTTTATATATCTGAAATTTTAAAAACTATATACAAATAACTATAATAATATATATGAATATCTCTCTCTATTTATCTATTTTTTGAGATGCCATAATAAAAGTTATGGGCCCAGATTTGGAAAGAGTGTTTTCAGAACAGTGATGAATCAACACCTAGAAGTCAGTTCTCTGTGAATTTTCTATAGATATGTTACGCAAGATCAAAACATTTTGAAAACTAATAGTGACATATAATAAGATGTACTTTGCAAGATACGATTAATATTTAATACTAGACCACCCGTGACCCATTGGGTCAACCTTGTACAATACTAAAAATCTGTGATTGCGTGTCAACTTGTGTGCTTGTGTGGTGCGTCCGTCCGACAAATAATGATTTACGAGTTGTTTATGCAATATTTTTTTTTTATTTTAACTTTCTTCAAACAGACAATTTTATTAATTAAAATATTTTTCAGTAAAAGACAGCCACAAAGAGATCCCGATTTGCTGAGTAATTATATCAGCTTTCTTCATACAGACAATATTTTAAATATTTAAAAAATATTTTTTGGTATATTAAAAAATATTTTAAAAATTAATCTGCTCTAAAGTTCAAGTTTAACTCGGATTTCTATTACTATTAAATTCTGTAAACAATCAATAAAACGTAGAACATGAATTTGTAAACCAGACCAATAATGACATGAACAAACGGAAATATTTATCTGAATCATAATAAAATAAACTTTTATTTAAATTGAATGTTGAAATGAACTTCAATGTTTTATAACCTGAAACTTCAGTGACCAAGATGTGTTTTTTTTTTCACATATAAATTCATAATTTCCTGTATTCTTAGAAACAGGTAATTATGAATTTATATGTGCGTTTAACACTCAGAAAATTTAAAAATAAGTTATTCCAAAATTCGCTTGAAGATGAAACAGAACTAATGCTTTTAATTTAATTATATAATTAATTTTGAAGTTTCTAGCTTCGGTTTTTGAAACATGGTTATTACTGTGTAGCGAAGAAACCATATTTTACATTGAGCACTGTTTAGTAAAAATAAAAAATATCAATAAGAACACCGGATTATATATCTTACTATTCTTTATTTTAATTATAATATATATATATATATAAGGATAAAGACTACTTACCTTCTCCTTCATAGTCCAATGCATTCATTTCACAGATGGTATCCTCGCTTCCGACATTTTCGTTGCACAATTTGGCGCACATTTCGTGTCGCTGTTCAAATGATCCTCTCTTGGCATAAGCGATAAGATGTTCTCAACCAAATAAAACGTTCCAAGGTCAGTGTGTTCAAATTCAGTTCACACTAAACGAACACACACACACACACACACACACACACATATATATATATATATATATATATATATATATATATATATATATATATATATATAGTGACATATAATATATTAATACTATATATATATATATATATATATATATATATATATATATATATAAATGTCTACATGTATATATGTATACATCATATATATATATATATATATATATATATATATATATATATAATGTATACATATATATATGTAGACATTTATATCAGGAAGATCAATTTCGTTTTTGGAAAACTGAATATCTGCAGTGAATTGAAGTATTTAACCAGAATTTTTTTTTAATTTTAATCATTTCAACCCAAACAAGGCAATAAAGCTACTAAGGTAGAAGAGGTTACGGAGTGTGAAAGAATAAGAAAAAGGATAAACATTATTAAGGATCGAGAAGAGTAACAAAAGAGGAATCAAGAAGCTAGTAAATAACGATTGACATTTAAAGTTTCGAAGATCAAAGTTGACTGGGATGCAAGAAGCCGGAAGGGAGTTCCGCATGTGTTAGAGAAGAAACTGTTAGCATAGGACTTACGGTTACATCTGCCCATTTCAACTGTAAAATGATGAGACCTAAAACCGCGCTTAAATCTATAAGTTTAATGCACCATAGAGAAAAGTTCATATATATATTACCATATTGCATATATAATTATATATATAACATAAATTTATTTTCAGATTGCAAGACGAGTTGGTCGCCCAGCAACCACTACTTTGGCCAGCTATGCTATGACACAGGTTGCCACCCTAATGATCTAATGAATTAGAATCTGACAAAATTATAGGACATGGAATAACAGGAAACGCTTATAAAATTCAACATGTTTCGCTTTTATTTAAGCTTCATCAGAAAAAGGAAAAATAGAGGTGAAAATAAAATTATTTTTTTAAAATTTATTTCTTGTTTGTTATTCATTGGTTAAGCAGACCTTGGTGTATTTTTCCTGTGAAGCAGTGTTCGTGTTCATAATTTTTGTGTGTTTGTGTATCAGTTGGTCTATACAGGATGTGGTTCGTAATGTGTATGGGTGATATTTTTGATTGCCGTAGGGGTGGGGGTAATGAGTTTAGGGTTAGGGATAATTAGTTTGTTCTCAAATTTTGTTAAAAGATTGTTGGACGGTAAGATTATGAACTTTGTGCTTTTGTTTCTGGAGGAGCCTTATATATATATATATATATATATATATATATATATATATATATATATATATATATATATATATATATGGTGATCGGTTGAAATAGAACAGCTAAAAACTCCCCCAGACTGCAAACCCCTAAATTATTATGAGTGGGGCGCAGTTGAGCGAGAGAACAAAAATAAACTGAAGGCAAGGGTTATGGCGGCACTTAACAAATTAAACAAGGAGACAGTCCAGAAGAGCTGCAGGAGATTCCGAAATCGTTTGGAGGCCGTGGTTGAAGCCAAAGGCGATTGTTTAAAATAATTTTACTCTTTCGTATTACAAGATATTTTTGTGTAATTTTGGTAAATATACCTGTTAAAATGAGATGTCAGTGTCATTTTCATCTTTGCGTAATTTAGACGACAGTTTACCCATCGCACTCTGTATATATATATATATATATATATATATATATATATATATATATATATATATATAGTGGTCTCACATCGATTTTTCGTATGAACAGTAAAACCTTCCTAATTCATTCATGCAGCGATCCTTATTCCTTGATTTTTCCATTCCTTCTGGAGACGTCAAACGATTTGACATAAGCTAACTTACTATCTTGTTAGTGATCAATTTTACTAAATCAAAATAAGGTAATGACGTAGAGCAAGTAGGTTACTAGCGGTTGCGAAATACATGTATATTACATTTGGTGTACGGCCATTAAACCGGTTTACTATTGCGAAATTTTTTTACAATACTTTTATATATCGACTTGTGGCACAAGGCCGAAGGAGAGGCGAGAAAACTCTGGTCGACACTTTCTCTCCTACACTTAGCTAATCCGACATGTGCCCATTCATTCTAACAATTTCTTCAAACACCACGTGAACCCATTCTTCTCCATCCAATCCAACATGTACTAGATGAATAAGGAGACTAGATTAACCAGGGGTGACGTATAATACGAATCCGCCCGGTTGTGACTTTTGAAGGTTAAAAAAGGAAATCAATATTGGCCCTATTCACACGAACCAGTTTCGTAACTTGCACCCACCTTATGCTGAAATCTGCAAAGACAAACCTTTTCTATCAGTTCTAATCTTCATCCTGAGCTAATGTCCAAATAATCAAATCATATCTTGATGAGAATAGTGTTTGTCTCGTAAGATTCCCTCCATTCGCGTCACCCACACCACCATTCTTGCCACGGATATCAACCTGAGACACACCAACCGTTTCACCCCGGACCAACGGCGAAACATTATTGCATACGTACGCGAGATCGATGAACACAAGATGTTCGGTATCAATACGAGCCGACAACGCCCCTACATGTTCCCAGAACTGACGCACCAGTGGACAATGGAAAAAAGTATGCTCAGCCGTTTCCTCAGTCAATCTGGCAATCGGGCTTTTTTGCCAAGCCCGCTCTGAAATTCATGTCACTGAGAGGCAGCACAATCTACATCCATTGCCAGGTAAGTGAAAACTCGTGGTCTCTAAGGTAATCCGCCGCTGGCGCCGAGAACCAGAAAGACAGCAACTCGCCCACCGATAAGCTGATTCGCTCACAGAGCGGTTCCGACGCGAACCTCTCCACTAATCCCCGATACAATGTCCTCCCGGGCCGGGAAAGATCTCTGGACCGATGAATCACACTCAAAGTCTGACGACACTCACTGAGGAAAGCCTCCAGGCACCGGGACTTACAACGGCACTCTTGTCTATATGGAAAGGAGCTATAGTAAGACTCGGAAAAGCTCCCTAACATTCCTCTCCCACAGTCGCTCCACTGTCAATGCGCGGCGAACGAAAAGCAGCCTGGAGGCGTGTCTCTGACTCGAACGCTGGATACAGACCATTCTGCGGACCGTTGGTTTACCTCCCTTCTCCACAAGAAAGAGAAGTTTTAACGTTCGAGTGACTCCAAGTGATCCTGAGAGAGAGGAAGTACAGACAACCGGTAAATGATAAGGAGAACACACTTCAGTCTTACCCTTTACGGACAACCAAACTTCGGAGCCGAGTCCGGATCACCACTTCGACCAATTTTTTTTCCAGCTGAAGATCTGATTCGAACCACACTCTAAGAATGCGAAAGGGAGCGTCTGCCTAACTGAAGGGGCTCGGAATAGCAACACCCTTCCAAGAACCCAACCGCAAACCGGAAGACTTGTTGCCGTTAACCCTGACCTGCGTAACCTTTTCATACCGTTCACGCGCCTTCTGCACGACCACACTGTCACATACTAAAATGTATACGTCATCGGAGTACGCATAAACCGTGGCTCGAGCCCCTCTAGAGAAACCGATTCTGCGTAGGGCTGGACTGCACAATCTATCCTTTGGCGTAGGAGAGGCTTCAGCTCCAAAGCATAAGCGTAAAGTAGTGGCGGCAGTAGACAAACCTGACGAACCGGGCATTACACGACAGCGCAAAAACGCCCGAATGATTCCCGTCTACCTGTACAACCCCACTGGAGGTGTATATAGCAGGCTAATCCACTTGCAGAATTCGGGTTGGAATCTGGCAGCCTGCATCGCAGTTGCCAAATACTGATGGTTGACGCCGTCGAATGCCTTGGACTGATCCAAATTGATCAGTGCGGCTTCTTGGTCTTCTTCTACGCCCTCTATGATCGTGCGAATCAGATGCAAGTTGCTCTAATTTGTTCGGCTTTTCACAGCACATGTCTGTTCCGGGGCCAACAGAATCTCGGTAAATGACTGCATACGTCATACTTATCCTTTTCCAACAGAGTGATCACATATCTGGAGTTCATATAGGGGACGAACTCTGCCGCAACCACTGTCAAAATCGGTACAAACATGTGTGACAGCTTCAAGTACAATTTGTATGGCTGCTGAACCTCTTCAATGCCTTATGGACTTCGTGTTCTGTGATCTCACTCTCGCAACCAACCGCTTCAGTCGACGAAAGTCGAGGAAGGTAAACTAAATAGCTACGAAACAGACACTAGGCTCCTTGGTTTTGGAAATGCTGCCGAAACGGCTCGCACATGTTGGTGGTGGACCGCAGGCTGCGTCCATCGGGAGTGTTGACCTGACGAATATAATGATTGGAACCTCGACGTATTTCCTCCTTGCGCAATACTGCACTTAGGCTTACAACTTCGTTAGACTTTCTCGTTAATCTAGCCTTAACTACCTGGCCTTGATAACGCTCACTGGGTGCTTCACGGCCTGCCTAACTACGCCTATCTCTAGGGGATCCAAACAACCCACCACCCGGGACAAATTGTAGTTTAATGTCTTCACCTTCTTAGCTTTGTCTAAGGCTAGTCGTTGGCTATATTCGCTGGTGAAAGACCTAATACTATCCTTAAAATTCTCCTACCACTTATTCCTAACAAGCGTCCCAACTAATTAGCGCTACACTAATCTAATCAGCTGTATGCGATAATACGCCCTGTCCAGTATGGACACGTTGAATTTCCAATACACAGTCATTCTACGCCCTTGTGCAAATTAATTGAAGCAATTGCTTTAGTTCCCTTTCTTTCTCCATACGGTCAGTTTTAGACCCACTGGGGTTACAGAATGTAATCGATACACCCTGTAGTTACAGGGTGTAATCGATTACTATTCCCCCCCCCCCAGATTAGCTCATTTGCAGTGGTGTGCAGTAATATGAATCTATTTTCGGGGTGTATGATAAAATTTATTTGCCCTTGAAAAATATTACATCATCCGTGGTTACATCAGATTTTCATCACCCCAGACACTATTGTCTCGAAAGTTGATTAGTTGTCTTACGGTCATTGTCTGCGATGGACATTACTCCAAAGAAAGCGTACGAAAATTGTCACGCTGGACGAAGACACTGGCAAGCCTTACTAGTGAGTAAATCAAAGTACTCTAGACTGGTCCAGAAACTATCCGGGCACAAACGAGTTTGTGTTCTGAATAGCCTAACCAATGCAACGTGGGACAATCTAGCAGATCTAGATCGACCCTTCTCACTAACATTTTCTCCAGTTAGATGACCACCTAGGGAGATGGCGAATTTAGAGCCCACGTCCATATCTTCCGTCCCGATCGACCCGGCATCTATCGACGAGACCAAACACATTGATCAGATCAACCAAGCTACGATCACGCAACCTCCCGCTAGCACCTTGTCTAGCATGGGGTCTAGGGTAGCATTCCAGTTTCCAATTAAGATTAGGAACGGTCCTAAGTGATGAAAGTACGAAGAACGTTTCCGTATGCTGAATAGACAAATTCGCTACACAACTAACGAGCATTAATCTCGCAAAGTGAGTCTCCACATCCATATCTAAGGACAGGAGATCAAGGAGCAGGCAGGAGGCTTTACTCCGATCTCTGAAGCCCCTATTATGCCAACTTGAATGCCAAGTTTTAAGGCCGATTCACATAGTGTCCGGAAACTCCCCTATTTAAACAGGGATGAAGTGAACGATTTTTACATATTTTTGAGAGCTCAGATGACACTACATGTGCCATCCAAAGCCCGGAAAATTACTGTTTGATGGCAGATGCGAGGTCCCAGACCTTGGATTTGCCGCTTGTAATTCAAATTAGGGTTATAACCGCTGCTGCTTTAGAAAAGTCCCTTAGTGTCCTCAGTTGACTTTTCGTCATCAGGGGTGAATTTGAATAAGGACCACAAGAGAGCTTTCTGATATCAGGAGATGTACTTCTCGGCCACCAGTCTATCGATTTTTACAGATCCCCTACCCCTTATGAAAGGCCTTCTTTTTCTGTGATGTGTTGGGAAGGAAGATGCCGGAGCCCTAATGAGGGAAGAAAGGGGGTTCCTTTCCTTACCTTGTGATGATTTTGAGGCTTATTCGATTCTTGTTATAGAAATAGGGGTAGATTTGGTCTTGGTATTTTCCATTGCCTTCTCTGTCCTGCTTCGTCCAGGTTTTCTCCATCTTCTTGGCTGTCTGTTCCTCTTCTGCTTCTTCCTCTCCCCGCCTTTTCAGCAAGGTGGACCAATGTGGAGGCCTTTCCTCCACCTCTATAGATATATCTATTTGGAGGAGCTGCTGTTCCTGTTCCTGCACTTGTTACTGTTGTTGTTGTGTCTGCTGCTGCTGTTCTTGCTGCTTTATTAGCTACTGCTGTCTCGGTGGCTACTGCTGTCTCGGCGGCTACTGCTGTCTTAACGACAACTCTGCCGTTGCTTCTTTTGTTTATATTGTTATTTGATGCGGCAGCTGCATTTTTTGGGTACATCCTGCTGGGATCGCCGCCTTTGATCTCCTCTTCAACACATCCTACCGTTCGGAGAAGCCATTGATTCCTTCGGTGTTGTCGGCTTGGCTTGTGGCGCCGGATCCTGTCCGGGACATGCCCTGGATAAGTACCCAGTGGCACAGTGGGGTCTCCGCACTTCCACGATGACGAAAATAATTCCTCCGAGGCAGATCAGTGTGTCGGGGATGTCGTGAAAACTTTTACGGGTCACTGTCACCTGGAGCACAAAGTCTCTAGTAGCAATGCCCGCTTTGCTTATTACTGGGGAAAGATCAAATAGTCCACGGTGATATCTAGGGACACCCCATGTAACGAGACCCTGGTCCTCCGGGTAGCCATTAACTCAATTTGTAACTTTACCGATTTGGTGGTGAGGATACTTCCTGTCAATTTTTTTTTTTTTTTGCCACCTCTTCTGACGCCTGCAGGATATCCGACGCGGCGTTGCTCCGTTTAATGTCCGCATAGTGTTGAGCATCCTTTTTGGAGGGCGTAGCAGAGGTGGATTTGGAGAAACGGGTTGTTCCTGCTGCTCCTGCTGCTATGGAGGATCCGCCATTTTGATCCAAAGCCATCATAGCATAACCGAGAAAAGAAAAGTTATCAAAACGAACAGTTGAAATAAAACAGAAAAAGCTAACCAACTTGTCAATACTGGAACAAAAAAGGAAGAAAAACAACAATTAAAAAATCAATGACGCCAAAAATTCAATCGTGGTCAGTGGACGGTAAAAACATCCTCTCTCCAAATTTGTAGATAAAATATACAAAGGCATGCTGGAATTTCTTCCTAGCCAATAAGATAGACCACTTGTCGGTCGCATCCAGCTTAGTTCTGTTCTTTCTTGTCTTGAAGTCGGAACGCTGCAATCGGTTGTCTGTATCTTTTTTTGTGTGTCAAGACCATTCTGAGTTTGGGAACTTTTTGCCATATTACTGTGGCTCTTCTTTGCATATACTGTTTGCTCAAACATATTATTATTCTCCTCTTCTTTTCTTTTCTTTCTCTTGTTATTGTTTATTGCAAACTTTGTCAATTCTGTTAGGCATTGCTGCCAATTACATTTAACAATGACCAGTTACATGTACAGTTTATTTTCTAACTTAAATTAGTTAAATACTTATTTTTTAATAGATTTTTCAACTATACGTAATTCATTACCCGCTTCTGACATTCGGATGAGTAAACTTTATTGATATAAAATTTGAATAATCAAAAAAGTCTTCTGGCTATAATGAAATACACCTGATCACCTCAGAGCTAAAAAGCAAACGTTGAATGGATAAAGAAACAAACGACATCGTAGGACTGTGAATTATTTTATAACTTTTCGATAGCATACATAAACATTCATTTTCATGGTCAAAGTACATTTCAAAACAGTAATACGTTAGGTTTGGGGTTGCAGGACACGCGTTGTGAAATTGTTTTTGAAACTAAGCCTTCACGTAAACGAAAAAAGTTACTACCGATCGCTGTTGTCTAAAATATCAATAAATATAAAAAGAAAATATTCATTAGAAATATTCAAATTAAAATTCATTAATCTTATAAAATATATGAATTCTACATGATCATAAACAGATTTGAATTTCTTAAATTGATATTATGCTGAGATTGCAAAGTCGACTTTACGGTAACAACAAAAAAAGTGGTTAAAAGAAGTGGAAGTTATAAAACTGTGATAAAAATAGAGACAAATGGAGATAAGTGAAAGAGTTTTATTTCCTGTGATGTACAACGATCGATTGTTCTAGCGTATCGTATCTCTGTCGTATGAGACTGAGAATCCGCTAGGGGTATAACACAACGTAGTAGTCGAGATATAGACGTGTGGAGAAAATCAACACCTATATGCAGTCGAGTGAGATAGACTCGCAGGAGAACCATTCCACAAATTATCGCATCGTAGTAGTCAACAGTTATTCTCTGCTGTTGCCGCTGGTTTCATCGCTGGCCGAAGGCATTGCTGCTGATGGAAGCACTTACCGAATCCCAATTGTGATCGTTAATTTCGTAAATCAGCCCATAGATTAGCGAGTCCGGGTCTAAGTGGAGGCCTCATTACTATGCCATTGAATCAGCCTGGGCTAAAATGAGGAAATAACTATTATAATATTGATTTTTCCATATATTACGAAATTAACGTCATCTAAAGTTAAATGTCTTTGAAGGAAAAATGAATCCACTTCATTGTTTTGCTAGTGAATTTGAAAAGTCAGGCATAAAACTTGTGGACTTTAATTAAAAATGTTGCTATCATTGCAGCCATATTATTCGAGGGTGTCATTGCCCAACATTTCTTGAATAATTTCTATGCATTTCCGTATTGTTAGAAAATAATAATAAAGCCAGTATAACTGTTAAAGCCCTTTTCTGCTGGTAATTTTATATCAATTCTTGTCCTTTTATAATCTTTTTCTCCCCAAATACAAAAAAAACGGATAGAGAACGGAAACTGGTTTAAACAAATCACAGGTTGAAAACTGAAGTTTTATAACAAAATTCATCAATTAAATACGCGATTTCTACTTTTCGTTATAAAAAGGAAACCTTATTGGTTTTTCTGTATTCTAAAATCTGAGAAAAACGATCACTCTTTCACCAAATTCTTTTACATGAGAAATAAGTGTCAAAAAATCTTTGATGAATGTAGTAAAAGTCAGATTTTTTTTACGAGAGTTCATCCAATACAAGGGTCGAGATTTGAAGAGAAAACAGTCCTCGTTGCTTCGAAACATAAAAGTTTTGCTAACTTGATGGAACATGATGAAAGGATGTTCGTATAACAGAGATGTTTAAAATGTGTTCGGTTTTATTTATGAAAAAATGTATTTTTGAAAAAAAAAAGGGAGCAGAAAGAGAAAGACGAAAAATGAATTCAAAGAAAAATATGGTTTACGGGATAAAAGAAAGAAAGAAAGAAAGAAAGAAAAAAAGAAAAAAAGAAAGAAAGAAAATTTGAAATACTTATGTATTATTTTCTAATCAATATTTTCACTTATACAAAAAGGCATTCATACAAAGAGTGAGAGAGATGGGGGTATAAAAAGAGAGCGAGAAAAAGAGTGTGGTAGTAGGGAAGGAGAGTAGGTATCACCACATTGATAGAAAAGAGTTTCTTTGAAGAAGCACTGCTACTGATAAATATTATGTAGTATCTCAGAGATATTTAAATCCTAAATAATAGACTTCAACTATAAAAGGTTGAAAAGCCCATTCAGGAGAACCTATTCCTTTCAACCACACACACACACACACACACACACACACACATATATATATATATACATATATATATATATATATATATATATATATATATATATGCATGATAAAATATAGTTTTAAGGTATTCTATATTTATAAGTTAAAGTGCTCAATATCAGGAATATATATATATATATATATATATATATATATATATATATATATACATATATATACATACATATATATATATATATATATATATATATATATATATATATATATATATATATATATATATAATGTTAAACATAACAGACAGCGAATGTCTATTATGCTTTACCATGAGCCTCTCCAAACGTCGTATAATGGCTTTATTTTGAAGAGAAAATAAAGACAAAAACTTTCCAACATTTCTTTATTATATTGATCGTCATCGATCAAGGCTTTCGGCTCACATGAGCCATCATCAGAGTGGTTATATGGACAAAACAACAGAGATGTGCACCGTCAAAGATGACATCCCATTCTGTTTTGTTTACATAGAAGTTTGCTATGCGACGATAACAGTCGCAGAATAGCAGAAGCAGGTCTTCAGTTCGTAATGCGGTTCTATGACGTTGTACATGACCATGCGAGAGAAATAAAATGTCTTGATTATTTGTATATATAGTATGGGCGGAGTAATCTGAATTTCACAGTAACTGTCAGCTTAACACCGCTAACGATCATCAAATTTATTCTTATTTAGTTAACATAAACGCGTTACACAGAATTGTTTCCAATTTGTCATTCATTTGCTCAACAGTGTTCGGATAATGCTTTACTCTGATGAAGTCCTGAAGGACGAAACGCCTTACACAGAATTGTTTCCACTTTGTCGTTCATTTGCTCAACAGTGTTCGGATAATGTAATTTGCTTTACTCTGATGAAGACCTTAAGAACGAAACGCCTTACACAGAACTGTTTCCACTTTGTCATTCATTTGCTCAACAGAGTTCGGATAATGTAATTTGCTTTACTCTGATGAAGTCCTGAAGGACGAAACGCCTTACACAGAATTGTTTCCACTTTGTCGTTCATTTGCTCAACAGTGTTCGGATAATGTAATTTGCTTTACTCTGATGAAGACCTTAAGAACGAAACGCCTTACACAGAACTGTTTCCACTTTGTCATTCATTTGCTCAACAGAGTTCGGATAATGTAATTTGCTTTACTCTGATGAAGTCCTGAAGGACGAAACGCCTTACACAGAATTGTTTCCACTGTGTCATTCATTTGCTCAACAGTGTTCGGATAATGTAATTTGCTTTACTCTGATGAAGACCTTAAGAACGAAACGCCTCACACAGAATTGTTTCCACTGTGTCATTCATTTGCTCAACAGTGTTCGGATAATGTAATTTGCTTTACTCTGATGAAGTCCTGAAGAACGAAACGCCTTACACAGAATTGTTTCCACTTTGTCATTCATTTGCTCAACAGTGTTCGGATAATGTAATTTGCTTTACTCTGATGAAGTCCTGAAGAACGAAACGCCTCACACAGAATTGTTTCCACTGTGTCATTCATTTGCTCAACAGTGTTCGGATAATGTAATTTGCTTTACTCTGATGAAGTCCTGAAGAACGAAACGCCTTACACAGAATTGTTTCCACTTTGTCATTCATTTGCTCAACAGTGTTCGGATAATGTAATTTGCTTTACTCTGATGAAGTCCTGAAGAACGAAACGCCTCACACAGAATTGTTTCCACTGTGTCATTCATTTGCTCAACAGTGTTCGGATAATGTAATTTGCTTTACTCTGATGAAGTCCTGAAGAACGAAACGCCTTACACAGAATTGTTTCCACTGTGTCATTCATTTGCTCAACAGTGTTCGGATAATGTAATTTGCTTTACTCTGATGAAGTCCTGAAGAACGAAACGCCTCACACAGAATTGTTTCCACTGTGTCATTCATTTGCTCAACAGTGTTCAGATAATGCAATTTGCTTTACTCTGATGAAGTCCTGAAGAACGAAACGCCTTACACAGAATTGTTTCCACTTTGTCATTCATTTGCTCAATAGTGTTCAGATAATGCAATTTGCTTTACTCTGATGAAGTCCTGAAGAACGAAACGCCTTACACAGAATTGTTTCCACTGTGTCATTCATTTGCACAACAGTGTTCGGATAATGTAATTTGCTTTACTCTGATGATGACCTGAAGGACGAAACGCCTTACACAGAATTGTTTCCACTTTGTCATTCATTTGCTCAACAGTGTTCGGATAATGCAATTTGCTTTACTCTGATGAAGTCCTGAAGAACGAAACGCCTTACACAGAATTGTTTCCACTTTGTCATTCATTTGCTCAACAATGTTCGGATAATGTAATTTGCTTTACTCTGATGATGACCTTAAGAACGAAACGCCTCACACAGAATTGTTTCCAATGTGTCATTCATTTGCTCAACAATGTTCGGATAATGTAATTTTCTTTACTCTGATGAAGACCTTAAGAACGAAACGCCTCACACAGAATTGTTTCCAATTTGTCATTCATTTGCTCAACAATGTTCGGATAATGTAATTTGCTTTACTCTGATGAAGTCCTGAAGAACGAAACGCCTTACACAGAATTGTTTCCACTTTGTCGTTCATTTACCTAATAATCATGTATGCTATAATACCGTTTATCCTTGCAATCATTTCATAATGTGACTAATATTTCTGTTGTTATTTTCCTGAAAAGTAAAATAAGGTGAATGATTAGTCCGCTTCATCAGTTTATCTGACCACAGCGTTCCACGGATGAAGAAGAATCCAGAAATCCTGAGCTGTGAGCAATGGCTACTTGCGCGGATACGCAATTAATTCAAGAACCTCAGCTCGATCAATCAGATCGGCTCGAAGTGTGACAATAATTGTATTGACTTTCTGCAAAGTTATTATCTTGTTTGATTCGCGCATCTTATTTGCAATGAACACTCAAGCAGGTCTTTATCATGGCGCATTCCCATGTAAATCAACATTCTTCATCTTCTTGAAAATCAAAAAACGCAGAAAAAGTTAGTCTAAATAGTATTTTGTATCTTCTTTACAGTAATCAGCTGAATATACTGACACTATAACAGAATAAAAGAACTGCATAATGAGTATTTGACGTTCTTTAAAATAACATCTTATTCCTTTTTTTTATGTGCTCTTAATTTTCCGGACCTGGGCATTCAAAGCTTAACACAACTTTTTGTTGTTGTTTTTTTGTCGTTCTATCTTTGACTCTTTGCCTTCCCTCTTTATCCGTGTTCTGCCATCCATTCACACAAACTAGCTTAAGCGTAGTTTCTCCATGCTTCTTTTTCCTTAAGTATGTCCTGCGAATTTAAAATTATCCGTTTTCCTCATCATGCACTGCCGAATGTTCAGCTCGTTTTGATTGTAGGTATCGGTTTCTTTGTAGTTAATATTCTACACAAAATTTCCTCGTTACTCACATACTCAATCCATTGTATTCACAGGATTCATTGGTAAAAGAACACTTTTCTGTCGCTTCAAGTGTCTTCTTCATCTGAGGAAATTGTCTAGCATTCCCTACCGTATAGGCGATCCTCTTATTCTGTTAAAAACAGGTTATTGCAAGTTAGTTCAAAATTCAACAGCCTAAAAATTTAGCTTGGCAGTTTGCATCATTTTCTGTCACACAGCAACAATCTGAACTCTGAGTCTTGATATCACCTAATAAGGGCCCAGATAGACCACCAATGTAGAAAGGGTAAAATTGCTGAGCCGAATTCAAATTCCAGCCTACACTTTTGTTTTAATATCACTGTAAGGACATTGAAAAAAAGGCCACGGATCCATCTTTTCTCCTAGTCAACCATCTATGAATGAAATATCAGCGTATTCTGTGGCGTTGCGTTGCAGCCAGACAAGGAGTAAAACTGAATTGAAGCCATTTAGGTGTAACTGTGTTTTAGAACACAAGAAATGTATTCCTTGCATCAAAGCTTTGGCTGTCCATTCACAGCAACTGGTCCTGCACCAGCTATCCGCAAGACTTGTCGCTTGATTCTAGAGGAATGAAAAGGTGACTCTCATGAAAGAGGTGACTCTGGATGTGTACAGCTTTTTTTTTTCATGTGTCATGTCCCTTCAGGCCATAAGTGTAAGCGTGTTTGAAGCACGACAATGGCATTCCTTATATTGAAGCAACCGGTCCTCCACCTGCTACCCTGCTTGATTCTGTAGGGAATATGGAATAGGTGAGTCGAGATCTATACAGGATTTCTTCTTTTATGTGTCATATCTCTTCAGAACGTAGGGAATCGTGTCTCTCCACAACCTCCTGTTTCTTGTTTCTCTATGCAGCGTTTAACTCTACTATATTTCTTCATCCCTCCTCTAACGTCCAAAACGATTAGGTAGGTTACTCGTTGTTTTCACCCGTCTCTCTTTTCCTCGATATAACACGTGAGTGTTCATTTTACCAAGCTCTCTTTCCTCATAGATCCCAGAAATTTCAACTTAACGCGGAAAGGAATTCGCACGCCTCATTCGAGCGCAATATGGCACAAGGCTTTGTTCAAAGTGAGCGTCCCACATGTACATGGCATAGTACTAGAGATAAAATATTGCTCAGTCTCTTGGTTGGTACTTATCTTTTAAACCTGATTCTCCACCTTTTAAAAAATGGAAGAGATACTTTTTTCAGGGGGGACGGCTTTCTGAAGTTGATGGTATTATGGATTTTTTAAATCCCGGGACTGAGTATGGTGTTTACATATACAGAATGCTATTTAGTTCACACAAAGAAAAACTATCCTTTATGATTTGGGAATATGTAATTAAAGTATTCATGTAGATGTAACTTGTCAGCCTGGGAAGCCAATCGATCTAAGGGAAGGGGAAACTCTGATTTTAAGCCTCCGTTGTCTTGCGGCCATATCATGGAAAAGCTATGGAAGTACATCCAGAGAGAAAATCCGAAGTGAAACTCCGGTGGTGGTTGGTTGTCAACATTGGCAAACGTTCGGCAACTCCTGCAGTCAAGCTGATCCAAATGCATGTCCGGTATTCCTTTGAATATTGTCAGTTTCGGCCTCGATGTGGGTGGGGGGTATGTGGTGGCCAGCGTACGTCCTCCATAAACAACCGTCCAGGTCTGCGCCCTGAAGAGGTCACTCAAGTCTCACCACCAAACAAGGCGAACCTTTATCTCGCGAGATAAAAAAGGTGGATACATATTAAAGTGGGGGAAAATAAGGTTAGGTAAACAGAAAAGAAAAAGAAGGAAAGAATGAGTCAAAATCGCAGAAGAAAACAAGGTGAAGAAAGAAAGAAAGAAAGAAAGAAAGAAAGAAAAACGAAAGAAAGAAAAACGAAAGAAAGAAAAAAGGAAGAAAGAAAGAAAGAAAAAAGAAAGAAAGACAGAAAGAAAGAACGAAAGAAAGAAAGAAAGAAAGAAAGAAAGAAAGAAAAAAGAAAGAAAGAAAGAAAGAAAGAAAGAACGCTAAAAAGAAAGAAAGAAAGAAAGAAAAAAAGGAAAAAGAAAGAAAAAAGAAAGAAAAAGAAAGAAAGAAAGAACGAACGAAAGAAAGAAAGAAAGAAAGAAACAAACAAACAAAAAGTAGCAAAAGAAATAAAGATATGGGAATTAATATGATGATGTAGACCCAAAATCCTAAAGTGGATAAATAATAAAAAAATTAATATTCACACAAATAAAAATAATTTCTGGTACTAATTATTCGTAAAAAAAATAATAAAACTTAATTCTTTTTTATATTACTACGTTTAAAGAAAAAAGCTAAAATAGTAGCGAACAACCTGTGAAATAGCAAACCCGGCAATCTTAGGTTTTGTTTAATCTTTCACAACGTGTTCATTTTCAGCATGCCTAACTTTCCCTGCGACTAATTACTAAAGATAATATTATGTTTAAACACACTTGTTACTAGTTTTCTTAAAACCGCATGTCATTTTTGCGGCTCATAACAGAGCGTCATTGTATCGTTTAATCTGCAGAGGCGTAGCTTGTCGCTAAGGCTAAGTTGACTATTTCCCCATCTTCTCCCTCTAGCATCTTTCCACCAAACCACATTTGAACACCTAATGGAATGCTTGTCACGCAACCGCTTTTTCTAACGCGTTATTACACATTTTGTATTTTTAATTTTCTCATTGCTGGCAGCAGGTCGTGGAATGACTGAGAAATATTTACGAAAAGATTCTCTTCAAGTTCGCTTTACAAACATTTTTGCTTTGTTTATATCATTTTATTATCTTTTAATTTTCTACCTTTTATTTTTTTAACAAAATGACTTGGGCATCACACTGGTCCCTCTAGCATGCAATCCTACCTCTAATCACTGTACTGCACCCTCAGGTACAATGAATAATATTGAGTAATTTCCTAGGCAACAAACGATAGATTATGTGGTTTTCTGTTCAGTTCCTAATTTTGTCCAATTAACCACTGACTGTACCGTTGGAGATTTCAGAATGAGAAAAAAGTCTGCTATTTCGAAAAGTAACATTTTTTTTAATTTACTAGCATAGTACCCATCAAAAATAAAAGGATTACTTAAGTATGGAACAAATCAAAATTATCTGTCTCGGATCAAAATGTTGCTATCCAGCTTTCTGATTAAGCACATTCATCCTTTACCAGTCCATTTGGGATTAACGTGTCGTATATATTCTGGATGCGGGCCGAATACTGATCATATTCGGTCGGGTCGCCCATCGAAGAAGTCTGTTGTTTATTTAGAACCCGAACGTGACATGGGAGCAACAACACTGACGACGCACCTAGATTCGGAATTTAAAGGTATATTTTTAATAATAATTCTCTTCCTGTCTAAGCTGTGAGAGAAGTCTCGTCCTGAGGATTCCAACCCGGAGACAGTACTTAATTCATTGCACTTGGTGAGAACCGAAGATAGTGTGACACTGCTTAGTCAGTCTGAAAATGTGTTTTAATATCATCAGCTCAAATATACCTCGATGTCATTTGAAGATGTGACTGATTTAGTGGCAAAGACGAGTATCATATATGAGATTAATTATTCCAAATTAAAATTTGAAGGCTTTTGCTTAAAACACAATAAACCTGTTCCGTCAATAACGGTTGACTTCCTGACCACTAACAACTGCTTTTTTTTCTTCTTATGTTTAATATTTCATATTGGACATCGAAATCAATTTACATGCAAAATCCAGTGCTTAAGGAAAATGTTAACTTTACTACAAGCAATGAATACTTTTCTTGCGGCGAAAAAAATGACCATGATTAAAACTGTTGCAGTGACCTTAAGTCGCTAAGCAGCCATAAAGGAACAGAAACTTCCAGGCGTATGCTAGGCTCAATTGAGGTTGACACTAAACTACAAGCCCAGTTTTTACTGTCAGCATTTATATAATTATATCACGTTGAAATACCCGTTCCCGTACGATCACCGAAGTTAAGCAAGGTCGAGCCTTCTCAATACTTAGATGGGTGACGTCTGAGGGATACCGGTTGCTGTAAGTTTGGATGTGCGTGTGGTCTAATGGATAATGGCTCCCGTACGATCACCGAAGTTAAGGAAGGTCGAGCCTTCTTAATACTTTGATGGGTGACGTCTGAGGGATACCGGTTGCTGTAAGCTTGGATGTGCGTGTGGTCTAATGGATAATGGCTCCCGTACGATCACCGAAGTTAAGGAAGGTCGAGCCTTCTTAATACTTTGATGGGTGATGTCTGAGGGATACCGGTTGCTGTAAGTTTGGATGTGCGTGTGGTCTAATGGATAATGGCTCCCGTACGATCACCGAAGTTAAGGAAGGTCGAGCCTTCTTAATACTTTGATGGGTGATGTCTGAGGGATACCGGTTGCTGTAAGTTTGGATGTGCGTGTGGTCTAATGGATAATGGCTCCCGTACGATCACCGAAGTTAAGGAAGGTCGAGCCTTCTTAATACTTTGATGGGTGACGTCTGAGGGATACCGGTTGCTGTAAGCTTGGATGTGCGTGTGGTCTAATGGATAATGGCTCCCGTACGATCACCGAAGTTAAGGAAGGTCGAGCCTTCTTAATACTTTGATGGGTGACGTCTGAGGGATACCGGTTGCTGTAAGTTTGGATGTGCGTGTGGTCTAATGGATAATGGCTCCCGTACGATCACCGAAGTTAAGGAAGGTCGAGCCTTCTTAATACTTTGATGGGTGACGTCTGAGGGATACCGGTTGCTGTAAGCTTGGATGTGCGTGTGGTCTAATGGATAATGGCTCCCGTACGATCACCGAAGTTAAGGAAGGTCGAGCCTTCTTAATACTTTGATGGGTGATGTCTGAGGGATACCGGTTGCTGTAAGTTTGGATGTGCGTGTGGTCTAATGGATAATGGCTCCCGTACGATCACCGAAGTTAAGGAAGGTCGAGCCTTCTTAATACTTTGATGGGTGATGTCTGAGGGATACCGGTTGCTGTAAGTTTGGATGTGCGTGTGGTCTAATGGATAATGGCTCCCGTACGATCACCGAAGTTAAGGAAGGTCGAGCCTTCTTAATACTTTGATGGGTGATGTCTGAGGGATACCGGTTGCTGTAAGCTTGGATGTGCGTGTGGTCTAATGGATAATGGCTCCCGTACGATCACCGAAGTTAAGGAAGGTCGAGCCTTCTTAATACTTTGATGGGTGATGTCTGAGGGATACCGGTTGCTGTAAGCTTGGATGTGCGTGTGGTCTAATGGATAATGGCTCCCGTACGATCACCGAAGTTAAGGAAGGTCGAGCCTTCTTAATACTTTGATGGGTGATGTCTGAGGGATACCGGTTGCTGTAAGTTTGGATGTGCGTGTGGTCTAATGGATAATGGCTCCCGTACGATCACCGAAGTTAAGGAAGGTCGAGCCTTCTTAATACTTTGATGGGTGATGTCTGAGGGATACCGGTTGCTGTAAGTTTGGATGTGCGTGTGGTCTAATGGATAATGGCTCCCGTACGATCACCGAAGTTAAGCAAGGTCGAGCCTTCTTAATACTTTGATGGGTGACGTCTGAGGGATACCGGTTGCTGTAAGCTTGGATGTGCGTGTGGTCTAATGGATACTGGCTCCCGTACGATCACCGAAGTTAAGGAAGGTCGAGCCTTCTTAATACTTTGATGGGTGATGTCTGAGGGATACCGGTTGCTGTAACTTTGGATGTGCGTGTGGTCTAATGGATAATGGCTCCCGTACGATCAGCGAAGTTAAGGAAGGTCGAGCCTTCTTAATACTTTGATGGGTGATGTCTGAGGGATACCGGTTGCTGTAAGTTTGGATGTGCGTGTGGTCTAATGGATAATGGCTCCCGTACGATCACCGAAGTTAAGCAAGGTCGAGCCTTCTTAATACTTTGATGGGTGACGTCTGAGGGATACCGGTTGCTGTAAGCTTGGATGTGCGTGTGGTCTAATGGATAATAGCTCCCGTACGATCACCGAAGTTAAGCAAGGTCCAGCCTTCTCAATACTTAGATGGGTGACGTCTGAGGGATACCGGTTGCTGTAAGCTTGGACGTGCGTATGGTCTAATGGATAATGTCTCCCGTACGATCACCGAAGTTAAGCAAGGTCGAGCCTTCTCAATACTTTGATGGGTGACGTCGGAGGGATACCGGTTGCTGTAAGCTTGGAAGAGCGTATGGTCTAATGGCTCGGAATTGTTAATCGGAAAGCCGGGTTCCAATTCCAGTCGGGTTTGTTATATTCACTTACGCACAAATACCCTTGGAAAATGTATGAATCCATATCTCCTCCCCACCACTTATTTAATATGACTTGTGTCACTAAATCATTATTACCTCCCCACTTCAAAATTTCTTATAAACTAAAAATATTTTCTAGTTTTAAATAACCTGAAAAGGCTTGCTAACTCGTAAAAAACGAACCAATAAATATAATGGTAACAATAATGAAACGTTTTATTTTATTCAATAATTCTTTGTCGCAATTGCCACAGATTGCGTAAACAGCGTGTACATAGTAGCCGAAATGAAATTGTCAACTATTTCATGGATTTTTCGATTATTATTCTATTGATAATTATAAATTTTGGATATAAATGAGATTTGGGAAAAACTCTGTGCAAACAAAGTGACTCACTTATTTCCTGCAACTAGTAATCAATAGAAACATAACCGAACAGATTTAAATAAAGAATAATAGAGGTATAATTTATTTGTAATAGGTAATATAGTTCGAAATATTTAATAATCTATGGGTCCTCCTTTATTTTGAATAACTTTTTCAACCCTTTTTCGCATTGGCTTGATTAGGTTCTGGTAAATCTCATCTCCAAGCATTGAATTCCATCCGGATATGAAATTCACAATCAAATCCTCTTTGTTGCTCAACTGCTTTCTCGAGAGCCTGTACTTTATAATACTCCATAAGTTTTTCTATGGGGTTGAGGTCAGGAGATTGGGGCGGCCATGTCATAACACTCACCGGCTTCTCATCAAAGTATTCCTTCATCAATTTTGATTTGTGACAGGGAGCATTATCCTGCATAAAATGTGCTTGGTAGGGTCGATTTGCACCCTTTCAGCAGAAGGTAGCAGACAAAACTCTAAAATTCTCTAGTACTGTTCGCTCCTGAGGGTCTTTTCAATAGGTTTTAAGAAACCAGTTCCATGAAAAGAAAAGCATCCGCAGAACATTATACTGAACGGATGCTTGACAGTACTTGCTGCTAAATTCAAAGAGCTTTCAAAGCTTCTTCTTCGGATTTTAGATCGCTTAGCCTTTGAATTTAGCTCAACTTTCGTTTCATCGGAGAAGAGAACATTGAGTAAAAAAAAAAGTCAGGTGAGTCACTTTTATCGAACAGCACTGTACATCCGAAGTCATATAGGAATAACGGAATATGCTTTTTTAGTAACTGAGAAAAGTATTAAGGAGCCGAAAAAATTGAGAAATTTCCTTGTTACACGTGATGTATGGCAAGATTTCATTGCACTTTCCCGGACTAACGTTTTCCGCTGACATGAAGTAAAAACATTATATTGAATTAATCGCTAAGTCTGCTTCTAAGAAAGATTGTTCACTGTATCGTGTTAGACAATTTTTCTCTCCAGAATTTATCATACATATTGGTAAGTTTACCATTCGTCCTTGCTTTGAATTTTGCTGCCATATTTGGTCTGGTGCTCCTGCTATATATATAGAGATTCTTGATAATATCTAAAGAAGAATCTGCAATGTTATTGATCCTAACCTGGCATCTCAGCGTCATGTTCCCACCGCCATAACGTGCCTTTTTTATGAATATTATCATGGTAATTGTTCTGATGAACTTTCCTCTGTGGTACGTATACTTTATGAATTAAGCGCAGTACTAGATTGGCAGCTAGGTCTCATCATTTTACAGTTGAAATTGCTAGATATAACCGTAAGTTCTATGCTAAGTGTTTCTTCTTTCTCACTTCTCGCTTGTGAAACTCTCTTCTGGCTTCTTGCTTTTCAAAAAATGTAAATGCAATGTGAATTGTTATCTTTTGTCTTCTTAATTCGGGTTCTTTTATTGTTCTCTCTGCTTAATAATTTTTTCTCATATTCTCTAACACTCGGAAACCCCTTGCGTCTTAGTGACTTTACTACCTTGATTCGGGGGAAATGACAAAAAAAAAAGGTGATCCATCATATTTCACCTTTTCTTACATCTGATAATAGGTGAGACTTTAGCAAAGTAATATATGTTTTCTTGTTCGGTGTTCCATCAAATATTATCTTTATTCTACAATTGTTTTGATCCTTGGCTCAAATCATTAAATCCACATTATCGAATTTTACTTTCTTTGTTGTGAGATTTTTTATTGTTTCTTGTGTCATTTGATCCTCGAAATTTATTCTTTGGGATTAGAATTCAGTTCTATTTTTTCCGTCACTATATATCCCTTTACGTGAGTACACAGGGTGTTCGCAAAGAGATACGTTGAGATAAGGTTGAGATACGTAGAGTCCACAGAGAGAGAGAGAGAGAGAGATAATTACGTCTCCATTTACAGAGACTTGTGCATATACTTTCTACTAACCCGTATTCCTGGACTACTAATCTTCATTTCAAGTTGTATTCTTACGTTCAATACACTTATTTTCCTATTTCAATTACTGGCGTTGTTTATTTATTTGTGCAGGATTCCATCCCCGGAATCCACAACAGCAACATATGGCGCGCGTGCCACACGTGGCACTCCAAGCAATTTCCAATGGCACGCAGAGGCAAATGACATCACAAAGTCCGCACCAATAACTACTACAACGCAAAGAAGATATTTAGCTGTTTCAATTTTAATATATATACTATAATATTTTAGTATATATACTATATATTACTATATAAAATAAGTTGTAGAACAGGTTTTCTTTTTTCTTTGTATGTTCCGTGTCCTTTCAGGACGTAGACGATCATGGCTCTCCACTTCCCCCTATCCCTTGCAGCGCTCAACAAGTTCTGTCCCTCTGCCACCTCCCCCAGACCACGTTCTGTCATCCACTTGCTTAAGCCCGCTAGGTATGTCATGCGTTGTTTTCCCTTGTCTCTCTTTCCTGTGACCTGTGAGTATCAGATTCTCCAGGCCCTCCTTCCTCATTAAATATCCCAGAAATTTCAGCTGCCTCTTCTTGATGTTAAGTATAAGCCTCCTCCTTGTTTGCATCCTCTCTAAAACCTCATTGTGGCTCACACGCTCTGTCCATAATATCTACAGTATCCTTCCGTAGAACCACATCTCTGTCGCCTCAAGTCTCTTCTTCATCTTTGAGGAGACCGTCCAACATTCGCTGACGTAAAGGAGGACAGATGTCACATAACAGCTCAGTACTCTTTTCTTTGTTAACAACAGGTATATTGACATTGAATTTTATAAAAATACGTATGCTGTTGGCCTACTGAATGATTTTAAAACCCTAAGTTGGCACATACTTAACAAAAGTTATAGCAGACGTTTTTTGTTCAGTGTTTTCGTCTTATTGGTTTTTTTTTTATTTGAAGATTGGAATTTTGCTGCAATTCATCCATTTAGGTTACTTTTACGTAGTATAATTCTTACCGTATGAATTTACAGTCCAATAGTAATGCCGTTTTCATTCCTTATTGACGAGCTGTTAATCTTGATTTGAATACTGATAACTTCAGTAGCTTCCCTAAGCGATTTCGCATTGAATCATTCTATGTGACATTTCGACAATTTTCACCTTCCCATTTTGAAACTTAAATCAATTACACTAAAAAGACGAGTTGAAGACGCCATATTTTATGAAATCATACTTGATCATTCAACATGAGAAATTTGCATGCGTATTTTAATCTGGGATTATGTTAATCTTGATAACTGTCAAGTGGCTTATAAAATTGCGATTTTTTTTTGTATGACAATGCGTTCAGGTTAGAACTCTCATCGTACTGTGTTTATGTGACTACAACAAGAGTCTTGAATAACCACAGACATTTCTACTGAAAGTATTTTGGCAAATACGGCAATTTTTTATTAAAGATTAAGTAATTTTTTTTTGTTTGACTAGGTGGTTCATTTCACACACACACAAACACGCACACACATATATATGTGTGTGTGTGTGTGTATCTGTGTGTGTGTGTGTGTGTGAGTTTCAACCGCCAATGTCTTTCTGTTTAATTTACACGTGACGTCACATTTGATTAATTTGAGACCCAGCTTTCCAAAAGAATACCCTGGTGGAAGCTATGAAATCATGTTGACCTCAGATCACTCAGTTCTTGATAATGACCGAGATGGTCGAAATTGCTTGAACAATATCAAAACAATACATAAACTTCGGACAGTTTATCCACAATTTTGATCATGATGTAAAACATCTTATTCGAAATTTTTAAAATAAAATTAAAAAAATTAGACAGACGTTGTCATAGCTTAAATATGATAAAACTCGTTTGATTAAATTTTTGCTATCTTGATATTCCTCTTATATATATATATATATATATATATATATATATATATATATATATATATATATATATATATGGAGATAACGACAGATCTTTTTAGTTTAAAGAAAAAACAGTAAAACTTAGCAAAAATACAGTTATCCATACATTAGTATTTTAAAGCTTCCAAAGCTGTTCTTGATATTTTCTGCGCTTAGTTTAGCAGAAGAAAAAATGAAAGTGAATGCAAGTCGGCTCATTATACCAAGCTAATCTTTTAGATTGATAACTACCCGTTTTGAAAGCTAATATTCGAAACGTTTGTTTTTACCTCAACTCAGATACTAGCCACATCATGTCTCAATTTTTTTTTTAATAGGTCATTATGTTGGCATTTAATTAATTGATTTAACTGCTTCTTTTTATTCATTGTATATAGTAGCGGCTTAAAATTCGAAAGCCTATTATTTAAATATAAAGTCGTTTACATGTAATAAGTGAGTGAAAAGTGATTGTTTTTTTTCTGTTATTTTATTAATTCTTCGTTTTATTTTCTTCTTCGGTGTCATTTTATTTTCTTCATTTGGTCTTAATTTCTTCATTACCATTGTTTTATTCTGATTTTACGCCCTTAAAAATTATTTCTTTCTCGATAGATTCGTTTTAGTTTCTAATAATGTTTCTTTATATCACATTTTTCACTATTTTCTAAATATTTATTTATCCAAATTATTCATTTTTATTTTTTTGCCATTTTCTTTTTCTCCTTACTTTTCTTTTCATTTTCCTTTTTACCTCCGCTATTTCTCTATCTCTTCATCTATCTCTTTCTCTGTCTTTGATAGACACTAAATTTCATCAACTGCATTCTTCTTCCAATTCTCATCCAGACGACAGCCAGTATTTTGTTTCCATTCCCGCCGAACGCTAGGTTTCCCCGCCCATGCATTCTGTCACTTCCTTTTCTGATTGTTTCATGAATTTTATTTTGTTCTTTTTCTTGTAATTTTTACGTCTTTCTTTATTTGTTTCTTATTTCTTGCCTATTTTGTTTCACCCATCAGTTTTATTGGAATATTTTATGATAGGATTCTCGTTTTCGCAAACAGCAGATCCTTTTTAAATAGAGATATAATATCCACATCGCCCTCTCTTTGTATTTGTATATATCCTCTCTCTTTCTCTTTCTTTTTTCTTTCTCACATGCCTTTTATATTTTCTTTATCCTTTATTTTATTTCCAGTAATTCTCATTTTACTATTGTATGTACCTGCTTGTCTTTCATCGTGTTCAATTTATATATTGTTTTTTTTATCTTTCTTTTATTTAATTCTTACTTTCCAGAATACATTCTTATCAAAATTTCTTTATCTTATTTTCTAAATTTTTCTTTTGTATTTTTTCTTGTAGACATCCTCACAAACTACAAGAAATCCCTTATCATTGGAATATCATTTTATTTGTATTTCAATTGTTTATGATAACAATATATATTTATATATTTATATATATATATATATATATATATATATATATATATATATATATATATATATATATATATATATATAACACTTGATCAATTACTTTACATTGCAAAAAACTGATATCCATTTCCAGTTGATAAATAATTCTCAAAAATTAGCATAAGAAACGAATTTTTCTGTATATTTATTGATATCATTTATAAATCATTGGTTCATCTACGAATAACTGCCATCCCAAATCAGCACCTTCATTCTCAAAATCTACGATAACTTGTATCTCAAATTTATGATAACTGCAATATATATTTAGTTTATATCTATATATATATATATATATAATATATATATTATATAAATTATATATATATATATATTATATATAAATTTAATTCAATTTTTATATATATTATATATTAAATTTAATTTTATATATATATATTATATATATTATGTAAATATATATAATATATATAACATATAATACATATATATATATATATATTATATAAATTATATATAGATTATATATATATTTTATATCTAGATTTAATTTCTTTTATATATATATTATATATTAAATTTAATTTAATTTATATGTATATTATAAATTGAATATAATATATATATAATATATATATATATATATATATATATAAATATATACATTATATAATTTATATAAATTATATATATATATATAATTTATATATATATGTTTAATATATGTATTTATATATGTTTAATATATTAAAGATTAAAGTTGAATGTAGGATAACTGGTATCTCAAATCGGCACTTTCAAATTTTATATCCATTACATATCACTTATAAACTCGATTTTTCAAAATATAGCAAACAATACAGAGTCTGGAGAGGCAAATATTAGCCTGAAATTTTATATTTAAACTCTCAGAAATGTACAGAATTTACCGGCTAAAACTACAGTGAAAACAAAATTATTAAGATTTCGTAATGGCTGCTTTTATGAAGTCTTCCTTTAACATATTTGAAATATCTCACGAACAGGTTGAGCGGCCTCGTTATTATGGTATGAAGTGTGGTGCGCCGATTAAATAACACGAGATTTGAATCTCCGTTAATAAATATTTTATTCACTCCAATATATCGTCATTAACTCACGGTCATTGCAGGTGTGAAGCAGCCCCACTAGATCCCAGATCCGACACATGAACATTACATTCGATCTGAGATGAGTGAGAGACTGTCTGGAACTGACTGGGGTGCTCGTTTATATAACTGCGCGATTAAAAAATAATTTTCGTGTCTTGTAAATCGGATACAGCTGTGAGCCGAGGTCAACCTGATTTCTTTGGTATGGTGTAAAGTTCGTGTGCAGTGTCTATTACAATATCCTAATAAAGTTGCTTTGGCAACTAATCAGAAGGTAACTTACAACACATGCGTGAACAGACACTTTTCCGTGGGGTCACTCTCCCGCTATTTTGTGAGATTGTATACTGTTTAACTGAATGAGAAGACTGCTTTGACAAGTGGAAGAGACACTGGGATTAGGGTTTGATGTCTTAACATTAGAACTTTAAAGTGGACTAAGGCGCCACTTCCCTAGGTAGGTCATTTTTTTTAGTTGATATTAAACGAAATGACCTCGTATCCTGTACAAATATTCTACCATTATTTCCTGTTTTCCTTTTTGTTTCCTTTTGTTGTTGCTGTGTTTTAATACAAACTTAAATAGTTTATTCAATGGACAATACGTTTATGCAATCCATTAACATGTAGTTTAACGAAAAAGTAAAGATTGAATGGTGTGTACACATATACCTACATAGAGTTTGTGGGTATCAGATGACTCTAGGATTTGTTACCTGTCGTATGGTTGGGTCATCAGTGACTACATCAGTTCCCTTAATTGGCTTTTCTGGCAATGTTGGCGGCTAGACACCTAGCAAGATTAAAAACAAAACCTGTCAAAAAGTGAATTAACCTTCTTGTAAGATCAGTGGCCATGGGATAGACTGAGTTCCAAAGCTATGGATTTAGCCAGTGCAGTGAGGTCTTCAACTAATTTCCATCTAAGCAATATTTCCACTCCCCAATACATATTGTCCGACATTTTAGCGATAATTCTATCATAATTTATTAACTTCGATTTAGCTCTGTTGAGCGAGGTTCGAAACCGGTTAGCTTATTCCGTTTTCAGTTTTACTTTTTATCTATTATCATGTGGTAATAAAAAATAAATTGTCTCTCACACACACACACACATATATATATATATATATATATATATATATATATATATATATATATATATATATATATATATATATATATATATATATAAAACAATTACGACTGAGTAGTGAGTTCGAGCCTCACTGGGTGCCACATACTTTCGGCTTTGTGCCACATCTACGCTATGCTTGGAAAATCTCTATATACTACACTTCAAAAGCATGAAACCACCCACAGAATTAGCTTGGGAAGAACTTGGCAGAAACGTGAAAAAGAAAATGAAAACGAGCTCTTAGTCATAGAAAAAAGAATATAATCAATTATCAAGATTGCTGTATTTATAGGTTGAGAGTTGTCCATATATTTATAGCATTTATAGATATAAGAATAAGCACTATGTGGTTTCACGTTCTTAATGCGATCTTCATATGAAAATCGTATTGAGATGTAAAATTGACAGTCACAATGCAGTGTTGATTCCTATGTACACACACGTACGGTGGTACACTCCCTTTGTTTCTTTCTTTATCTATCTATCTATCTATCTATCTATCTATCTATCTATATATATATATATATATATATATATATATATATATATATATACACACATATATATATATATATATATATATATATATTAAAAAAACAAAAAGTTGCAAATATAAAAAAATGAATGTTTTTTTGTGAAAGTATTTATTTTATATTTTTTTATATATATAATTATTTGATATTTCAGATCGACCCCGATCTTTCATCAGAAAAACAAAAAACATTCATTTTTTTTAATTTGCAACTTTTTAGTTGTTTTTTCTATATATACATATTAAGAAAGTATACGTGGCTTCTCATTATGCTATATATATATATATATATATATATATATATATATATATATATATATATATATATATATATATATATATTTATATATATATATATATATACATACATACATATATATATATACATAGATACATATAAGATAATCCGAAGGAGCCAGGCAAACCTACCTAGGTTTCACCTAAACGGATCGTCACTACGATGCCGGGCGAAAAAGAAAATTATGGAATAGAATTTATAGCTAAAACTAAAAATGATAATGACCACGTGACAAAAAAAAACCCTCAAACAACTGGGGTTTAGGGGTTTTGTACTTTATTCAACAAAAAAAGAAAAAAAAGCTACTCGAATAACCAGCGTTTCCTATGTCTATACTGACTAAGAATTTCCAACTTTAGTTTCAATAAATTATTGGGTTGTTCTTATCTAGCAATATATATATATATATATATATATATATATATATATATATATATATATATATATATATATATATATATATATACAGACGTGAATCAACAATGAAACAATGATGTTATTTAGGATGTATGAACTGTCAAATAGAATTACTTCGTAGTCTAACCCTTTACTTTTTGTCCTCTTCTAGGAATATAAGACTTCCTAGTTAATCCTTTTGACCCATTTATTCTTGTACACCACTCCGCTACACTGAATTGATGTGTTTCTACATGACACACAAATTAAATTCGCATCTCGCAGATAAAATAGACCAACATATTCGCCACCAAACATGGTCTCGTAGGACATCCAAGCAACATTATCTTGAAACATAAACTTTAATGTTTCTCCTTTACTGTCAAGAGGTTCCAGTATGATATTTATTTCTGCACGGGGCTCAACTGGAACTTTTACGCACAATTGGATAGAATGGGAAACGTTATCTTGTCGCGCAACTGGATTGAATGAGTAATGAATCTTGAAGCCTAAATTTTAATGTTCTCTTTTTCTATCTGGAGGTTTCAATATGATATTTATATCCACACAAAGCTTGTTAAGAGGATCTTTTACGCACAGTTGGATAAAATAGTCAGGCATGAGTTAAGTGCTTTCCTGACAGAACAGAGAAAGTTGGTCAGATTCAGTGAACCAGTTGCCAAATCAACTGACTCAACTCTTCGGTCGAATAGACTAGATGTCTCAATTCTTTGAATCGATTTTCCAATTATTTTTCTTTATTTGACTTTGTTCCATAATGAATGGGGTACCCTATTCTTTGTCAATAGATATTCAAACAATCCTGATTTGATAGTTAATGAATTTCTTTTAAGTACTATGGATAAAATCAAGTTAAAACTAAAGATAAATCGCGGTTAATTTTATTCGGTAAGGAAGTTTAAGATGAGAATTGAAGATATAAACATCAGGCAGGTGCAGAAATTCAAATCTCTGAGAAGCATTTTAACAGAGGATGAAAAATGAAACTCCGAGATCCGAACACTCATTGGACTAGCAAAAGAAGCAATCCAAAAGTTAAGCAATGCGCTGAGATACGGAAGGTTGTCATTAGGAACAAAGACCGGTCCTGGTTTACCATGTCGTGTCTGTCCTTTTATTATTGCAGTGAATTTGGGACTATTTTCTCATGAATGAGAATAAAACTGGAGACAGCAGAAGTGTGGCTCAGTAGAAGGATACATAAAATTCCAGCAACAAGAAAGTCTTAAAGAATTAACAGAATTAAAGAATTAATTTATTAGTCTTAAAGAATTAACAGAAAGAACATTTATAATGAAAATCAAGAAAAAATAGTTGAAATACCTTGGACATAGAATGAGGAAGGATGGCGTGAAAAAATTAATCCTGATGGAGTATATATATATATATATATATATATATATATATATATATATATATATATCGGATCGCGGATCGTCAATCTGACGATCCGCGTAGGAGAAACCTAGGTAGGTTTGCCTAGCTTTTTAGGTTCATAGTTAGATCTGCTCTACTTAGTGTATTGAGCACTTTACTTAGTTACTTTTGTTTTACACGTGTTGGAGGTTTTTTCTTTGGACTCTGAGCTTGGATTCTGGACGACTGTTTTCGCCTCAATTTCATGTTCTTAGTTCTTTCTTCTTTTATCCCTTATTTTTCCTTGGGCATTGGTCTGTTTATTTACAAGCCAAAACACCTAAGGTTTTTCCAGACGAGTATAATTACTCATATATATATATATATATATATATATATATATATATATATCCACGAAAATGTTCCGGGCTCGTCCTAAGGTATGAATCCACTTCTTATCCCCCAAGCTATAGGTTAATTAGTAAGACGTGTATCAGTAAATCGGTATTATCCCCCACAAAAAAATTCGTACCAGCTAAAAATACTTTCTGGCTTTAAATAACATGAAAAAGTTTGATAAACCGTAAAAGATAATCAATCAATCAACCCGTTTTAGTTTTTAAAAATCCGATCAAACAACGGAATTTTGTGAAGAATGCTTGAAAGGTATGGGGAAGTTTTAATCGCCACCTTGTGTATCTCCTTCACACACACACACACACACACACACTCTCTCTCTCTCTCTCTCTCTCTCTCTCTTCATATATATATATATATATATATATATATATATATATATATATATATATATATATATTACGAGAATTTTACGTATTTTTCAGGCTAACAGAACTTCTGCGAAAAAAGCACCCAATAAACAACTAGATCTATAATATACAATAAATATGTTCAAGTGACTTATCTGGTTGACAGATTCAGGCATTTTGCATCGAAATACTCCAAATCAGACTAATTTTGGTTAAATGAATGAGCAAATGAAAAAACAATCTCCTGTTCCGTGTTTCGTCCTTCAAAATGAATTATTCAGACCAGCTATGGTTTTATCGATGGAATATTTAATGTATAGGTGGGGGAGAAATACTGTGGTAGAGAGCAATCGTTACCCTTAAAATATTAATAATTATAGTATTATAGAATTTGGTTTATAGAAGAGAAAATAATCTATGGTGAAGTTTGTGCCCAGAGAATCTGTGCTTCGTCAGAATTATTAATATAAAATATCAAAACAATAGTGTTTATATGAACTATGGAATACCAATTGAGAAGAAGAGACTGTTTATTTAATCATGAAGGAGGAGACGTCAGTAATCATGTTGTATTCTAAGTTTACCAACACCCGGGGATTTTGTCGCTACCACCGCGTTTATTTAAGCGCGTGTTTATGCGAAAACAAACAGTCGAAGTCGAAGTAGAATTTGAAGTTGGAATGGGAGCTAGGTGAAGTGGGTTGACAAGGAGTCAACCAGAGAGAGAGAGAGAGAGAGACAGTTAGAATAAAAGCGTCTACTTGCTACTGTGATAAGGGAGGAAGTGAACTCAAGTTATCTGCAATATTGGCGCAATACTGCCAATGAACCCTCTTATATCCTTAGTGAAATAATTACGGCAGCTACTAACAACAAAAAGGGTGAACCTGAAAACTACTTCTCTCCTTTCAGAATTATTTGCAATATTTGTTTTTTTCTGGACTTTATTTCATATACATTACTTTCTTGTTTGGTTGTTTGTTTGGGGTTTTATGGCATATCAACCACTATGGGTTATTTAATGCCAGATCCAGTATTTAATAAATATATCAAAAACGTATAGCTGGCAACATCATTGTTTCAAAAACGTATAGCTGGCAACATCATTGTTTCAAAAAAAGTATAGTTGGCAACATCATTGTTTCAATGTGCTGGAAAAGACCTGGAAGTTCACTATTTTCCCATAGCTGGGACCCCGACAGGTGCTACCACCCCGGGTCAGGGTGGACCTGGGAACACCAGCAATTAAGAGGTGGTTCCACGCTTCCTCAAAACCTCCTGATCAGAGGCCTTGCTGTTGGATGCAGTTTTACGTCGTACCCAGGACGTACTTTCTTGTAAAAGAAGCATTATTCTTTTTGCACCAATTGCTTGCATAAATATACATAATCTTTTTCTTTGGACTCGAATCGACTTGTTCATATTTGATTTTTTTTTTTTTTTTGCTTGGCTCGATTCTCACCCTAACGAACTTCCAGGTAGACCAGCTAAATATTCCAGGATCTACGATTTGTTATTTGATCTTCAGGATAAAAAAATCACAACGTCGCTGGAAAGTGGAATCAAATAGACATTGTGAACCAGAGACTTTGATTGAATCTGTAATACTGGACCAGGACAGGACCAACGGCCGGTCTTATAGAGTATATCGATCCGGTGGGGTCAAGATAGGTGTTACAATGCAATAAATTCCGGTTTAAATTTTATATCCTGAAACGCGGAAGATGTAAGAAAGTTTAGCTTTAAATTTTAAATTTTCTGCGTCTGATTTATCTAGTTTCATAACCTTGCCGAGTTCATTTAGCTTTTTATCGCTTTTGATCTTTATTTTTCACATGCCTCATCACTTCGGGTGGTTAAAAAGTGGCTTAGCAGGTTTCATTAAGTTTATTTTAACATAAACGATCAACTCCAATGAAATGAATGTTTTTTTTTGTTTTGTTTTGTTTTTTCTCATTCAGTGCATTTTTATGATGACTTTACCTTGAAGGTGTCTCAACACGGGATAATGGTAAGCCAGGCTATTTTAATTGACAGATATTATTTCCATAATACAGGGTGTCCTCCAAAAATTGACATTATTTTATAATCTAATAACATAGCTAATTCTCGCTTAAATGATCTCAAATTGTAACAAAATATGTAAAAACTAAGTTAAATGTGCGGACTTGTCTTAATGACTTGTCTCTTCTCAGGAGGATAGATCGGGTGTTTTTATAATAATAACAAAGTTCTGTTGAAATGGCCACCATGTTCACCTGATTTCACACCCTGTGATTTTTTTCTATGTGAAAGGACAGGTCTATATCCCCACTCTTTCTACAAACGCAGAGGAACTTAATCAGAGAATCACTGAGGCGCTGGAGAATGCTACGCAAGATATGCTACAACGTGTCAGGCAGGAATTAGACTACCGTCTTGACGTGGTCTGCGTCACAGTTGGCGAGGATATTGAGCATTTGTGAAGCTTTGTGAAATCGGTTGTAAAAATCTACATCCTTTTGAATATCATGTTAGAATTTTGAACTTTTCTTTTATTGTTAAACATGAAGCTTGTTTAGTTTCTTTTGCCTGGGACATCTAGTTACTCAGATATTTACATTTTAAATTATGTCCATTTTTTGAGGTGGGGTGGCACCCTGTACATTCGAACACCATTGCATTCCCCACACAAAATTAGACATTAAATGACCTAACAAAAGTTGACATGTCGTAAAACCAACAACCAACTTTACTTCGATTGTTAATGCTAAATTTAATCCAACAGGAAAATACTTTCAAATCTTTCTTGAAAATAATCACCATCGTTCCGAGCATGATCAGATTTGCCCAACCTCATGAGTCCATCCATGGCTGTTGGTAGTATGGTATTAATAAAGTGACAAGGCTATAATAAATCTTTTGGCGAAAGATCCAACTATGTTTTTCAATACTATAGTCATAGCAGTAATTCGCTTTGGGTATTAGATGATCCTATAGATTTTATCATTTCTATCTTCGAGTGTGATTCACTGTTGGTCATTAATTGAGATTGAAATTAACTCTTCCGTCGATTCAGAACAACCACAAGCTGCACCCTGTGACTTCTTGTGATTCTCGTCTGGTATAATCCCTAACCTCCGACCTGTCCGGTTTGGGTTCACCTTTCAGGAGTAATTTTCCTCTTTGGATCGCTGAGATACGCAAGTCCCACCACCAAATTAAGGTAAAAATTATTGCTGGAGAGGAAAAAAATCGTAAAGAAAACAATAAAGAATTATAATTATTCGTGTTTGTCTCAGTATAAATATCCTGAAATATATCTTTTAAGTTTTTTAAATACCACATCGAAAACTGTTGTGACCAAGTAAATGGTTGAGTAATAACAAAAGCCAGGTTTGAAGATATAGCGTATATTAAACAGTAAGTACAACAGATTAATATTACACGACTAGTAAGTGTATATCGAATGAACTAGCGCTCAATCTATTCACAGTTGCCCGAAGCCTTCTGTCCTACTAATCTTATAGTAGGCGGAAGAGCCTAACATAGACTCTTAAGAGGGAGGACACCACAACAAAAACAAAGTGTTGCTCCGCGTTCAAAATTCATCAACTTCTGCTAACATAACTAAAACTATCAAGAAGGACTTCAGTGCACAAACTACAAAAACAACACGAAGAAGAGAGTCTACAAGGTTTATGTTAATTTAGGATAGACATAACGAATAATTTTTTCACAACTACATTAAATAAGTTAACAATGCAATAGTCATACAATTCGTATTTTGTTTTACCTCGAGTGGAGATTATGGCGTATTTTTAAATAGCGCTATTGGACGGTTTCCGAACGCGTCTTATTTTCAAGTCAGACAGACTGGGTCTTTATTCAAATGTTAACGTCCGTAATTTTAAAGTACGGAATTCTAAACAGAAAAAATAAGTAGCATCATTTTTTGACCGGAAAGGATCCCAAATACAGGATTTTTTTGTTAGTGTCCTCGACGAAAATAAAAAAACACTGACCTTGATCGTCTTTAACGAAAATTGATTATATTGTGGATTCCGGGATGAAATCCGGTATCAAATAATAACAAACGCCAAGAATGAATATAGGAAATAAATGTATTAACGTAATAATACAAGCTGGTAATACAGGTTAGTAGTTCCAGGAATGCGGGGTTAGTTGACAAATATATATCAAGTCTTTGGTATCGACGTATCGCTGTATGAATTCTTACTGAGTCTAACCGCTTATGACTGTGACTCTTGTACTACCCTCCTGTGTGTGACTCTATCTATCTACCACTCGACCGACTCGACTCCACTACTACTACCCCGGGTATTCACTGGTAGTAGTATATGTATACCTTGGGTGAGTCCATTTGTGTAAAAAGAGGAGACCCCTCAACAGTTAAAAGACCATTGAAGAGATTTACGAAATAACATATTTATTCTTGTACTATTCTGTATGGTTGATTTTCGGAATCGACCAAACTATTGAACTATAAGTGAAATATATGAAAGGGCGACATGGTGGAAGACATTAGTAAATCCATCTTCCTAACGACTGTCTAAGAAGCCAGTTGCAAATAAATGTGAACTCTGTCAGGCAATCAACTTAATGAGCCATAGAAATAAACTTATCACCCGAATTCTAATGATGAGTGATCATCGAAGAATTTGACAGGAAATAGTTTTTTTTTTTTTGTTATAGACTCCGGAACTAGAAATACGATATTTATAACCAAAATGTTATCAGAGCGAGTAAAAAAAACGTGCAGAAAGAATTGTATCTATGTTTCATTAACTACACAAAAGCATTTGATACGATCCGACGGAAAGATCTATTTGAACTATTAAGGAAACTTAATTTATTTGTGTATTATATTAGAATAATCGCGGTCATTTAATGGGAACAAACTACCTCCATGCGGATAGAGAAGGAATAGAGCGGATACAAAAACACAGAAAAAGGTGTAAAACAAGTATGCGTCTTCTCACTGGATTTATTCAACCTATACGGCGAGGCGATCGTAAGAGAATTAGATGTACTGGCAGCATTTATTATTGGCGTACACGCTCTTAACAACATATGATATGCAGAGGACAGACTTGATGGCAGACATAGTAAGGAAAGTACAGGAACTCCGAGGGAAGGTAGTAAATTATGAATGTAAACATTTAATGTGACAAAGCTTGAACAGTCCGAACCAACATGAAAGATTGGTGTAATAAACCTATCTTAGCCCACCACCAACACCACACACACACACACACACACACACACACACTCTCTCTCTCTTTACACACACACACACACACACACAGATATATATATATATATATATTGATGCATGCTTCATTAAATAATATAGACAAGTTTTGTCTATTTATTTTAAGTAGGTTCCTTTCATATTGTCTGATAAGCTTAATAACATTATCATTGAAAGACGAAAGGAAATCACCATATTGATACATGTTTAAATCCTATCTAAGCTTTCGGCTTACATAAGCCATTATCAAAGATGACAATTACATTTCAATATATCAAACAATACACGGACGAAACAATAATGATAACCTGTTTTTGTTGCATGGAAAATTTCAAAGCAACGACAAACTCGCGTATACGAGACGCGGAAGCGAAAATCGCAGCGCAGCTCGTGACGTCACACATGAGCACTCGAGAGTGAAATCGAGAAGTATTAAGTATGGGAAGCCGTTGGTCTAAACACGAATATATAGTATGTATACTTTGGTATATATTAAAATTAAAACAGCTAAATATATTCTTTGCGTTGAAGTAGTTATTAGTTCGGACTTCCTGATGTCATTTGCGACTGCGTGCCATTGGAAATTGCCTGGCGTTCCACGTGTGACCCGCGTGCTGTAGGTTGCCGATCCTTGTTCTAAGAAAGCATTATTCATTTCTGCCACATAAAATCACATCGACAAAAGAAGAATTCAACACGAATTAAAACTTCTCCAGGAATGCAGTGCTGTTACACAAAGCCCTGGTTAGGTCAGCATACATTGGCATTTATCCATAGAAATATAAGTAAAAACAACTAATTTAGCTTTCTCATTAGGGAATAAAAAAAGGTGAAATGGGGGACTCATTGGGAAGAGCCAGAATTTAAATGATCTATAATAAGAATTCACTTGATTATTATTATTATTATTTTCTGACGAGAACGTACCAAGTTAAGGGATAATAACAAATCTGTTAGTAAAATATTTGTACATTTTTTTTTCGAATAGGCTATTTTGCCGGTCCCGCTAAAATAGAGGGACATGCATTTAACCTTATTTTAACGGTTTCTATAAAATAGACTCTTAGGTTATTTTGCCGGTAAAATATTTGTATTATTATAAAGGCAGGTAATGTTAAAAATAACAACAAAGATTTAAGTTTATTTATTTTCATCGTAATGCTTATGGAGCCTTGAGATCGTCAGTGCAACGGTTGTGTGAGCTTTGTATACAAGACTTGAACAACATGGATTCTGTGGTCTGTGACTGTTGTCTTCAGTGTGTACATCTGAAGTGTATTGGCAAGAGAACCATGCCCCAAAGCAGGTTTGGGATTTGCAAAGACTGTAATGCCTGAAGTGCTTAAAATATTCAGAGACTTCTATATTTCTTTTAATAATTGATGATGAATAAATGATTTTAACTTGTGTTTTAAGAATTGATGGTGGAAAAGATTTTAAATTGTCTTAACAATTGATGGTTAAAATGAATAAGCTTCTGTGTTAAATCTATGTTGTTATTTTTGACACTACCTGCCTTCATAATAATAAAAATATTTACCGGTAAAATAGCCTAGGGGACTATTTTGCCGAGACCGGTAAAATAAGCTTCAAAGCATGCTTGTCTATTTAACCGGGCAAAGTAGCCTTTTCCTTTCTTTTTTATGTTGGTTCGTGGCGTTTTTAAGTCAATTTAGTTATTTGTAGATTGATTTTTTCCACAAACTTTCATCATCATTGAGGCAGCTTCATGCTTCTATCCTCCGAGGATTTGGCATTTTTCTTGGGTAACGAACTCATCTAGGTGATTGTCTTTCTTTTTACTTTATATAAGTATGTGAATATTTATTCGGTAGATGGCTTTTTTGTGGTTTGGTTTACACCTTTGAGCCGATGCAGTCCGCTAATTCTAGGCCCTTACGTCGTTGTACTGATCTATATTCGGCGTCTCACTGGCGGCGATTTTCAAAGAAACACATTCTCCCACTCCATCTGATTCTTGCTGTCAAAAAATGCCGGCAATTTTCAAAGAAACACCTTTTCACACTCCATCTCACTCTTGCTGTCAAAAAATGTCGGAGATTTTCAAGGAAACACCTTCTCCCACTTCATCTCACTCTTGCTGTCAAAAACTGCCGACAATTTTCAAAGAAATATAACAGTCAATTAAATTGGTCTCAGAATTTTTTTTAAATTTTTTTTATCAGAGTTGTTTTGAAACCTTGAATTCCCTTACTGGGAAAACCCACTCGACTTTTTTAGACTGGAATTCGTTCATTTCATTTCTGTATTCCATCGTGTCTAAACAGGCTTTGAAAATCATCCCATCAAAATTTTAAAGTTTTACTTTTTTGAATTCCTGTTTCACTAAGTATTTTTATTTTATGTATGTATTGTATTTTTGTAGAAAAATAATTTTTACTTTAACTTATGTTTCTAATTAAATTTCTATTTGAAATTATTATTTTTTTTAATTTGAATGTCATTTTGCAATTTGCTTTCAAATTAGTTTTATATTTAACTCCTATTTCATAAAATCTTTTTTTGGTTAATTTGCAGTATAAACGCCAAAACTCCACGGTAAGGAAAATGTTCCAGTATGGTGTGAAATTGCTTGATTATTTCGAAAAAGACAATAAAAGTTTACGCTTGATTACCATTTAGGACTAATCGACAATGTAAGTTCGAGCTCTTTCGAGTTTTCCGACCGCCATTACTGGCGTTGTTTATATACGTTTGCCTCGAGTAATAATGCAAGGAGGTTTACCTAGTTAACTGCCTTTTTTACTGCTTTTCGCATCTTCCTACTCGTCTTGATTACTGCGCAGCTTTCGCGAAAGTTATTTTAAAAGGCTCTTTTTTTTAATGAAGCTTGAAATGAATAGTTTTTATTTAATTGGTATAAATTCCTTTTTTCCAATTAAAACTGTTGTTTCTTTGTAGAAGTGAAACTTTATTAAATAATGAATTCTTTTTTATTAAATTGGTTTAAATTTTTTTATGGAAACAATTGAAAGCTTTTCTAAATAAATATAATTTCATGGGTGAATCCTTTCTCTCCCCCCCCCCAAAAAAACTACCGTTAAAAAAGCAAAACATCATTGTTTTTATCTTTTTCAGACACGTAATTTCTATTTTATTTTTATTGTAGGATTTTAAGGAAACTTTCATGACACAATTAAAAAAAAAAAAACATAGTTAAAAAAAGGAAAATTCATTTTTTTATCCTTTCAGACACTTAATTTTGATTTTAATTTTTCGTTTTTAGAATCGCGCATTCATTTTAAATTTTGCGCATTGCGCAGTAATTAAGACAAGTGAAGCTTCCGCGCATGACTACTCCAAGCAGACAAAGCCAGTAATAGCAGCTGTTCTGTCGGCGCGACGCGAAAGAAGTCGAAATTAAATTGTCCATAACTTCTAAACGTTAATAGAGCGCAAATTTTTAATGTCATTTTCGAAATAATCAGGCAATTTCACATTATAATGGAACATTTTCATTACCGTGGGTTTCTGGTGCTTATACGGCAAATTAACCATTTTGTTTTAGTTTTTAATTTACTTTTTCTTTTTTTTATTAATTCTTTTTTGTTAGAGTTGTTTTGTAACCTTAATTTAATTTTAAATCTAATATTTAATTTAATTATTTTTAGACTTTATTTCATTCGGATTTAAAAATTTTCTCATTTTAGTTATTAACAATGGTTTTCAAAATCGTGTGTTCACAATTTTAGTAATATTTTTTCAAGATTTTTAAAACCGAGAATTAACTTTTGTTTACAAATCTGTCGATATTTTTTTTTAAAATGGCCGATTTTACGATCGACCAAAAAAAATCTATTCAAATCACTATAAGTTTTATTTGAAAAACATCCGAGTATTATGTTAACTGGAAATAGTAAAATTAGTCCATTAGCTTTCAATTCAAGATGAAATGAAAGCTTCAAGAAAATTTTCTATTTATAAAAATTCATTTTAAACCTTAGGTATCGCGAAAAAATGAAGGTTCCTAATTTTGTGCTTTTAAATTGCAGTCATCATGAACCGGAAACTGGAAAATGTTCGCGTGAGAATGAGACTTTACAGACAGAGGATAAGGCAGCCATGACATAGATAGGATCCTAAAAGCTGAAATTCCTGATGTCAATAATGATCCAGTCTTACATGATTTAGTTAAATAATGCATCATACATGGTCCTTGTGGGACAGAGAATCCTTCTCCCCCTTGCATAGAAAATGGCTCATGTCAAAAGAAATTCCCAAAGAACTTCAGAGATTAAACGCTTCTGAATTAGAATGGCTATCCAGAGTACAGAAGACGCCATACTGTGGTCAGAGTTCAAGTTGAATGTTATTCAGTTGACAATAGGAACGTGGTGCTGTACAATGCCGACCTGCTGAAAAAGTACAGAGCTCACATTAATGCAGAAATTTGTTCATCAGTGAAAAGCATTAAAACTATTTTCAAGTACGTGTACAAAGAACATGACTGTGATTCTTTTAAAGTAAGAGACAACCCAGCGGCAAATCGTGAGAAGAATCAAGTTCACGATGAAATTTCTAATTATCTTGCTTTCCGATATGTTTCTCCTCCGGAGCTATATGGAGACTGTCAGAGTTCAAGCTAGATGAAACATCTCACAATTTTTACAGACTTCCTGTACATCTTGAAGACCAGCAAAGAGTTTACTTTCACAGAGGCAACGCTCAGCAAGCTGCTCAGGCACAGAGGGACCGTGATACTACCCTCACTGCGTGGTGTAAACTGAAGGAGCATGCTGATGATGCAAGGAACCTCTTGTACCCGAACATTCCGCTACATTATGCGCTCTAGAAGATGGGCAATAAGGCAAAGGAATACGAATATCATCAGTAGAATGTATACAGTGAGCTCTAGAGAGAGAAAAATTTCATTTGCGATGTTGCTGCTGCATATTTCAGGTGCCGTGAGCTTCCAGAATTTGCGCACTGTTGGAGAAATCCTGCCAACATTTAAGGCAGCGTGCCTGAGATATGGTCTTCTCTCAACCGATAACACACTGGAACATACATTGCTAGAAGATGCTGCAAGTCGGATGCCGTTACAGTTAAGTGTTATGTTTACTGCCCTGTGCACGTATATGAACCCTGCAAATGGTCTTCATCTGTGGACCACTCACAAGGAATGACTGAAGATTTCTTGCACCAAGGTTTTAATACAAACCATGCGGAAAACATGAATCTGCAATCAACTGATGCAATTCTGATAGAGAATGGCATTAATTCTTTAGCAGTTGGGCTGCCTGAACCTATTGGAGTACTGCAGCTTGACCATCATGAAGACCTCGATCACCCAGGCATTGCAAGTCTTACTAATGAACAAAGACTGATTGCTAATCCTGTGCTTGAATCTGTAGATAAGAAGAAGGGAGTTACCCCAAAACTCCTGTTTCTATATAGATGTACCAGGAGGTTGTGGTAAAATTTATGTTTAATATCATTTCCTATCTGCAAAGGAACAACTGCAACGTGTGCAGTGGTGCTAGGACAAGCATTGCCTCTTCTGTCAGGTGGAAAGTCTACCCATAGTTTGTTCAAACTGCCTGTCCCACTCATAGAGGAGGCCACCTTTTCTAATGTACCAGCCACTTCAGACCATGCAAATTATTTACGAAACCTGAATTTGATCATCTTGGATGAGGTGTCTATGATCCCTTCATTTGATCTTCATGCTACTGATAAAGCTTTACGAGATATCACTGACACTACTGCTGTTTTTGGTGGTAAAGTTGTGCTCTTGGTGAGGAAGCTTTAGGCAAGTCCTGTCCATATTTCCAAGAGGAAGTCTTGGGACAATCATAGAAATCTGAATTAAAAACTCTCCTCTATGGCTGATTTTCATCAAATACAGATTAAGCCAAATCATCAGGACAAGAGCAGATCAAACGGAATTTGCAGCATGGCTCTTGCGTCTTGGCAATGGAACATCAGCAGCTTCACAAGACCATAATTTTACTGTTGATGACATAGAAGTGCCTCAAACTTCCTGGTGGATGATATCTTCAACAATACATCTGAATAAGAGAGAAGGCGCAGAATAATTCTTACACCAAAGAACTCAGACTGCGTCTTGATCAATGAATAAGTTTTGAGTCAACTTCCAGGTGACCGCTGCACCTATTATTGTACGGATAAAGTTTTGACAGATTATCCTACTGAGGCTGAGCGCTACCCACTTGAATTTCAAAACTATTTGACACCATCAGGAATGCATTACTATTGAACCGGGTTTTAAACTCATAAATTGAGTTTAAAACCCGGTTCATAACATTTCTATCTAGAATGGGCTCTGCAATGGTACAAGACTGGAAGTGGTGGCCATGCATCAATATTCAATTGAGTCTTCCTTCTCATCCCCAGAATAAGGCTGGCTCTAAGCGACTCTAATTTGCCATTCACCTTTGAGAGAACCCAGTGTCCTGTCCGTTTGTCATATGCCATGACTATTGACAAGTCACAGGGGCAGACATTTGAGAAGGTGGCATTGTTCTTAGCTCAGCCAGTTTTCAGTCATGAGCAAGTGTATGTGGCATACTCTAGAGCTCGCAAACTCTCAGATGTAAGAGTTAAGGTGATTGACAAGGAAGGAGAAGAGGGCGAACTGTTACTAAGAATATTGTCTGCTGAGAGGTACTGACTTGAAGGAGTGGAGTGTTTTCAGAAATTCTGGAGACCCTTGATTGCATTAAGTATGTGTCCTTGGTTTACATGTATACATAAATACACCAAAATATATATATATATATATATATATATATATATATATATATATATATATATATATATATATATATATATGAAGAAATATAGTCTTAAAGTGTGCTATATTTATGGGATAAAGTGCTCAATATCAGAGATAGAGCGTGTGTAAATATAAAAGTGGACATGGAAGTCAGCACTTAGAGGCGACAGACTGTTTCATGCTAGTGCAATCGTCTGATATATGATATATATATATATATATATATATATATATATATATATAAAATGAATGTCTTTGAAAAGAGGAAACTATTTATATGTGGCATGTATTATATAGTTTTGTACATATATAGCTCTATTGTTTTCTGCATTCCTATTGGAGGAAACTGGCATGGATCTATGTTGGGTGGGAGAGTACCACAGACTGATTGGCATAGTGATTTACAAAGGAGGCCACATATGGAGCAAGTGTGAGGATTATGAGATGAGATCACTGTTGGATTGGCTGACCTTTTAGATCTTGCTCTCGCTCCTTGAAGATGATTCAGACAAGCAGATTGAAAATTACTGAGTGAGTCCACTAAAACACGTTTATCTCCATTCTACCCGCTCCAAGGCTAAGCGCCCAAGGGTGTTATGTTGTATATTGGCGGCTGACAAGTTGCTTTTCAGCTTGTCTTTGTATCTTAGCCATGGGCGTCCTACATTCCTGTAGCCCTGATGAACCGGGTTTTAAACATTAAACATTATTCAGTTGACAATAGGAACGTGGTGCTGTACAATGCCGACCTTGGGTATCCTGTCATCAGACATTCTCAAGACATGACCAGTCCACCGTAACTGAGACTATATGAGAAAAGTCTCGATTCCTCCAATATTACACCTGTTAAACAGGTCTACGTTAGATATCCTATCTTGAAGGTTAACTCCACAGATTGCATGCAGACAGCTTTTATGGAAAACATCTAGCTGGCGTATATGGTACCTGTATGGAGTCCACGACTCTTAGCCATACAAAAGGATGGCAAGTACAACAGCTTTAATATATATGTTGGACTCTCTCATTGATTTGTGTCGTATGTTCCGAAGGTCACACTACAACATGTTTAACAAGAAGACTCGCACTACATCTTTCTTACAATAGCTCAATTAGGTCTCATTTAAATACTTATAGACACTGGACCCTATTCGTAACATACTTGTTGATAATATAAAAATAATAGGGTCGTCTACATGTAAAAAAAATAGTGGAAGCCTTATTAATAAAAAAAAATCTATAATATAAACTATGAACATGGGCACAATATCATGACCGTGTTTTGAAAATGAAAACATTGTATAAATACATACATACAACAATCTATTTCTAGTTAATAGTTGACATATTTCTACCTTGAAAACGGCTAAATGTATACCCGAATGCGGTCGAATAAAAAAACAACATTTGGATAGTTTTTATATAAATTATCTACTGAAAAGAAAAAAATTATAAAATCACATGAAAAATTATATAAAAAACTTAATCAAAGCTCCTTGCCTGTCATATTTAATGAAACTTGCATGAAAGAAGGATTGTTGCCTAAATACATAATACATATATATATATATATATATATATATATATATATATATATATATATATATATTACTATCGAGTGTTATTTTCAGTGGATACACGTGTTTGAGATGGTATCCCTGTTTTTCTTTTTCCTAAATAGTGAAATCAACCGGCCTAGATCGAGAAACTAAATTCAGACACATTTCTTAAGAAATTAAAAGAAAAACATGGATGTCTAGTCAGACACGTGTATTCACTGAAAATAATGTCTACAGTAATAAGAAATAATGATGTATAAAAATATTTTCAAAAATTACTGTTGATTACGAAACTAAAGTTAGCAAATATGGATTCGTAAAAGTTGCAACGAGAAACGTGCTTTCGTTAAATAGATAATTCAAACCTTGCCCTGTCTGTCTGGTCTCCGTGGCCGAACTCTTAAAGGCACACATTGGCTCAAAATGTTGTTTCCTGATAGAAAAAAGGGATGCAGGTTCGATTTTTTTTTCTCGATTTTTCTTTAACAGGACTTCTCAATTTATGCCGGCATTTATTAATTTGACTGTTTAATAAAAAAACAAAACAAAACAAAACATGGATACCAATTCCATCACGTGCACCCACTAAAAAATGAGGTTTATAGTAATAAGAAATAATATAAGATAAAAAATAATTAAAAAAATATTTCTTAAAAATTGATCCCAATACGTATTGAGTTTTTCCCCCTCTCTATCTCTCTCCCCCTTCTCTCTGTCTATCTGTCTGTCTCTGTCCCTGTCTCGTAAATATTCTCAGATGGGGTGTATCTGTGGGGAAAACAAAATAAGAAGAAACAAGAGGAGGAACTACACTTAGCGGGCGCGTTTCTTCCTCAGACGTAACATTACTCTGAAGTAGCTTTCCTCTTGTCTCTTCAAACATATATGTAATAATGAATACAGAATCGTTAAAAATCAATTCGGTCAGGTGATAATTTATTTCTTGGACTTCAGACATCCATCTCTTCAGACCACATTCTTTCTCTAAAACTGGTCTGAAGAGATGGACGTCTGAAGTCCACGAAATAAATTATCACCTGACCTGATGGATTTTTAAGGATTCTGTATTCATTATTATATTGTTCTGTTCTTACATTGAACTCTCTTTGGATTCATATCCTCCTTGGAATTATCCCTACTAATCATCAAGTGAGATATATATATATATATATATATATATATATATATATATATATATATATATATATATAGTCACTGTGTGTTTATCCGAATCTAAAAATAAACACGCTAAAATTCACCTTCATCCCGTACCGTAAGCTGATGGCTTAGTGGGAGAAGCTCGGACTCAGTCGGATTTCGATCCTAGCTAGAGGCAACCGGACGTCTAGCCACACTGATGAGCTGTGAAACAGCGAAACAGTCTGTCTGTAGATGACAAAAATATATATATATATATATATATATATATATATATATATATATATATATATAGACTGAGAGAGAGAGAGAGAGATGAGAGTGTGGAAGTATATAAAGGCCAAGTTTTACAACACAGAAAAATATCAGTTCACTTTCCTTTGAGTGCTAAGTCAACCGGCATCCTTTTGATTGAAGTGCAGGTGTGGTGTTAATATAAATATGTCTTAATGATAAACATTTGAAATAACAATCGACAGCGCTAACAGGTATATGTGCATATGTGCATATGACCAAAAACATTCATGCAAAAATATTACAAACGAAATAATTTTTACGTACTTATCGATATATAATTCCATAAATGGATAATGGATCTTTTTTCACTATCGACTATCATATCCTTTTTTAATTCTGTGTATATATAAGCACACATGAAGCTGAAAAATGTAGAGCAATACATAAGCAGGCATGAAATTGATCGCTGTAGAGAAATGCATAAACACACATGGAACAGAACCCAGTAGAGCAATGCATAAGAACGCATGGATTTGAACCCTGTACAGCAATATATAAGCCCGCAGGGAACTGAACCCTGTAGAGCAATACATAAGAACGCATGGAACTGTACCCTGTAGAGCAGTACAAAAGCACGAGTGGAACTGAACCCTGTAGAGCAATACCTAAGCACGCATGCAACTGTACCATCTAGAGCAATACATAAACACGCAGGAATTGAGCCCAGTAGAGCAATGCATAAGCACAAATGTAACTGAACTCTGTAGAGCAATACATAAGCACCCATGGAACTGAACACTGTAGAGCAATACATAAGCACACATGGAACTGTACCCTCGAGAGCAATCCATAAACACGCATGGAGCTGAATCCTGTAGAGCAATACATAAGCACGGATGGAACTGTATCCTGTAGACCATTTATATAAGCACATATGGAACTGAACCCTGTATAGCAATACATGAGGATGATTGGAACTGAACCCTGTAGAGCAATTTATAGACCATTTATATAAGCACATATGGAACTGAACCATGTATAGCACTACATGAACACGCGTGGAACTGAACCCTGTAGAGAAATACAAAAGCACGCATGTTACTGAACCCTGTAGAGCAATTTGTAAGAACAGATGGAACTGAACCCTGTAGAGCAATAGATGAGCACGCATAGAACTGAACCCTGTAAAGGAATATATAAGCACAAATGTAACTGAACGCTGTAGAGCAATATATAAGCACTCTGAAAATGAACCATGTAAGCCGATACATGAACACACATGGAACTGAACCCTATATTGCAATTTATAGGAACACATGGAACTGAACCCTGTAGAGTAATACATATGCACGCATGTAATTGAACCCTTTAGAGCAATACATAAGCAGGCATGGAACTGAACCCTGTATAGCAAAACATAAGCACACATGGAACTGTACCCTGTAGAGCAGTACATAAGCACGCATGGAACTTAATCTTGTATTGCAAGATATAAGCACTCGGGTAACTGAACTCTGTTGAGCAATACATAAGCGCGCATGTAACTGAATCCTGTATAGCACTACATGAGAACGTGTGGAACTGAACCCTGTAGAGCCGTGCATGAACACACATGGAACTGAACCCTGTAGAGCAGTGCATGAACACACATGGAACTGAACCCTTTAGAGCAGTGCATGAACACACATGGAACTGAACCCTGTAGAGCAGTGCATGAGCACGCATGGAACTGAATCCTGCAGACCAATTTTAAGAACACATGGAACTGAACCCTGTAGAACAATTTATAAGAACTCATGGAACTGAACCCTGTAGAGCAATACATAAGCACGCATGTAACTGACCCCGTAGAGTAATATATTAGCACATATGAAAGTGAATCCCGTAGAGCAATACATAAGCAAATATGAAACAGAACTCTGTATAGCAATTTTAAGAACACCTGGAACTGAACCCTGTAGAGCAATACATAAGCACGCATGGAACTGAACCCTGTAGAGCAGTGCATGAACACACATGGAACTGAACCCTGTAGAGCAGTGCATGAACACACATGGAACTGAACCCTGTAGAGCAGTGCATGAACACACATGGAACTGAACCCTGTAGAGCAGTGCATGAACACACATGGAACTGAACCCTGTAGAGCAGTGCATGAGCACGCATGGAACTGAATCCTGCAGACCAATTTTAAGAACACATGGAACTGAACCCTGTAGAACAATTTATAAGAACTCATGGAACTGAACCCTGTAGAGCAATACATAAGCACGCATGTAACTGACCCCGTAGAGTAATATATTAGCACATATGAAAGTGAATCCTGTAGAGCAATACATAAGCAAATATGAAACAGAACTCTGTATAGCAATTTTAAGAACACCTGGAACTGAACACTGTAGAGCAATACATAAGCACGCATGGAACTGAACCCTGTAGAGCAGTGCATGAACACACATGGAATTGAACCCTGTAGACCATTTATATAAGCACATATGGAATTGAACCTTGTATAGCAATACATGAGGAGACATGGAACCGAAACCTCTAGAGCAATTTTAAGAACACATGGGACTGAACCCTGTAGAGCAATACATAAGCACGTATGGAACTGAACCCTGTAGGGCAATACATAAGCACGTATGGAACTGAACCCTGTAGGGCAATACATAAGCACGCATGGAACTGAACCCTGTAGGGCAATACATAAGCACGCATGGAACTGAATCTAGTATAGCAACACATAAGCACTCAGGTAACTGGACCCTGTAGAGCAATACATAAACACACATCGAACTCACCCTGTAGAGCAATATATAAGCACGCATGGAACTGATCCCTGTCAAGCAATACATAAGCACGCATGGAACTGACCCCGTAGATCAATATATAAGTACATATGGAACTGAATCCTGTAGAGCAATTTATAAGAACACATGGAACTGACCCTGTAGAGCAATACATAAGCACGTATGGACTGTACCCTGTAGAGCAATACATATGTTCTTATTTTGTCTTCTTCTATAATCATTTGATGGTAATAGTAATATTAGTATTCGACCGAGCAGCTTACACAACTGTATGTCGAAATTTATAGAATCTTTCTTTTAAAACGATTTTTCCTAGAAATACGTTTCTTAGGTCCAAAGGGGGCACGGTAGAGTAATGGATAGCGGTTCAGATTGTGGAATCAGAGTTCCAATTCCAGTCGAATCCATTACATTCACTTACGTGCTAATACCCTTGGGAAAGGTATGAATCCTCTTCTCCCCCCACCAGCTATGCATGGAGGGGAAGAATAGACATATCGTATAGCAACTGGTCTACCGCAGAAAGAAATGCAACCTACTGCGGAAAAATAATCTGCCTCGTCAGTCATGTATCGAAACATACATGACGCCTAAACATGTATCACGCGCGGTATATAACTGACTGACTGAACTGTTATCGCTCTTTCAAGTATTAATGGGGTTTCCTTCCTAGTCTTTTATATGAAGTTGTGTAGAATTTCAGCTACATGATTATGTTATTATTTTCTCATCGAGTTACATGTGATATACAAGGTTTTGACAAAATATTTGGAACAGGTGCAAATTCCACTTCTTTATTTCAAAGACCTATTATATTAAGAACTTTAACTAAAACTTAGTAATTGCAGGTTATATCTTTTGTAAATACGTTTATTTATCTAATTTACTGTCTTTGGCTTATTTATTTTTAGAATTTAGTAAAATTTAAGCTAAATGTGTGACCTCTCCGAGTTCGAAAATGGGGAAATTGTTGGAGCTCGCATGGCAGAAGGCTCGATCACTAAGGTTGCTAAACTGTTTGGTTTTTCAAGAGCTACCATATCAAGAATTATGACGCAATTCAAGAAACACGGTAAAACCTCTAATAAGCATATCAATTCGGGCCGGACTTGCAAACTTACTGACAGGAACCGACATGCATTGAAACGCAATGTGGCGAAAAATAATCGGACTACTGCGGCCAAAGTGACTGCTGAGTTGAATAATCATCTGAATAGTCCAGTTTCTACTAAAAATGTTCGTCGTGAGCTCCATAAGGCTGGATATCATGGAAGAGCCGCCGTAAGGAAACCTCTTCTCTCCACTCGCAACATTCAGAAGTGGTTGAAGTGGTGCAGAGATCACAATGCCTGGTCCGAGGGACCAATGGAAGCAAATCATATTCTCAGATGAGTCCAGTTTTTCTCTTTTCCCAACTTCAGGGCAAGTTTATGTGCAGAGGCAGCCCAAGGAAGCTTACAGACTGCCTTCTTCCAACAGTGATAGTTTGGGCCGCTATATGATGGAAATTTCTCAATCCAATAGTTGCACTGCATGGTAGAATCAACAGAAAAGATTACCTGAACATTTTGGGTGATCATGTTCATCCAATGGCTCAGACTTTATCCCCTGATGGTGACTGGATCTTCCAAGACAATAATGCTCCAATACATACCGCTTGAATGGTTAAGAATTGGTATGAAGAGCATGAAAGTGAGCTAGAACATATGGAGTGGCTTCCCCAATCTCCAGATACCAATATTATTGAACATTTGTGGTGCATTTTGGAGCGACAGGAGCCGCTATCCTCCACCGTCGTGTTTTAAAGAGCTAAAGCAAGTGTTAATGGGAGTATGGCTGAAAATTCCTCTGAATGAAGTCAGGAAGCTGTATGATTCCGTTCCTAGACGTATTAAAGCTGTTTGTGAGGCTAAAGGAGGACCAACTCCATATTAGATAAATTTTCTTTGAATTTAACAAGTGTTTCAATTATTTGGTCTAACCCCTGTACATTTTAGCTGTTGCTGCTGTTGAAAGTCATCAAGTGATGTGGTTTCTGTCTCTTTAATCCGAGCCGCTATCCATTACTCCACCTTGCCTCCAAGAATTAACTATATTCAGTTAAAATGATTGAGATTTCACTCTGCAAACCAAGTGTCTATGCACAAACCATAATCTGTTAAAGAGAATAGAAATATCAAATTCTCTGAGACCTTGAAATTAAAGCATCCCACACATTCCAGACCAAACGAACTAATAGTCATCGCAAACAAAGAAAACATTTCTCTGATGTTCGATACACAAAAATGAAAGCTCTACAAATATTTTCAGATTAACAAATAAGTGGAAGAATTGTGTAAAAATGAAAGTGCCATCAGCATCGATCGTTATTGGTGCTCTGAGAAGAGAAATTAGAAGAATTAAAAATCGATAGAGAATCGAAATCATCCAGACGAACGACAATATTAGTAAAATCTACAAGAATACTAAGAAAAGTACTGTAACATTAAGGAGACTTGAAGCACTTGAGTTTCAGTAAAAGCTACCGACTATGACTATTATAAAAAATCAGTCATTACATGATAATCATAAGAGGATAGCAATTAAGAACACGTTGAATATTCTTCAGTACTTATTTCTCTTCTTCTCTATTCTTCGCTTTTCGTATAGTCTGTTGATCTCATCCTTTTCGTATAAGGCTTTATGCATTTCCTTCTTTCTGTCAGAATCTTTTAGATAAGGAATCATTATTATTATATGCTTTGCTTTTCAAGCCAGCGTGTTAATCTTGGTTATTATATTCACAACATTTCGATCGCTTGTCCCTCCGGTCATCTTCAGATGTCTGTCAGTGAACTCGGTTACCTTTTCTTTTCTTTTTTTAAGAATTTCACCCCAAGTTAGGCGAGAGTGCCACTAGCACGCAAGGGGTTACAGAGAGTGAGAGCAAGCGTAAAAAAGGGGGTTTGAGGAAAGGATATAGAGAAAGACGGGGATCCGGATCAAGACATCAGCAGATGTCGATTGACATTACATTTGAATATTGTCGGGAAGTGCGAGAGAAGCTGTTAGAGTAGAAGTCGCGGTTACATTTAACTGTTTCAACAGTGAAAGGGTGGGGCCGAGATGCCAGCCTAGTAGCACGCGTAAATTCATGCAGTTGGAGTACCAGTGAAAGTAGTTCGTCAGAGCAGTTGCCATGAAATTATTTGTAGAAAAGACAGAGGGAAGCCAGAGCACGTCTGTGAAAAATTGACGGTAGATGAGATGCCAGATCAGGACCTATCACATTGCATATCCGTCTTTGTATTTTGTCTCTCGAGATGAACAGCGTGGGCACCAGACCATATATGGCAACAGTATTCAAGGCAAGGACGAATGGTAGATTTGTAGATTTGAAGGATAGACTTAGCCGAAAAAAACCTTCTGGCACGACAAACCTGAAAACTTCAGACCGAACAATGGAAAAAAATCAATTATCTGATTGACATGGATGGTCTTAAATGACTACCAAAATCTTTTTTTTTCATTAAAACAAGAACTTTATTTGAAACTACGCCAGTTCAAAAGTTATAACTAAACTCACAGGTATTTATAAAGACAGTAGAACGATTCTTTAGTACCGTAATTGTGAGCTGGCAAGACCGTCCGTGTCGAGGTATGCGAAACTGCTGCATATACAAAGTCCTAAGAAGTAGTCCCACATAACGTCTAATAGAAAGGTGAAAGAAATCAAATGAAAATAACTAGGAAATGCCTATTTTACAATATCTTTGTTATTGTCATTATTCACGCGCGTCAAGGTTCATCTTCAGCGATACAATTCATGCTAACCGTGTAAGTGTCATACTTTTACAGAAAAGGATTTTATGTAAATTTGCTTTTTCAAAGCATACGTATGTTTCTTGTCTGGACATTAATAAGAGATTAAAAAATTATAATCTTTCACTGAACAATATTAATCGTTAATACAAAAGTTATTAGTCCATAACAGAAATATAAAAACAGATTTTGTAATTCGAAAAATATAAAATAAAATAAAACTAAAATGCTGACCGCAGTAATTCGAATAGAGATATTGTGAAGATATTGTTTTTATTGGTGTGTTGACGGATTCAACTATTTTCTTTTGATTTCTTGATAATGTTCTGTACGTTTGTTTGGGAGAGTAGTAATTCTGTTAAGAATGATGAAATAGGGAAAAGGCCTGGGCGTAGATTAATCTACACACGTGACAGTAATTGACGTAATTTCAGTTAACAGTATGAAAATAGCGTTCTCTAAATTCTTCCAGTTGCTAAGGACATTTTGTTTTGTTATTATTAGTTAATTTGTTTAATAAATTCATTTCGTTTCGCCTTGAAAAAGTACACATTGGACGAAACGCGTCAGCAACTATTACAGTTTTCCTATTGTCTTTTACATTTATATATATATATATATATATATATATATATATATATATATTAAGACATTTTTATGTTTATACATTCTTTTTATAGATACAAATATTTAAGTAAATGCTCTGTTTTATAATAAACAGTATTAAAAAAAAACATTTATCGGCCTTAATGTCCGAGAAATTTTCATAAAAAACTTTCGTCCTCCGACAGGAATCGAACCTGTACCCTATACGGAACCGTCATATAGCCTGTCGTGCCTTAACCGTTTCGGCCACAGAGGAGCGTTCGGTTAGCTAGGTCGATTTTACTGTCTTTAAACTTCAATCTTCCATGAATCTCTCACATACATTCATAACAGCTCATGGCGTATCAAATGTAAACAAATGACGTCACACATTATGAAATTGACAAAATCCGACAATTATTTTAAGACATTTTTATATTTATACATTCTTTTTATAGATACAAATATTTAAGTAAATTCTCTGTTTTATAATAAACAGTATTAACAACATTTACTGGCCTGAATGTTTACATTTGATACGCCATGAGCAGATATGAATGTATGTGAGAGATTCATGGAAGATTAAAGTTTAAAGACAGTAAGTCTTTTCCTGGACTATGCCATGTGCATTTACAAACACAGATGTGATGAGATAGACACTGGTCATTTAAGCATTTCATACTACATCCGAATATACTAATAGAAGACATCGAACCTGATTTCCCTCCCGAAGTCAATATATTGATGATGATGGGGTGTGATATACTGGCGACATAGTTATTCATAGTTGGGATGAGAATGACCTTGAATAGAAAATCAATATCCTCGACCAAGTGTTTCAAGCATTAGGAATCAAGATAAACCTTATAAAACAGAAACTATGATCTGGAATTGGAATGAAAGCAATGATCACACATACTGTGAAGCCATCATAAAAACTCAGGATGTGGAATTAGTAAATACCAAACACTTCCAATACATAGTGAATATCTGTAAATAGTGAATCGCCATCAAATCCATGGAATGGTTCTTTTACTCTTCGACATTGTTTTGAATTCAGAGTTGCTTTTCTCCTAGATTGGTTTCACTACCAAGAGCCAATTCCTCAGAATTATTTCATTCGTTGCTGTGGGTGAAGTAGATGAACTCATGCCCTTCAATACAGCATTATTGCAATACAAAAACAAACAGCCTCGTTCGGAGTTTGAACACGGTCTGCCCATTTTACCGTACTGATAACAGTTGCGCCACCTGCACACCCAGTACTTTAATACGACATCATAAAAAGAAATGTAAAAAGAAATAACTCCGAGAAAAAAAGAAGGACCTTAGAAACAAAACAAAACAAAACAAAATAGTAAGAGTCTAATAAAAGAAATGACTCCATAGGCGTTCAGAGAATAGAAACACTTCTAAGTCTTGCCAAGACAGAAACTTGATACGGCATTATTGCAGTACAAAACAAACAGCCTCGTTCGGAGTTTGAACTCGATATGCCCATTGTCATTTTAGCGTACTGATAACAGTTGCGCCACCTGCACACCCAGTACTTTAATACGACATCATGAAAAGAAAAACAAATGAAAAACACTGAAGTTGCCAGATTTGCATACAAGTACTGAATTGAAATCCTAGCACTTAAAATTTGGACTAACTTTCTTCTCACTAATAGCCGATGTCAGATCATTTTAGTAAATAGCATTAAATTCGCAAGTAGGGAAGTTCAAATTTTAAGAGTTCTGGGCTTACACGTGTAGCTCAATATGGTAACACTTTGCCGAACCAGGAAATTAAACTTGATGAACGACGCTCTATATACCAGATATGATACCAACAGACTACATGCAAAAAGAAGAGGCTGGATTGAAGAGGACTGATTGAAGACTGTAATCAGTCGACTGAATCGAATGGGATTTGCAAAATACGTATAGCAGAAGAGCAAATGGTCTTTACAATCAATTATAAGAGAATATAAAGATGGTTAAATAATAAAATATTCGCGACAAATATTTACATAGCTCTCTCTCTCGTTCTCGCTCTCTTTCTCTCTCTCTCTCTCTCTATCTCTCTCTCTATATATATATATATATATATATATATTATTTATTTATTATAATTTTATCATATAGACAAAACCATTTTACTCACAACAAAGATGCAACTTGGTTTCAGTGCATTTTAACTGCACATCTACGGGTGAGGGTCGGAAATGGTTATGAACGATCCTGTTTGTAGGCAAGCCCGGATGTAAAACGTCACTTCCTTTTTCCATTTTTTGAGAAGAAAAATGTACTTACAAAATATACATAGAGTATTTAAGTGAAACAATAGTGGTTGTTGACAGCAGTTTGGTGTTGGGTGGACCGGGTAGTTAATGTTGAATGGTGTGTGGAGATTTTTTCGATGATAAACATCGGTCAAAGTTTAGGTACGTCAACTCACAAGCGTCCTAAGTTTGAGAGGTAGGGTAGGGTAGATAGCGATAGGGGATAATATTACATTTGAGTAGGTAAAAAGATTTTCGAGTTCTCTTTTATAATTATTAGGAGTAGTTATTTTTAGGTTTTTCTATAAGATTTCTAAAGTTGGATTGCATTTATTTATGTTTGGGTTATCACTATTTATTTTGTAATCGAAATTTTGTGTATATATAATTATAAAAGGTTCATAGTTATGGGATTGGGAATTTAGCAAGATTGTAGTGTTAAATCCTTAGTATGTCTACAGAAAACGGTAATCTCATATCTTTGGTTTAATAATTGGTTATTATTTAAGAGTTGAATGATACATATTTTCTCCTGTAAACATAGGAAGCAAGGTTCGCTCAGTGAATTGCAGGTTCTGGCTTGTCTTAGGATTTTCCATTTAACTTTAGGTGTTTTTCCTTCTTCCTTGAGTTTCCAAAAATATTTCGAAAGTGATGTCATATTTCGTTTGGCTGTATTTGTAAAGGAGTTCAAGTGGTTGTAATACCTATCCTTAAAAGGTCTGCTAGTAGACCCCACATACAGCTTAATATCTCCCGGGTTCTCATTTGATGAGATATAGGCCATATACACTATGGATTTGGTTAAGCATCTGTTTAATAATGGACATTGATCGGGAATTCTACAGTTGCATAGTCTTTTTTCTTGGGGTGTATTAGAACTTGTATTTAGGTTTCGTTTATTATCACTATGTAGTTTCAGTATTCTATTGTTATGTGATTTAATAATTTTATCTAAGTTTCTAGAACAGCTGTAGCTAATTTTTAAGGTATTGCGGTTGAAGATCTGGCTTAATTTACTTTTTTTTAGGGAAGTGCTTGTTAATTAGATTTAAGAATTTGTGCCCTAATTTGGTACAGACTAACTTGTTGAAGGGAGGTGTATACCAAATTATTCTCCTTCCCCTATTGTTTTTTTAGAGTAACTACAGTTTTCTCTATATTCTATTTCGGAAGATCTGTAACCACTGTCGGTAAGGATTTTGTTATAGATAATTTTGTGTTTATCGAATATTTCTTTGCTAGAAGAGTGCTTGTTTATACGGCGGTCAACAGATGATGGAATATGTTTAATAACTGGCGTTGGGTGATTGGAATTAGGGTTTATATAAATGGGGTTAGCATTATTCTTTAAGAAGGGTTGGAAATTATTTAAGTGTAAGTTTAAGGTTACATCTAAGAAGTCTACTTGCTTTATGTTAGAATTAATTTTCACGTTGAGGTGTAAAGATTTAAACACTCTATGTATCCATTTCCTCAACTTGTCAACTTTGCTACCGATAGAATTATTCCCTACCATCAAACCATTGTCTCTATAAATCCCTATATTGGATCGTGATTACGATTACAACGAAATAAATTATAACCATGGAATATTAGTGTTTGATCCTTTTATATTATATTCTTACTCTGTCCTGGACACTGACCCCTACCTGGATTCTATCCTCTTGGGAATTTATATATATATATATACATACATACATATATATATATATATATATATATATATATATATATATATATATTGACCACTAATATTATCTATACCTATCTATCTATCTATCTATCTATACACACACACACACACATATATATATATATATATATATATATATATATATATATATATTATAAGAGATTATAATAAAAACATTTTAAATCGCTACACAAAAGCTTTCATGTTTCAATACTATGATTGTACTTCCTCAGGCGATGGTTGGTCACTGGTTATGAAATGATTTTTTAGGGAAAACTTTTGTGTAGCGATTTATAAATGTTTTTTTCTATTATAATCTCTTATAATAAAAATATAATAATAATGTTTTGCTCTACTTTGTATTGAGCACTTTTTTTTAAAGGAAATTAATCTTGATGAACGAGGGTCTATGATACCAACACACTACATGCATAAAGAAAAGGACTGGATTGAAGACTGTATTCAATCGACTGCTATGACAAATTACTATAGGAGATAAGGAAAGTGAACATAGCTGAGCCAGAGATAGTTTTTGCCTAATAACACAAATTGTAACAAAACCAAATCATTAACCTGAAAAACTCGATACATGCTTTTAAATAGCCGAGTCATGTCAAGACTTTCATATGGATGTCAACCATAGCGCCAAACCCGTTCAGAAATATCTAAACTGTCTGCTGTATAAAACTGATTCCTCAGACCACCGGTTAAAAAGCGACTTTGAGCGAATGAGACCTGTTGGTCTCGGTGACGACTATCATTCTGGTGCTGCAGAGTCACAAGCAAAGAATCATACCAAATAACAGAAACCACATCAGTTGTGAACTTTCGACAACGGCAACAACCTAAAATGGATATCTCATGGAACTCGAAGAGAAAATAATAACATAATCAAGATGGCGACATTTGACACTACTTGAGACAAAAGGTTAGGAATGAACCCCATCAATACTGGAAAGAATGATAACAGTTACCTGATTTGAAAATCCGATTATCCTGAAAAAAGGTTTTAAGAGAAAGATTTTTTTTAAAATTAACTGAGAGTTGTACTGGCTGCTCGGTCAACGAATGCTAAATATTTCCTTATAAGGAAACAGTGAATATTACCATTTCTCTTGTTTCTCTGTTATCTTGCTTCTCCATTTTCCTCTTTTTATTTCTCTCCCCAGATTTCGATTTTCTTCAAACTCTTACCTTTTTGAGGTGCCTCGATGTTGCACTAGTAAAGAGTTTTCTGTACTTGTGGTGCCGTGCCAGATTATCATCCATCTATCTATCTCTCTATCTATCTATCTATCTCTCTATCTATCTATCTATCTATCTATCTATCTCTCTCTCTATCTATCTATCTATCTATCTATCTATCTCTCTATCTATCTCTCATCTATCTATCTATCTATCTATCTATCTATCTATCTATCTATCTGTGTCTATCTCTCTCTCTCTATCTATCATCTCTGTATTTGTCTATCTATCTTTCTATCTATCTATCTATCTATCTATCTATCTATCTGTGTCTATCTCTCTATCTATCTATCATCTCTGTATTTGTCTATCTATCTTTCTATCTATCTCTCATCTATCTATCTATCTCTCATCTATCTATCTATCTATCTATCTATCTATCTATCTGTGTCTATCTCTGTCTCTCTCTCTCTATCATCTCTGTATTTGTCTATCTATCTTTCTATCTTTCTATCTATCTCTCATCTATCTATCTATCTATCTATCTATCTTTCTTTCTATCTATCTATCTATCTATCTATCTGTGTCTATCTCTCTCTCTCTATCTATCATCTCTGTATTTGTCTATCTGTCTGTGTTTATCTCTCTATCTATCTATCATCTCTGTATTTGTCTATCTATCTTTCTATCTATCTATCTATCTATCTATCTGTGTCTATCTCTCTCTCTATCTATCATCTCTGTATTTGTCTATCTGTCTGTGTTTATCTCTCTATCTATCTATCATCTCTGTATTTGTCTATCTATCTTTCTATCTATCTATCTATCTATCTATCTATCTATCTGTGTCTATCTCTCTCTCTATCTATCATCTCTGTATTTGTCTATCTGTCTGTGTTTATCTCTCTATCTATCTATCATCTCTGTATTTGTCTATCTATCTTTCTATCTATCTATCTATCTATCTGTGTCTATATCTCTCTCTCTATCTATCATCTCTGTATTTGTATATCTATCTATCTATCTATCTATCTATCTATCTATCTATCATCTGTGTCTATCTCTAGCTATCATCTCAAGCTAAGGTTCGTAAATGATAACTTCGTTAATTTTTCTTTCTTCCCTTGTTTTCATCTCTTTTTCTTTCACTTCTTACCTCTTACCTCACTCTCCTCTCCACCTCTCTCTCTCTATTACACTTCCCCTCTCTCTTTTCTCTCACTCTATCTCTCTCAAACTCTCTCTTTACTTCACCTATTTCTTACTTTTTCTTTCTCTTACCGTTAATGCAAGAGAATGGAAAGAAGAAAAGAAAGTGAAAGATGCTTAAACAATTTTGACTCCCGGTATGAGTTTTTAATTTCACTTTCATTATTCGACTTCAAATGATTCTCCAAATCCTTCGTCTATTTGTTTGTTCGTTGAGTACATCCATTGGCATCGAGTCGAGTAGCAATACATATATCAAGATGCAAATGGAAAACATATCTGATATGCACCGAATTGTTATCAGGTTAATTATGAATAAAATAAGGTATAAATCCAGTCTTTAAAAAATGCGTTAATATCATTCTACTCTCCTCTGGTCTCTAACTCCAGATAGATAGATAGATAGATAGATAGATAGATAGATAGATAGATAGATAGGTAGATACAGAGATGATAGATAGATACAGAGATGATAGATAGATACAGAGATGATAGATAGATAGAGAGATAGACACAAATAGATAGATAGATAGATAGATAGATAGATAGATAGATAGAGACAGACAGACAGACAGACAGACAGATACAGAGATGATAGATAGATAGATAGATAGATAGAGACAGACAGACAGACAGACAGACAGACAGATACAGAGATGATAGATAGAGAGACAGACACAGATAGATAGATAGATAGATAGATAGATAGATAGATAGATAGATAGATAGATAGATAGAGAGAGAGAGAAAGATGATAGATAGATAGACACAGATGATAAAAAGATAGATAGATAGATAGATAGATAGATAGATAGATAGATAGATAGATAGATAAACACACAGACAGATACAGAGATGATAGATAGATAGATAGATAGATAGATAGATAGATAGATAGATAGATAGATAGATAGATAGCCTGCTTGTTGGCTGCGATCGTTGTGAACTTAATCTCTGTGCCTTTGATCGATATTCAAACCCCAGAAAAAGTCATAATTCTGAATGGTAATTTTAAAGGCAACCAGACGTTCTACCTGGATTCTCTCTGAATCGCTTGCATCTGATTAAATTTAGTGAATCTCTCTCTCTCTCTCTCTCTCTCTCTCTCTCTCTCTCTCTCTCTCTCTCTCTCTCTCTCTCTTTTGTGTTTGTATTTAACCAGCAAATGTTATTAAAGACAACAGAAGTTTTGTGTCGATTAATTTTATTGATGGACTTTTCTAAATTACGAATAAGATGAGAAAATTCCATAATAAATTGTTTAAAGTTCATTTTGGAAGAAATATGGTCCATGGTTTCGACTTTCTTATGACATCATCAGGGTAGACAGAGACTAATGCTCGTAGAACTGGTGAGTGTAGTGATGTGGACAAAGAGTGTTGTGAAGTAGGTGTGATGTGTTTGTGTGTGTCTGTATTTATTTATTATTTTTTCTTTTATATATAAATTTGTGGATGCAGGTTCTTCAATTATAATTTGTCTCTACAAACCTGATAATGACATAAGAAAGTCGAAAGCTTGGACCATATTTCTTCCAAAATGATCTTGGGACAATTTCTGACGGAATTTCCTCCTTACCGCGAAGGATTATTCCTAATTTGGAATAGTCGATCAATGGAATTAATATATATATATATATATATATATATATATATATATATATATATATGTGTGTGTGTGTGTGTGTGTGTGTGCATATACATATATATATATATGTCATCCACAGACAGACTGTTTCGCTGTATCACAGCTCATCAGTGTGGCTAGACGTCCGGTTGCCTCTGGCTAGGATCGAAAACCGGCTGAATTCGCGTCAGTCGGATATTTTACCCTGAAGCCATTGGCACACGGCAGAGAAGAAGGTGAATTTAAGCGTATTTATTTTTAGGTAAACACACAGTGACTGAGAGAACTTGATTCGATTTACCGAAGAGTCTTGCATTATTAGCCGTAATAGTCACTGTTTACAAACCCACACATTTTCCCCAGAGAGCTCAACCGAAATAAATTTTTCAGGAGCATATATATATATATATATATATATATATCCAGGTAAGATGAGAACGAATAGAGTACAATTCCAACGTTCGTAACTTTTAATTTAAAATTCTCTCTCTCTCTCTCTCTCTCTCTCTCTCTGTATATATATATATATATATATATATATATATATATATATATATATATATATATATATATATATATATATTATGAAATGGACAAAGTCCGACAAATATTTTAAGACATTTTTATGTTTATACATTCTTTTTATAGTTACAAATATTTAAGTAAATGCTCTGTTTATAATAAACAGTATTAACAACATTTACCGGCCTGAATTTCCGAGAAATTTTCATAGAAAATATTCGTCCTCCGACAGGAATCGAACCTGTATCCTATATTTGGATACGCTTTGAGCAGACATGAATGTACGTGAGAGATTCATGGAAGATTGCAGTATAAAAGCAATAAAATCGACCTTGCTAATCGAACGATCCTCTGTGGCTCAATCGGTTAAGGCACGTCACGCTATATGTATCTATAAAAAGAATGTATAAAAATAAAAATGTCTTTACATATATATATATATATATATATATATATATATATATATATACCAGCTACTGTATTAGATATGCTCTTTTGGTACAGGGTTGGGTACCATTTTCATTTTAGAATCGATTAAATTCATCTTGGAATTGATTCGACACTGTTCTGAAAGCACTATTTCAAAATCTGGGCTCATACTGTTATTATTCTATCTCGAAATTCTTTGAGATCGGTTGGCTTCACAGGGTTCGAATCTCCGTTGTTACCACAACCCAAAGGTGCTCTTTTGTGATTGTCATCTGTGACTGTGAAGTCTTAAAGAAAATGGAAACAAAAAGAATACTTAACATTAGGAAGAGACAGCTGAAATTTCTAGGGCACATAATGAAAAAAGAGAGCTTGGAAAATCTGATACTCACAGGACTGATTGAAGGCGATAAGGACAGAAGAAAACAACGCATAACAGAGTGAACTTGAGTAAATGGATGGCAGAAGAGGGTTTAGGAGAAATAACAAAAATACAAAATTTATTAATAGCTACAAAGGACAGGAAATTCTAGAGAGCCATGACCACTTATGTCCTGATAGGACACGGCACATAAAGACAGGGGGAGAGAGAATGTGTTCTCCTGCTTGGAGTGACTATAGAGGATAGGTTCCGTGTCGCCATAAAATGAGCTATGTAGTCAACCACAATACCTAAGTAGGCTGCACCATTTAAACGATCTTTATCGGTACCAATGGTCCAAATGTATTCCAAGAAAATATTCTTCATACCATTACACAACCACCACATCAACACTAGCAGTCTGAACCGTTGCTCCAGATGCAACCATATTTTCATGTTGTTAGGCACTTCGAGGTGGTGTAATGGTTACCAAGCTTGTCTCGCTAGATGAATTACGATTGTGTATTGAGTCCGATCCTCAATGGGTGTTCCGTGTGTTCTGCCCCGTGCTACATCAAAGCTACGTTTAGAAAATCTCTATGTGGGCACTTCGACGTTGGGTAATGGTTAGCAATCTTTTCTCGTTAGATCAATTACGACTGTCTAGTGAGTCCGATCATCACTGGGTGCCCCATACTTTCGGACTTTATTGAACTGCAACCTCAGTTTTTTTTTGTTTTTATCTGAGAGGAATGGTACCCCGCGTGGTCATCTGCTCCAAGGTTTGACGTTTAGTGCGCTCAGAGATGCTCTATTGCAATGATTCCCAACTTGGGGCACATGCCCCACCGGTGAGGCATGGTAATATTTTGGTGGGGCATGCGTAGGATGTGCACCCTTCGGCTTTGACTATACCAACAGAATAAGGGGGCAATTCGAGAATGAGTTATTAAGAGTAAATTGTTTTCTAGTGTGCTCAAATTTAATTTTGCATTATTATTTCATGATTAAAATGATCAAAGTATATTACAGAATAAACTTCCATTCAAATATTTTATATTTCTGCCTTTCAGTTCTCTATTATATGTTTTGAAACTATATATATTTAACTGACTTTTTGTTATTTTTTACTTTCATGGACGCCATGATCTTTGGAGGCTTGTTTAGAGACCAAGTTAATGGATTTTTAAACTTTCTTCACGTGAATTGCAGTAAAATTTTGAATATATCAGAATTATAAGGGGGGCACCATAATTTTAGAAATACTAAAATGGGACATGGTCCAAAATCGGTTGGGAACCACGTTTATCATATACCTCTGTGTGTGAAGAGTAGTTATTTATTACTACTGTTGCCTTTCTATCTGCTTAAACCAGTTTAGCCATTCTCATCTCTTTCATCAACAAGAGAATTCTGCTTACAGAATTGCCACTTAAATTACCTTTCTTTTCCATACTAATGTATGAAATGAAAAGAAATTCCGTAGGCCACCATGATCCTATTTAAATGTCTATATCCATCAAATTTCTGCTACATCACCGGATATACAGACTGCGATGGGTAAATTGTCGCCATTTTATATTTTTCATTTCTTGCATGCGCGTTGTTTGTTTTGAGTTTTGTCGCCTGCACTGTATAGTAGGGTCAGTTGGGCACCGTCTGTGAGAAAACAAGCACCATAATGCTATTCACCCCGCCAGAAATTTAGAAACGCCATAGTGTACTGCTTGGAATCTCCAATAGGAACATTTCAGAGGACATGGCAGAGGATTCCGAACGATTTGGATGATATATCCAGTCAGGATCCCGGTGTTTGTAGTGATCACTAGCGATGGCGACGCTATGCCTCCAGTCATCTCCCCACGGGGCCTCAGACTCAACGCGAAATCCTACATCAAATGCCTTGTGGGTATTGTTGCGCTAGGTCAAGTGGGTGGCTGCTGATAACAGGACACTGAACCATGACACACAAAAAGGAGAAACCAGTCACAACAATCAGACAATTTCTGCGACCACATCACCCCTTACATCTGGCTACCTAACTCCCCAGACTGCAACCTCCTTGATTATTATGTGTGGGGCGCAGTTGAGCAAGAGACCAAGAAAACTCCTTGTAGCACCAAAGATGAACTGAAGGTAAGGATTATGGCAGCATTCACCAACTTAAAAAAGGAGACTGTCCAGAAGAGTTGCAGAAGTTGGAAGCCGTGGCGATTTTAGGGAACAAATTTACTCTTAAGTATTTCACGATATTTTTGTGTAGTTTTTTATTTATATATCTGTTTAAACGTCATTGTTATTTTCAATTTTTACGTAATTTAGACGACAATTTATCTATCGCAACCTACGTACATATGCCCGAAAATATCTCACGAAAGAATACAAGTTTCTGAGGCTGCGTGTTTGTATGCTTTGCTGATCAATCTTCTTCCTTATATAATGTGTCTCCTCAGGACGTAAACAATCATGGCTCTCCACAACTTTTTGTCCTTTGCATCTCCTAATAAATTTTGTCTTTTTGTTATTTCTCCTAAACCCACTTCTGCCATCCATTTACTCAATCTCACTATATTATTCGTTGTTTTCTTCTGTTCCTCAAGCTTTTAATCTGTCCTGTGAGTATCAGATTTCCCAAGCCCTCTTTCCTCATTATGTACCCTAGAAATTTCAACTGTTTATTCCTGATGTTAAGTATAAGTTCCTTTTTTTTGCATTTTCTCTAAAACTTCGTCGTTGCTCACATAATTGGTCTATGATATCCTCAGCATCTTTCTGTGGAACCACAATTCTGTTGCTTCAAGTCTCTTCATCTTTAAGAAGATTGTCCAGCTCCCTTTGCCATGCAGGAGGACAGATATCACGTGACAATTTAGTAGTATTTTCCTTGTTACTAGCGAAGTTTTCTATTTCTTAATACTCTGCTTAGCTTTTGGAATGCCTTTTTGGTTTTCCCAATGCGCCTTCGGATTTCAGAGACGCACTTTCCGCCAAATGTTAAAACAATTCCTAGATATTTAATTTTTTGTACTAATTTTGGTATTTGCGATTTTCAAATTGCACTTTGGGCACATCCTTTTGTAAACAACCTGATTCTTGCAGTTGATGTTTAATCCTTTCTTCTCGTTTTCATTCACCACCTTCTGTAGGAGTTTTTGTAGTTTCCTTTCCGTTTCTGCTAGCAAAACTGTGACATCTGCATATCTTATGTTGTTAAGATTATGGCTGCCAATAATAAATCCTGGTAGGATTTCTAATTCTCTCAAAACCACATCGCTGTATAGGTTGAATAAGTCGGTTGAGATGACGCATCCTTCTCTTACAAGACTTTCTATTTTCGTATGTCTGCTGAACTTATTTTCTCTACGTATGCAAGCAGTTTGCTGCCAGTATAGGTTATTATAATGTCAATATAGGTTATTCTAATATCTTTCCCAAATATATCAAGATTGCTGAGCAGTTCCGACAGATCTTTGTGGCGTACTTTATCGAACGCCTTTAAAACATAGGTACACGTCTATAAAACATAGGTACACGTCTATAAAACATAGGTACACGTCTATAAAACATAGGTACACGTCTTTCTGCATTTCAATTCCTCTTTTTGATAACATTCTGATCATGAACATCGCGTTCCTTGTTTCAGTGTCTTTGACGAACCCGCACTTTTCTTGTCCTATCTCTGGTCTGATTCTGTTGCGCGCTCTATTCATCAGAATATGGATGATGAGTTTTGTTATGTGGCTCATTACAATCAATAGTGTGTTTTATAATTCCAGAAAAAGAGAATGACCTTCTCATGAATATCGCGTTCTTTGTTCCGGTGTCTTTACCGAACCCGCACTTTTCTTGTCCTATCTCTGGCCTGATTCTGCTGCGCGCTCTATTCATCAGAATATGGATGATGAGTTTTGTTATGTGGCTCATTACAATCACTAGTGTGTTTTATAATTCCAGAAAAAGAGAATGACCTTCTCATGAATATCGCGTTCTTTGTTCCGGTGTCTTTACCGAACCCGCACTGTTCTTGTCCTATCTCTGGTCTGATTCTGTTGCGCGCTCTATTCATCAGAATTCGGATGATAAGTTTTGTTATGTGGCTCATTAGGCTGATTGTCCGATGGAGTTCACATTGGTTTGTACCTGGCTTCTTAAGTAGTTTTATGAAAATAGATATGCTTAAGTTTTCCGGTTTACCACCATTGTTGGAGATTTTATTTATTATTTCTGTAATCTTGTCTATGCCGGAAACTTCTAAGGCTGTCTATATTAAAATTCCGTCTGAACCTTTCTGTATTTGACAGTGCAGATTCCACTTCAAATTTTAATATTGCCGTCAATATTTCTGTGTATTACCGGTTGTTCTCTTTTGTCGTGGAAGGGTTTTTCGGTATGTTTATTCAATCTCAGAAGTATTTTTTCTTTCTCTAATATCAATGTCCCATCCTTGTATTTTATACATCCTGTTCATGAGCATGTCTTTTGTCCTGTTAGTTCTCTTAGTATTTTATGCATATCTGCTTTATCTGTGATACTCATTCTTTCTATTTCTGTTTTTTGTTAAGCCATTCCTCTTTAGCTTGCCTGCATTTATTACAAATTACTTTGTGCAGTTTTCTATATTCTGTGCCAAACCTTGGCATTGTTTTTTGTCTCCTTTTCATTATGTCAAGAATTTCATCTGTTATTCATCCCTTTTTTCTTTGTCTAGTTTCCTTTGAGATGATCTCAATTGCTGATGTTACTAAAGCTTCACTTAATGAGTCGCACTTCAATTTTCCATTGTCATTTTGTCCATTGTATCTGCTTTTAACACTTTCTGTATATTACTCCTTCACATGTGGGTCAGTCAAGAGTTTGTCATATTGCAATCTGGGTGCTTTAGTTTCATAGTTTCACACTGAGTTTACATATCACTGGAAGCTGATTATACCTCGGATTTTAATATTTCTGGTTCTTTGATATTTCTGTATATTGCCATTGTCCTTTTTCATCATGGAAGAGTTCTCCAATGTATTCATTCCATCTATAAACTATTTTTCTTTCTCTAATATCAGTGTGCCATCCTTGTATTTTATACATTCTGTTGATGAGCATGTCTTTTGTCCTGTTAGTTCTCTTAGTATTTTATGCATATCTGCAGGTCAGGATGGGTACACCAGCAATTAAGAGGTGGTTCCACACTCCTCAAAACTTCCTGATCGGAGTCCTTACTGTCGGATGTAGTTTAATGTCTTACCCAGGAGGCGGATGTAGTTTATAGCAATACTCAGGACAACGGTCCGTCCTTGGATTTTATGCATCCTGTTGATGAGCATGTCTTTTGTCCTGTTAATTCTCTTAGTATTTTATGCATATCCGCGCTTTATATGAAATGTTCATTCTTTCTATGTATAAGAAAAAGTGGAGGTTTTTAATTCCTAATTCACGGAAATAAAGAGTAGTATGTTTTTTTTATAAATAAAGTCCATTGATAATTATTGTGTACGAGGTGCTAACCAAAATATTCTGTAACACTCCCTTTCCACCGTCTCATTCGAATTAGTTCCTTTGGAAATACACTCATACAGAGAAAGAGAGAGAGATAGAGAAACATACACATATATATATCTTATTACTACACACGTTATTTTAGTAGCTATACTTGTTTTGGGGTATTTTATTTTGTCTTTTACAAACAGTGAAATTAATGTCTACCGGCCTAGATCAAAGAATATATATATATATATATATATATATATATATATATATATATATATAATTACCGTTTTTTCCGTGGTTTGCTGGTAAAGAGACATTTAAGGCAGTCAGGGTTTGTGCCATATATATATATATATATATATATATATATATATATATATATATATATATATATATATATATATATATATATGTGTGTGTGTGTGTGTAAATATATATATTTACATGCGCCACAAAGCCTGCTCGCCTTAAATGCCTCCTTACCAGTAAACCACCTGAAAAATCAGCAATTTTGCCTTCAAAAACAGTATTTCAAATTAACTCTCTCTCTCTCTCTCTCTCTCTCTCTCTCTATCTATCTATCTATCTATCTATCTATCTATATATCTGTCTATTTATCTATCTATATATATATATATATACATATATATATATATATATATATATGTGCGTAACACCACCAGCCACGGTCTCATTTGAATTAGTACCTTGGGTACACACACACACACGCACACACACACACACATACATATATATATATATATATTATAAACGTTATTTTAGTAGGGTCATAGGTTTAAGTAGATAAGCCTGTTTTGCTGTTTTGATTATGCCTTTACATAAAACGGTTAATATATTACATATGTTTCATTATGTCCCTTCCGATTAAGCGGTTATTTCTTTTAATCGACGTTCCTTTTTAACCGTAATCCAATTTCCTGGCTAATTATGTGTACTGCTCAAAACGGGTTCTGCTAACATAGGGTACTGCTCACAAAAAGTACTGATCAAAAAGGGTACTGCTCACAGAGTATACGAGTAAATGTTCGTATTACATTTGTTTTCTTAACGCTTGTCAGTATCCCCGAAATTTTGGGTAGCACCTCCTTTATTGAATATAGTTATCTATAGAGGATAATAGGAAAACCTGTAAGTATATCTTTCTTTGTCAAGTGCGTATACATTTTGTTAAATGTATCCTTATGATCATGACTTTGTGAAGAAAGTATTTGGAGGATTTCCCAGAATTGTTACAGGCCCTCCCACAACCTGCAAGAGACAACTAGAATAGCCCTCAAGTCAGCGCTACTGTCGTTTTAAGGCAGAGAGCGGCGCCCATCTTACCGACTCCACCCTTTAAACCAGCTAGGTGCGATGATTAATTTAATATTACTTTATAAAATTGATAGCGTATGCAAAAAGAGAGATATATAATGTGGGTCTATCTGCGCATATGTAAAGGTATCATTTGTGTAAGTTTATATTAATTTTCAAATATTTATTGTCAGTCCTGTGGTATTCAAAACAGAATCCGTATAAAAACTGGCCACCACAAACCACACAGATCACCACTTTCATTTCGCATCACGCCCACACCACTTCAAAAGAAAAAACAATTGAACCCGATGATGATAAGCGGGAAGACAATGAAACCGCGGTTTACGCTTTTACAGTTTGTCATAATGACTGTGACGATGGTGGCAAATTGTAAACGATAGTGATGATGCCTCATACAACATATAATGCCACTATAAATTGTCCTGTCTCATTCAGTGTTCCTTGAGAAAATCGACTAACATCGGCGACGGAAGGTAAGCGAAATTAGCGCATTCTGTTACAGTACATTGTCATTGAATTCTTTTAAGAAATTTTCGTTTGCGGCTTTCTTTCTTTTCTCTTTTTTTTCTTTTGCTAATGCAAGTATTTGTTTATATATATATATATATATATATATATATATATATATATATATATATATATATATATATATATATTTACTTTAAGAGGCTGTTTATACTATTTTATATATGTGCGTGATTTTTTTATATATTATCAGCAGTTTTTAATATTTTTACTACATTGAAAAATTAACCGAAATTTTAAGTTATTTTTTTCCTCGTTCATCTTATTTATGTTAATATGTTTTTAAGTATTTAAAATTCGCTAAAATTGTTCTCATTAAAAATATAAATTATTTTCTTACTTTATTTATTTCTTGATGTTGCTACACATGTTTCTAATATTTTTGTGAATTCTGTTTTAATGCATCCATTATTGAGTTTCGTTTAAGATACGATTTGCTTAATTCATTAATTTTCTTTCTTTCTTCGAGTAAAAAAAAAAATCTTTATTTTGCTTTTCCATGTTATTTTAATATTTCCCAAATTTTCATTTTGGAAAACCACTGAGCGAGTTTTAAATATGCTTTGTAGATTGGCGCGTGCGTATTCACACACACACACACACACACACACACACAGGCGCACGCACACATACATAATCCCATATATGTAATGTACAAAACGGGTACATATATTTTATTATATAATACACACACACACACACACACACACACAACACATTCCAATATCTACACTGTTGAGTATTTTGTCCACAATGTCCCTCTCTCTTTATATATATATATATATATATATATATATATATATATATATATATATATATATATATATATATATATATATGTATGTATGTATGTGTGTGTGTCTGTGTCTGTGTGCGTGTCTGTTTAAGAGATTTTTTCTTTATGCTATTATTAATAACCAAGTACTACTTTTTAATTTTTCTTATCTTCTTTCAGCCTCTATTCTGTTTGATACCAGATTAGAGGCTGAACAATTTTTCAAATTACTAGCTTTTTCGGCTTTCATAAGCTACTTTCAAAGAATTTTACGATAAAAAAAGCTCAATATATAATTAGAATGACACTTGCATTGCATATATATATATATATATATATATATATATATATATAATTTTTTTTTTTAAATTATAATTATTTTTTTTGAAAATGTGATTCCTTCGCTACATAAGAGTTCTCATGTTTCAAAAACGAGAGCCGAAACCCTCAATATAATTATTAAAATTAAATTGAATTAAGGTATCAAGCCCTGTTTCATCCTCAAACGAAAATTTTGGAATTTATAAATTATAATTTAAGCTCTACTTCTGTATGGAGCATTGTTTTTCTTTAAATAAAAACAAAAATACTAAAGAACTCCGTATAATTTACATAATGTTTTCTTTCCTATTCTACATATATATATAAATATATACATATATACATATATATATATATATATATATATATATATATATATATATATATGTATATATATATATATATATATATATATATATATATATATATATATATACATACATATATACATATATATATATATATATATATATATATATATATATATATATATATATATATATTTATATATATATACAAATATATACATAGTGGGAATAGGAATCAATACTACAGGGTGACTGTTTACTGTTTCATTACTATCTTCATACCCTTGAAGCGTGAAAATGACAATCGTCATCCAATGTTGATTCCTATGTCTACACTAAAGGTATATATATATATATATATATATATATATATATATATATATATATATATATATATATATATATATATATATATATATATATTGAAGAGAAGAGAAAACCGAAATGTTTTTTGTTATAATGTGGATTTTTTTAAATATATATTATACCTTATTTTCCATATTTTTGCTACACGTGTCTCGCAAACTTCATCAGGCAAAGAGTGGTTATTTCCACATATTATTAAAAGGAATTAATGTTTTCCGGTGTTTAGCCATTGTCTTTTGTGTGTAGTAGTAACCGATTTTTCGAACTTGTGGCGAAAATATTCTTCTGCTTAACGGGTAATAATTAGGATTGGTCAGAGAAAAGGTGAAGGAATGATGTCTTCGTTATTTTCAAAGTGTAATTTTCATTTTCACTTTCAATTCCTGTTGATTTCTATTGATCGTGTCAATGTTTCCTTGTTAAATGACGATAACTTTATTTTCATGAAACATTCCTGTTTACCTTCATCATCGTTTTCAGTTTTTAAATCCTTTGATGAGTTATTAATTTCATATAATAATTCATTTTTGACTAGCTTTTCTTTCATTTTATTTTTGTTGCTGTTTTATCACAACACTTAGTTCATTGTACATTCTGCGACTATTAACTTGTTTTGTACGAAATGAGATAAAAAAGCAGCCAAAATCTTATGGAAAGTTAGTCAAAAATAAATCATGACATTGATTCATTTAAGAAATTTCAACGAATTTAATTCGTGTAAAATTTTATATACAAACATTTTATGCACAAGCTCGATTTTAATTCAAGATGTACGCATCATTGTGCTTCTAAACAACTTTAGAGTTTACCTGTTATATTTGTTTTACATTGTAGTTTCTGTTTTTTACCTGAACTAAATTACTTTATTCGGGAGATAATTGCAATCATTTTACCTTTGTTCTAAACATTTTTCAGAACAAAATGTTTTAGTAAGAAATCTATAATTATATTAAACTTACATTTTTCATTTTTTTAATACATATTTTTTTTTTTTAAATCCCTTCCTGTTAAATTAAGCTGTTAAAATTCAATTCACTGATATTGAAAATAAATTATTTCTGTATTTTTTCATTTCTGGTGTGGTTTAGCACAAAGCGTAAACTTTTTCACATTTTTTATTGTAATATTTCTTATTATTTTCTGGTCATATTTTTCAGACATATTTTTTCATATAACGCCTATGTTTTCATTATAAAAATAAATTCGTAAATTGAAAATATTTTTACACGTTATAATAGCCATTTTTAGATACATAATTACTTGTCAAATAAAGCAATACTTCCTTTTATATCGCCGTTCTGGTTATGACGATAAACTGCATCGGCATCCTGGGTAAGGCGATAAACTACACTCAACTTCAAGGCCTCTGATGAGAAGGTTTTGAGGAGCGTGGAACCACCTCTTAATTGCTGGTGTTCCCAGGTTCACCCTGATCCGAGTGGTAGCAACTCTTAGAGTCCCAGCTATGGACAAAAGGTTAACCCCCCAAACTGGGGCCAAAACACTATGAAAGTATAAAAATAGGCTTTAATACCAGCAATACTTTTTTGGAAAAATTACTACCAGCAGTACATTTTCGAAAAAGAAAAATATTGCCAGCAATACATTTTTGAAGAAAAAAATTATTACCAGCAATAAAAATCTGGTCGGCATTAAATAACCCATTGAGGTTGATATGTCGTACCCAAACCAAACCAAACCTTTTATATCATTGTAACCTAAAATATTCTTTTACGTACACTGTCCCATCAGGACATGGGCAATAACGGCCCTCCACAACTTCTCGTCCTTTGTAACACTAATCAATGTTTGTCCCTGTTCTGCTATCCATGTATACAAACCTATTTGGTAGTTTACTTGCGGTTTCCTTCCGCTCCTCTTGTATGTTCCGTGTGTGGGAAATTCTCCAAGCCTACTTTCCTCGTTAGGTGTATGAGAAATGTCAACTATCTCTACAAAAATAGGTATAAAGTAATAAATTTTAGCTACTTAAATATATTTTCCGAATTGTTTTCTGGACTGTTATTTTAGGTAGTTTATTTTAGGAACGGATTCTCTTCCAGCTCCTATCCTAAGAACGCAGGTGTTCCCCAACGCTCCATCCTAGGCCCTACTCTGTTCCTTATCTTCATCAACGATCTTCCTGACGTCAAAGATTCCCAAGTAGGCATCTACGCGGACGACACTACAATTTACTCCTGTCTCAAATAACAAATCTAGTGTTGTTGACAAAACTAACCTGGCTGTTCGTCTCGAAAAGGACCTCCAATCGGTTGTAAACTGGGGCAGGAATTGGCTGGTTAACTTTAGCGCCTCAAAAACAAAACTACTCTCTATTACACAACACAGAGAACCATCCCTGCCCCACCCCATTAGAATATCTGACGCTCAACTTCTCGAGAGCTCCTCTTTGCGACTACTCGGCCTCACATTGACTGCTGACCTGAGATGGAACAAATACATTGAGTCAATAGCTTCGTCCACCGCAAGGAAAGTTGGCTCCCTGTGCCGCGCCAGGAAATTTTTCTCGCCGGAGTCGATCCTTCAAATCTACAAATCAACAATTCGCCCTTGCATGGAGTATTGCTGTCATATATGGTCTGGTGCCCCTTATGTTTGTCTCAAGGTTCTTGATAATGTAATTGGCCCTGATCTGGCATCTCGTCTGCAGTCGCTCTCTCACAGACGTGCCGTCGCCCTACTCTGTCTTTTTTTACAAATACTTTCATGGTAAGTGCTCCGATGAGCTGCTTTCACTGGTTCCCAGACTTCATGAATTTAATTAAGCTATTCGTTCTATTAAGCTGGCATCTCGCTCACACCCTTTCACTGTCGAAACTGTTAAATGTAGCCGTCTCTTCTACTCCAATAGCTTCATGTCTCGCACCTCTCGCCTGTGGAACTCCCTCCCCTCTTCCTGTTTCCCTGATAGCTATAATCTCCAACATTTCAAATGTAATCTCAATTGACATCTCCAGATGCCCTGATCTATCCCCTATCCTTCTCTTCATCCTTTCCTCTATCACTCCTATTTGCTCTCGCTCCAACTCTCTGTAACTCCTTCCGTGCTAGTGGCTTCCCGCCTTGCTTGGGGTGAAACGCTTATAAAAAAAAAAAGGTATGCTTAATGGGTCTTATGTTTTACAGTTTTGCTCAAACATCTTTGAAAATTCTTTTTTATGCCATAATTGTTCTGTTTATAATCACAAGTTGCTGAAAGATCACAATAATAGGTTATGAAAATCAAATAACATCATTTCAACACGCTGTATTGTGAAGTGTGATTCGATTGGCTAATCTTATAGACCTTATTACCTCTGTCCAATAATAGTCATAACATTTTTATATATATAGAAAGCCTAACTTCGTTTGACACAAAAAAAAAAGAATTATGTGTCATCCAGTAAAAATTGAACTTATTAATGGTCAAACAGACTAGCTCACTAACTATTACCACGCGTAACAAGATGATACTTGGCATGGGACAAAATGATTTTTTTTTTTGTCAAAAAAACATTTATTATTTTTCTTGAGAAGTCGTTTACTGTAGCATTAAGGTTATGAACGTAGTTACACGAGTGGTGAGTTCGAGCCTCACTGGACGTGACTTTGGGCCGGACAAAGTAAATAATTCTGCAGTTTCCTTCACTCTTTATTGGGTTGTCTCAAAGTAGTGCTAATTTATTCTTTAGTTTTAGTATTTATTACTCATAATCAGCATTTACTATACTTTCAGTTATATTTTGAACAGATTTTCTTCATGTTTCTTCTCTTAGCGGCATATCAATATCTCTATTGGTTATTTAATGACGAAATCAAAATATTTTGAACACAATTTTATGGCTTCAACTAAATATATGTTGAACGAAATTGCATGCCTTAAACTACTGATAAAATGTATTGGTCATTTTGTTATAAAATGTATTGTTGGTCATTCTGCTATAAAATATATTGTTGGTTATTTTGCTATAAAATCCATTGTTGGTAATTCTGCAATAAAATATATTGCTGGTATTTTTACTATAAAAACTTTTTTTTTTTTAGGGTTTACTATTTGCCCATGGCTGGGACTGTAACAGGTGCCACCACCCTAGGTAGGAAATAACAACAATTAAGTGCCTAATTTTCGTAATTTTCGGTATTAACAAACTAAATATTTCTTTGAAGATTAAGTGCTAAACTTAACATTTTTTCTTACTCCATTTTTTATATCTAATTTTTTGTGAAAGTGATTGTCAATTATCAAGATTTTATGCAAGCCTTACTGATAGGGTAGAGTTGCCTAACTTATAAAAGCGTTTTTACATTAATGCTGCTTCTCTTCAGGACGAAAAACGATAATGCTCTCCATAGATTCTTTTTTCTTGACTTTTTCTTTTTGAATTTAGGATAGTCCATCTCCTAAACTTGCAACCATCAAAGATTATAGAGCCCAGTCTACCCTACTATTTAACCTGTAGATATAGAAAGAAGAAATAAATTCACGCCATTTTCAAGAGCATTAGTGTACGCAATAGACTAGGCTGGAACTTGAACTCGACAAGACAATTTCTCTTTCAGCGATAATAATCGTTATACTACCTATATATTCGTTACTAAGACGAAAATTGATGTGCAAATTTAATTCAATGTTGTCTGGAATTCTGAGAGTAGGTATCTTCTTTCTTCTATAAGTTATTTGGATTGCAGTCATTATATTTGTTATTTTTGTTACAATGTCAATCACTAAAATCACAACTTAGTTTGCCTCTTGTAAATTATGTTATTCTTGTTAAAGGCAGGAAAGAAAAATTAATGGATCATACTCAAGAACTATTGAATGTCACATAAACTTCGAGCAATTGACATTTATACCTTTAATTTGATGACATTTCATATATTCTGATAACCTGGAAGGTCAAAGAACATATCGGCCGAAATGTTGTGATAAAAACAAAGCAAAAAAATAACGTAGGTTGATTAATTCGCAGTAATTTGAATTTTTTATTTTTCTTAAAAAATCTACTTATTTCATTTGTATTTATTCGTGCTGCCTTAAATGTTCCCGTAAGCTTGAAAGTTTTGAATTGTATGTTCTGAAACGTCACCCGATCTTAGAAAGCAATTCTGAGAAACGGTTTACGCAGGGGAAAATGTCAAAATTGTAATCTTACATTTATTTATTCAAAGACTGTCCAGGCCGAAAGAACCTGATCCTTCATCTTGGTGTAATGTTGGGATATTCCCTGGAGATTTCAAACTGCTCTTTGTTTAACCAGAATCACTGTGTAAGTCTTTGGACAACTATCAGTATATATCCTATAGAACCATGTTTAGAAATACATCACATTACATTTTAACATGAGTAAGTTAATCCACGAATACTGGCACCATATTCAGAAAGATGCAAAATAAAATCTGATTGAGCTAACGTATTATTTCACTGTTCACCTATAAAAGCCGTTTTTATATTCAGTTTTCCATATAAATTAGAATTCTTGAAATTTTGTTAATACTAACTTCTTCTATGTGCTGTGTCCCTTCAGGGTGTTAGCGATCATGGCTCTCCACAATTTCCGGTCCTGTATAGCTCTTAGTAAATTTTGTCCTTTTGTTATCTTTCCTAGACTGTCGTGCTATCCATTTAAGCGAACTCGTTAGGTATCTTATGCGCTGATTTTCTCCGACATTCTTACCTTCGGTATGTCCTGTGGGTGTCAAATATTCCAAGCCCTCTTTTCGCAATATGTGCCCTAGAAATTTCAACTGTTGCTTTCTGATGTTAAGTATACAGTGCTGTTCGATAAAAGTGACTCACCTGACTTTTTTTTTACTAAATGTTCTCTTCTCTGATGAAACGAAAGTTGAGCTAAATTCAAAGGACAAGTGATCTAAAATCCGAATAAGAAGCTTTGAAAGCTCTTTGAATTTAGCAGTAAGTACTGTCAAGCATCCATTCAGAATAATGTTCTGGAGATGCTTTTCTTTTCATGGAACTGGTTTCTTAAAATCTATTGAAAAGACACTCAGGAGCGAGCAGTACAAGAGAATTTTAGAGTCTTGTCTGCTCCCTTCTGTTGAAAGAGTGCAAATCGACCCCACCAAGCTCATTTTTATGCAGGATAATGCTCCCTGTCACAAATCAAAATTGATGAAGGAATATTTTGATGAGAAGCAGGTGAGTGTTATGACATGGCCGCCCCAATTTCCTGACCTCAACCCCAGAGAAAACTTATGGAGCATTATAAAGTACAGGCTCTCGAGAAAGCAGTTGAGCCAAAGAAGATTTGATTGTGAATTTCATATCCGAATGGAATTCAATGCTTGGAGATGAGATTTGCCAGAACCTAATCAAGTCAATGCCAAAATGGGTTGAAAAGGTTATTCAAAATAAAGGAGGACCTATAGATTATTAAATATTTTGAACTATATTACCTATTATAAATAAATTATACCTTTATTATTCTTTATTTAAAGCTGTTCGGTTATGTTTCTATTGATTACTAATTACAGGAAATAAATGTGTCACTTTTTTTGCACAGAGTTTTTCCCTAAATCTCATTTATATCCAAAATTATAATTATCAATAGAATACCTTAGGGTGAGTAAACTTTTTTACCAGGTGGTCGGGAAGGGGTCTTTATATTAGTAAGATTAAAAATTAGTTTGACCCCAAAACAATAGGCGAAAAAATTTTAAGTAAAAAATCAGGTGAGTCACTTTTAGCGAACAGCACTGTATGTGTCCATTTTGTTTCCCTTTTTTTTAAAGCTTCGTTATTGCTCACATCTAAAGTTCATAGTATTCTCAGCATCCTTCTGTAGAACCAGATTACTGTCGCTTCAAGTCTCTTCTTCATCTGTGAGGTGCTTACAGTCATATAGCGTTGAAATACAGGTTCTCGTACGTCAACTTCGAGCCTGTTCAGTATCTTGATTGCTGACCGCTTGGGAATAGCAGGTGTTCTAACCTTGGATGTGCAGGTGGTGTAATCGATAATGGCTCTGAAATGATTGTTCGGAGAGCCGAGTTCCAATTTCAATTATATTCATTATATTCATTTACACGTGCAAATACCCCTGGGAAAGGTATGAATCTACCTCTTCTTCTGCCCAGGTATGGGTTAATTAGTTAAACTTGTATCGTTAAAATCATTATTATCTCAAACAATTCTTACAATCTAAAAAGTATTTTCTGGTTTTAAATAACCTTTAAAGTGTTGGTAAGCCGTAAAAAACGAATCAATCAAATTCATATGTGAGAAGATTATCCAGCATTCACTGACATATAGGAGGACTGCTATTATGCAATAGTTCAGTACTCTTTTCTTTGTGATAAGATATTATCCATAATTTTCGAAGTGTCATTTTCTTTATAAATGATGTTCGGTTTATTAAGATCATCTTTTGTTTTGTTTTTGTTGGTAACACATTGTATAGGTCATTATAGGTTAAAAAATGACCCTTTTTTCCTTACGGATTATACAACTTAAAAATATTTAGAATGAATGAGTCAAAAGTACTAACGCTCACAGCATATATAAAGTAGAGATCTAGTTCTATCGCCGAAAAAAAATAATATGTGTAATTGAAAATTACTAAGTCAGGCTTCCGAAAAAAATACACGTACACTTTTATAGTAAACTCTTTTTTCTTCATCTTTTTTACGCTTAGAAAAAAATATATATTTTATCAGCTGCAAATATATTTGACAGAGAATACTGAATCAATAATTTTTATTTTTATACCCTGAATAATGTAGAGAAACCTCATCTTTTTGTTATTTTGTAACAAACGTTTCGGCCGCCATGTTGTCCGATCTTCCACAGATGCAAATTGCAGTCGGTTATCTTCGAAGAGATTTGAACGGTATCCCATTGCTTATAATAGTAAAAATGTTAACAAAAATATTCTTTTGTAAATCTCTAGTCCACATAATTTATGACACAACAATAATAATTGATCTCAGGTTTTAAGAAAAGAGATTGATCATTCTTGTTTAAATATACTAATAATTCCATTGTGTCTTGGCTCTAAGTCCATGACTGAGATTGAAGACTCGTTATATAGGCAAGATATATATATTGTCACATTCTTTAGGCGGAAAAAAACAAAATATGAATATTAGCAGTTTTCACTGATGATCTTCTTCTATGTGCCATGTCCCTTCATAACCTTGGCAATCATGGCTCTCCACCATTTCCTGTCCTTTGTAGCTCATAATAAAATTTGTTAATATTTAACAGCTCCCCACGAGGGATGTATGTGTCACAAGGCCGAGTTTACCGTGGGTTCTCTGAGCCCGTAGGCTCGGCCAAAAATATTCCATTTGAACCCGCATAAATCTGATCATCTACAAGTATGCATTTCGATGTTTCCGGCATCCCGAATGTTTACAACGATGGTGACAGACTTGAACTTTATATATATATATATATATATATATATATATATATATATATAATTGTATCATGTAGACAAAACTATTTTACTCACTACAAAGATGCAACTTGGTTTCAGTGCATTTCAACTGCACTTCGACGGGTGAGAATTGAAAATGGTTATGAACAATCCTGCTTGTAGGCAAGCCGTATTTGAAATGTCCTTGATTTTGGTATCTACAATTTTCAGATGAAGAAAAACAGTTTACTATAAAACTGTACGTGTATTTTTTTTCGGAAGCCTGAAAATTTTACGTTTCACATAATGCTTGCCTACAATCAGAGTTGTTCATAACCATTTTCGATTCTCACCCGTCGAAGTGCAGTTGAAATGCACTGAAACCAAGTTGCATCTTTGTATGGAGTAAAGTATTTCTTACATAGATTTATACTGATATAGCTGATATTTACATACATTTATACTTATAGAGCTGAAATTTCTGGGACATATCATGAGAGTTATATAGAGACACTCTCAGAACATATTAAAAGCAAATGTGTTCGAGAATTTTATTTTAAAAGTAATGAGACCTCCGCGTCCTCCTTTGTAGGAGAAACCGCCATCTGATCTGGCGTGCTATAGGACGCTCAGCCACAGAGAGTTTCACTCCTAGAAAGGTTCAATTACCCTTTTAAGGAATCCATTTGTTCGGATCTTCTCGAAAGCCCGTATTCTGCTAGAAAATCCATATGTTCAAAACTGTATCCGTTCTGGGTAAGATGATAAACTACATCCAAGAGTAAGGCCTCTGATCAGAAGGTTTCGAGGAGCGTGGAACCACCTCTTAATTACTGGTGTTACCAGGTCGACTCTGACCCGGGATGGTAGCACCTGTTAGAGTCCCAGCTATAGGTAAATAACTAATCCCCAAACTGGGGTCAAAGCACTATGAAAGTGTAAAAATAGGTTTTAATGCCAGCAATACATTTTTGTAAAAAATTATTACTAGCAATGAATTTTTGAAAAAAATTACCAGATATATATTTTTGGAAAAAAAATATTATAAGCCATACATTTTTGTAAAAATATTACCAGCAATAAAAATCTTGTCGGCAATAAATAACCCATTGAGATGTTGATATGCTGTAAAACAAAATAAACCTAAACCTAAAACTGTATCTTCGAATGCGTGACATAAAACATAGCGTGACATAGCGTATACACACGTGTTTGGCGTGTTCCCTCTAAATAACGTGTTTAAAGCAATGAGATATACTATATGATTATAAATAAAATTCATTGATTCCTTAGAAATTACACACACACACACACACACACACACACACACACACACACACACACACACACACACACACACACACACACACATATATATATATATCTATCTATCTATATATATATATATATTATGAAATGGACAAAGTCCGACAATTATTTTTAAAGACATTTTTGTATGTTTATACGTTCTTTTTATAGATATAAATATTTAAGTAAATTCTCCTGTTTATAATAAACAGTATTAATAACATTTACGGACCTAAATGTCGGAGAAATTTTCATAGAAAATATGCGTCCACCAACAGGAATGGAACCTGTATCCTATACCGAACCATCATATAGCCTGATGTGCCTTTACCCTATAAACATAAAAAATGTCTTTATATATATATATATATATATATATATATATATATATATATATATATATATATATATATATATATATATATATATATATATATATATATATATATATATATATATATATATATATATATATATATATATATATATATATATATATATATATATACGTTGTGTTTTATATATGTAAATAATTTTCCTGTTCAGCTATTTAAGAGACGTGAACTTTTAAGCTGTTTCTTTTAGCCATTGATTATTACTTTGGGTAATAAATTTATTTTGTAGGTCGTAAAAATATCATGAAACATGCTTCATTATAAATTGATCTTGAAAGGCATTATCGATCAGTTGTCTAATGTGCATCAAGTTTTATTCACAACCTGTCAATTTATAATGAGATGTGTGGGTTGAATCGGCAGGCAAAATTCAAATCACGGATACGGATGTTATGTCCATTTTGAGCGAATACGATTGGGAAACACAAGAATCCAGCTATACACGCCCAACAGCTATGGGTAAAATAATATGAAATATTGGGCTCCTTAGCTTTAGTTGGGCAATCATTCTTGGAAAAAGACAATTCAATTAATAAAATAAAATTAAAAAAAACGTGGTGAAGTCAACGGAGAAATACTCCACTTCATTTCTCAGGGCGATTCAAAACTCACACGTATTAAAAAAAAAAATACTGGAAAATCATGAACTTCTAGGTCCTGAGAAGAATTCGCTTTTAAAGAAATCAGTTTTTCATCATCATCAATTCCATAACTAGGTGTGATTGTAAGGTCGCTGCGCTGCTGTTCACCTGACCAGCTCCCTCCATATATCTCTGCTGCGAGCCAACGTCTGAATCTCTGCAAATGATCTCGTCCGATCTCTCAGCTCAATTTTTACTCTGTCTACCTTTTGTCTAAGGTGGAACCTTCTAAGATGGCAGTAAACAGATTGTTGGCTTTTATCAGGTGTTCATATTTTTTTAAGCATTTCACCCTAAGCAAGGCGGGAGTGCCACTAACACGCAAGGAGTTACACAAATGGAGTGCTAGAGTAAAGATGGGGTGTTTGAGGAAAGGATATAGGGAAGGACGGGGTTCAAGATCAAAGTATCTGATGTCGATTGACATTACATTTGAATATTTTAAGATTATAGTTATCAGGGAAGCAAGTAAGAGGAAGGGAGTTCTACTGTCGGGAAGTGCGAGAGAAGAAGCTGTTGGAGTAGAAGAGGCAGTTACATTTAACTGTTTCGACAGTAAAAGGTGTGGGACTGAGTTACTAACCTAGTAGCACGTTTAAATTCATGCAGTTGGGATACCAGTAAAAGTAGCTTGTCAGAGCAGTTGCCATGAACATATTTGTAGAAAAGACAGAGGGAAGCCACTGTGAGAAAGTGACTGTAGACGAGATGCCAGATCAGGATCTATCACATTGCATATCCGTCTCTGGATTTTGTCTAGGACCGCGAGATAAACAGTGAGGGCACCAGACCGTATATGGCAACAGTATTCAATGCAAGACGAATGGTCGATTTGTAGATTTTTCATTACAACTTCCTCTTATTGACGGTAGCTATGAGGTTTTCCAAAAGGTCTGTTTCTTGTCGGATGTGGTCTCGAAATGCGATGCGTCAAAGGACGCAACATGCTGATTTTTTATTTCAGGCAGATGTTCTTGTCATTCCATATAGTTTTACGACAGCTGCCATTGTTTGCAGTGTTAATCAAAACTAGATATTTGAATTGACTCGTTACTTTAAGTTCATGACCACCGACTTTTATCTTGGTGGTTGAAAGTCCTTTCTCGTGCTTTGTCATGAGTTTTGTTTGTCGGCATTAATCTCCACGTCATATATTAAGGATATTTTATCTTCTTTGCCAGCTAGATTATCTGTTTCGATTCCAAAGCGAAGATTCACAGTCAATAGCTTTATGCTCAGTTTTATAGAATATAGTTTCATTTTTTTTGTATATCTACTAAATATAGCAGAACGAGGACAAATGTAATAAAAAAGAAATTGTGCTGCTCTAATTTTCCAAGTAGGGAGAGTCTGTCTGCTCTGAAAATCAACATTCGAAATACTGATTTTAAACTAGTTTAAAACATCGACCGTTGGTGTCATGCAACTATCCCACGTATCTGTTTATATTGACCTGAAAACAATTGAATTCGTTAACGCCATTATTAAGTTGTTGCAAAACTTTCTAGGACAATATTGTGTGCAATGAGTATTATTATTCATTATTTGTTCTGAATCATTTCACTTTGTGATTAAAGACAATTTATAGATTTTGATGACAGCAGAGTTAGCAGTGTTTGCAGTTATTTAAAAAGCGGCTAACTAGATATCGCGGAAATTTATCTTAGACAATTTGTCGATAGTGAAGACGGAAAGGGAAATAATGTTTATATAGTAATGGTCTGATCAACTGTTTCCATACAGGAAACATTCGACATTCTTTGATAGAACAGTTAGTATTACTAACGGCTGAAATTTATGAAATCTTTGTTTTAAAACAGTTTTTCAGAAAAATAAACTTCTCACGTTCGTTAACTGTTATCGTTCTTTTTAGTACTGATCGGAGTTTCCTTCCTCGTCTTTTGTTTAATGTATGGTGGAAAATCAACATCTTAATTATATCATTATTTCCCTTCTAGTTATATATGCTGCCCATTCTACTGGTATTTGCTGTTGGAAGTATTCAAGTGATGTGGTTTTTGCAGGGTCTGATGAAGGATTGTCGTCTTTTAGACAAAAAGGATTCATTCGCTTGAAGCCATTTATAATCATTGATCTGAGAAAACGGTTGTATATATATATATATATATATATATATATATATATATATTGGTCAGACATTTCTGAATTTTCACTTGAGTTAGCTTATGATCTATCTTTAAAATAAAATTAGAATAAGATGTATTTATAAAATAAATATTTATAAAAATTACTTTATTAGATGAAATATTCTGAAATCTATTGAAGATTTTTACAGATAAAGATATGTACAGGGCATAGATTAGACTTGCATCAAAGCATTGGGATCGAACCCTAACCATCTGCACCGGAGACATATGACTATATCGGCAGAACACACGAAATATGTTTGTATTGAGTAAACGCTGTCTCATTTCAAGAAAATCCACTGATGGTCAGACTTCGTATAAACAGCTTGGGGGATCACCTCATCAAATACTCCTGTTCCATTTTGCTTGGCAAAAGTAGAAACACTGCTAAGGGCCACGAGTGATAAGAAGTTGTAGATCGCATTATTCGCCCTCATCTTGAAGACGAAGATCTTTATTAATGTTTTTAATAAAGATCTTACAATAAAGATCTTGTAATAAAGATATTATTTTCATTCATTATGTACACCAGGTGTAACATCGTCGTGGACTCTCTTGTCGTTGATCGACGCGGGCTGTTGACCCGCGACTATCAGGAATTCTTTTACAACATACGAGTTCCTGTCGGACAACCTGCACATATGATTTGATTATAGTGGTGAAGATTTTGTGAAGAAATACAGAGATCTGATGCACTGTGTGCCACAAGGTCCCCAAACGACCCTCCGCAGGTTTTGAATTCACAGTTGTCCTTCTCCTAGACCAGTTGCTATCCAAGGCTATAGAACACAGTCTGTCCTGCTATTTACCCGGTGGGGGAGAAGAAGAGGATTCATACCTTTCCCAAGGTATTAGCACGTAAATGAATGGATTCGACTGTAATTCCTCAATCCGTGCTGGTATCGATTACTCTACCGTGGAAAACGAAGTAATGATGCTTTCCTTCTGAGAAAGAACGTCTGCAGACAAATTAACGATTTTATTATTATTTTATTTTATTTATTTATTTATTATTTTATTTTATTCATTATTATTTTATTATTTTTTTATTGACGGAACTAAAGGGGGTAAAGTTGTGGAAGAAATACAAGAAAGACCGATTACAGTTTTCATCGAAGTGTCAAAGATACAGATAAGCTTAACATTTAAATTCATTTTTATTTATATTATACTTATTTTTTTTATTTTTTACATTTTATATATATATATATATATATATATATATATATATACTGGACTCTCTCGTTGATGTCGACGCATGAGTGTTAAGTAACTCAATTCCGAGAAACCGACAACCAGACCATTTTATTATAGTGGTAAAGGCTTTGTGGAGAATCAACCACACTTTTTGAAGAGCCAAATACAGAGACTTTGTGCACCGTGTGCCACAAGGTCCCCAAACGACTCTCCACAGGTTTTGAATTCACAGTTGACCTTCTCCTAGACCAGTTGCCATCCAAGGCTAGAGAACCCAATCTGTCCTGCTATTTACTTGGTGGGGGAGAAGAAGAGGATTCATATCTTTTCCAAGGGTATTAGCACGTAAGTGAATGTAATGGATTCGTCTGTAATTCAAACTCGGATATCTGATATATATATATATATATATATATATATATATATATATATATATATATATATATATATATATATATATATATATATATATATATAGTTTAGGAAAAACTAGGTAATCCGTATGGGAAGACCCAATGAGGATAGAATCCAGAGAGCTCAATGTAAATCAGAGCTAATAATTTAAATAAAAACAGATTACTTTAAGGTTCCATATAATAAATTATTTCACCACAGCCCTTCCAAAGGACAGTGGATCATCAGATTTATTTCCAAATGTTGAAATGAAAAAATAATTTATTATATGGAACCTTAAAGTAATCTGTTTTTATTTAAAAATATATATATACATATATATATATATATATATATATATATATATATATATATATATATATATATATATATATAAGATAAGGAGCCAGGCAAACCTACCTAGGTTTCACCTAAAAGGATCTTCAGGGTAATACTGGGCTCTGGTTTTATTTTTTCTTTGGACTTGGGGCTTAAACACTGGACGATTGTTTTTGCTTTGTTTTAATGTTCTTGGTTCTTGCTTTTTTTATTCCCTATTTTTCCTCGGGTACCGATTTGTTCTGCTGCAAGTTGAGCTTTCCGAGGTTTTTCCAAACGAGTACCACCATTTATATATATATATGTGTGTGTTTGTGTGTGTTTGTGTTTTTATATATATATATATATATATATATATATATATATATATATATATATATATATATATATATATATATATATATATTATAAATTAATAGATTTAAAAAATGGTTTTACCGCTACACAGTGATAACCATGTTTCAGAAATGGAAGCTAAAGCCCCTGAATTTAATTTTGTTATTAAACCAAAGACATTAGTTCCATTTCCTCATCAAGCGAATTTTGGAGTAACTTACTTTTTAAAATTTACGGTTGTTAACGGCACAGGAAAGATTCATAGTTTGAGGGTTTCCAAGTTTACCGATAAATCCCCTTGTCTAGATGAATGGATTTATCGGTAACCTTGGAAACCCTCAAACTATGAATCTTTCCTGTGCTGTTAACAACCGTAAATTTTAAAAAGTAAGTTACTCCAAAATTCGCTTGATGAGGAAATGGAACTAATGTCTTTGGTTTAATAACAAAATTAAATTCAGGGGCTTTAGCTTCCATTTCTGAAACATGGTTATCACTGTGTAGCGGTAAAACCATATTTTAAATCTATTAATTTATAATATTAATGCTCTGTAAATTTAAATTTACATAGAGCACTATTGTGTAAAAATAAAAATATCTATAAGAACACCGGATTTTATATCTTACTGTTCTTTCCTTTTTATATATATATATATATATATATATATATATATATATATATATATATATATATATATAGCTACAGGAACAAAGATGTGTTTCATAAAATAACTTATATATGACAATAAATTATGATTTCATTATATTACGTTTTAAGATTGGCTCTCGATATTACCTTAATTTATCTTTTCAACCCTCAACTTGCAGTCGTCTTTATTGCTTCCCATATATATTCTTTGCTAAAATATTGTTTCCCAGTTTCATATAAATCTACTTTAATGATGATTCAGAAATTGTTGGTTTTTTGTTTTAGTTTTTTTGGGGGGTGGGGGGTGTTTGTTTCTTATCTTGATTTTTTTTATTAATATCTGGGGAGACTGGAGGTCATCCCATTAATTAACTTTTGGGGCAAGGGGCTCAATGGTTAGAAGAATCATTGTCTTGCATGAATCTGCGCTTTAGCTTAATTCTTCTTGGTTACGACCTTTACCAATCTAAAAATACCTTATCTAAAACAAAAGTACAATAATTATTGCATTTATCTTAAGCACACATCAGTTTTGAAGGCACCTAAAATTTTACTGGCGGAATCTAGCTTAAAACTGTATTATACCTACACCCCGTTGTTCTATGCTACGTAACGCAACAATTTCAGTTTTATTATGCAAACATTATCTTCAATTAAAAAAAAATCCTTAAATTAACTTTATTTAATTAATGTTCACCTTATACAAATCCCAAGAGTCACTCAATGTAGAGAGGTATAGAAAGAAGTTGTTGTATGAACGGTATGAGACGCAGTTTATGAGGACATGAATGAAAGATAACGGTTAACCCTATCCTTGAAAAGGCTAAGATTGTAGTGGTAGGGAAAGCATCCTCAAGGGAGTTGGTTTAACAAAGTACTGGTTCGTATGAAGAAGATGCTTGAGTGGAACTTAATTCTTATTAATGGAATACGATAGATAGAGGATAGTTTGCATCAGTATAAGTGTCATATTGGGTTTTAGCTGTGAGAGTGTTTGTGGAAATAAAGAACGTAGTACGTCTGAACATTTGCCGTGGAAATAGCGGTAGATAACTGAGAGGCTAGCGAAGTTTCGTCTATGGTAAAGGTGTTGTGCAGTGAACGATAATTCATCACCCGTAAGGCCGCATAGACGCTTTTGAACCCTATCAAGCTGGAAAGTAAACACTTGGCAGCTCCAAACCATATATAGTAGCAGCACTCTGATCTGGCTCTTATAAATATAGTACATCTCTAAGCTTTTAAACATTTTGATTGTTACTGTGATGGAAACCAAATTTCATACTTAAGATTTAAGAGTTTATATTAAGGGCAATCGGCTTGGAAAGGAGAGTCGGCGAACTGAGTTCAAATCCCAGCTTAGTCTGTTGCGTTCACTTTTTCTTGAGTGCACTTAGAAAGGTCATGAATCCATCTCATCTCCTTACCCAACTATAGGTTAAATAGCAGGGTATACTTTGCTATCTAGCAGTGGATGGCAACCACTCAGAAAGTGATATCTTTAAATTCATGACCGCGGAGAAACTACTCCACAATGGTTAAAAAAAATAAAATATGCTTTGTTGACTGAAAGCAACGTGCGTTCTCTCTCCCGTATTTGTGTCAACGAACCCATCCTGTCCAATCAGCGGAATAATCTTAGAATATCAACTCAACAATTCTTCTCTCTCTCTCTCCCTATCCCTCTCCTTCTCTTTCACTCTCTCGTTCTCCCGCATCTCTCCCCCCTCTCTCTCTCTCTCTCTCTCTCTCTCTCTCTCTCTCTCTCTCTCTCTCTCTCTCTCTCTCTCGTTTACCACTATATCAAATCCACGATATAATTATAATTTAGAATAGCTTTTCCTCTCGGACTGAGGAATTCCAGTCAAATCCAAAGGTATGAATCCTCTTCTTTTCCCCCAGCTATGGGTAAATAGCAGGACAGACTGGGTTCTGTAGCCTTGGGTGGCAACTGGCATACTGCAGAAAGAAATGGCAATCTACTGCGGGAAAAATCTGCCTCGTCAGATATGTATCGAAAGATACATGATCGCCTAAGCGTGTATCACTCATGTCAGATAACTGACTGAAAGTTTTGAGATAAATTAGACTGATAACTGTATCCTCATGGTTTCAATCACTGCGTTTTAACCGATGAGTTCTCCGGCCTTCATCAACTGTATATCACATTTAATAATTTTTAAAAGTAAATTAGAACAATCGTTATCTATTGTCTTCTTGATTCCTCTTCTTTTATTATTCTGAACGATATAAGGTATTCTCTTTAATGTTTTAACATCCCCGCTCGACCACCACTATCAAAAAAAAAAAAAAAAAACCAGGCTCGAGTGCTTACTGGTCAAAGCGTAATGACTAAAGTAACATAAATGAGAATGCAAGTTTGAATAATTTAGACAATAATATAGTTTAGATGTCTCATCACTCAGACTCGACTAATTTGTTTCAGTTGAACTTAATCAGGCAGCAGTGTGTCACTTTGCTTCTGTCTAATTCATTGTTTCTATTTATGCAAATATTGGTGCCCATGGGACCTAAAGAATCTAAGTTAGAGCAAAGTGTGAAAGACATTTTCGCGGCAAATATAACTTGAACTCGAGGGCAATTCTCACACCATCGACGATCAATAATGAGGACATATATATTCTTTAGTGTACTGACCATAGGAAGAACATGCCTTTATATCCTGGATTCAAACATGTTCTTCAATTGTGGTAATGTGTTTAAGCAACCATCTCATCTATCATTCACATCGTTTTCAATTAATTTTCTTGATCCAACCCCATGAAACGAGACCTAATAATGCAGTGTTCTGTTAGCAATCAGGTTCACAAAGTAATATACTGTATACAGATAATTGAGATGTTTTCTTTTGTTTTTTATTTATCATTACCACCCCCCACCCCACCCCCCAGACAAGGCGAGAATGCCACTAGTACACAAGAGGTTACAGAGAGTGAAGGTGAGAGAAAAACTGGGTATAGGTGCGAGAGGTGAAGAAAAGATAAAAGCTGAACGGGATTCAAGAAGATAGAAGATGATGTTGAATTTAAATTTTTGAAGATTGTAGTTATCAGGGAAGCAAGTAAACAGAAGGGAGTTCCACAGGTGGGAAGTGCGAGAAAAGAAACTGTTGGAGTAGAAGTGGCGGTTACATTTAACTAATTCAACAGTGAAATTGTGGGGCCTAGATGCCAATCTAGTAGCACGCTTAAATTCATGTAGTCATGGCATATATATATATAAACAAACACCGTCTTGAGGCTCGAGGTGCATATATATATATATATATATATATATATATATATAATAAATTAATTGATTTAAAATATGTTTTTTTTCGCTACACAGTGATAACCGTGTTTCAAAAATGGAAGCTAAAACCTTCGAATTTAATTTTGTTATTAAATTAAAGACATTGACGAAGAAATGGAACTAATGTCTTTAATTTAATAACAAAATTAAATTCGAAGGTTTTAGCTTCCATTTTTGAAACATGGTTATCACTGTGTAGCGAAAAAAACATATTTTAAATCAATTAATTTATAATATTAATGCTCCGTAAATTTACATTGAGCACTATAGTGTAAAAATAAAAATATCTATAAGAACATCGGATTTTATATCTTACTGTCCTTTCTTTTATATATATATATATATATATATATATATATATATATATATATATATATATATATATATATATATGCACCTCGAGGCGGTGTAATGGTTAGCAAGTTTGTCTCGCTAGAACAATTACGGCTGAGCAGTGAGTTTGATCCTCACTGGGTGCCCCATACCTTCGCCCTTGTGCCACATCTAAGCGACGCTTGGGAAAATGCCTATATATAATTAAATAGAGATAGATGTTTTCTAAGGTTAGCTTAACATGACTGAAAACTACAAGTCCCCACGGAAAATGAAACGCCTAACAAAAACTTACGAAACAAGCTTTCTAACAGAAAAAAAAAACGTCCACAAGTATATATTCATTTTGGCGGGTTTTATTTACATTACCCTATGTATGCGCGTTCGTTCATGAAAGCGTACGTAGGCGCGCGTGCGTCTTTGTGTGTGTGTGTGTGTGTGTGTGTGTTTCGATAGAGATGTTTCTACGTTACATTGAAAATTAATTTTATTTTATGTCGTTTGAAGTTGCTGGTTATGACTTCTGTGATTTCTTTATCCAAACTTTCCGTCTCCTTCTTTGGGGTGATTTCAAATTTCCCTTTATCAAACCCCAGGTTATTCTTCTTTCATGTGCTGTGTTTCTTCGGGATGCGGACTATCATGGCTTCCCACAATTTTCTGCCCCTTGAAGATCGAAGCATCGTTTGAATCTTTACCATCCCTCTTTGTTTACATCCTACCATTTGTGCAAAAAAATGGTTTGTTAATTTTAAAGCCTCCGAAACGAAACCATTTTTGACCTTTATCAAAATGGTTGACACTAAGCCCCAGGGAATAAACTTACTGTTCGTTCTTGATCTTACGTTTTCCACTGGCATGGAGTAGAACGATTATATTAAATCAACTGCTAAGTTTCTTTCTAGGAATGTCAGTTCCCTATGTTGTGTGAGACAATTTTCCTTATCTTGTACATTTACACTTATGTGTGCATCAAATATTGCTGCCATTGGACAAAATCCCCAAAAGTATCAGCAATGTTATCGGCCCTGACTTGGCATTTCGTCTTCAGTCACTTTCCCAGCACCGTGAAGTAGTTTCCTTTTGCATTTTCAATAAATATTTTCACGGTAATTGTTCTGATGAGCTTTCCTCTTTTCCTCCACCTAGACTTTACGAATTTAAGCGCAGTACTAGTTTGGTAGCCAGATCTTATCATTGAAATTGATAAATGTAACCACAAGTTCTATGTCAATGGTTTCATCTATACAAATTCCATGAGGAAAATGTTTTTGTTTCTTTTCGTTCTCACTTATTCACTCCTAATCTCTTAAACATAGAAACATACGTACCAATTATTAAGTACAATGTTTCTTGATTTTTTTTAACTTTTCGTTGAAAGTAATGTTTTCCTCATTTTAAGCATATGTCGATTTCCACTACGGAAGCTCATACGTGTAAACATATTTTGCTTTAGAAACAGGAAACGTTCATTACATTTTTTCTTGGCTAAAGAAATATATTTTTTATCTGATTTTCTTCCCTTTTTTTGTATTTTCAAATGAATAAATTAGAAACGAATCCCATACAATTTAAATCCGTCAGCCATTGTTCACAGTTCTCCTTTTCTCGACAATCACGATATTTCCTTTTCGTTGATAAGCACTAGTCAATTGGGTTGATGCGTACAATAACAATCCACGAACCCGAATGTACACTATCTGTCCAAGCAGCGACATACGCGTTGACGGATAGATACTAAATTCTATTAACGATAATTGCAAGAACATCAGAGACAATTGACTGCAGGCATGTTAAGTTTTAACATCGCTAATAACTGTTCCACAGACAAAAATTAATTTAATCTTATTTGTTAACTAGCCACTGAACTAGAAAGGTAATAAAAGGCAATTATTTTGAACTTTAATAAGCGAACGTCTACTATCGGCTTTTTTTCTTTTTCTCTTTCGTAATCTCAGGAAAACCAAAGATTAATGATTGAAACGTAATTTTTATAAAAATCTTTAGATATATTATTTTAACACTATATAATATCCTCAATAAATAATCGAAGTATTATTATATTATTTCATTAAACTTTTAATTTGTCAATATATAATATGGCAACATTGACCTAAGCAGTAAATAATAGTGATTATAGAGAAGAAGGATGTATCATTAGACTATAAAACACATTTTATGTATAGGTTATGTTTGCCATGTAGAAAGTTCATAAATAACACTGGGGAAAACTTTCTAAAAAATGTTTTAGTTGTCTTGCTTTTTACAATTGTTCCTGCATAATGTAATGGTTCTGAGTTCAGAAATGCCTGCAGAAATTTTCTGTTGCGTCAAGTTTTTTTTTTTTGTTTTTTTTGTTAATCAGGAATTAATTTTACCAAAATATCATTTTTGCCATTAAATGAAATACTGAAATATGAAACAAACACAAATCAAGTATTACTTTTTATTGTTTAATAAATATATTATACAAAATGCTTAATTACACATCTTAGGATAGATATTTCTATCAAACTGGAGTTTCAGCTACTCAACGTGTGAACTTTTTCTTTAGTGCCTTGCAAGAATAACTTGTATCGCGACAGTTTTCTTGCAAACGCTAACAATAGTGAGTCAGTATGTTTGTGTTCGACCTGCCATGATACCTAGACTCGATGATCTTGATGTTTTGGCGGGATACAGAACAGGGTCTGCTTTTGGCAAATAGCTAACCCCTAAACTAGGGTCAAAACACTATGAAAATATAAAAATACATTTTTCAGAGTAAAAACACCAGCAATACATTTTAGAAAAAAGAATATATATATATATATATATATATATATATATATATATATATATATATATATATATATATATGTGGACAGATTATCAGAAGAGTTATCATAGCCATTACAACCATAAAATGATGAGACCCAACTGCCAAACTAGTACTGCGCTTAAATTTATAAAGTCGAGATATCAAAGTGGGCAGATCATCATAAGAGTTACCAGAGCCATTCCGACCATAAAATGATGAGACCCAACTGCCAAACTAGTACTGCGCTTAAATTTATAAAGTCGAGATATCAAAGTGGGCAGATCATCAGAAGACTTACCAGAGCCATTTCAACCATAAAATGATGAGACCCAACTGCCAAACTAGTACTGCGCTTAAATTTATAAAGTCGAGATATCAAAGTGGACAGATCATCAGAACAATTACCATGAGACATATCTATCTATCTATATATCTATAGAAAAAGCCCACGTTCCGACGCTGGAAAAAGGACTGATTCTTCTTTTGATTTTATCAAGAATTTTTAAATACATAGCAGAAGCACCAAACCAGATGTGAAAGCAAAATTCAATGCCTGGCCAAATGGTAGACATATAGATGTGTAAGATAAATTCTGACAAAATAAATTGTCTCACATTACACAGTGAACCAACTTTCCTAGCTGCAGAACTAGCAACTGTTTTAATATAATCCTTCCTCTTCATGTCAGTGGAAGACGTTAACTCGAGAAGACACAGGCAGTCAATCTCCTGGTGGTTAGCGTCAGCCATGCTGATGGAAGGCCGGAAAGATTCTCTAAGAGAAGAGATTAATCGAGAGCGCTTTCATTTAAGAAATTCCTAAGTAATTATTATTATTACTTTATGGAAGCCCTGCTCTGTTTGTTAGAAATTAATCAATTTACACCTTTTTTACATTATGTTTCTTTTCAGAGCCTAACACCATAAACTATTTTAAATGTTTGACTGAAATACGCACTCTCAATAGTTACGCCCCGTATAGATCACAGCTTCCCCTTGTCTTAACTGATCACAATGAAAAGCATTTATTTTAAATTCATGGCTTCTTTTATGAAGACTGGTAACCAATGATAGTAAAGTGATATTTTGGACAGAATCTTAAGCTTCTTTGCTTACAATCTTGGTTTTAAACTTCTAGAATTTTGGGTTATTTATTTTAGATTTAAGCGTTGTTTTGTGTGAAGGTAGGAACTTATATATATATATATGTATATATGTCAGCGTTTCCATGAATCCAAGCTTGTTCACTATCACTACTATTGACGACAGCACAAGATTTCCTTCAGGTTTACTTTCCACCCATAAGAACACCGTCTTGGCTTTAATTTAATTCTTGGATACCTATTGTGTAGAAAAGAAATGTAGGCTGGTAAATATGATAGTCAAATCTCCTGTGTAGGTGTTGAGCTGCTTGACTCGATGCCCTTCAGTAATCGTCAGGGGACATGGAAAACTAAAGCCGAAGGAAGTGAAAACAAAGTCAAAGAAAATGAGCCTTAGTCTCCAACAGACATTTTTACATAGACTCGCCATGATAATGCAAGGGAATTTCCCCTCGGGCTAGTATTCAAACATCACGATTTGACGAGTATCAACTTTTCTGAAAAGGCAAAGCAATGCTGTTGGTGAACAAAATCCGTAAGATAAAAACGGAAAGACAAACAGGAAAAGGAGAAAGGCAAAACCTCTGCTGTTTGATTGCGAAATGGCTAATTGTATTTTTGTTCGTATTTATTTAGCCTTTTCATTCATTGGCATGCGTCTGTGCGTGTGTGCGCACATGCGCATTGTTAAATAAAAGTGAAAGCGAAATAGCCAGAAGTTAATTTGGGTTTTAAAAAAATCTATGCCGTTGTTGAAACTGAAAATAATTTTCGCTATGTTTCCTGCATTGTTACAAAAGATAGGAGAAATATTGAGAGAATAAAATTACTCTTTTGTTTGTAGAATTAAAAGGTATTTGAAGTTTGGAGGCATAACTCCTACAGAGTCTATAAGGAAATGACGTTATATCAAATTAATTCATGATGTAAATATTATATATGTCATGTGTGAGTGGTTCGGACAACCTTTAACAAACACATGTACATACATGCATGCAACTATGCATACATGTCATGTACAAACACAGTTATGTGGAAACTTTATTGCATAAAACAAGGGTCATTTTTTCTCGAATAAAAGACTTGCGGTAAATTTTAATTACATTTTTGAGAAAACAATGGTACGTGCAATATTTGAAACATCAGCTTAATTACTATTCAATAACTGAGTTTAGGCAATATTCTACCGTTTAATTGTCAAATATACATTCACATGAGAATCTCGCTTATAAATGAGAACCTCGATTGTAGTATCCACGTTGTAAGAAAAACTACTACAGAAGTCTATGTATGAGTTTAATGACTTTGAATTCTAAGATGAAGTTTGTTCATTGTCAATCTACTGATCTGTCGTTTTTTTTTTATTATTGTTGCTTTTCATTATAAATTTATCAAACGAATAACCTTCGACTTTTAAAGTAGCATCAAAGACGAAATTTTAAAAAATACATATATATCAGTAAGACTTGAGCCCGCATTCGATACTCAGTGAGTGTGTCGACGTCTGAAACAATTAGGCTATGGAAGCCTATAATAGGACGAGATCCAAATCTACAGTTACATTGTCACTTTTCTGCTCAAAATTTTATGCCATATGCTTTGATTTAATTCCTAGTACCAGTCTCAATTTCTTTAAATTCTAAGATGAAGTTCTTTCATTATCAATCTACTAACCAGTCGTTTCTTCATTCTATTGTGCTTTTTATCACAACTCTCTTAAGTTGAATAATTTTCAACTATTAAAGTAAGTATCACTCTTATTGACTACAGCACAAGATTTCCTTCCACCCATAGGACCGACATATTGGCTTTAACGTAATTCTTGATACCTCTTGTTCAGAAAAGAAATACAGTCTGCCAAATATGATAGTCAAATCTCGTGTGCAGGTGGGGAGCTGCTTGACTTTATGCCTTTCCGTAATAGTCAAAGGGCATAGAAAGCCAAAACTGAAGGAAGTGAAAACGAAACTAAAAGGAAATAAAGAAATTCTATCGATAAGACTTGAATCCATATTACATATTCCTGGAGTTCGGCTTTCATGGTCAGCACCATAACCAATTCGAACATGGAAGTCTATCACTAGACGGGATACAAATCTACAGTTATATTGCAACTTACCTGCTTCAACTTTTATGCCACATTCTTTGATTTAATTCCCAGTAATAGTCTCAATCTCTTTAAATTCTGAGATGAAGTATTTTTTTCATTTTCAATCTACTCACCAGTCGTTTAATCACCCTATTGTACATTTTATCACAATTATCTAAGTTGAATAATTATCGACCTTTAAAATTACTAGCAATAAAGAAATATCTGTTGATAAAACTTGAACCCATATTACCTAATCCAGGAGCTCGCTTTTCATGGTTGATGCCTTATTTAGACGGGATACAAATCTACCATTATATAGCCACTTTTCTGTTACAACTTTTATACTATATTCTGTGTTTTTTGGGGGTTTTTTTCTAGCTATAGTTTCAATATTCTTTAAATTATGGGATAAACGGTTAAGAGTTCTATCATTCCTTCAGAAGGATACCGAATATGACAGATACGGAAATGAAAACATTCCTGTCGATCAAATAAATGTTTTTTTTATTTCAATATTCCCTGAATATTAGCCAATTCGATAGACACCTGAGGTTACAGCGGATGTAAAATTGTCATAAAGACGATAAAAACGAAGACACTATTCCAAAATATGAAATTTACGTCATTCCTGATTGTTCCTTTCCCACATATTCGTGCTGTTGGTTTTGGTGGCAACAGTGTTAATCATGATGCTTTGAGTGCTGATCATTAAAAATGCAATTATCATCGTACAAATAAGATTATTTAATGACTGATAATCGTAATGATTTCCATGAAGATGGCGGTGACGTATTTTATTAAGAAATTTTATGTCGATTCTCAATTTCCTGCATCATTCAAATACCCGCCCACACATGATGGTTTTTGTGCACTTCAGCGCGAGGTAATTATTAGAGTTGCTAGTCTGGTTGGCTGTTACTACTGAACAGGGCCGGTGCGTACTACCCCCGAACCGGTCTAATAGATAATGCCACGGAATTGTTCAATGGCGAGCCACGTTCCAATTCCCATTGGGTTCGTTATATTCACTTATGCGCAGATTCCCTTGGGATATGTATGAATTCACCTCTTCTCTCATGTCTAAGGGTTAAATTAGTAAAACTTGTATCACTAAAAATATTATTATTTCCCAAATATAAATAAATAAAATTGCATACAAAATATACAGATTTTTGCATTAAATAACACATTAAGTTTGATATACCGCTAAACAACCAACCAACCAATATGTGTGTGTGTGTGTGTGTGTGTGTGTATGTGTGTGTGTGAAATGTATATATATATATATATATATATATATATATATATATATATATATATATATATATATTTAGTTGGATTGATGTGAGTTTGTGACCCTGGGTTTCACGCTTTTGCGATCGTCAGACAAGCGGTTTCTAGGGCCTGGAAACTGTGACGCTGACAGTGTGTGTGTGTGTGTGTGTGTGTGTGTGTGTGTGTGTGTGTGTGTGAAGTGTGTATATATATATATATATATATATATATATATATATATATATATATATATATATATATATATATATTAGAATTGGACATAGTCCGACAATTTATTTAAAGACATTTATATTATGTTTAACGTTCTTTTTATAGATACAAGTATTTAAGTGTTTATTATAAAACAGAGCATTTGCTTAAATACTTGTATCTATAAAAAGAACGTTAAACATAATATAAATGTCTTTATATATATATATATAAATATATATATATATATATATATATATATATATATATATATATATATATATATATGCAATTTATTATATATATCATTTACATATTATATATGCACGGTACTTATTGAAAATTGCTCAATATCACTAATAGAGCTAACATTATATATATATATATATATATATATATATATATATATATATATATATATATATATATATATATATATATATATATTTAGTTGTATTGATGTGAGTTTGTGACCCTGGGTTTCACGCTTTTGTGATCGTCAGATAAACGGTTTCTAGGGCCTGGAAAATGTGACGCTGACAGGACATATTAAAGGTAAGAGGGACTGAATAAAAAAGCGCATAACCTACCTAACGAGCTTATGGAAATGGTTGGCAGAACAAGGATTAGGAGAGATAGCATAAAGACAAAAATTTATTAAGAGCTACAAAGGACAGGAAATTGCGGAGGGCCATGAACACTCATGTCCTGATGGGACACGGCACACAGATATAGATGATGTTTATGTTAGGCATCGTACTAGATTAAGTAAAGATTTTTAATTAACAAAATATGCGTAGTTATATATTTTTACTTTTTTACATTCTTATATTTTTGGAATCCACACCCCAGTAGATGCCACTGTCTTTTTGTGTAACGTTGTGTTCTTTGAGATATCTCTTTCTGTTATTTTCAGATAATAAAGATGTCTCCGAGTCAGGATAGAAAATTTAATGAGAATATACCGACATTCAATATCGTCTGTCTTTAATGATTTATTCCAAATCGCTTGGCATTTCCTTTAACACTATATATTTTCTTTATGTGTTGTTATGATAGGCGCCATATTTCATGCTTAATGATTGTATTTTCCAAACATATAAATATTTTTGTAGCTTATTAATTGTGCTTGTTCAATTTCAATAATACATAAACAAAACAATAATCTTTATGCATCCGAATAATAATTATCGCTTTTTAATTATGTAGAACTTTCGCCCTCGGATGTGTTTGCTATAGTACTGTACATGTATGCATACAGAAATATATATGTCTGGGTTTGGATATGTGGGTGTATAATGAAACAGAATTAAGCATATTAATATATATATATATATATATATATATATATATATATATATATATATATATATATATATATATATATATATATATATATATATATATGATGTCTCTATAATATAATTATATGTATGTCATTATATTCAAGTATCAGCGTTCAATCATAGATAGATAAAGAGAGGGAAATATTCGATGTCTTATAATGAAAGGAAAACATGTTTTACACCACAAATATTTCATTTACAATATCTTGCTTGTAAATGCAGTCATTATATTTCCATACATCGAACACTATACAGTGTGATTTCATATAAATTTCAGTTATAAACTATGAATTAGGGTTCGGACATACACAGCCACACTTGTGCTTATGCTTCTGTGATGCTATGGTGCGTATTTAGCGATATATTCTGATAGCTATTTCGACAGCGAGATAAACAAACAAAACGATATATATATATATATATATATATACAAACGTACCAAGGTTTCACCTTAGTGGGTCTTCAGGGAAGGTTGACAATCTGCTTTGGTAGGTTTGTCTGGATCTCTAGGTTTAAATAGGTCTGTTCTACATTTTATACATTCTTTTTATAGATACAAATATTTAAGTAAATGCTTTGCTTTATAATAAACAGTATTAATAACATTTACCGGCCTGAATGTCCGAGAAATTTTCATAGAAAATATTCGTCCTCCGACAGGAATCGAACCTGTATCCTATACGGAACCATCATATAGCCTGACGTGCCTTAACCGATATTATATTTGTATCTATAAAAAGAATGTATAAACATAAAGATTCTAGACGATTGTTGATTCTAGACGCCTCAATTACATGTTCTTAGTTCTTTCTTTTTTTATTCGTTTTTTCCCTTGGTTATTGGTTGTTCCTTTACAAGCCAATACACCTAAGATGTATCCAGACGAGTATAATTACTTATATTTATAAGATTATAATTATTATTATTATTATTATTATTATTATATATATATATATATATATATATATATATATATATATATATATATATATATATATATATATATATATATATATATATATATGTATATGTAAAGATATATATATGCATATATTAAAATATATATTAAGATATATATTTATTAAGATAGAATTAAAAAATATTTATCAATATTGTGATTTTCTTTCTTTTAATGATAATGTTATTAAGCTCATCAGACGATATGAAAAGTATTTACATAAAATAAATAGACAACACTTGTGTATATTATTTAATGAAACATGCATCAATATATATATATATATATATATATATATATATATATATATATATATATATATATATATATATATATATAATCTGTGTACTGTAATAGTTGAAACTCCTCTCTCACGCGTTTTGTGGATTAAGTCGGGTCTTAATTAATCTCTTTAGCCCAAAGTTGAAATAATGAACCCACTTCCTGTTGTGACCTCCTGATCCCCTCTACTGTTCCCTCTTTTTAAAACTTATTCCCCGTTCTCTTGATGGTTGGTTCTTGAATGGACTTTGAAGATGGACACCAGTGTATGAATGTTGGCGCCATTATTGAAGGCTTGAATGATCTTTTTTCCTCTCACCATTGTTCATTTGGGAAAACAGTGGGTCTGAAACAAAACAATTTTAACCTGTTCCCTTTCTGTTATTCAGTGATTCTTACGATAAATGGTTTCAAGATGGCTTGTGTGAAAGCCTGGAAAACAGAAACTTAATTCATTGTTTTTTTAGATATTAAACATTTTGTGGGATGGACAATTATGCACTTACACAATTTGGAAATTTTGTTGTTACACCTGGTATATATATATATATATATATATATATATATATATATATATATATATATATATATATGTGTGTGTGTGTGTGTGTGTGCGTTTGTGTGTGTGTATGTTTGTGTGTTAGAGTGTGTGTAAATTATTAGATCGAGTGTATTTGTAAAGAAACGAAATGAATAAAAAGACAAGGGAAAAAACCAAAGTGCCAGCTGAGAGCAGTTGTTTCTCTTGTCTTTTTATATATATATTGGAAAATCACTACATATATATATATATATATATATATATATATATATATATATATATATATATATGTAGTGATTTTCCAAGCGTAGATTAGATGTGGCACAAGGCCAAAAGTATGGGGTACCCAGTGAGGTACTCAGTCGTAATTGTTCTAGCGAGACAAGCTTGCTAACCACTACACCGCCTGGAGGTGCCCACGTATGTATGTATGTATGTATGTATGTACGTATGTATGTATGTATGTATGTACGTATGTACGTATGTATGTATGTATGTACGTATGTATGTATGTATGTATGTATGTACGTATGTATGTATGTATGTACGTATGTATGTACGTATGTATGTATGTATGTATGTACGTATGTATGTATGTATGTATGTATGTATGTACGTATGTACGTATGTATGTATGTACGTATGTATGTATGTATGTATGCATGTATGTACGTATGTACGTATGTATGTATGTATGTATGTATGTATAATGAGTACAACTGTTTCAGGCATTGAGAACATGTCCGAGCAGCCATCTTTCTGTGAGCAGAAGTGGTTGGTGTGCTTAAAGGTGATTAGCGTTTAATTTATTTATTTATTTGTTTGTTTATTTATTTATTTTTTGCATATACAATTAGTCTGTGGTCATACATATATATATATATATATATATATATATATATATACAAAACTTTCAGTTCGTTTGCAAACTGTATTTCACTTGAATACGTTTTCATTATCCTTAATTGAATATAGATAGATAGATAGATAGATAGATAGATAGATAGATAGATAGATAGATAATGACCACGTGCTCAACCTATTATGCAAGAAATATAATCCTCAATTAAAATCTGGCATACGGAGTAAAGCTTCCAAAATGCTTACTTATTATCGGTAACGGACAAAAATGAACGATTTGATTCTATAGAGTTATTTAACAAAATCATATCGCAGAAGCTGTCGTGTAATTTCTCTAAGCTGGTTTTGCATTCAGAGTTTTCCTCCTCCTAGACTGGTTTTAATCTCAAGACAAGGGAGCCTATCCAGACTTACTATTTAACCCTTATCTATAGTGAGAAGTGATATATACATACTTTTCTGAAGGCTGTTAGTCCGATTGTTCCTAATCGTTATCTGAATGCCAATAGAGTACACCTATCACAGGTGATAATACTCTGAATAAACTCTGCTAACAAGTGGAAAGCCAATCGAAGAGAATGTTTCGAATGTGATTCCAGGTTAAATAAATCCTCTAATGGAACTCATGTATTTCGAAAATATATGGCTCTATATCTTTCCGCTCTCTTCTATCCTCAATGTCTTGAAAAATGTCTCGTCACTGCCATGTTGTGATTATTATTGGTGATATAAATGGATGGGTGTGGGAGCGCTGGACTAAACCACAATTCCATAATTATCTTACAATGGAAACTGTTCTTAATCCCATGTCCCTTATACACAAGAATTAAATACATTTCCTTTGTTAATAATCCTTATGCACCATACTTGTTTTTTTTTCTTTTTTTAATTGGTTATTTTTTAAATAACATTTTTAAAGCATGAAATGAAAATTAAGGAGTTTCTCCTAAAAGACAAGACAAGAATATCGATTTGCTGAAACAGCGACTTTATATGGCGTATAAAGAAAAGAATAATTTCTCAATGATAGAAAAAAAACTGTTCAATTTTTTTTTATGCATTTCACCCCAAGCAAGGCGGGAAGCCACTAGCACGCAAGGAGTTACGGGGAGTTGGAGCGAGAGCAAATAGGAGTGTAGGAGGAAAGGATGAAGAGAAGGATAGGGGATAGATCAGGGCATCTGGAGACGTCGATTGACATTACATTTGAATAGTTAAAGATTATAGCTATCAGGAAGAGGGGAGGGAGTTCCACAGGCGAGAGATGCGAGACATGAAGCTATTGGAGTAGAAGAGACGGCTACATTTAACAGTTTCGATAGTGAAAGGTTGTGAACGTGATATCAGCCTAGTAAAACGCTTAAATTCATGAAGTCTGGGAACCAGCGAGAGCAGCTCATCGGAGCAGTTACCATGAAAGTATTTGTAAAAAAGACAGAGGTAGGCGACGGCACGTCTGTGAGATAGCGACTGCAGACGAGATGGCAGATCAGGGCCATTTACGTTGCATATCAGTCTCTGGATCTTATCAAGAACCTTGAGGCAAACAGAAGGGTCTCCAGACCATATATGGCAGCAATACTCCATGTAAGGGCGAATGGTTGATTTGTAGATTTGAAGGATCGGCTCCGGCGAGAAAAATTTCTTGGTGCGACACAGGGAGGCAACTTTCCTTGCGGTGGTCGAAGCTAGTGACTCAATGTATTTGTTCCATCTCAGGCCAGCAATGTGAGGCCGAGTCGTCGCAAAGAGGAACTCTCGAGAAGTTGAGCGTCAGCCATTCTAATGGGGGGGGGCAGGGATGGTTCTCTGTGGTGTGTAATAGAGAGCTGTTTTGCTTTTGAGGCGTTAAAGTTAACAAGCCAATTCCTGCCCCAATTCACAACCGATTAGAGGTCCTTTTCGAGACGAACGGCCAGGTTAGTTTTGTCAACAACACTAGATTTGTTTTTGAGACAGGAGTAAATTGTAGTGTCGTCCGCGTAGATGCCTACTTGGAAATCTATGTAGTCAGGAAGATCGTTGATGAAGATAAGGAACAGAGTAGGGCCTAGGATGGAGCCTTGGGGAACACCTGCGTTCGTGGGATAGAAGCTGGAGGAGAATCCGTTGAGAACGACCTTCAATACACAGTTTGACAGGAATTATTGTATTAAGTCAAACAATCGACCTGAAATTCCATAACCCTGAAGCTTGCGAAGAAGGCCGACATGCCAAACCCTATCAAACGCTTTGGAGATATCAAGAGCCACGACACGAGCTTCTCTGTTATTATGAAGAGCTCGGTAAACAATTTTAGCGATGGCCGTAAGCACATCAGCTGTAGAACGGGCAAAGCGGAAACCATATTTCTTGTCGGAGAGCAGATCATGGGATGTAAGGTGTTTAACAACTTCGGCGTCGATTAAAGCTTCTAAGACTTTGCCGAAGAGGGGTAGGAGACTGTGAGGTCGGTAATTAGAAGGGTCAGAAGGTTCACCAGAGTTCTTAAAGACAGGAACACTGGATGAGGACTTCCAACAGTCTGGAAAACAAGATTCATTGAGGCAGTAGTTATATAATTTGAAGAGGGCAGGGGCCAGTTCAGGGGCGCATTTCTTCAGGACAATGGCTGGTATCCCATCTCCACCACTAGCCTTGTGGGGTCTAAATTAGAGATAATGCCCAATACCGCTGACGGGGTTATGTGCCGCTCGCTCAATAGAGCCTCAGTTCTAAGGGGGAAATCGGGTGTGGGTATACCGGAAGAGTTGAGCGTTGAATTGAATGAGAATTTCCGTGCAAAGCATTCAGCCTTGTCGACAGAAGAGGTCAGAACCTCGAACTGGTTGAACAAAGGAGGTATAGAGGGTTTGCTATTGTTAAGTACGCTCTTGCAGAGACGCCAATAATCCTTGGAGCCGAATTTGCGAGATGCAATACTTTCTTTCATTCGAGCAGAAAATAGTGACTTTGCTTCATTGAGGACACTCTTACACTCATTACCGGCAGAGACAAAGAGACGTCTATTGCAGTCAGACATGTCGCTACGATATAGGTGGAAGAAATGGTTCCTATGGGCAATGGTATCTAAGCAAGCAGCCGAAAACCAAGGGGAGAAGCGCAATTTGACCTTATATTTCCTTGAGGGGATGAAAGCCTCGATTCCATCTTTAACCCAAGAGGAGACCTCGGAAGCACATTCTTGAACGGGGAGCGTAAAGACAACATCCCAGGAGACATCGCGAAGGAAATTCCGGAAGGAGTCACAGTTTGCTCGTTGATAGCAGAACGAGGTTCTAGTGGTAGGAGGTTCATTGCAGGGGTGGAGTTGAAGGAGATGTTGATAGACACTACATCATGATCAGAATTGACAAGAGGGCATGGCTGCTTGGCGCTACAGGACTCGGGGATGGAGGTAAAACATAGATCGAGAAGAAAAGTCTTACCGTCCTGATTGTAGGGAAAACGTGTGGGGAAGTCAACTATCTGCGTGAGGGATTGAGAAATTGAAAGATTAAGGGTTTGAATGTCTGCAGGGTCAGTAGTAGCGTTTTTAAGCCACTTGGTATGATGGGCATTAAAATCACCCAGCACGAATATGTGAGCAAACAGATGGAGAGGGAGAGACCCTTGTCAATGCTGTCAGAAATGTATTCAATTATACCACAGTCTTGGGAGGATGGTGAGCGATAAAAGAAGAAGAGGTAGCTTACAGCATTGAGAAGAGATAGTCGGAGACACATGTACGAATGGTCTGGATATTCAAGAGACAACTCTAACCAGCGGGACATGGTCTTTGACGTAAACTCCAAGGTCATGAATGTGGGTTTGAGAGTCTTTTCTAAGGAGAAGGAGGTAGCCGGAGATCAAGAGGTCAGAGGAGGGGATAGACGAATCAAGGTTGGTCTCAAATAGAGCCAGTATATCCGGGCAGTTCGCAATGAGGAAAATGAAATGTTAAAGGGTATGGGGCTGCTTTAGGTTTTCTTTTTGGATCGTCGTTAATTATCATGTGAAATTGTATAAGTGTCGACAATATCTGGAATGTCGTTAAACTGTACGATCTTCTTCTTTCTTGTCATGCCTCTCTACAACTTCCTATTTGTACAATTGCAAAAGATACTGAAAAGAATGGCCGGTTCCTTGCATCACTCCATTAATTACCTAACTCATTCTGTCATGAATTAAATCAGACCAAGAATGGAGTATTGCTACCGTATCTAGGCTTGTTTTGTCCAATTCTCACTGTTCAACCATGACAGATTTCACAATCGATTATATGGCCTTGTGGGTAATTAATTATTTCCCACCCTGTAACCCCTATCCCACGGACAAAACATTGTTAGTCTCTCAATATTATCTCGCTATCGCTTTGCAAATGTTCAAACGAGTTGCATTCCTTGGTTCCACCAGCTCAAGTCTTTAAAGCTAGAACACTCCATGCCAAGTTCACGGTGGCAAATCACCCCATTTCCCATCCTATTCCTTTGGTAAAGAGTAAGTTCCTCCCAGCTTCTTCCTCGAAACTGTTACTTTGTGGAAGAGACGCCCAAGAGATTGCTTTACTGATCACTACAATCTTAACTTCTTCAGGTCTCGGGTCAACCGATATCTATCCTACATATCTTCATAATATGCATTTCTTACTTCTTCATTTTCCTTCCCATATGCCTTTACATCAATCTCAAAATAACCGTCTACCATAAGTGTCTCTTGAGCTTGGTGTTGGGTGAACAAAAATAAAAAGGCCATGTCATTTTACTATCCTTCCCTCTATCTGTCCTGCCATCCTTTTACTTGAGTACTTTAGGTAGGTTACTCGCTGCGTCTCTCTACCCTTCCAGGCCTTCAATATGCCCTGTAAATGTCAAATTTTCCAGGCCTTCTTTTCTCATTCTATATGCCAGAAATTTCTGATTTTATGTTCAAATGTCTTTTTTTTGTTTTCATTCTACTTAACATTTACTGAATTTGTTTACATTCCTCTTAACATTTACTGGATTTAGCTGAAATAATAGCAGAATGGCGTTAGAAATATTGTTTCTGATGTAAACTGTAATTGGCATAATTGTCCTTTTCGCTTTTATATATAAGAATAATTCCATCAGTAAACCTAGTATTTTTCTGAAGATATTCTTTTCGGAACGAAACACGTTACACCACTATTTTCCATCTTATTATTGCTTATTTCTTTATTCAATATTATTCAGATTTATTATATCATATTATATATATATATATATATATATATATATATATATATATTGATGCATGTTTCATTAAATAATATACACAAGTGTTGTCTATTTATTTTATGTAAATTCTTTTCATATCGTCTGATGAGCTTAATAACATTATCATTAAAAGAAAGAAAATCACAATATTGATAAATATTTTTTAATTCTATCTTAATAAATATATATCTTAATATATATTTTAATATATGTATATATATATCTTTACACATATATATATATATATATATATATATATATAATAATAATAATAATAATAATAATAATAATAATAATAATAATAATTATAATCTTATAAATATAAGTAATTATACTCGTCTGGATACATCTTAGGTGTATTGGCTTGTAAAGGAACAACCAATAACCAAGGGAAAAAACGAATAAAAAAAGAAAGAACTAAGAACATGTAATTGAGGCGTCTAGAATCAACAATCGTCTAGAATCCATGTTCAGAGTTCAAAGAAAAAAATTCCGATACAAGTAAAAAAAAAAATAACTAAGCAAAGTGCTCAATACGTCAAGTAGAGCAAATTTAACTATGAACCTAAAGAGTGAAACCTAGGTAGGTTTGACTGGCTCTTTAGGTTCATAGTTATATATATATATATATATATATATATATATATATATATATATATATAGATAGATATAGATATAGATATATATATATAAATATATATATATATCTATATATATATATATATATATGATGCCTTTATTTTTTCTAAAACAATCAATATACTAAATAACATTAATATGGAATCAATAAACTTTAACTACGCCTTACAAATATACCCAAATCAAACGTACATGATTACAAAATGAAACTTTTATAAAGCGTCTAATATGGAAAGTATTTTATTTTCTCAGCAAAACCAATGATAATGGTGGCAACAACACCGATAATAAGAAAAATAAAAAGAGAAATATAGATAAATTTGGATTCGCATCAATGAAATGTCCTCCACGAAAAAACGACAATTACATTTGAAAATGACTTAATAAACATAATCAATAAATTGGAAATGAGAAAAACATCATTAACAATTTTTTAAAAAGATCTAAAAATGATAAACAGCTAAAAAATATTTGTAAAAGAAAATAAAATCAGGATAATCTATAAAATGGAAATCAAGAATTACAACAAACTATTAGATAAAAAAAAGTTACTAAATTTTACATAACCACAAATAACCAAACAAAGAAGCTAAAAACATCGCCACTAAACTGAAATTAGACAATAAAATGAAACAATTAACAAAAGTAAAACCATTTATTAAATTAAATGACCATAAGGACAACTTCACGGCCAAATCAACATGCAGATTACTAAGCCCCACAAAAAGCAATATCGGGAAAATAAGCAAACATTATACTAGAAAAAATATGCTCAAAATTAGAAACCTATTAAATGAAAAAACACAAAATAAACAAATTGGTTTAATAACATTAACAATAACGAAAACAGTTCTGTCAGGCAATTCGATATAAAAGACGTTTACACATCTATCTAAGCGAGCATTAAATAAGGCACTAAACGTAGCAAAAGAGTATATGACTATCCCCAATGAAGATATAAATATATTTATTTGTAGATAATCTATACTATGCTACAATAAAAACTATGAACCAAAAAGGGCCAAAACAGTAATTTTGACGTAACAATGGGTAGATATAATGGCGCGTAAAAAGAAAAGGGAGCTCATAGGCATATACATGATCAACAAATTAGCAAATACAATAAACAAAAAATATATACAGCACGATGAACTAGTAATACTAAGAAATTGTAACAGCAAGACAACATGCGAAATAAGAAAAGAAATAAGAAACTAGGTTTCAAAATATATAAAATCCAAACACAAATAGTAAATTTCCCAGATATAGCCCTCAATCTAAACAACGGAACATGCAATCCATACCAAATATCAAGCCCAATATATATTAAAAATTTCCAACCACCCTCTACCGTATTCAAACAAATACCCATATCTATAAATAAATGACTTTCAAGAAAGTCTAGCAAGTTAAAAATATTCAATGAAAAGCTAAAACATGCAAATCAGCCCCAAGAAACAGCGGATATTCAAACAAACTAGAATATAAAAACGAAAACATTACAAGCAAAAAACAACAGAAAATGAATTATAATTTGATTCAATCCTCCCAACAACAATATAAAAAAACAAAAATATGCAAAATATTCTTCAAACTTATTGACAAACACTTCCCTAAAAACAGAAAATTATAAAAAATTATCAATAAAAATAAAAAGAAAATTAGTTACAGCTGCATGAATAACATGGTGAAAATAAAAACTAAGCATAATAAAAAATACGAAACAAAACCAATAACAATTTCAACAATAACAATAACATTCAGCAAAATAACAGCATCAAATGTAATTGTAGAAACAAAAAAAATTGCCTACGTAACAACAAATTTTTAACTAATAACATAATATACCAAGCTAACGTAACTAATAACGTTAACACAGACGAAAAAGATTATATAGGTGCGACAGAAAAAAACTAAAATCTTCTTTCAGAGAGAAAAAATACACAAACAACACAACCGTATAAAAATACATATGGACCCAAAAAGAAAACAATATCTACAACAAAATCAAATGGGAAATTATTAAAAGGGTAGCCGCATATATTTTCTATTAACAGTAAAACTGTAAACTGGGCTTAAAGAAAAAATTAATAATAATTAGATATAAAAATAAAATAAACACTTAAGCAAGAAAACTGAAATAATGGGTGAATGTAGGTTTATAAATAAATACTTACTTTGCCATCTAAGTACTAATTAAAATAAATAAATAAAATAAACATGAAATAAAGCTATAATAAATAAAACAAAAAATAAAATAAAGAAAATAAATATAGAATAAAATAAAGAAATAAATTAAATAAAATTAAAAAATTAATAAAAATAAAATAATGTATGCATACGAATTCAGACAATAAATAAAACTTAGCTATAAACCTAAACTCTTAGAATTAATACTATAATACTTAAGATACCACCAAATCAAATAAGAAAAACAAAATAATGGGCAAGTGAAGATATATATAAAAATATTAACTTTATCATTTAACCATGAATATTAATACAAAATTATTTAAGTAAAAAATTAAATACACCTACATTTTCCAAACTCAAGAAAACTCAAGATTGCTCAAGAATTAATAAGAAAAATTACTGTCTGAAAAATCGGATTGCTAAATGTGTCTATGACACCCAAAGTTGAAACAGAGAAAAAGGTTTAAAACCAATTAGGAGAGAGAATAAACAGACAAGAAAAACGACAAAAAGAAGAAATAATCACGACATTCTACACGTATACACATACGCGCATGCGCGCAGGCAAGCTCATGCACAGACCCACGTACAGAAACGCGCGCACATATACAATGAAAGAAGATAACATCAACCTTGCACTAATGAAAAGTTCATAAATTATTTCTTAACTCAATATAAAAGAAAAAGGATAAAATAAACAGTCAATTTCTGATATCACCTGACGAGTGGAGGGAACGATTGCTTAGGGTCCGTCTACGTAACTCTAGAGACTAGATGTGGAAAATGACATCAATCAGCAAAGTGATAAATTTTATATTTGTATTAACCCTGGGATTCTGAACATCCCTTTCAACATAATTTCAATGAAAATACAAATTAAATAGCATATATATCTTTTATTTTTACTTTTATATTTTTTCTCCTTGGTAATTCTACAATTTAAAACTTAATAGAGATTTGATTTAGATTTCTAAATAGGTAATTTTAATTTTTTACTTTTAATTTTAATTTCAAATTTTATAAATCTTTTAATATCTATGATAACCTTGCTTAGTTGTCAAATTTTTCGAATCACCCTATACTTGTATCTTGATTGGCTACTCTAGCTTATGTAACAGCGTTTACTCCTAGCTAAGGATCGTTGATTAATTTGAAACTTTTAAAACCATTTATTCTATATTCTATATCATCACTTGACAAGACACAATAAGTGTTGAAACAAAATGGCTACTTTTGTCGTGATTTTATAACATATTTATGTTGTAATATTCAAATATATATATATATATATATATATATATATATATATATATACGGTTAATACAAATATAAAATAACCAAATAACGGCCAGTTCATTTATACATGATGATTGCATAGTGCATGAAACTCCGAGTCGTACTGTCAGCGTGAGGTATTATATATATATATATATATATATATATATATATATATATATATATATATATATAGTGTTAATTGGAAATACTGTTTTGAAGCTGAAGGCAAGCAGGATTTGTGGCAGAGTGCTCAAAATCGAAGACAGAGATAGATCTTTAATAGAATTTTTTTTTTTAATATTAATTATATAGACAGATAAATAGATAGATTTAAAATGTCTCAATATATATCTTGTGATTCACATATCTCACTTGAGTGCAATTTTACAATTAAGCCATCTATGTTGTTTACCAAAATACATGTACAGAAATTGTAAACATTGTAAAATCTTTGATTGACACTAAAAATATACACCAATTTGTAGAAAGGCTGTAAAAATACCATAATGCTTGAATATGAGATTTCAAAACGTTTTCAAACAACGCCAAACTTTGAAGAATTTTATGTGTTCAACTATATGTTTAATTCTTCAGCTTAATTGCTTGATTTTAAACTTCCTCGTCATGTGCAGGTAGCGTAACGATTATCTGCGCAAGAAGAGGTATCAACAGATCGAATATATTTCCGGCCTCATCTGCTGCGTTCATTTACCGACAAAAGCCTAATTGGGAAAACATGAATCAATCTCTTCTACGTCCATTTACGTTAAATAGCAGAGGCTATATATGCTCTCTAGCCTGAGCTCGCAGCTGATCTTGAAGAAGCAAAACTCTAAATTCAAAAATATAGAGAAGGCAACGTGAGACCACTCCACCATCTTTCTACTAAAGAAATCAAGGCATCGAGTCATGAATAAAAATCATCGGTAATAAATAAACCCTCGAGTCATAAATAAAAATCATCAATAATAAATAAACCCTCGAGTCATAAATAAAAATCATCAATAATAAATAAACCCTCGAGTCATAAATAAAAATCATCGGTAATAAATAAACCCTTGAGTCATAAATAAAAATCATCGGTAATAAATAAACCCTCGAGTCATAAATAAAAATCATCAATAATAAATAAACCCTCGAGTCATAAATAAAAATCATCGGTAATAAATAAACCATCGGGTCATAAATAAAAATCCTCAATAATAAATATACTCTCGAGTCATAAATAAAAATCATCGGTAATAAAAAAAAAAGAAGGAATCTGTGAAGAGTCACGGCCGCCCACGACATTAAAAATGTTATGACATTTTATTCAATATATATATATATATATATATATATATATATATATATATATATATATATATATATATATATAACTATGAACCTAAAGAGCCAGGCTCTTTAGGTCCATAGATTTTCTCTACTTAGTGTATTGACAACTTTCCTTAGTTATTTTTATTTTACTCGTATCGAAGGTTTTTTTTTTTTGCACTCTTTGGACTCTAGATTCTAGAGGATTGTTTTCGCCTCAATTACATGTTCTTAGTTCTTTCTTTTTTTTATCTCTTATTTTTCCTTGGGTATTGGTTTGTTCATTTACAAGCCGAAACACCTAAGGTTTTCCCAGACGAGTATAATTACTTATATTTATATGTTTTTTTATTATTATTATTATTATTATTATTATTATTATTATTATTTTTATTATTATTATTATTATTATTATTATTATTATTTCCTTTGATATCTGGCGTTTACACATTTCTTTCCGGGTCCCGCCCAGGGACCTAAGGTTAGAAATGGCGTCATGACACTTTCCACTGCAAAAAAAATTAAAAAAATAATTACATAGATAAAGCCCTTCGTAAAGTGTGGGCTGTACTTGTCAGAACAATTTTTTGTATCTCTTTGAGGCATGGACTTCCAGGGATCCCTTCAATCAGCCTACTGGGATCTTTTCCAACCAGTCCAAGGGCTCCAACTACAACAGGAATTGTTGATTTTCCCATGTGCCACATTTTTGAGATTTCGATTTCAAGGTCCTTGTATTTTGACAGTTTTTCGAATATCTTCAAAGACACATTGCAGTCTGCAGGGACTGCCATATCAATAAGGAGGCACTTATTTTGTTTGTGGTCTTTAATAACAATGTCTGGGCGGTTGGCTTTGATTGTTCTGTCAGTGTATATTGTGTAGTCCCATAGAATTGTAACAGGTCCTATCTCCGTAACCGGGTCAGGGTGGTGTTCGTACCAATTTCTTCCAGTTTCCTTCCCATAGGAGTTGCAAATTTTCCAGTGCAGATATTGGCCCACTCTGTCATGCCGGGTTTTATATTCAGTGGATGCCAATATCGTGCTACCTGATATAAGATGATCAATGGTTTCTGGATATTTGTCACAGAATCTGCATCTTGGGCTAACACAGTATTTTAGTATATGTGCTTGATAATTCCTAGTTAACAAGCATTGGTCTTGTGCAGCAATTATAAAACCCTCAGTTTCACCTTTCAACCCTGCACTACGTAGCCACTGATGGGTGCGGTTTTTGTCTACGTCTGCTTGTTTGGTACGGGCAGAGTATTGGCCATGGAGCGGTTTATTTTGCCATTGTTTCTTTATCTGGTCGGTCGCATTTCTCTTTGCATTTTTTAAAAAGTTTTTTGCAGCTTCAGCCGGTGTACAGTGATGTTTTTGAATTTCTGTGCCCATTTGAAGCTCTTTTTTGAATTTTTTGGCTTCCTTTACTACAGAGTAGAGACACTTACTACTTTCATGTTCCTTGACACATACCATCATCCAGTCTACTGTTTTTTCCAAGTATCTTTGGAGGCCAATTGTTGTACTTTTGTAGGATAGTTCTAGTTGAACTAGTCCTCTGCCTCCTTCGGATCTGGGCACATACAGGCGATCAATATCAGCTTTGGGATGATGCATGCGGTAGCAAGTGAGGAGCTTTCTCGTTTTGGCGTCCATTCGCTTAATTTCAGCTATGGTCCAGTTAAGTACATTAAAGCTGTATTGCACCACAGGAACAGCTAAGGTGTTTATAGCTGATATTCGGTTTTTTGAGTTTAGCTCGGTATTTAGTACCAGGCGTGTACGCCTGTAGTACTCCTTCCTTACCTTCTCTTTCATTTGGGAGTGTTGTATGCCATCTCCCTAACTAATTCCTAGGTACTTATAAGCTTCACCATGCTCCAATTCTCTAATCTTCGTGGCAAAATCTAAATCTATTAAGGGTGCTTCTAAAATTCTACCTTTCTTAAATGTTACTTTAGCACATTTATCTAATCCGAAGCTCATGCATATGTCGTCACTAAAGTATTTTACAATATTAAGTAGGCCCTTCAACTCATTGTCGTCTTTGGCAAAGAGTTTGAGATCATCCATGTATAGTAGGTGATTGAATATGTTGTTATTTATTTTGTAGCCATAGCTACTGTTGTTCAGTTCATGCGTAAGAGGGAGTAAGGACAAACAAAACAGAAGTGGAGACAAAGAGTCTCATTGAAAGATTCCACGTCGGATATTTAGTCGGTTGGATATGGCAGTGCCCCTGGTGTGACTAAGGTATAGTTTGGTGTTCCACATTCCCATGCTGTGATTAAGGAAATTTAATACCACAGGGGAGACTTTGTACATTTCCAAAGTCTTAAGGATCCAAGAATGTGGAACACTGTCAAAAGCTTTACGATAATTAATCCACGCTGCACTGAGATTTCTACGTCTGCTCCTGCAATTTTCCAGAATCATTTTATTTATTAGTAATTGGTCTTTGCAGCCATATGAACCCCTCCTGCATCCCTTCTGTTCCAGTGGAAGAATGCTGTTTGTTTCGAAAAAGGAGTAAGCACGGTTCGTCATGACAGACGTGAGCAACTTATACGTTGTGGAGAGACATGTTATCGGTCGATAATTTTTCGGGTCATCTGTTTCAATTGTTTTTGGTATGAGGTATGTAATACCTTCAGTAATCCATTCCGGGATTTTATTGGGATTATTTACAAGCGTTGATAATGTTTCCGCAAGTATTTTGTGGATAGACGAGAGATGATAAAGCCAGAAATTGGGAACCTTGTCATTTCCTGGGGATTTCCATTTTTGCGATTTCGTTAGAGCTTGCCTAACATCATCTGTGGATATATTTTCCCATTCTTGCAGAGGTGTATCCAACATTCGTTCTTCTTCACGCCGGATCCATTCAGCTTTTGGGTTATATTCCTTCGGGCTGCTCCAAATATTTTCCCAAAATGTCTGTACAGTATCAATCGATGGTGGCCTTTCGACATGTATAGGTTTTTTTCCAATTTCCCTGTAAAATTTCTTAAGGTCCGTTTGGAATATTTTATTTTGGCGATAGAACCTACAACGTTTTTCGTATCGCCTTGTTCTCTGTGTTTTTAGCTGAAGTTTCTGCTTCAGCATTTCCGTGGTTGGTGGGATGTCAAGTAGTGATTTAATTTTGTGTTTCCTCTTGATCTTTTTGCACTTGCGCGTGGAAATATTAGGGTTTCTGGTGAGCTCATCTAATATAGAAAGCTCACATCTGATTTGTTTTATTTCTCGTAACAATTTTGCTTTCCAAGCTGGTTCTCTACGTCTGTTAACTTTATTTATTGTCTTGATCCCAAGCTTCAGAGTCGCTGCTAAAGCTGTTGCGTATATTACGTTGTTAACTTCTGTGATGTTTCCCGGTGGTTTATCTGTTAACAGTGTTTCCAGAACAGCGTTGTATATTTTCACAATATGCTTGTTGGAATTCGTCATATGGATTTTGGGTAGCTGGTCTCTTTCTGACAACTGTATGAAAGTTACTTTGCTGAGTACTTGGATTACGTGGTTTTTCGCTTCGGTGATTTCCGCTTTGTGGTTTTCAAGGAATTCTAACATAATGTACCTGGAGTCATCTTCAGAAACATTGTCTGGAGAACTGCAGGTTGTGTTTAAGATAGACTCTTTGATTTTATTTCCTGGTAGGTTATTTTGTATTTCATTTGTTTTAGTTTTTACCTCATCCTCTGTCACACTACTTATATCTACATTCATCTCATTACATTTTGAGTGATGGATCATAGTATTTTGTCTTATATCTAATTTTATCCTATCTATTTCTGTCTTTGAAAGTCTGTTGTTTCGCATAATGTCCCTACGGACATTAGAAAGCATGTTTGGATTGAGGTTAGGTCTTATATCATTTCCCACCATACTTCTCCATATTTGGTATGTTTGATTGGTGGTGTTCTTTGCTGGGGTTTCGAGAGCAGTGAAGAAAGATGTCATGACTTGTCGATACTCTTCGCGGGTCCATTTAGTTCGTTTTCTTTTTATTAGTCGATTTGGTATTGAGTCACTTGGTCCAAGGTTGGCAATAATCCGGTTTTGGTGACCTAGTGTCTCTTTTATTATTATTATTATTATTATTATTATTATTATTATTATTATTATTTTTATTATTATTATTATTATTATTATTATTATTTTAATACCTATACTCGGACGGTGTGGAAAAAACATAGATAATACAATTTGTAAATAAAAAATATATTTGAACAAACCGATCTCAGGGAAAATAAATTCAGTAAAAAAATAAAATAATCAATCAGCATCGTAATGCCTAGTCATATATATATATATATATATATATATATATATATATATATATATATATATATATGTGTGTGTGTGTGTGTGTGTGTGTGTGTATTTGTTTGCAAAAACTATAGTTGAGCATTGATGCTGTAATTCATTTAATTTTCAAACTCCCAGACAAATTTATACTTTTTTTCTCTCTTATGCATGTAATACTAAATGAAGGTGGTTGGCATAATTCATTATAACTCACCTTTACTTAGTTATGCTTATTCTTGTACTACTGCCAAGTGAAGTTGCTAGTAGTATTAGCAGTAGTAGTAGTAGCAGTAGCAGTGGTAGTAGTAGCAGCTGAGCACTAATTAGATCATTATCAGTGAAAACATTTTAAAGATTATCTCTTTAAATATCATTATGAATCAATATTAGTTTAATAATCATATTCAGCTTCATGTAGTCATCACCAAAGTTTTCATCATCATCATTTATTTTTATTGAAACAGTAGAAATAATAGTCAAAACCTGCCTCTCACATATTATTATTATTATTATTATTATTATTGTTATTATTATTATTATTATTTGCCTTTGATTTCTGTTGTATACACATTTCCTTCTGGGTCCCAACCAGAGACCTAAGGTCAGAAATGGTTTCATGAGATTTTCCAGTGATCATTTTTGTAAAAAAAAAACGAAAGGATCACACACATTTTACATAGGTAAAGCTCTTCGTAATATGTGAGCCGTACTTTTGCATTTCTTTAAGGTATGGGTTGCCAGGAATCCCTTGAAGGAGTCTATCGGGACGTTTTCCAATCAATCCTATGCCTCCCATTAGAACTGAAATTATTGATGTCTACATGTGCCACATTTTTATAGCTTTTTGAAGATCTTCAAAGATACATTATAAGCTGCAGGGACTGCCATATCAATAAGAAAGCACATATGGTCTTTGATCGCGATGTCAAGACGCTTAATTTTTCTTTCTGTGTGTATTATAAAGTCCCATAAAATTGTGACAGGTGCTATGTCTGTAACCGGATCTGAGTGATATTCGTACCACTTTCTTGCAGTTTCCTTACTGTAAAAGTTGCATATTCTCCAGTGCAGATATTGGCCCACTCTGTCATGCAGAGTTTTATATTCAGTTGGTGCTAACATTGTGCAGCCTGATAAAAGATGGTCAATTGTTTCTGGATATTTATCACAGAATCTACATTTGGGGTGAACACAATTTTTTACTATGCGTGCATAGTGCAGCAAGAATAAAACATTCGATTTCAGCTTTTAACCCTTCATAACCTCTGATGGATATGGGGTTAGTCTACATCAGTTTGTTTGCTCCGGCAGAGTATTGATCATGAAGAGGCTTATCTTGCATTTGCTTTTGCTTTCTTTTCTAGGCTATTTGCCGCTGCAGTAAGTCTATTATGGCTTATTTGCACTTCTTCACCCACATGAAATTCTTTTTTGTATTTTTTAGCTTTCCTTCATTACTGAATAAAGTTTCCTATTTCTTTCATGTTCTTTGACACAGATCATCATCCAGTCTTCTATAATTTCCATGTATCTTTGAAAGCCGATTGTTGTGGTTTTGTTAAACATTTCTAGTTGAACTAATCCTCTGACTCCTTCGGATCTGGACACATACAGACGACCAACATCAGCCTTAGGATGATGCATGCGATGTCAAGTAAGAAGCTTTCTCGTTTTGGAATCCATTCGCTTAATGTCAGCTACGGTCCAATTAAGGATGTTGAAAATGTATTGCATCACAGGGGCAGCAAAAGTGTTTATGGCTGATGTTCCGTTTTGTGAATTCTACTCGGTATTTAACACCAGACGCAAACACGTTGCAGATGTTCTTGTTGTTATTATTATTATTATTATTATTATTATTATTGTTTTATTTCCTTTGATTTCTGGTGTGTACACATTTTTCCGGCTCCCTCCCAGAGACCTAAGGCCAGAAATGACATCATTACATTTTCCACTGAGCAATTAACAAAAAAAAACAACATATTTTACATAGATAAAACCTTTCGTAAGGTGTGGGTTGTACTTATGTGAACAATTTTTGCATTTCTTTAAGGCATAGGGTACGAGGAATCCCGTCAATGAGTCTATTGGAATCTTTTCCAATCAATCCGAGGGCTCCAACTACAACAGAGATTGTTGATGGTCTTATGTGTCACCTTTTTGAGATTTTGATTTCAAGATCTTTGTATTTTTATGGCTTTTTGAAGATCTTCAAAGATACATTGCAGTCTGCAGGGACTGCTATATCAATAAGGAGGCAAGTTTTTTTTTGTTTCAGGTCTCTAATAACAATGTCAAGGCCATTAGATTTCATTGTTCTGTCTGTGTGTATTGTGTAGTTCCATAAAATTGTTAGAAATCCTATCTCTGTAACCGGGTCTGGGTGGTTTTCATACCAATTTCTTTCATTATTATTATTATTAATAATAATAATAATATCATTATTATTATTATTATTGTCTTTTTTCTTTTCTTCTTTTCCTGATTTACTTTTTGATACAATTCCTTGCCGAGATTTTACCTGTCACCTGATTTGAAGTAAGTTTTTTCTTAATTACACTGGATTAAGAAATGTTTTCTGAGTATTTACTGATACGTATGAACTTTTGTATCTCAGATAATGACGAGTTTCCTGGGATCTTCTTAATGTGTTCCTAGGTAAATCTTTTTAATCATTCTAGAGTGCGCCTATCATGTTTGGAAGAGTGTTAGGTTTAAATGCCACATTCTTACAATTTCTTTTTCCAGGTCCTTATCTTCTGAAAGGTTGTTAAATTCTTCCGCCCAAATGTTTTCCACCAACTCATCATCATCAGCATCATTATTATTATTATTATTATTATTATTATTATTATTAATATTATTATTATTTACATTCAATCTAATTAATCAAATGTTCACCGAGTAAAAAGTTAAATCCTGATCGATCGAAACAGGTGGCATCCCACAAGAATTTTCCCATTAACTGTTCACCCAAGATAAAGCAGGCAATTTAAAATTATGAAAACAGTGCCAACTACATAGAGTAAATTTCTGCATATAATCTCAGTGACAGGATTAACTAATTGTTGTTCTATACTGCTAATTAACCACAAAGCAAGTGTGTTGTTTTCTTCTTGTCTATTCTATTTGCAACTAATTCGTTTCCATTGGTTGCTCACAAGAATCACTCTATGATCCATGATAGTAACTATTAACATATCATCGTGTATGGCACAAGGCGGAATAGAAAGGGTATTCAAATTGTAATGTTTGTGATACGCCGGTCTTCCAGGTATCTGCACACGTGAAATTGCGTCATGTCTATGCATTTTTTATGTATGCGTGTTAGCCTATTTTCTATATATACACACACACATACATATGAATGTGTGTGTGTGTGTGTGTGTGTGTGTGTGTGTGTGTGTGTGTGTGTGTGTGTGTGTGTGTGTGTGTGTGTGTGAAGGTTGGATATTGCGTCAAACGGCCATCGGAACCAGTGCTTCATGCTTAAATGTAATCTTTAAGCCTGCAGATTGCTTTACAACATGAAACAGACTGTCGCCGCTTGCAGTTGATTTCGATGTCCACTTTTATATCTATATTTACATACAGTTTATTCCTGGTATTGAGCACTTTAATCCACAAATATAGCATACCATAAAACTATATTTTTATCATTATATATATATATATATATATATATATATATATATATATATATATATATATATATATATATATATATATATTGAATATTTGGCCAGCAATCCTTCTTTTATGCAAGTACTGAAAGCCAACAACACTAATGACAAAATTCAGTCCTCAAAAAAGATAGATTGTGAGGATACAGTGAAAAATCAATATCATTATTAATCAATAATAGTTTAATATTCATAATCAGCTTCATGTAATCATCACTCAAGTTTTCATCATCATCATTTATTTTTATTGAAACAGTAGAACTAATAGTCAACACCTGCCTCTCACATATTATTATTATTATTATTATTATTATTATTATTATTATTATTCCCTTTCATTTCCTTGAATTGAATTGAATTCATGACATTTTCCACTGATCATTTAATAAAAATAAAATAAAAATATATATAACTCACAAAATATTTATTGTACGTCTTTTTAGCACACCCACACCCACACAGACACATATATATATATATATATATATATATATATATATATATATATATATATAGGTAACTATACTCGTGTCGAAAAACCTTCGAATTCTTGATTTAACAATAGCCAAATCAATCTCGAAGGGAAAAAAAAGGTTTTAAAAAAGAAAGATCCAGGAACATGGAAGTCTGTCGAAAATAATCGCACAGATACAGGTCCAAGGTCCAAAGAAAAAACTCGATACGAGTAAACAACTAACTAAAGAGCTCGATAGAAACGTAGAGCAAACTTAGTCAAACATAATGAGCCAGACAAACCTACCAAGGTTTCATTTAGGCAGAACTGCCTAAGTGAAACCTTGGTAGGTTTGCCTGGCTCATTAGGTTTGACTATATATATATATATATATATATATATATATATATATATATATATATATATATATATATATATATATATATATCAACTGTGCCGCAAGGTCTCCAATCGACCCTCCACCTGTTTATGTTTTTAATTCAGAATTGTCCTTTTCCTAGACTGGTTGCAAACCAATTCTATAAGCTGTTCACTCATACCTGGTGGTAGAAGAGATAGATTTATATTTTTCATAAGGGTATTTTAAGAGTATTTGCGCGTAAGTGGATGTAACGAACTCAGCTGGAATTCGAACTCGGCGCTCAAATTTCTCATTCCTAGCCTTCATCTATTACACCACCGCGCATCCATATATATATATATATATATATATATATATATATATATATATATATATATATATATATATATATATATATATATATATATATATATATATATATATATATATAACACTATCAATTCGGCATTTGATCTCCTTCGAAGTAGTACCCTTCAGAAGCTATATACTTTATCTAGCGTCATTTCCACTGATGGAAACATTCCCGGTACTCGTTTTTTGAGACAGCGAGCAGCTACCACGTCGCATTCTCTTGTATTTGATCGTTGTTTTGAAATTTTGTTCCTTTCAAGTGGGATTTGATTCTTGGAAAGAGGAAAATGTTGCAAGGGTTGTTATCTGGAGAATATGGTGTTTGTTGAATCTCGGGAATATTGTATTTGGTCAAAAACTGCTGCACAAGCCATGGTCATTTATGGAATCTCTATGGTGTAGTGGGACGACCACACTCTACACGCTTTCCTACCAAGAATTGCTATAAACAACGGAAATTATAACTTAATGTGCATGCGCGGCAAAGCAGCTTCACTCTGCGTACTTCAGCACCGTAACCATACCAACTTGCCCATACTTTGATCAGACCGCATATATATATATATATATATATATATATATATATATATATATTAAGACATTTTTATGTTTATATATTCTTTTTATAGATACAAATATTTAAGTAAATGCTCTGTTTATCATAAACAGTATTAATAACATTTACCGGCTATAAAGAGAGCATTTACTTAAATATTTGTATCTATAAAAAGAATGTATAAACATAAAAATATCTTAAAAATAATAGCCGGACTTTGTCCATTTCATAATATATATATATATATATATATATATATATATATATATATATATATATATATATATATATATATATGCAGAAATATAGTCTTAAAGTGTGCTATATTTATGGGGTAAAGTGCTCAATATCAGAGATAGAGCGTGTGTAAATATAAAAGTGGACATGGAAGTCAGCACTTAGAGGCGACAGTCTGTTTCATGCTAGTGCAATCGCCTCTAAGTGCTGTCTTCCATGTCCACTTTTATATTATATATATATATATATATATATATATATATATATATATATATATATATATATATATATATATATACAGAGAGAGAGAGGGGGAGGGAGAGAGAGAGGGGGAGATAGAGAAAGAGGGAGAGAAGGAAAGACAGGAACGGGCAGATGCTTTCTATGAACACTACTTCAAACATATATCGATATTGTCATTTCTGTGGGACTGGTGAGAAATGTGATCAGAAAGTCATACCAGATGCTCAGTTCCATTCTTAAACTTTCGCCACAACGAATTTTACTTCATTGTGAACTGACTAGCCACAAGGGGTAAGATATACGAACAAGATTTGAGTTCAGAATCAAGCGAAAAACATTTATCGCCTTGACGTTTCCACAACCCCATTTCCATACAACGTTAGTGAGTAAAACGGCAACCGTAATTCTTAACACTTGCTGCTGGGAAAATTTGAAAAACAATAGCCAATGCTATTCTGTCCAATATTTAATTTCATTCACGACCCATTCAACAGTTTGAACTCGGAGACAAATCATTTGCAACTTCAATGATTTCATTCAATCGCCGTCGAAACAACCTATTATATGACGAAAGTATTGCAGCATGCCTTGGGTCTAGAATCTTCTTGGTTTGCGATAAACAATGCCATTACTCTATACTTCATAAACAAAGCCAATTATTGTACATTTCCTCATTCCTTTTGTTCGGAAATACTTGTCATCTTTCTATAAGGCATTCGTTCCAATGTCAGCAAGTATCTTCCAAATGAAGCGATTTGTTCAAGTGTTAAAATAAAGTAATATCCTTATCTAGGTTTTTTTTTTATCTTTCGTAATTCTCTCTTCGTAAATGTTCTTATAGATAAGAAATTAATATACAACTTATATGAAGAAGAGAAAAACACAACACGAACTGACATCTGAAAACCCAAAACCGATCTGACTCGTGAAGACGGGATATTTAAAAAACAATGAAAATGACACAAGACAAAAAAACAAAAACTCTTTGGTAATGACTTATGAAAACGGGAAGTATCCAAATATTGGACAATTTATATTTAAAATGTCACCAGATACAAAACAAATCGTCCAAAATATAGAATAACGAATATCGTCGTCGTCGCCATCCGTCCGTGCGCTACGAGCCTGGGCGGGGGATATATGGAGAACTATGGCTGCCCAGACGTCTAGTTCCCCCTCTCGGCGTTGCTAGCAGAGTCCAAAGGAGTGGATAAACCAATGCAGTTTGGTATCAATGCGGCTGCAGGAGTTGCCGGAAGGTAGCACTAAGTGCCGTCCATCCGCCTTCGGGGCTCCACACCGGGTTTGAATTCAGAGTTGTCCTTCTCCTAGACAAGTTGCCATCCAAGGCTATTTATCCATAGCTGGAGGGAGAAGAAGAGGATACACACATTTCCCAAGGGTATTAGCACGTATAGAAAAAATGAATAAATAAATCTTTGAAAAAGAAGTTTGGTTGGTCTCGTATATATATATATATATATATATATATATATATATATATATATATATATATATATATATATATATATATACACTTTTGTAATGTCAACGAACACTGGATGCCAGTTTTGTAATACCAATGAACACTCGTTGCCACTTTTGTAATGCTCGTTGTAGTAGAGACTTTGTAATCGCAGATACAACTATAGTAACGCCGTTGAACAATACTGATGTCAGACGCCTTCGAATAACACTCGCACTAATAATACTTGCTCAATGATACTCGGTCGAAAAAGTAACCACCGAATAGTGATCCGTATAGAGAAATAGTAAAGTGAATAGTATAGAGAATAACGATCCGTATGGTGTGTGTGAGTGTATATATATATGTGTGTGTGTGTGCATGTGTGTGTATGTGTGTGATTTATATATATATATATGTGTGTGTTTGTGTGTGTGTGTGTGTCTGTGTTTGATTTATATATGTGTGTGTGCGATTTATATATATATGTGTGTGTGTATGCGTGTGTTTGATTTATATATATATATATATATGTGTGTGTGTGTGTGTGTGTGTGTGTGTGTGTGTGTGTGTGTGTGTGTGTGCTGTACTTGGAAGGCGCTCAATATCAGTCATAGTGCCTACATACTTAGTTGTATGGATGTGAGCTTGTAACTCTTAGTTTCACGCTTTTAGGATCGTAAAAGCGTGAAACCAAGGATTACAAGCTCACGTACATCCAACTAAATATAGATAGATAGATAGATAGATAGATAGATAGATAGATAGATAGATAGATAGATAGCGGGTCAATACTTATGGGGATTTTTTTTTTTAGTTACAACCTCCGTCAACAATCTTGGCATGCTAGTAAAAAGACATTTTTAATATATCTATCCCTGGGAAAGAACGCAGTAGTTCGGATTCATGCCTTTTCAGAAGTCAGTACTGTAAAATGAACAAAGGAGATGTTTAACCACGTAGACTATAATGTCCTCTCTATTGTGTTTTCCGTTGCAAGTAACCTTCTCTTTAAGGGTTGGAATTCCTAGCGCCATACGCACGGTTTGGATACAGAGTTGTTCTTTTCCTAGTTTGGTTGCTAACCAAGGCTAAAGAGCCCAGTCTGTGTTGCGATTAAACCCTAACTAGCGTGAGGAGAGATGGTATTTGTGCAAAAGTGAACGCAACTTCCTCGTTTTAAATTCTAACTCCACTTCCCACGTCGATAGGCGCTACTTTACCTGTACATCTGAACAATGAACAACCTCAATCGAAATTGGAATTCTTTTTCCCTGTCTATCAAAACGAATTCACTCCTAAATTTTCGCTTGAGGATTAAGCGGGACTCGATACCTTAATTCGACTTAATTTTACTAATTATATTGAGGGTTTCTGGCTCTCGCTTTTGAAACTTGAGAACTCTTATGTAGCGAAGGAATCATATTTTTTTTAAATATTATAATATATATATATATACATATATATATATATATATATATATATATATATATGCTGAACTCTCCCAATGTAGTATTCGACGTATGAGGGTCAAGCAACTCAGTTCCTAGGAACCGACAGCCAGACACCTGTACGTCTGATTTGATTATAGTGGTGTAGGCTCTGTGTAGAACCAACCACACTTTTTGAAGATCCGAATACAGAGACCTGGTCACAACGTGCCACAAGGTCCCCAAACGATCGTCCGCAGGTTTTGAATTCAGAGTTGTCCTTCTCCTAGACCACCTGCCATCCAAGGCTATAGAACCCAGTCCGTCCTGCTATTTACCCATAGCTGATATATATATATATATATATATATATATATATATATATATATATATATATATGTGTGTGTGTGTGTGTGTGTGTGTGTGTATGTGCGTGCGTGAGTGTGTGTTTCTGTGTATTTGTGTGCTTATGTGTGTGTGTGAGAGAGAGAGAGAGAGAGAGAGAGTCCGTGTCCGTGTGAATGTATGTATGCATGCATGTATTTATACGTGTGTGCAAATATATGTGCTTGCGTGTGAAGTTGTGCGGCTATATATGTATATGTGCCACCTGTATATGTGTGGGTTGCTGTTATCGTTATATCTCGATAATATAAAACTTACAGTGTGTAGTTTTGGTCACCTGAAGAGATCAGACTTATAAGAAAATGTGACAATTTTCTTGGCGAATTCTTGTACCTCAACTTATATTTTCTTTCTTTTTTCTTTCTTTCTTTCTTTATTTATTTTTGTTGTTTTGTTTTTCTCTTAAGTTTCCATCATTATCTCTCCATGTTTTATTCTTCGCTTAAAAGAATTCCTAATTGTTTCCGTGGTGACTCGGCAATCGTCGGAAATTTTCTCGCAGTTTTACAATTTTCGTGCTTAAATTTCTTTATATTCTTTTACACTCTACTTTCTTCATGTGCCAACCTTCTCTTCTTCCTCTCTCTGCCCCCCCTCTCCATCGTTTCCTTACTATCTCCTTCTCTTTGTGTTACTCTTTCCTTTCTCCGTACAGTATGTCTCTCGTCCACGTTCACTTTAAGGTATGTCACTACGCCTACTTTTATTATTTAGTGTATCGTCTTTCCCGACATTAAGTATCGTCGTATAGTCGAAATTTGATTATCTCTTTACACTTCGAAATCTCATAATAGCCAAATGTTTCATGGTTTTCTGAAGAGATTCTGAAGAAAAGAAAACATCAGAGATTGTCATCACTATCATCATGTTCTTTTATTGTTCGTCAGATTATTATTAACCCCGTAAAATTTTCCATCATTCACAGTAATCAACGCAACTTCGAAGACGGAAATTTCCGTCATCCGCAGTTGGGATTCTTTACCCAAGATGGTTTTCGGACAGAGAATAACATATGCTGTTTAGCACGATATTTAGGTATAACAATTAAAAGTTTTCAGTTTAAAACTAATAGAAAATATTTAAATTTTGGAACAGTGTGTCATTAAGTTGAATGATTCTAAAACGGCCATTTTCTTTATCTCGATATTGAATTCCAGATTTGAGGTGGAAATTAGAGTTAGTTTTTTATTTATTTTATTATTATTATTTTTTTATAAAAAAACAAATTTAGAATGCCAGAAACAGCATCAATAAATAGTCGAAGAAATTTATGGGGTGTAAACATTACCGATTATCTCATAGAACTGTTTTTCTCTCACATTTTGCCGTATTTTCTAATGATCTCCCTTATCCCTTTCAACCTTTATTGCTCATTTTCTTTTTATCTAAATATTAATCAAACATAAATTAGTTTCATATGCTAAAAATGATTAAAGAATGCATAAATATTTCCGCTGAAAATAGCGTTCTTTTTCTATCTTCCCATAAATATTTTTAATGCATCGCAATTTTTAACCTCCTACCTTTCCTTCTTCAAACCTTGTCCTTCTCACCTTCTCCTCCACTTTTCCTACTCCTCCTGGCATAATATGCTTACGGCTATATCACGTTGAATGACAGTTCTTGTACGATCACCAAAGTTAAGCAACGTTGTTCCTGGTGTGTACTTTGTTGGGTAATCGCTTGGGAATACCAGGTCCTGTAAACTTGGGCGGGTGGTGTAATGGATAACGGCTCAGAATTGGCAATCGAAGAACCGTTCCAATTCCACTCGGTTCGTTATTTTCACTTAATCACAAATACCCTTCGCAAAGGTATGAACCCACCTCTTCTCTCCCCAGCTATGGGTTAATTAGTAGAACTTGTATCAGTAAATCGTTATTATCACCAAAACATTCTTACAATCTAAAAATATTTTCTGGATTTAAATAACTTGCAAAAGGTTAAAGCCGTGAAAAACAAATCAACCTTTTATATTATTATTATTATTATTATATGTGTTTCTACAGGAGTAGACACTTATTCCTTATTTCCTGTTTAGGAAGGGGTTCACGGTTCCTTTCCTTTTCTTTGACCTTAATAGTAGTGCTGTCATGGATTTTTTTTATGATATGCGTGGGTGGCGGCAACGTCTCTTCATACTGAGGCTACCGGATTTTCAGTTTTCTGATTGCTGTACACGACTGGTAGTGGGGAGGCCAAACTCTTGCGTAGCGTCTTGAGAGACTGATCAACAGTTGGAGTTTTTGCAGTGTCATGCCGTGCAGGCACCTCCCGGGGGCAACATCGAGGCCACACTATGTTCAGAACGACCTTCATTTCTCGATTTGATAGGAATGATTGCATTAAATCAAACAATCGTCCTGTAAGACCGTAGCCCTGAAGCTTACGCAGAAGACCAGCATGCTAAACCCTGTCAAACGCCTTTGAGATATCTAGAGCGACATCTCCAGCTTCACTATTATTATCAAGAGCTTGTTATACATATTTAATGATAGCCGTAAGCACATGGGCGCTAGACCGGGCAAAACGGAAATTATATTGTTTGTCAGAGTAGGTCGTGAGAAGTAAGACGCTTAACCACTGGGAATTTATATCCGTGAACATCTCTCTCTCTCTCTCTGTCTCTCTTTCTCTCTCTCTCTCTCTCTCTCTTGAGTCTCCAGACCATTCGTACATGTGTCTTCGTCTCTCTCTACTTAACTCAGTCAGCTATCTCTTCTTTCTCTACCGTTATCCTTCTTCTCAAGAGTTGCTTGTAGTATTTCCGATAATACAGACAAGGCCATCTCCCTACACCTCTTTGCAAACATATTTGTGTTCTGTGACTTTAACGCCCACCATACCAGGTGGCTAAAACACGCTGTCACTGACCTTGCTGGCATACGAACCCTTAACTTCTCAATCACTCAATCTCTCACGCACGTGGTTGACTTCCCCACGCGTTTCTCCAGTAACCCTGACGGGCACGCTACTCTTCTCGATCTCTTTTTTACCTCTATCCCTGACTCTTGTCTTACTATGCAGCTCCGCCCTCTTGGCAGCTCTGATTATGCGGTAGTGTCTGTAAGCATTTCCTTCCGCTCCCCAACCAGCCAAGAACCCCCTACCAACAGAATATCCGTCTGTTATCAACGAACATATTGGGACTTATTTCCTGATTTCCTTCGTGACGTCTCATGGAAAGAAATTTTTATTCATCCTGTTCAAAAATGCGCATCTGGGGTCTCCTCCTGGGTGAAAGCCAGCATCGATGCTTTCATTCCATCAAGGAAATATCAAGTTAAATCGCGTTCATCTACTTGGTGCTCACCTGCATGCTTGGCCACCATAGCCCACAGAAATCACTTCTTCCGTCTGTAGCAGTGCGTCACGTCTGATTGCAACAGATGTCTCTTTGTCTCTGCTCGTAACGAGTGCGAGCGTGTCCTCAATGAAGCGAAGAGACAACGCAAGTTCGGTTCTAGAGAATACCGGCGGCTCTGCAAGAGTGTGCCGAGCAACAGCAAATCCTCAATCCCTCCTCTATTCAATCGATTCGAAGTCCTGACATATACAGCAGACAACGTTGAATGATTTGCTCGGAAATTCTCTTCCAACTCAACACTCGACTCCTCTAGAGTACGCACACCTGATTTCCCCGCTAGAACTGAGGCTATACTGAGTGATATGCGCATAACCACGTCACTTCTCTCGGACATGATTTTTAAATTAGACTCCTATAAGGCAAGTGGGGGTGACGGGATACCTGCCGTCGTCCTAAAATAATGTACCTCCGAGCTGGCCCCAGTTCTCTCCAAACTCTACAACTATTGCCTCGCTGCTTCTTGCTTTCCAACTTATTGGAAGTCCTCCTCTTTAGTTCCTGTTTTAAGAACTCTGGAGAACGTTTTGACCCCACTAACTATTGTCCTATTAGTCTTGGCAAAGTATTCGAGGCTTTAATCAATGCTGAAGTGATTAATCATCTTACTTCTCACGACCTACTCTCTGACAAACAATATCGTTTCCGTTTTGCCCGGTCTATCGCTAATGTGCTTACGGCCATCACTATGTGTTATGGGACCTTACCTATAACGACAGTGAACTCTTCCTGACACTATGAATACTGCGCCTCTCAAGAGAGACGGACGAGACGGAATCGAGTCGAGCCAATAGTAGTTCACTCCAAACCAGACTGACAGTCATACTAACACCTTCAACATCTTGTATTATTATTCTGTGTAATATATCTTTGTTATTTCTACTCTTGTGTTCGTGTTGTTCTTCCTTGGTCCTAACCTTGGACCATAACAGTGGCGACGAGGATATTGGACCATAACACTATGTATAACAAGCTCTTGATAATAATAGCGAAGCTGGATCTGTGGCTCTAGATATCTCAAAGGCGTTTGACAGGGTTTGGCAAGCTGATCTTCTACCTAAGCTTCAGGGCTACGGTATTACAGGAAGATTGTTTGATTTAATCCAAAGCATTCCTAACAAATCGTGAAATGAAGGTCGTTCTGAACAGGCTCGCTTCCAGATCCTTTCACGTGAACGCTGGTGTCCCCCAAGGCTCGATACTGGGTCCTACGTTGTTTCTGGTCTTCATCAATGATCTTCCTCATATCATCAGTTTCCAAGTAGGCATTTATGTAGATGACACTACAATTTACTTTTATCTCAATAGCAAATCCGTCAGAACTGACAAAGTTAACCTGGCCGCTGCTCTTGAAAGGGACCTTCAATCAGTGGTTAACTGCGGCAGAAAATGTCTTGTAAATTTTAATGCCTTCAAAACAAAACTACTTTCATTCAACTACCACAAAGAAACTTCCCTGCCCGCCATCAGCATGGCTGATGGTCGACTCCAGGAGAGCATCTCACTGCACCTTCTTGGCCTCACGTTTTCGACTGATTTGATGTGGAACAACTACATTGAATCAATAGCTTCATCTACTGAAAGGAAAGTTGGGTCACTGTACCGTGTTTTTCTCGTCAGAGTCCATCTTGTAGATTTACCAATCAACCATTCGTCCGTGCATTGAATATTGTTGCTATATCTAGTCTCGTGCTCTTGCTGTTCATCTCGAGGTTCTTAACAAAATCCAAAGAAGGATCTGCAATGATATCGATCCTAAATTGGCATCTCGATTTCAGTCACCTTTTCACAGTGACTTTCCTCTGTCTTTTCTACAAATATCTTCATTGCAACTACTCTGACGGGCTTTTTTCCTTGGTGCACCGACTACATGAATTTAAGCGTGCTAGTAAATTGACATCTAGGTCCCACCCTTTTACCGTTGAAATATCTAAATGCAACTGTCTCTTCTACTCTAACACTGTCTTTACTCGCATTTCCAGACACTAGAACTCCCTTCCTCTTACTTGCTTCCCTGATAACTACAATCTTCAAAAATTTAAATGCAACGTCAATCGCCATTTTCTGTTATCTTGAACCCCTTTCATCTCTTATCCTTTCTTCAACCCCCCCCCCTCTACAGCCTTTTATCTCACTTCCACTCTCTGTAACCCCCTGCGTACTAGTGGCATTCCAGCCTTGGTTGGGGGTGAAAAGATTAAAAAAGAAAAACATAGAGTCACTAGTTCAATCACAGATGTACGGATGAATCGGTCAGATATAAATATGAATTATTTTCATAGGCGTAAAACGAATCAGAAACCCGAAAATATTTTCTCCGTTGTAATTTTATCTTTTGCTCTAGTACTCCATAAAAAGATTTTACAATTTTTACACCTTCCCATTGCTACCTGCCTTAAGATTCTGTTTTAATACTTTGCTTAGTTTTTGAAAGACATATTTCACTATTCGGATTCCTGATACACTTTCCGTGCTCTGTTAAAACACTTCGCAAATAGTTAAATTGCCATACTTGCTTAAATAGGCATTCTAAAATATATTGAAATTCTCAGAATCTAAACTGTGTAATTGTCACACTATACCACGGAGTTTCAAAACTAAATAAAAGACAATACCATGTTCCTGTGACAAAACAAATACCCAAAATGCAATATTCCAAATTATACTGAAGATGCACAGACATTGGAATTGCATCTAATTTCTTTCTTTTCTTTTGATAATTATTGAAGTTCTTCATAATCTCTGAACATTTCCTTTACATCTTGAATCAATATGAAAATTAATCCGCCAACTAGTAAAATTCAATAAACAAAAATGTGATACATATATTACTCCTTGATTTTTAAAAAGAAAACTTCTTTGAATGAACATTTGAGATACACTCAGTATATAATTTTAACATGTTTCGGGGACTTCATCAGAAAAACGGATTTTATTTCAACCAAATCAACATTAGCGAGACAAAACGTGATTTATTTTAATCATATGAACGCTTGATTATTTATTTTAAATGTATTATTTTTAAAATTAGATCTTACTAATTTCAACTGTATTATTTATTTCTTTATTCCTTCATATATTAATTACTTTTGAGGCGTTCATACGCCACCCTGTTTCAATACCAAATATGAAAGAACAGGCAATAAACTGAAATAACCCGCTCGCATATTAAGTGCAGCGGATTTGTTCATTAAAATCGTAGATAATTCTATATGTATGTAAGTTTGTAAAAATTCTACGTCTAAGCGGGCATCGGATGGTATTGTATATTCGTAATTGTGCATGTGTGTCTGTCTACAAGGAGGAGTTCAAATGTTTCAATTTTTGTGTGGTCAGTCGGTGTAGTGGGGCGATATTCTATTAATCTGGATCTGTTTTTATATACGTACTTTTGTATTAGTTAGATATAAATGAGATTTTAATTCACGTGTTATATGTCTGACCAATGAGAATCGATCCAAACAAAATTGAAGATATCAAAGTTCTATCCTCTTGTCTGTTTTCTATCAATCTCTGACGAAACTTAAATAAAAGTGAAACATGTTAGATTGATAAACGTTTCCTATTTGTTTTATATATATATATATATATATATATATATATATATATATATATATATATATATATATACATATATATATATATAAGGAGGTGCGGTGAAGTAATGAATAGGTCAGATCTATTACATTCACTTATTGGGAAAGGTATGAATTCTCTTCTTCTCCCCCCCCCCCAGCTATGGGTAAATAGCAAGAGAATGGAAACTGGTCTAGGAGAATGACAGCTCTAAATTCAAAACCTACGGAGGCTCGTTTGGGTTCCTTGTGACATGTGGTGCACCAGATATCTGCATTTGGCTCTTCAAAAAGTGTGGTTGGTTCTGCACAAATCAAACCATATATGCAACGTGTCTGGCTGTCGGTTCCTAGGAACTGAATTGCTCGACCCTCATGCATCAAAAAACGACTGGATAATCCAGTATATATATATATATATATATATATATATATATATATATATATATATATATATATATATATATATATGTATATATATATAATTTTGAATTAAAGTTAATTTTGCTCAGAATTAAAATAAACCTTCCATGTCTTTCAAGATATTATAGTAACGAAACATTAATAACCACGTCATATCAAATAAATCACAAACTCTTTTACAATCGTTTTTTAACTTTTAAGACTGCTGGACTGTAATATATCTCCTCCTATATGGCAGTGAATGCTGAACAATTTCCTCACAGATGAAAAAGAGACTTTAAGCAACAGAAATGTGTGTCTACAGAAGGATGCTGGGAATACCATGGACTGAACATGCGAGTAACGAAGAAGTTTTAAGAAAAATGGAAATAAAAAGCTCGCTCAAATTTGAATTAGAAATAAACAGTTAAAAATTCTAGCGTGCACAATGCGGAAATAGGGCTTAGATAATTTTACACACACAAAATACGTTGAAGATATGAGAGACAGAAGAAAATAATGAATAAACTACCGAACGATCTTGTGTACAAAGATCGGCAGAACGGGAGTTGTGAGATAGCAAAAAAAAACAAAACCTAAGAGCTACAAAAGACAGGAAGTTGTTCAGAGCCATTATTGCCCACGTCCTGAACGGACACGACGCAGAATAAAAATAGGTACTTACTAACCTTAACTATTTTTACTAAGCTTGTCAGAGTTTAGTACCATCATACATTATTGGGGCACCCTGTGAGATTCGACAGTAGGTACCTCAAACTTTCGGTGTATCTAAGGTTTAAATGTATTTTCATAAATGAAAAATCTTTCTTGAAGTTTTCTTTTTAGCCTTAATTGAAAGCTAAATGATTAAATTTTCTGATTTCGGAAAGCAAAATACTGTGTTGTATTTCAAATAGAAATTAGAATGACTTTAATCACATCAGTTTTTAGAAAAACCAATCGAAACGGCCATTTTTAATTTTTTTGACAGATTGTAAACAAAACTTAATTCTCAGTTTTAAAAATCTTGCAAAAATAAAATATATATTTCTGAAACGGAAAATTAGCAAATTTAAAGTTAAATTAATCTATTCTGAAACAAATATTACTTACTTATAGCATAAAATTTTCTATACAAGCATTTCTTGTCCATGGGGTCTTATTATTCTCACGCCTCCATCGATATATTGACAGCCAGTGCTGTCAAGTTAAGTATGGTGAACCAGAATTGACATAAATTAACGAATTCTAAGTAAAAACGGTTTGTTTTTGTTTTTTAACTACCAGGTAATTTTTAAAAATTAACAAAATATTTTAAGCAATTATTTAATATTTTATTGATTTTTTATGTACTTAATCTTACGATTGAAAATGCTTTTTTAAAATATAATACAATTTCGAATACTATAAATATTTCTTAAATTAATAACATTTCATAAATTATTCAATTACCTGTAATTTTTTAATCCTTTCTAGCATGTTCAAATCTTTTTGCCCCAGTGGTGTACACATTTCAATTTTTTGTTTTTTAATTAATGTTTTCAAATCAGGTTAATTTTACTTAAAGAAAAAGGACATTTAGACACGCAAAAATTATTTTTAATTATTGTAAAAAAATTTGGTAAGATGATTTGTATTAAGCTTTTCAATTTTCGATTAGTAAATACAGTCTTCACTTAATAACCTAACTTTGAATATGCTTGAAGGAATTTTAAAACATTTTTGAAGCTTTATAATTAAAAAAAGAAAACGGAAAAAATTCTTGCAAAATTTCATTATTCATCGAAATTTTTTTCTTCAAACTATAATGTCCTTAATATATGTTATTTATAAAATCAGTTAAAAGCTTATCTAATTAAATAATTGGATAATTTTATTGAAAGATTTATTTTACGATTTGGAGCAGATTTTAGGAAACTTGGTAATAGTTTGAAAAAAATTGATTATTTACACTCTCCAAGGAGACCTGCTTTTAACTAATAAAATATTTCGTTTGCGATTTTAAATTCTTGAAAATTTTATGACATTAAGTAAGGAAGTGTTAACAGATGTAAAAAATGATAATTTCAAAAATAAATTAATTCATTTGTGAATAAGTCCTAAAATTTTCATTAAAATCCGACAATTACTTGATTTTTGCAAGAATTTCAAAATTAATGTGTTATTTTACCATTAATGTGTTATTTTACATGTCCATTACCAGCTCTGTTTCACTGTCGACACACAAAAAAACAAGTTTTTAACACAAATTTCGAACATGTTATAAAGGAGTAAAATATTTCAAAAATAATTTTAAATACTTTGGTCTTTCTCTTAAAAAATAACTTTAAAATTTTTACGGCAAAAATTTGTTTTATGAAGTTTGTGACATTTTTTTTTATCATGGTAGGCTTTTTTCAGTGATTTAATAGAAGTATTTAATCTAAAGTAGGAACCCTTTTCTGAAAGTTTTTTTTATTCGCTTGACAGACACGTGTGTTATGTGTGTTAATGCGTGGGATTTTTATTATTAAAAACAATGAAAAAATCATTAAGAAATACAAAATAAAGAAATTAGCAATTATTTGATAATGACCTAATCCATGGAAGAAATTACATTTTAGACTGTGGACATAAAACAAAATTGAAACCTTGTTTTTTTTATTTTGATTTAAGCTTATGATTATACAAAACAAACCTGTGTTGTTTATTGTACATCTTTAGTCTTTAAAGAAAATGGGAAAAAAATTGATATTGACTCACTATAATGAACAGTTGCGCTATAATAACATTTACGTCTAAGCGGCTTTATTTGCTTTATGTAAAGCGTTACTTAGAATCGGTTATGGCGCTGGGTATACTGGCTTTGAAGATTGTTGGTATTGAGTTCGATCTCAAATACTTTCTCTAAAGCCTTGTATTTATATTGGTTTTGTCACACGAGTGTATTGTGTATGCTCTTTACCCTTTCTAGCATTGATTACTGTACATGGATAACTTAGACATTAAGAAACTTTAGCGATTTCATTGACTAAAGCACCGATCAATTATGAAAATTAACAAGAGAAATAATATCTATATCTAACTTCGCAGTCCTTGAGAAATATCAAGGGCAAGTTTTTTTGTATTTTGTCTGACTTCGTGTTTGTTTCCTTTTCTTTTTTTCCCACAATTCATCCCTCGTTCCCACGTTTACAGTGTGTAACTTTAGTAATCAGCCTCCTTTTTATAACACCATCTCACTGGATGCAGTACACTTCCTCTTTTTTTTAAGTCGATTATTACGGTGTGTGAATAACTGTTCGGAGAAAGCTCCCTTTGAGCTGGTTTCGGAAGTTAGTCTTTCTAAAACATCTAAACTTCTCAAATAGTTAACTCAGACACTGACTAAAAAAAACATTACTTAACTTGGGGATAATAAATAAAAATGCGCACAGCTTTACGGTAACGTTTTCTGGAGAGAGAAAAATGCACATAACGATTCTCCTGTGATATCTCCATTCGAAATTCTGTAAATAATAATTGACAGCGACATAGCTTCGACCATTTCTGCTTCAACAAAAACTGTATTCATCAAACGTTTTGGAATTAACTAAATGTCTTCGATATTGAGCATGAACAATTTTAGAAAATAACAAAAAGTTATCTCAGTCAGAGAAAGTGTTCAGTTCTATGACAAAAGGAAATCTTTGTTTCTCCTCGACTTTGGTATCAGACATGAGCATTTATGCAGATGAAAAACAAAAGATATTCTTTCTTTTATTCCTTTTCGGTGCATTGTCGTTAAACAATCCATTTCTTCGTTAAACGCTTTGATTTGTTATTTATTGCGTTTATTCTGACTTGATTCACTCGTGCCAATGACTGCCTTAAAACAAAAGTAAGCAGATTAGGTTAATAACTTAAAATCGAAGCGATGAATGTGAAATCTAAAATAAAACCACTTAATTTATTTTCTTGAAGCAAATTTATATACGTGGAGATGATAAAAAAAAAAATTCTCAAGCTTGACAAAGAAGCAATTTTTTAAAAATTATTGGTCATTTTGTGAAATCGGATCGTGAATTTTTCAGCACCCCCACCCCCGGTGATCGATGTTTAAAACAAAGGAATATTTTTTCACAAATGATAAACCCAAGGAGGGGGTTAGTTCTTTTCAAAAAATATAAATAAGTCTCTCCTTATGCTCAGTATCACGGTTTCATTTACCCGCGGTTATCTGCAAGCATAAACCGTCCGTAAGTTTTAAACAATGGTCCCCAAAAAGCAATAGTAATAATGCTAATAATTTATGCCTGATTGTATGTGTGTATGTATGCATGCATACATGTATGAATATGGGCGTGTTGATAAGTAGTTAGAACGTTCGCTTTCCGACTATAAAACCCGGGTTCGAATCTCACCATAGTCAGTTTGTTAGGAAAGTGACTTCTTGGTGCTATCGGCCTGCGGAGACGATCCCAACATGCAGCAGCTTTGAAACTAAACCTGAAAAACAAACCACGGTTTGGCCCAAGCCTTGTGGATAGCCGGAAATGTTCGGGAGCCATAGATGGTTGTGCTAGCACGAAGTCACAAGCCATCGTGACTGAAGGTTTCAGTGTACTGATTTTGTCTAAATTGAACTCCCCAAAACTTTAACTAAGGTCTGCTCAGTATGATTTCAGTTTAAACCACAGGTGGGCTCAGTGGATGTTGAACATACATAACTGTGCCTGAGAAGTTGTCTGCGAGAGGGATTAGCTATCAGCCCTCGCAGATTGGTGTGCTCGAAAACGAGTAGCCGACCATTATTATGTATGTCACTTTCTCTCTCGGTCAATTTATTTCTATCACAACCTGCTCATATATATCCCCCCTCTCTCTCTCTCTCTCTCTCTCTCTCTCTCTCTCTCTCTCTCTCTCTCTCTCTCTCTGCATATATATATTAAAGTATGATGTGTCTAGCTAGCTACTTCTTTGAGGTTTTAATGCCCGAGATCTTCAATCTAAGAGTTCAAATCCCAACAAGCAATAGAAAAAATGAGGAAAATTCATACTTGTCTCTCTGCTTCTGTGTATGATCTCATCTATCTATCTATCTATCTATCTATCTATCTATCTATCTATCCATCTATCTCAGTCTGTTCATTATCTATCTATCTATCTATCTATCTCAGCCTGTTCATTATATATCTATCTATCTATCACAGCCTGTTCATTATCTATCTATCTATCACAGCCTGTTCATTATCTATCTATCTATCACAGCCTGTTCATTATATATCTATCTATCACAGCCTGTTCATTATCTATCTATCTATCTATCTCAGCCTGTTCATTATCTATCTATCTATCTATCTATCTATCTATCTATCTCACACACACACTCACGGTTTGATTGTATTCCTTTCTCTTTCTTTATTTCAGATGATCAATTTGTTTTTCAATTTAACCACCGATTTCTCGGCCAGAACAATGAAACTTTTTTTTTAATCTGGTCTTTTTGTTTTGTTTGGTTTGGTTTAAGACATAGTAATCTTTTCCGGAGGCGCGGTGGAGTAATGGATAGCGGCACGGACTGAGGAATCGGAGAGCCGAGTTCAAATTCCAGTTAAATCCATTAAACCCACTTACGTGCTAATACCCTTGGGAAAGGTATGAATCCTCTTCTTCTCCCCCACCCCAGTTATGGGTAAATAGGACAGACCTGGTTCTGTAGCCTTGGATAGCAACAGGTCTACCACTGAAAGAGATGGCAACCTACTGCAGGAAAGAATCTGCCTCGTATCGAAAGATACATGATCGCCTAAGCGTGTATCACGTATGGCACATAACTGACTGAATCTTTTCCGGGTTATTTAATGCTGAATCCTGTCGTTTTGAGAAACAATGGATTAATAAACATAGGTTTGGTTTGCAATGGAGTCAAAAGGTAAGCATAGGTTAGTAAAAATGTAGACATGTTTTGTTTGCACGAGATGTAAAAAAAAGTATACCTAGGTGTGGTTTGCATGGGAGTCCGAAAGTTTTTTTTTACTAAATCTCCGACTAATATAAGGCCCAAGAGTTACTCAAATCAGAGGATCACAGAAGGAGGCTGTTGTATGGACGTAATAGAAAATGAGTGCAAATAAGAATACAAGTACGGTAGATAACGATTGACGCTAGACGAAGTGATTAAGGTTGTAGTTTACGAAGCGCCTATTTAGGATTCTGTTCGAGAAGTAGCGATTCTCGGGAAGGAGTTGCCTGAGTGGAACTTCCTTCTTACCAATGGAATACGAAGAAATAAGGACAGGTGGCTGGTTCTAGCCGTAATACACGTAGAACTAAGTAATTTAGTGCATCTGAACATTTGCCATGGAAATAGCGATCGAGTAGCGATATCGCCTCTGAAAAAAGGGTTGAAAACAATTCATTGACCACAAGACTAAAAAAAAAAACATAAGTACAGTAATCTAGTGACACCAAATTTTCCTTTTTTTTTAGACTTTACCTCCTCTGTACGGGCATGCAGCCGGCGAATTCTTGACCACAACCGACAGGTTTTGTGCAGTTCTTCATTATTACTTAAGAACGGGCTCAGCTTGGAGATATAGATAATTAGAATCGATGCTTTTTTTATGAGAGAGACAATGATAAACAGTTCATTCTGAAACTGACTCCAGCCTCGCCGACAAGATCTGTTGATGTTACAAATTGTTTCAGCAGATCGCCTGGTTAGCAAAGTCGGAATTACTGTTTATAAAGATTCTGTGTTTATAAACAGTAATTCGGACATTGCTAACCAGACGCTTCTCTATAACTGAATGGCACAGCACATCAGATCAAATGACGGTTTCCGTATAGGAATACACGTTCGAGTCATGTCGGAGAACATACTTCCTACAAAATTTATCGAACATTCAGGCCGGTAAAATTTTAATACTGTTTAATTAAAAACAGAGTATTTACTTAAATGCATTGTATCTATAAAAATAACCTATAAACAGAAAATATATTATATATATATATATGTGTGTGTGTGTGTGTGTGTGTGTGTGTGTGTGTGTGTGTGTGTGTGTGTGTGTGTGTGTGTGTGTGTGTACAGTCTCATATTCATATTTTGATATTAAAGCCAAATGTCTTCAGTGAACAGGAAAAACAAAACAATTGGCCTTGCCGTTTCAATACTTTTGGGTGGGACTCTCTCTCTCTCTCTCTCTTTCTCTCTCTCTCTCTCTCTCTCTATATATATATATATATATATATATATATATATATAGAAAGAGAGAGAGAGAGATAGATAGATAGATAGATAGATAGATAGATAGATAGATAGATAGATGTATGTATGTATTCAAGTACGTTTTTTACTCTGACTGCTACTGGTACTATGTAATCCAGTACTACCTGCCAGATGGTCAGGTTATCAGCGACTAAACTGGTTCTCCACCAGGCTTCTCTAGTGAGAAGTGTATCTAGACACCTAGTAGAATAAAAAGCAAGACCTGCCAAAGGTTGGATACATTTTTCGACGGGATCAACGGGCGTAATCCTATGATGTAGAATAATTCTTCTTTTTGCCTACTTAATGTTCTTGCTTAGAGAGTGAGACTGGCCCAGTGCAAGATCTTCCTCCATTTCGAACATTTCGTGCAAGGGCTTTTACTTTACTTTACTTTATACTGCATTTCATAATTGAGCCATCCAATGATGTAGTGCGACTCCAACACTTGACAACGAGATATCAACCATCACGCAAGTACAGGGGTTGGACAAAATAATTGAAACGCTTGTTAAATTCAAAGAAAATTCATTTAATATGGAGTTGGTCCTCCTTTAGCCTCACATACAGCTTTAATACGTCTAGGAATGGAATCATACAGCTTCCTGACTTCATCCAGGGGACTTTTCAGCCATTCTTCCATTAACACCTGCTCCAGTTCTATAGGGCACGACGGTGGAGGATAGCGGCTCCTAACTTGTCGCTCCAAATTGCACCAAATATGTTCAATAATATTGATATCTGGAGATTAGGGAGGTCACTTCAAGTGTTCTAGCTTACTCTCATACTCTTCATACTAATTCTTAACCACTCGATCGGTATATATTGGAGCATTATCCTCTTGGAAGTTGCAGTCACCATCAAGGAATAAAGTTTGGGCCATTGGATGAAGATGATCTCCCAAAATGTTCAGGTAATCTTTCCTGTTGATTCTACCATGCAGGGCAACTATTGGATTGAGACATTTCCATGATATGGCAGTCCAAACTATCACTGATCCACTTCCATCCTTCACTGTTGGATTAAGGCAGTTAGGGTTTTAAGCCTCTTTGGGCTGCCTCCACACATAAACTCGCCCTGAAGTTGGGAAAAGAGAAAAACTTGGACTCGTCTGAGAATATGACTTGCTTCCATTGGTCTGCAGGTGGTGTGGAGTTATTTCCACAATAGAAACTGTATTCGGACTAAATGCGTCCCGAATAGGTTAAACGTACAGTAACGTTAGGAACTTGTAATAAAGTGTTACGCAGAGTAATCGAGTTGTGGTCGCTGAACACTTACTCCTCCTCTCGACTACTACTGACTCCTACTTATAATAGGTGGGAGAGTCTATTATCTAGACAAGGTGTCTTTCACTATAACAGCAGGCCAGGCATTGTGATCTCTGCACCACTTCAACCTCTTCTGAATGCTGCGAGTGGAGAGAAGAGGTTTCCTTACGGCGGCTCTTCCATGATATGCAGCCTTATGGAGCTCACGACGAACAGTTTTAGTAGAAAGTGGACTATTCAGATGATTATTCAACTCAGCAGTCACTTTGGGTGCAGTAGTCCGATGATTTTTTGCCACATTGCGTTTCAATACACGTCGGTCCCTGTCAGTAAGCTTGCAAGTCCAGCCCGAATTGCTCCGGTTGCTGGAAATGTTGCCCTGTTTCTCGAATTGCGTCATAGTGTTTGATATGGTAGCTCTTGAAAAACTAAACAGTTCAGCAACCTCAGTGATCGAGGCTCCTGCCATGCAAACTCCAACAATTTGCCCTTTTTCGAACTCGGAGAGGTCACGCATTTAGCTAAAATTTTACTAAATTCTAAAAATAAATAAGACAAAGCCATTAGATTAAATAAATGAACGTATTTACAATAGATATAACCTGAAATTATAAAGTTTTAGTTAAATTCTTAATATAATAGGTCTTTGAAATATAGGAGTGGAATTTGTACCTGTTCCAATTAGTTTGTCCAATCCCTGTATGCATATTAGATCAATCAATAGGGTTTTATAAATATTTAAAATAAAAGCAGATAATATAAACTTTAATTTATATAGCATATTTCTCATATCCTGAAAGTTTTACCAATGTTAGTTGGTTAATAGTAATTTTATTGTGAAAACATTAATTTTCATTATAGACTCTGACATAGTGTACTGACTGCTAAAGCAGATGGCGGATTGTGTTGTATTTACAAAGGATATGGGGTATTGTGTTTAGAGAATGTTTGCCTACTTTGAAAATCAGCATTTGAAATCCTGTGTTTTATCTGGTCTCTGCATATTGAATAGTGGCACCAAACAGATACTGAGACAAATATTAGTAGTTTTTAGAAGTTTCCAGCAAAAAACTGGCTTTCAACTAAATATTCAGTTTTTACAAATAAAAAGTCTTTACATATAGTCTTTACTTATAAAAATCTTATAAAAAGTCTTTACTTATAAAAAAAGTTTTTATTTATAATAAGTCTTATAAAATGTCTTTAATTATATAAAGTCTTTACATAAATTCTTTGCTTATAAAATGTCTTTAAATATATTCTTTGCTTATAAAAATCTTATATAAAGTTTTTACTTATAAAAAGTTTTTATTTATAATAAGTCTTATAAAATGTCTTTAATTATATAAAGTCTTTACATAAATTCTTTGCTTATAAAAGTCTTATAAAATTTCTTTACATATATTCTTTGCTTGTAAAAATCTTATAAAAAGTCTTTACTTATAAAAAAAGTTTTTATTTATAAGTCTTATAAAATGTCTTTAATTATATAAAGTCTTTACATAAATTCTTTGCTTATAAAAGTCTTATAAAATGTATTTACATATATTCTTTGCTTATAAAAATCTTCTAAAAAGTCTTTACTTATAAAAAAAGCGTTGAAAAATTTTTCACTGACCAAAAAACTGAAATAGAGTAATTCATTCTTTTCTCTTTACTTTGAATTAATAACTTGGCAAGTAAATCAATATCAGTTTTTATCACCAATAAAACAAGTAAGTTTCCTGTCTTCGGTCTGCTACATTTTCTTATGTCGACGTGGCAATCTCTTTCAAACAAAACTCCAATTTTAATATACCAATTACCAAGATATTCCTCGGTAACATTATCCCTAGGTTCTTTTTTGTAACATTTTTAGCAAGTCCAAAAGGAATTTTTATATCTTGTTTCTCTGAGAATTTTGTCAAAATTAGTACGGACATTTTACAACATCATAAAACAGATTCGCAGAGTAATAATAATTTTTACCCTGTAAAGCGTTTCTTTGACTTTCTCTATGCAGTCATTTCTAACACTAAAATGTGTTCTAATACGATTTGCCATTAAGAGCGCATCAATAAATATCATATTCTTCTGCAGCCAAAATATGGTCGTCATTGACTGGTTCAATATTGATTTTGGCATGTTTGATTTAATTCATTTGTAACCACTTATTTTATTTTAAATGCATTAATTATTATAGAGAAAGTAAAAGATTAGTCCCATAATAGACCAAAAACTATACTTTGAAAATAGTCAAACATAATCAACACGGCGAACCTAATTAACCACTTCAAGTGTTGTGCTATTTAAGTGGAATGAATCAAAATGATGTGCACAGTTACTTATACGCATATATGTATTGCAGTACATGTGGACTATTTTCTTATTTTAAATAAGGTATATTTAGGTAGCAGTAATCCATCGGAACAATTTTTGTTAAATTCAAATGAAAAGATCTGCTTGTTTAATTTTTAAATACATTTTTTTCCAATTTTCGAAGAAGATGCTACACGTCAGAATCCAAATGGTGGGTAAATTGTTTGAAGTTCAGGTTTGTTCAAGTTCTTTCAATAATTTTATTCATTATTAAGAAGTGACTGTTGTCAGAATGGTAGAAGATTTTAATGGCTTCATCTTAGGATTTTCACATAGCTGGAATTTGAATAAGTCCAAACAGACGGCATGTGTTAAAACGGACTAAACAGCATCGGAAAAAACATATAACAATAATAATTAGTATTATTATATTTCCTTTGGTTTTTTTGGTGTGTACTCATTTATTCCTGGTTTCCGAATAGAAACCTAAGGTCAGAAATGGCATCATGCCATTTTCGACAAAGCAGTGTAAAAAAATAAATTCACATGTATTTTACATAGATAAAGCCATTCGTAAAAGCGTGAAACGCAAGGTCCCAAACTAATATCCATAGAACTATATATATATATATATATATATATATATATATATATATATATATATATATATATATATATAAATAGATAGATAGATAGATAGATAATATTAGTGGTAAAAATATATAAATATATATACATACATACATACACATACATATATATAAAAAATAATTCCAAGAGAATAGAATCCAGGTAGAACTCAATGTCCAGGACAGAGTAAGGATATATATATATATATATATATATATATATATATATATATATATATATATATATATATATATATATATATATATATATATATATATATATATATATATATATATATATATGCGCATTCGAGTAATTTTAAAATATGCTCTTCAGCAGGCAGGGTTCGAACCTTCATGTCTCCCTTTTCAAATACGAGTATTCACTAAAAATGACTTTGAAGTAATATATATATATATATATATATATATATATATATATATATATATTAATTGATTTAAAATATGGTTTTATCGCTACACAGCTTTCTTTTTATTTATATATATATATATATATATATATATATATATATATATATATATTACCAATTTGTGACTGACTGGTGAGGATAATTCTAAGGTGGATATTAATTCAAGGAGAGCTCAATGTAAAATACAGAGTATAATAATAACAATAATAATAATATTCAAGAAGAAAACCTTAAAGATTCTTTTCGGTTATAATTTATTTCGTGAATATCACTTAATATTAATCTCTTCAGATCGAAATTCTTTTAGTAAATGTAGACAATTTCCCGGAACTGATGTACTAGATTTAGAGGGCGAAGAGAAAGCAAGCGAAGAAAGAAGGAAAGGAAGAAGGAAAGGGACAGATGGCCAAGTTCTTTTTAAAAAGTGAAATAGATGGAGGTTGAAGAAAGGAAAGGGAACAAGGAAGAGATGAATGGATAGTAGCAAGCCTAAAATAGACTGACCGGGCCAAATTTTTTTCTCATTAAAGAGTGGAACTTAGTACATCGTGTTATACAGCAAATTGACATATATTACCTGTTATTTTAGGCCGGACAAATCAACACAGTTCCAAATTTCTTAGTCTAATAAAGGGAAACCTTAATACAAATAATAAATATAATAACGATAACGATATTAAATATAAATGAAGGGATTTTAAATACAGATAAACAATAAAAAATTTTTAAAATCCGATTAAATGATATATGGATAATAATACAAAAGTTGTTAATTTAGAATTTTAAATGTTGTATGCAACGGTAAGACAATCATATATCCAACTACATATAAAAAACATAAAACTGCGTGATACGCAATACAAACACACATGCACACATGCGCATACCCGCACACACACAAATATATATATATATATATGTGTGTGTGTGTGTGTGTGTGTGTGTGTGTGTGTGTGTGTGTGTGTGTCATAGATAGATACTAACTCAAATTTTCACGCAATTTGTTGAGTTTTAATTCAGACCCTTACTGTAATTAAATCATTCCTTACAAGGACTTACATTTTCCTCTCGGTAGAATTAATGCATTTCAAAGATACATGCCCCGACTTTATTTAATTAATTCTATATTGTTTCCATTTTATGCTATTATAATCTATTTTGAATGGCCTGTTTTGTTCCGGAACTAAAAGAATTCAAGCTAAGTATATGAGTCGGCTCCTGTCAATGACTGCTTCAGAATGGAATGAATGCCATCTTATTGATGTTTTCAACGCCACTCTATGCGATAATTCATTTTCCTGTGGCATTTAACGAAAATCTCTTTAATGCCATTTTCGCCGCTCGCAAAATGGCCATGTCTTCTGGGCTACTGGCAGAACACACCTGACAAGCAAATGATCTCGTTATATATTAAATAATAAATAGGAATTTACTATTTGATATACATATATGCACAGGTAAACAAAATTCTAACATGAAGACTCATGAACCATTTTATGCACTAAAACGTGCCGAAGAGAGTATTCTACCGATAACTATCCTAAGCATTATTATTGTAGTAACTCGTAGAATTTTCTTCTGTGTATCATGTCCATCCAGAACGTAGCCGATCATGTCTTTGCACAATTTCGTATCTTCTGTAGCTCTTACTAAGGTTTGTCTTTTCGCCATCTCTCAAGTTCGTATTCTGTCATTTATTTATACAAGCTCGTTACGCCGGTTACTCGCTGTTTTTGTCTGTCTTTCATGCATTCGGTATGTCATATGAGTGTCAAATTTTCTAATCCTTCTTTTCTCATGTTTTCAAGAAATTTCAACTGCCATTTCCTGATTCTAAGCATACGTCTCTTTTTGTTTCCAATTATATTTAAAATTTCATCGTTTCTCACATGTTCCGTCTATGGTGTTCTTAGCATCCTTCTCAAGTTCCCTCTTTGTATGTGTGGGAATCGTCCAGCATTCACCGCCAATCAAAAGAACTGATATTACGAAGCGGTTTGGCGCTTTTCGTTTTTCATGAAATTTTACTGTTTCTTAATATTTGGTTCTGCTTTTGAAAGGCTTCTTTTACTCGGGGATTTCAGAATCACATTTTTCTAATCTCATTTTTCGCAGATTTCTTAGAGTTCCTTCCATAATTGTGTTTTTTTTTAGGTTTTTTATTCATTTATTTACTTAATTATTTACTGGCATTCTTATCACTTCACGCCTTCTTTTCTATTTTCATCTCTATTTTCTTTTGGGACAACGAATTATCTGTCAATCCTTATCTTTACCACAGTTTTTCCCACGTCCATCTCTCTCTCTCTTTCTCACTCTCTTTCTCTCTCTTCCCACTCACTCTGCTTCTCACTCTTTCTATCTCTCCATCTCTCTCTACCTCTTTCACTCTCTATCTCTCCCTATGTCTTTTTGCCCCTCTCTTTCACTCTCTCTCTCTTAGTCTGTCATATCATACTCTTATCTTATCTTATTCATATCCTTATCTTTACCACAGTTTTTCCTACGCCCATCTCTTTCTGTCTCTCACTCGCTCTTTTTCTTTATCTCTCTCTTTCTCTCTGTCTTCCTTCTCTGTCTCTCTGTCCCTCACTCTCTTTCTCTCTCTTCTCACTCTCTCTGCCTCTAACTCTCTTTCTATTTCTCCCTATCTCTCACTCCCCTCCCTCCCTCTCTCTCTCTCTCTCTTTCTCTCTCTCTCAGTCTGTTCATATCATACTCTTTAGTTCATATTTCCCAATAGCACCGGCTTACGGCCATATCACGTTGAAACGCCGGTTCTCGTACGATCACCGAATTTAAGCAAAGTCGAACTCGTCAGAACTTAAATGTGTGACTTATGAATACCAGGTGCTGTAAGCTTAAGTGTGCGGGTGGTGTAACTAATAACGGCCCGGAATAAGAAATTGGAGAACTGAGTTCCAATTCCAGTCGGGTTCGTTATATTCACTTACTCACAAATATCGTTAGGGAAGATATGAATCCAGCGCTTCTCTCCCAGCTGTGGGTTAAATAGTAGAAATTGTATCAGAAAATCCTTATTACCGTCAAAACAATTCTTACAATCTAAAAATATGTTCTGGCTTTAAATAACCTGCAAAAGGTTGATAAGCCGTAAAAAACAAATCCATCAATCAATAATCCCGCTCAGGAATATCAGGTGCTGTAGACTTGGATGTGCATGTGGTGTGATGGATAACGGCTCGGATATGGAAATCGGAGCGCCAAGTTCCAATCCCAATTGGGTTCGTTACTCGCAGATACTCTTAGAAAAGGTATGAATCCAAGTTTTCTTTCACCAGGTATGGATTAATTAGTATGACTTATATCAGTAAATCATTATTATTTTCAAAGAATTCTTATAATCTAGAAATATTTTCTGGCTTTAAATAACTTGAAAAAAGGTTGATAAATCGTAAAAATAGCCAAATCAATCAATCAATAATCCCAATAGCGCCAGTAGTTGGTATACAAGCCGACGTATAAAATAGCACAATTGATAATGCTTGCAAGCCATAATCATTTAGAAGACTGGCGCCACACAACCTGATACACACACACACACACACACACACACACACTATTTCGTATTGTTAAGCCAACGCTATGAAATACCTATACATCTCGGCCTTATCTATCTCGGTCTAACTATTAGTTTCAAATATTTTATATTTTTCGCTCTCCTACCCCAATATGTTTAGATCCATTTCGCTCTCATGTTCCTTGGAATTATCATGTCTCAATTGCTTTTACTCCTAAAACTCACTCTGAGCAAAGATCAAATCTTACAAGGAAATAGGAACAGAAACGGCATATTTCCTCCTTCATCTCAAAAACAAAACCGTAACATATTTGATCAACATCGAATTTGCAAATAAGAAATATCTCCATCTTTTCGTGATGACTCATCTGTGTAAAGACAGAATTTGTGACAAAATTTGAATATTTTGTAATAGGAAACCCGGTAGTATTGAGTAAAACACAAAATTAATGTTGGCATCGTGTGAATCTAATCAGGCCTTCCGTCTATACCTTAAACGGTAGTTCATGTTGATATAAGTTTCGAGCGTCCTGTGTATGACGTTAAACTACATCCGCGTCCTGGGTAAGACGATAAACTACGTCCAACAGCAAGGCCTCTGATCAGGAGGTTTTGAGGAGCGTGGAACCACCTCTTAATTACTGATGTTCCCAGGTCCTAACCCGGGATGGTAGCACTTGTGGTAGCACTTGTTAGGGTCCCAACTATGGGCAAATAGTTGACCCCCAAACTGGGATCGAATCACTATGAAAGTGTAAAAATAGGTTTTAATACCAGAAATACTTTGTAAAAAAATTATTGCCAGCAATAAATCTTTGAAGAAAGAATTATTGCCAGCAATACACTTTTGAAAAAAAATATTAACAGCTATACATTTTTGAAAAAATATTACCAGAAATAGATTTTTTGAAAGAAAAATATTACCAGAAATAGATTTTTTGAAGGAAAAAAAATATCACTAGCAATACATTTTTGAAAAAAATAATTGCTAGCAATAAAAATCATCTCGGCATTAAATAACCCATTGAGGTTAATATGCCTTAAACAAACCAAACCAAACCGTGGTGGTAGCACATGTTAGGGTCCCAACTATGCGCAAATAGTTAACCTCCAAACTCGGGTCAAAACACTATGAAAGTACAAAAATACATTTTTATAGTAAAAATACCAGCAATAAATTTTCATAGTCAAAAATTAGCAGCAATACAATTTTGTAGAATAAATTACTAAGGCTCCCAAGAAAATTAAATCTCGGCATTAACATGTTGGCTCCCACACGGCCCACCGGAGGGTCGTGGTGGTATGTCTGGAGGGCCCTCACGACCCTCCGGTGGATCGTTTTCCAATTTTGTTTTCTATGAGGATTATTGGAATTCTATGATTGATTGCGTACTCCAGAATCACATTTATTCAAAAAAAAATTAATATTTTTGAATAAAGAAAATAAGAGTTAGAGTCAATGTAATACTTGTATATTGGGAAATTTCCAACGACCCACAGGTGGGTAGTGTGATACTCTGGGTTATAAAATGGACACAGGGGTAATAAATACTACCTGTGATATCCTTGCTTCATATACGAAACAATGTTAAAACATGTTAAAACAAAGTTGTTTGTAGCAAAATTAATTAAAATATAGTGTTAGGCTCCTGGAAGAGAGCCAACGTGGTTAAATGACCCATGAGGAGTTGTTAGGCCGCTAAACAAACAAAGAATAATTTTCATTGAAGGATTTCAATACGCGTTGGTGTTAGTCCATGAAGACACACATGAACTCCTTTCGTTCAAATAGAGCGGTTTGAGTCGTTAAATCGTGGGCCTCCGACTATCTGAATGACCATTTTAGAGAATTGCTGCAAATGTTAGACGTGACACGTCGGAGGTGCTTCGCTAATGACAAAAGCGTAAAACAACTGTTGCATTTTGAATTACCACAGTGAATTCTAAGAGGATTACATCTTTTGGTTTGATATCTGAGTCTTCGTCCTGTTTAATCATGTGAGTCAATAGAAAATGTTTTGTTTCATATACCAAACCATTGTAAAATTCTATTTATGAAAATGTTATTAATTGCTAAGCTTCGGGTTTTATTTGATATTTTTGTTACGTATCTTATGCTTCTATGTGCCACGTTCACAGATGATCAGGGCTCTCCACAACTTCCTATCTCGTGTGGCTATTAGTAGTTTTTTCTCCCTTTGCTAAGACTACCGCCCTCGTTCCGCCATCCATTCACACGTTCGTCAGCAAAATGGCGCGATTCCTTCCCCTATCTTTCTTGCCCTCAATATGCCCTGTGAAGGTGAGGTTTTTCAATCACCCGGTCCTAATTATGCGTCCAAGAAATCTCAGCTACCTCTTTCTGAGTCTGAGCATGTGTTCATTCTGTTACCATTTTCTTTAAGACTTTCTTGTTACTTAATCGTCCGTGAAATTTTACTCTGTTTTGTGATGTCAACGAACACTCGTTGCCACTTTTGTGATGCCAACGAATACTCGTTGTCACTTTCGTAATGCTCGTTGTAGTAGAGACTTTGTAATCGCAGATACACACTATTAACGCCGTTAAACAATACTGGTGTCAGACGGCTTCGAATAAAACTCGCACTAATAGTACTTGCTCGATAATATTCGCTCGAATAGTAACCACCGAATAGTAATCCGTATAGTGATGATATTCACTAACCTCCCTACGAGGTCGCTTGTGGTACAAGGCCGAGTTTATTGTGGGGTATCCAAGCCCGTAGGCCCGGGCAAAAATGGCCCGTAGACCCAGTAAAAACGGGGTCGGGTAGCTGTCTACCACCCCAGACGAGACTCTGTCCTTTGGTATAGCCTGCTCTGGGTTCCTTTCTGCACAGAGGCAGAGAGTTTGACCAGCACACACCTTCGAAGTAATCCGGATGGTGATCCATTAGACGCCACGCTAATTCCCGTATATACATATCCTTTACCTTCACGTGATCTACTTATTCAAAATGGGATCGCCTGTGTTTGCTCTCTGGTGATGTATGTCCAAACTGCAGCGTCGGCAGCGACACTTTATTCCTATATGACACATTACAAAATTGGCAACGAGTGTTCATTGACATCACAAAACTCTGTAGAACCAGATTTCCACTAATTCTAGTGTTTTCCTCGTCAGTAGCGAGATTGTCCAGCATTCACTGCCATATAAGAGGATAACCATTTTTTCAATTACACCATTAAAAAATCAATTTGCCAATTTTCCTTTTTGTACTTTCTTTCTTAAAACAAGTTCAGGTGAAACTACATGAAGGTTTAAACGCCAATACTGTCTTTGCATTGACGCTAATTCTTAATAACTAATTGAGTTTTGTGTGTGTGTGGTATCAGTGATCTAACGCTAATACTGATTTTCTGTTTCTTTTCTTTCTACAGCCATAAAATTCCAGAAAAGAATGTCCTCTTTGGTGCCAATTTTCTATGTCCTTCTACTGTTGGTTCCATTTCACACGGAAGCTTCTCAGCAAGAAAATTGGCCTGCAGAATGGTGGTAAGAGTTCGATTTACTATAGCTTATGTCTGGAACAGGCTGGATAGATTCTGTTGTTTTGGGTTACGAATCGTAAATGCTTCGGATCTGAATCGTATTTTTAATGATTCTTCAAATAAGGAAGAATAAAAGAGACATAAGTTCGATTTACCTTTAGAATATTCAATATTGATAAGTTCTATAGATATCGATTACCTTTATTTTTATAGCGATTTTCCAAGCGTAGCTCAGATGTGGCACATGGCCGAAAGCAGGGGGGTCACCTAGTGACTACTACTCAGTCGTAATTGTTCTAGCGAGACAAACTCGCTAACCACTACACCGCCTCGAGGTGCCCATTTTTTTGCTCAGGGGTTATTGTTATTCATTATACCAGGTTAAGGTGCCCTAATTACCTTTATTTTTATATAATGCTTTTGATTCCATATGCATTTTTCATATGCATTTTTCATATGCATTTGGAGAAAGAAAATAGCCAAACAGATGAAAAAACAAAAGCAAACAAAAACAAGCAAATGGTTAAATTGAAATGATTGCCACCGGTGGGACCTCTATTGCCTAATCAGAAAGGCGGTTGTCATAGGGTTCCCGAGGGGGGAAAAGATGAAACTTTGAGTTTCATCAGAGGTTTAATTGCTTAGAATGACGATGTGAGATTTGTTTTATTCACTTAGAATGGCGATGTGAGATCGGGGGATAAAAAGCAACTGTAGTTACGATAGAAGCAATACTAAATGAAAAACATAATAAATTTTGTTTTGCAGTTAATGTCATTCCGAAGTAATGTTCTTTGGGAAGGCATGAACGTAAAGATAGTTCCACATGTATACACACGTATATAAATGTTGCATTTCATATATAACCTAACAAAGGAAGATTTGATGCTTTTCAATAAATCTTCTTAAAAAGCCCAATATATATATATATATATATATATATATATATATATATATATATATATATATATATAATCATTTATTCGAAAATTATCACATGACAATGTTATAAAATCACTACAAAAATAGCCATTTTGTTTCAACACTTCTGGTGACCAGAAGAGTTGAAACAAAATGGCTATTTTTTTAGAGATTTTATAACATTTTATGTTATAATTTTCGAATAAATGATTATATAAGAAATTTTCTTCTTCATTTATTCTTTTAAGAATAGTATTTGTTGGTTATTGGAATTTATTCCGTATACACCAATGCTATACTTGGTTATATATATATATATATATATATATATATATATATATATATATATATATATATATATATATATATATATATATATATATAGGTAGTAATCCGTTTGTAATCCAGGCGAGTCCTCTTAACACAACATAAAATTTGAAATATGTTAAAACCAACTCACAAAAGAGGGCTCCATGTTTATTTTCATTAAACAGAGCAAATTTTCTTTACAATTGGAATTAAGATACCTTTAGTAAATGACCATTTTCACCTACGAATTTTGATTTTAAAATTCGCAGGATTTTTCAAACTGTTTACGGTATCAGTTTATTGTTCTTTCCCGTTTTCGTTAATTTCCGTGAATTCCCGTCAAATTAAATTTTGACCGAGTGACCATTAGGATGCAGGTCCGTTCATCGGTCTCCCCCTCCCAACACCTAACCAGGCTCTCCTATCTCCATAATATGTTTCCAGTAACGATGCCTTCTTCTTCTCCCCTTACCTCCCAATAGGTCCCCAATAACATACTCTCTCTCTCTCTCTCCAAATAAACAGTAAATTACAAACTGATACCATAAGCAGTTTGAAAATTCCTGCGAATTTTAAAATTAAAATTCGTAAGTGAAAATGGTCATTTACTAAAGGTATCTTAATTCTAATTATAAAATATATATATATATATATATATATATATATATATATATATATATATATATATACACACACATATATATGTATATACACACACATATATATATATATACACACCACACACACACACACACATATATATATATATATATATATATATATATATATATATATATATATATATATATATATATATATATATATATATATATATATATATATAAAAGGTTAATGGTCGGAGTTGAATTAGACCAGGAAACAGTATTATTAAAATGCGTTCAATACTGTACACATATAAAAGATAAAAATTTAACATGAGGAGCTTTTAAATATAAAAAAAATTAGATCAGCCGATTCCTCTACCTTCGTTTCAACCTTTTGGTATCTTCAGACGATTTTTGGTCAATTGATTTCCTAACGATTTATTTAAAAAATAATAATAAATTATGAACGCTATGTTTTACAAAAAAATAATAAATAAATAAGCGCACGACGTGAGGTGTGGTAGAAGGTGAGAAGGATGAGGAGGGGGAAAAACAACTGTATTGGAAATATATCGATGGGGGATTAAATGAAATATACATACTTTCTTTTCATCGCACTTCATATGAACTCAAAAGGAACTTTTTAGTATGTATACAATGAGACATAATTTTCGATCTCACATTCAAAGGGATTTTTGGTCTGGAAATGATATTATATTAATTTTTCTTGTTGACAATAGTTGCAGAGGTTACTATGATTGCTGTAAGGTTTTGCTTCTTTTTTTTTTAAATTTCCAGTTTTAAAATAGCAAAAACTTACAACAGTCATAGTAACATCTGAAACCTTTGACAACAAGAAAAATTAGCTCCCCCTAATCCTCACCTTATTTATTTATTTATTTTTTGAAAAAATATAGCGTTCATATTTTTTTTTTAAATAAAGTGTTAGGAAATCAATTGACGGAAATCGCCTGAATAAAACACGGTTCTGAACATAGATAATTCTTATTTCTAAATAGGAATTAAAAAGAAAATGATTGTTCCTCAGTTTAGTGAAAAAATGTGAATAGTTACAATAAAATTATTATCTTAAATGTACGTATATATTCTAGCAATAAAGTTTTTTTTTATATATAAAATACGTTTTATTCCACGAATTGTTTTAAATGTAATAATATAGCTCATTTTACTTATAGGCCAGAACAAGAACAGCAATCTCTTCGAGAACATCTTGTACCACTACAGACATACAATGACCATGTTGTCCCTCATTTTATCCGATATTTAATCCCAGGTATGACAAGGTAAGAAATGATACATATATTATGCAGGTTTATACAGAGAGTGAGAGAGAGAGAGAGAGAGACGCGCGCACGCACACACACACGCGCGCGTGCGCACACACACACACATTCTACATATATAAATATATGCACAAAACACACGTATATATAATTCTGGAAGAAAGTTCTTAATAAGCAGTATGCATTTAAGTATCTGCGTGTGTGTGTGTGAATACAATTTAATAGGGATTCTTTTCAAGAATAAAGATGAAAAATTTGGTTTGAATTAATTGAATTTTCTAAAAACATCAGAATTAATACAGTTCACACATATAGTTTTCTGTTGCACACACACACACACACACCCACTCACTCACTCACTCACCCACCCACTCACACACAAACACACTCACTCACTCGCTCACTCACTCACCCACTATCACACTCATACTACGGAGTAATGGATTGTGGCTCGGGTTGAGGAATCGGAGAGCCGAGTTCGAATTCCAGTTTTATTCTTATTCTCCACAACCCTCTCAGGGCCAGCTGTGGGTAAATAGCAGGACAGACCGGGTTCTATAGAACCTTTGGTCTAGGAGAAGGACAACTTTGAATTCAAAACCTGCGTGGGGTCGTTCGTGGACCTTGTGACACGTGGTGCACCAGGTCTCTGTGTTCGGCCCTTCAAAACAAAAAGTGTGTTTGTACGAGAAAGTACAGCATATATATATATATATATATATATATATATATATATGTATATATATATATATATATATATATATATAATTATCAAGAGAAACAATAGTCTATAAATTAACTAATAAATTTTAAAGTGACTTATCTCTTGACCGAATTTTCGCGGATAACTACTTACTCTCATGAGCGGTGTTATACTAAACACAGAAACTAGACAAGGAATACGTCAGCGGGGAGAGATTTATTAGAACAATTCCCATGGAAATAATTACAGAAAAGACAAAGGTAAGCCACGTCACGGCAATGGAAAATGGGACTGAAGCCGAGATGCCAGGTCAGGACCGATAACATTACAGTTCCTTTGTAATTTGTCGAGAATCTCGGAGAAAGATAACAGGAGCACCAAACTAGATATGGCAGCAATATTCAATACACAGACGAGGTAATATATATATATATACGAAAATTTCTCAGAGATAAGACAATCTTTATAAATCTCTGTAGATAAGACAATCTTTATAAATATAAATGACAATAGGAAAACACTATTAATTGCTGACGCGTTTCGTCCAATGCTAAGAACACTCTGTCTTTTGATTTTATTAATTTCCTTGTTTAATTAAATTCATTTCGTTTTTTGCTTTGAGAATGTCCACATTGGACAAAACGCGTCAGCAATTAATAGTGTTTTCCTATTGTCATTTATACAGATATATATATATATATATATATATATATATATATATATATATATATATATATATATATATATATATTATTATTATTATTATTATTATTATTATTATTATTATTATTATTAATAATAATAATAATAATAATAATAATAATAATAATTAAAGAGAATCAAACACTTAAAATCACATATGTAATAATTTTTATTTCATGATACCTGATTTTGTTTGTAGACCTTGAAGATTGAGAGCTGGTTTTTTGGCGCTCTCATGGAATATAATTTATTACCTATGGGATTTTAAGTGTTTGATTCTCTTTAATTAATAATAATTTTGCTCTGTCTTTTGACATAGAGCTCTCCCTGGATCTATATCCTCCTGGAAATTCCATACGGATTACCATATTGTTTTATGACAATCATTTACAATATTAAAAGATTACTATCATAAACTGTTATATTTTAAATAATTTTTTTATGTACTTTCTATGAATGTGTTTTTAAATATACGATTTAACTCATATTAAATCCCTAAATTATTTGTAAAAGTGTTAAATATTTAAATTGCTAGCAAACATCAAATTAATTTCCTCGGTGATTTATTAAACATTTAAATTACTATCAAACATTAAAATCTGTTTTTTTACATAAATTGCTAAAAATTACCACCCCCTCTTCTTCCTTCGTAAAACCTAATTACAGCTTCTTTCTCTTTTCTTCCCCACTTCTTTCTTTCTTTTTTCTTTTTCTTTTTTCTCTCTTCTCCCCCTTCCCTTTCAAGATATCACTTCCGTTAAGTTAACCGATTAAATAGGTCAATGTCTGGTCCCTCCTCCCCTAATACTAAGTATGACAGATAGAAATATTAAAATAAACCCTCTCTAAACTCGATCATGTCTATCGCACCACTCCTCACTACCCTCTCTGTTAAATTACATAAACTTAACACTACCCGTCAAAAGTGTAAATGTTCATTTCATTTTTCGTTTTACCTTTGGAAGTGAAGTCTGATGATCCAGCGTCCTTTAAAAGGTTATGGTGAAATAAATTATTACATGGAGCCTTAAAGTGGTCTGTTTTCTTTAAATATATATATATATATATATATATATATATATATATATATATATATATATATATATATATGTATATATATATATATATATATGCAGAAATATAGTCTTAAAGTGTGCTATATTTATGGGGTAAAGTGCTCAATATCAGAGATAGAGCGTGTGTAAATATAAAAGTGGACATGGAAGTCAGCACTTAGAGGCGACAGTCTGTTTCATGCTAGTGCAATCGTCAGGCGACTAGTGCTGTTATTTTTCTCGGCTATTTATATAAGGGTCAGTGGTGCATTATGGGTAGTCTATTTTGGCGGTTACTTTTACCGGAAGTGGCTTATTTGTTTATTTATTTATGTCAAATTGTTTTGCTTGTTTTTTGTTTGTTTTTTTATTTTTATTTTTTATCTTATATATTTATTTATTTATTCTTTTATTTTGATCGGTGTTTTTGGTTAACGTAGTAAAAATTTGTTTATATAGCTTATTGTTGGTAGTCTATAATGGCCGTCATTACCGGAAATCGCTTGTTCGCTTATTTATTTGGGTCAAATTGTTTTGCTTGTTTTTATTTATTTTCATTTTTATTTTTATTTTTTTTATTTATTTTTCATTTTTATTTTTTGTTTTTTTTTATATAAGATAAAAAATAAAAATGAAAATAAATAAAAACAAGCAAAACAATTTGACCCAAATAAATAAGCGAACAAGCGATTTCCGGTAATGACGGCCATTATAGACTACCAACAATAAGCTATATAAACAAATTTTTACTACGTTAACCAAAAACACCGATCAAAATAAAAGAATAAATAAATAAATATATAAGATAAAAAATAAAAATAAAAATAAAAAAACAAACAAAAAACAAGCAAAACAATTTGACATAAATAAATAAACAAATAAGCCACTTCCGGTAAAAGTAACCGCCAAAATAGACTACGCATAATGCACCACTGACCCTTATATAAATAGCCGAGAAAAATAACAGCACTAGTCGCCTGACGATTGCACTAACATGAAACAGACTGTCGCCTCTAAGTGCTGACTTCCATGTCCACTTTATATATATATATATATATATATATTATAATATTTTTTTATCATAATAGATTATAATAAAAACATTTTACATTGCTATACAAAAGCTTTCAAAAGTATTGAAACATGAAAGTTTTGTGTATCGATGTAAAATATTTTATTATAATCTATTATAATAAAAATATTATAATAATATTTACTCTACTTTGTATTTAGCACTTTTTTAAAAATAAGTAAATGCTAGGAACTGTGGATTTTTACTCCATCTGTTCTTTCTCTTATATATACATACATATATATATATATATATATATATATATATATATATATATATATATTCCCGCCAAAATAATAGTTAGAACAAACTACAACAATCAACCCCAAAATTGAACAAATAGCTTTAATTATCTTCCCAAACAAAACTATTAAATAAGCTATATAAACAAATTTTTACTACGTTAATAAAAACACCGATCAAAATAAAAATAAAAAAATAAATAAGATAAGATAAGAAATAAAAATAAAAATAAAAAATAAAAAAAAAAATAAAAAGAAGCAAAATAATTTAACCCAAATAAATAAATAAACAAATAAACGACTTCCGGTAAAATAACCGCTAAAATAGACTACCCACAATGCACCACTGACCCGTATATATGAATAGCCGAGAAAAATAACAGCACTCGTGGCCTGACGATTGCATCTAGCATGAAACAGACTGTCGCCTCTAAGTGTTGACTTCAATGTTCACTTTTATATTTACACATGCTCTATCTCTGATATTGAGCAATTTATCGCATAAATATAGCACATCTTAAGACTATATTTCTTCATATATATATATATATAGATAGATAGATAGATAGATAGATAGATAGATAGTCTGACGATTCTTCAACTTGAGGGTGAAAGTCAATTTGCTTTGGTTTTATTTCTTATTCTTCTTGCCTTTCATAGGCTCTACTTCATATTGAGCATGTTTTATTAGCAGCTTAACTACAGTTGAATCTTACCAACTACTATTGCATTTTGTTATACATGTGTGTGTGTGTGTGTGTGTGTGTGTGTGTGTGTGTGTGTGTGTGTGTGTGTGTGTGCATATTGGCGAAAAAGTTCAAGACCCCACAGACAAAAATGAACATTTCTCTAATCCAATATTTGTCAGATTTAATCCATTTCCTATTATATATATATATATATATATATATATATATATATATATATATATACATATATATATACACACACACACACACACACACACATATATATATATATATATATATATATATATATATATATATATATATATATATATGAAAGTGAACATAGAAGTAAACACTTATTGGCTCTATGTGTTGATTTCTATGTTCACTTTTATATATTTACACTCCCTCTATCTCTGATATTAAGCACTTTATCCCATAAATATAGCACATCTTAAGACTATATTTCTTCATATATATATATATATATATATATATATATATATATATATAGTTTAAAAATTGATATATTTATGTGGGAAGAGTAATTCATATGGAAGACAGAGCGTTTGTAGGTATAGAGGGGTGTATAAACACAGGAATCAGTAGGTATGATTTCTCGTTACGAAGAGAAAACTACTATGACAAAGAATAACTCCAGTTTTGTCTCTTCAGGTCATACCTGATTATGGCTCTCCACAATTTCCTGTCCTTCATAGTTCCTAATAAATTATGTCTTTTCCTATTTCTCCTAAATCTTGTTCCACCATCCCTTAAACTCACTAAATAAATTATGTCTTTTCCTCTGTCGCTCTTGCCCTGAATCCGTCCTGTGTCTACCAAATTTTCCAAACCCACTTTCCTCATTACGTACCATAGAAATTTCAATCGTCTCATCCTGATGTTAATAATAAGTTTCCTTTTTGTTTCCGTTTACTCTAAAAATTTGTCGTTGCTCTCATGTTCGGTCCATTGTATCCTCGGCATCTGTCTTTAGAACCTCATTTCTGTTGCTTCAAGTCTCTTCTTCATCTTTGAGATTTTTCACCATTCACTGCTACATAGGAAGACTAATATTACATAATAGTTCAATACTCTTTGTTTCTAACGATTTTTTTTTCTATTTCTTAATCCTCTGCTTAGATTTTGGAAGGCATCTTTGGATATCCCAATGCGCATTCGGATTTCAATGCCGCCCTTTCCGTCCTCTGTTAAAACACTTCCCAGATATTTAGTTTGATTTTGGCATCCCCAGTTTGTAATTTGTATTTGGGCACATCCTTTTCGCGTAAGTTGATCTCCATCTTAAACAATAGACTTAGATGGAATGAAGTGTCTACAGTAAACAGTAGACTACCATCCATTGGTCCTTAAGGGCATGGAATATGTCAACAACATTACGCACTATCTATCTATCTATCTATCAATCTATTTCCAAGCATAAAATAATTTTTGCTTGAAAATGCGATCTGTGGAACCAGAAAAAACACTTTACTGGAGAAATAAAATATAATCAATGGACCCTTAAGGTTTTCTGTTTCTTAAACTAATATTCGCTCTGGTTTGACATTGAGCTCCCTGGAATACATCCTCCTTGCGAATATCCATACAGATTACCAAACATTTCATTACCTACCTATATATATATATATATATACAAGTATATGATTGGTGTATACGGAATAAATTCCAAAAACCAACAAATACTATTCTTAAAAGTCTGCTCAGTACAAGGTAGAGCAAATATAATTATTTATTCGAAAATTATAACATAAATATGTTATAAAATCAGTGATTTTATAACACATTTATGTTATAATTTTCGAATGAATAATTATACATATATATATATATATATATATATATATATATATATATATATATATATATATATGCAAGTTTCATTAAAAACGACAGACAAGGTACTACGATTGAGCTTTTTATTTAATTTTTCTTGTGTTCGAACAAGAGCTTTCTTTACAGGACAAAGGGTGTGTAAGAACTGTCCAAATGTTTTATGTTTCCGAGCGCTTTCGGCTATACGTTTAGCCATTATCAGGACTCATGAATAATTACATCGGTTACACAACTACATGCTTATCCAGACGTCTTACGTTACACCTATCTGACCACAGCTCCATTAGATTAAAAATAATGAAGGCTTTAATAATAAAAAAAGAAAAGGCCAACTCTTAACAATATTAACTACGAACAAAGCCACGATGTGCTAACCGTATTCGGAAATTAAAAACATCCCTACTACACACTAAGACATACACATAATGCACACACTCAATTAAGCTGAAAAATCCAATCTTCCTTGATAATGGCTAAAGGTATAGCCGAAAGCGCTCGGAAAACTAAAACATTTGGACAGTTCTTACACACCCTTTGTCCAGCAAAGAAAGCTCTTGTTCGTACACAAGAAAAATTAAATAAAAAGCTCAATCGTAGTACCTTGTCTGTTGTTTTTAATGAAACATGCATAAACGAAGGATATATATATATATATATATATATATATATATATATATATATATATATATATAAGTTCTATGTGATCAAATGGTAGAATTAGTGATTTTGAGTTTCAGAATAGCTAAATTTAGAATACAAATACGACTTTCCCTATAAAATGAAGGAGTCTAATGTTTTATTCAGTATAAAATTATTTCTTATTTATTCTATTATTTATTGCGGTCTATTAGATCTACGAGGGGGTGCTGAAAATTTCATGAATTCACCTATTTCCCCAAATCTGTTTTTCTTTCAATTTTCGTCATCTTTTTTTTATTATTTTTCTTTGTAATTTGTCTATTTTTTTGTTGTTGTTTTGTTTTGTAATCGCTTATTAATCAGGCTGAAAACCTTTTCAAGACTGTAACGAAATATTTTAAATCTGATATTTTTATTTGTTTCCTTGAAATAACCAACTCTTCTCCTGGAAAGTAACTTTAAAACTCTCCAGCCTTCACTCCTTTCACAAAATATCTTGTCACACTCGAAGGAACTTAAGAGTTTTTAAAGCAATATAGACATTAGAAAGGATTGGTTTTAAAATGTCAATAATCAAATCGAGGAAAACTAACCTTTACACCATGAAAAAAAGATTAACATATATATATATATATATATATATATATATATATATATATATATATATATATCCATACACTTTCTGAACAGAGATAAATAGATAGATAGATAGAGATAATGAAAATACAAAGATAGATAGATAGATAGATAGATAGATAATGAAAATACAAAGATAGATAGATAGAGAGATAGATAGATAGATAGATAGATAGATAGATAGATAGATAGATAGATAGATAGATAGATAGATATTAGAGTGGGATAGAAACAAATATATAAAGAGAGCGAGATAGAAACAGATATAGAGAAGGTGAGATAGAAGCCGTTATATAGAAAGAGAGAAAGAAACACACACACATATACACACACACACACACACAAACAAACACACACACACACAAACACACACAAACACACACACACACACATACATTCAGTTGTATGGATATGAGTTTGTGACCCTGGGTTTCAGGCTTCTGCGATCAACAGACAAATTGGGTTATTTTTTAAAATCGAATCTAACAACTGAATATGTTAGCTCTATCATTGATATTCAGCACTTTCCAATAAATTCCGCGCATATATATATACATATATATATATATATATATATATATATATATATATATATATATATATATATATATACATATGTATATATATATATATATATATATATACACATATGTATATATATATCCGATGCATTGAGAACGAAAGTAATATATAAATTCTAACGTTCACAGCATTAATTCAAAAGAGGGCTCGATACCGATAGTAGAGCGATAATTATTTATTTATTATAATTTTATCATATAGACAAAAAAATGTGAGTAAACTGTTTTTGTCTATATGATAAAATTATAATAAATATATATATATATATATATATATATATATATATATATATGGTTTAAGAATGACAGTAGGAAAAAAGTCTTAGTTTTTGGCAACACGTTTTGTCTTCTGACTTTATCAAGGCAAAAATGAAAGCGAAATATTTTTGTTTTCATAGTTACATTAAATGCAAAATTTAAAAAGAGAGAGATGCTTTTGCATAAGCCTCTTTCTGGTTCATGTTCCTATTCCTTCCTATTGTCATCCTTAAAAGAATTTGTTATATCCAAAGAATTGTTCTGGGAATTTTATTATATTGTTGACATGGAAAAAAAAACTCTTTGTATAAAGGAAGTTAATATTAGCCAGGATGAGGCTTACACAAAAGCATCTCTTTCTTTTTAAATTTTGGATTTAATGTAACTATGGAAACAAAAACATTTCACTTTCATTTTTGCCTTGATAATGTCGGAAGACGAAACGCGTCGGCAAAAACTAAGATTTTTCCTATTGTCATTTTTATACCAATTTGTCTTATCCACAAAATTGTTCTGTGGAATTTTACTATATATATATATATATATATATATATATATATATATATATATATATATATATATATATATATATATACAGAGAGGGGATGCGAAAAAATATTTCTTTTTTTTTCAGAGAGTCAAAGAAAAGGTTTAATTAGATACAAAGACTTAAATTGTTTCCATTTCACTGTATTTTTGTACGCGATCAGTCGCCGAAGTTATTCTGATGAATACAAAAATTGATTAATTTGAAAACACCTCTCAGACCACCATAGGCCGTATTTTGTGCAGGCATGTGGCAGATTATACTAGGCTTAAAAATTGCGATAATTTTTCAGGAGAAACATTCATTAATTTCAAATCTAATCTCCTTCAAAGTTGGATCCTCTGACTTCAATGTGCTTGTTTTAGTTCCCCAGTGAAAGTGTCCAGGACCCTTGGTCGCAGCAACTTTTATCTTCTCAAGGTCTTCAAAATGATTGTACCTGGGGTTCTCCTTTAGCTTGTGTGAACAAATATATAAATATATATGAACTGGGATCAAATACAGATAAAATATGGATTGGAGAATCGTACAGAATGAGAGAATAAAGAACAAATTGGAAACGTTTAACAATCTAATATGATTAGATAAACATTTCCTACTTGTTCTTTATCTTATCATATATATATATATATATATATATATATATATATATATATAACCCGTCAAAAGTGTAAATGTTCATTTCATTTTTCATTTTACGTTTCACCTTTTGGAAGTGCAGTCTGATGATCCTACGTCCTTTAAAAGGGCTATGGTGAAATAAATTATTACATGGAGCCTTAAAGTGGCCTGTTTTTCTTTAAATACATACATACATATATATATATATATATATATATATATATATATATATATATATATATTCTAATGTGAATTTTCTAATATTCAAATATGAGTATCCACTACAAATAACGGAGTAAAAATCTATCGAATTGATAAATAAAATCTATTATCTTAGAAAATTACTTGGATACGAAACTGAGCAGATAGGACAATTTCGAAGAATTTAAAACGAGAAGGATTTCGCTTAAAGGCACGTTTCAAATTTTGTTTGATCGGTGAGGCCGCTTCGAGACCAAAACGGTTGAGGCTGCTCTTTGGTCGAACTGGAGAGTGCAGATTTTTCTTTAATGACATTTTTCGAATATTCAGGCCATTGGACGAAAATAAATAAATATACTGTTTTATAAATAAATGGATCGTCTACTCAAATGTGAGTATCCACTAAAATGACGTTTAAAGTCGTATATATATATAAGTAAATGTTCTGTTTATAATAAACAGTATTAAACAATATATTACCGGCCTGAATGTCCGAGAAATTTTCATAGAAAATATTCGTTCTTCGACAGGATTCGAACCTGCATCCTATATGGAACTGTCATTTAGCCTGACATGCCCTTAACTGATCGAACCACAAAGAAACGTTCGGTTAGCAAGGTCAAATTTACTGCTTATAAACTTCAATCTTCCATAACTCCGAATACTGATTTTCGTAATAGACAACTCCACTTGTTTTTGAAGATGGACGCAGATCAGTTTTTCTACTTACATTTGACTTTGTATAATACGCTGCTGCGCTTAGTAAATCTGCCTAAGAAGAGGCATCTTGAATAATGCAGCATTTTTGTTGAATTCTTCCATCTTATTTCTCTAACTATTACCATGCTCTCTTTTATAGACGCAGTAGCAGCGGCAACGGTGATTATGGTAACACGGTTGGTTTGCCGATCTCTACAAGAACGAGATACAGCCCAGATTTTGGCTACCAGACTCGCTATTCAGTAGCCGAGGATGCGGCACAGGATTCCTTATGTAAGTATTTCATGAAATTCCTGTTACTACTACTACTACTACTACTACTACTACTACTACTATTATTATTAGTTATTATTATTATTATTATCTTTGATTTCTACTCATTTCTTTCCGGGTCCCACCCAGAGACCTATGGTCAGAAATGGCATCATGACATTTTTCCACAAAAAACAAAAAAAACATATTTTACATAGATAAAGCCCTTCGTAAGGTGTGGGCTGTATTCGTGAGAACAATTTTTTTTTGTATTTCTTTAAGGCATGGGCTTCCAGGAATCCCTTCACTGAGTCTATTGGAATCTTTTCCAACCAATCTGAGGGCTCCAACTACAACAGGGATTGTTGATGTTCCCATGTACCATATTTTGAGATTTCAATTTCATTATTATTATTACTATTATTAGTATTATTAGTATTGTTACTACTTCTACTACTACTACAACTATTATTATTATTATTATTGTCATCGTTGTTGCCATCAACAGTGTATTTTTCACAATAATATTTACCCTGTTCAAGGCCCAAGAGCCACTAGAGGTAGAGGGCGACAGAGTAAGAGGTTCAGCTTATAGGGATATGTGGAGAAGTTAGCGGCTGACCCTAGGCATGAACAGTTTAAGATTGTACTGATCAAGGAAACCAGAACGCAGTGGTTCATGGGAAGAAGCTGCTCGAGTGGAACTTACATCTCACCAACGGAATACGAATGAATTCTCTGCAATGTGCCTGGCAATCGAGTCTTAGCCGTAAACGTTAAAACTGGTGGAACAAGAAATGTTGTTCGTTTGAACACATACCGTAGAAACAGCTACAGAGTAGCGTGAGGCTTGCCTCATTTCGTCTGTGGGAAAGGGGTTCTAGAGTGGGAATTAATTAATCACCCACAAGAACGCGGAGACTCTTTTGGACTATATCGAAACTGACAAGTGAAGACTGTCCAACTCTTACCCATATCTGAGAGTAGTACTCCATTTTCGGCCTGACCCGGCTCTTGTCAAGGTAGACGATAACAGGAGGGGATAGGTACTTACTGAAGCCATACAGGGAACCTACCATTTTCCCAACACCTTTCGTGATAGTATGTAAGAGTTCCACTTGATGTTTGGATTAAATCTCCATAGCCCCTCAAGGCAGGAGGCCACTCTGAAATGGCACTTATTTGTCGCGAGGGACGAAAATTTAGGGTTTGATGATGAAACGTCACTAGTTTGGTTTTCGTGGTTATTAATGTAACCAGCCAGTTTTTCCTCATTGAGCTGTTAATTCAATAAATAAAAATCCACATCAAATCCACAAATAAAAGAAACATGTAGATTACAAAAAATATCGTTTCATGTTGGTCGATCAAATTATCAGAAAAAAATATGTAACCTTTATTTTTTCGAATTTAATCATTTTTATCACATTTTAAAATATAATCGTTCATATAAGCTTAATATATGCACTGTAATTTGTCTTCAATTGTAAGTCACTCATAAATAATCACATAAAGTGTCATGTTTTGCAAGTTATCGATGGTAGCTGCAGATGTTGGTAAGAAGTTGATGTCTTTGAAATGATTTTTTCTTGAGATGACCTCTTGTTGTGTGCTGTGGATTTGTCCTCCTACTGCACTGAAAACAGATATCAATAAAACAGATAACAGAAGATTGAGGATAACTTGGAGATGAAAGACAATGAGAGAAAAATATTTTTTCTATGTGTTTTCTCATTAAATGCATTCAGTTCGAGAATTTGACTGTTGGCGCGCTGAGAATGTAAGAGAAATGTGTTCGACTTTGACATGCTTTTCATACAGCCGTTAAACCAAAGAATCGTTACTTGCTCGCCTGCCTCTTTCTCTAAGTCTGCGTCGTTGGCTCTTCCAATGCAAGTCATCAATTGAAAAGAAACATTAATAACACTCCCATCCTATTCATTTCTTACTTCCATCATGATGACGGACCCCGTAACTCAGTAGGGCCCTAGGGAGCGTTACACGTACTGCAGCCGCAGTAGAAGTGGAGTGTGTTGGGCAAGAGAGTCTGACGAAACCAAACCCTCTATAGGATTGTTTGAATTCATAATTTTCCTTCTCTAGACTGGTTGCCAAGCAAGACTATAGGACTCAGTCTGTCCTGCAGAGGGGAGATAGATCCATCCCTTTCCCAAGAGTATTTGCGCGTAAGTGAATGTAACAAATTCGGCTGAAATTCGAACTCTTTCCGAGCCGCTTTCCATTATTAAATCACTGCGCATACATTCATCGGTACTGATGACAAAAACTATTGAGCTCTTAATTCATGGTAGTGGTCCGGGGCATTTTCATCCCGACAGAGTTTTTTATGAGCAAATAAGAACAATCCGTGCGTACTTGTTAATAGTATTAGCTTGTGATCATTAATATTATTTATTTACTTTTTTTTTGTCTATGAAGCGAAATCTCAACTCCACTTCAATTCAGGTGTATCGAAAATACTCCAAAAATGTGTGGCAAAATCCCAATTTATATTCGTTCATTCAAACAGGTACCAGATAGATAGATAGATAGATAGATAGATAGATAGATAGATAGATATGAATAGGCTGTGATAGATAGATAGATATGAATAGGCTGTGATAGATAGATAGATATGAATAGGCTGTGATAGATAGATAGATAGATAGATAGATAGATAGATAGATAGATAGATAGATAGATATGAATAGGCTGTGATAGATAGATAGATAGATAGATAGATAGATAGATAGATATGAATAGGCTGTGATAGATTGTTTGGATGAACGCTCATCATGACTTTCTACAGTATTTCTACACTAGACGTGTTTAGCCATGTCGTCAAAATGCCGGCATATTCCACTGAATTTTTATTCTTTTATTAAATAGTAATAAATGACGCCATATATTATTAAATCGTTACTATTTCGATATATATTTAAATACTCATTTTTTTAATAAATAGAGTCGAAAACGATGGCCCTATTTACGTATGAATTGGAACTTGTGACAATATCAATGTATTGGGTTGGCCCAAAAGTTCGTTCGCTTATTAAGTAGTAAATTTAATTAATAAACCGAATCAACTTTTTGACCAATCCAATATTATCTGTATACGGTGGAGCTGGACAAACGACACTGAGATCACAAATAATTGTTTTTTGTCATAATTTATTCTCATATTATAGATTAAGACTTCTGGACAACGAATATTTAATTTCTTTGTTAAATATTACAAACGTTTACGTCTAGTTTGCTGTATAAATTCATTATAAATTTGTACCCCCCCATTTACACCAAAACAAAAGATGCTCATACCACGTGACCTCTAAAATTCTTTTAAAAATGCGAATTTTTTGTAATTCGTAAATTGACGTGTTTTTTATTTTTTGTTTTTTTGTTTTTTGTTTTTTTGTTTTTTGATTTTTTGTTTTTTAATTTAATTTTTTTTTTGTCTTTTTTGTTTGTTTTTTGTTTTGTTTTTTTTTTTGTTTTTTTTTTTTTCACGCATTAATCTCCAGATTAGGATATCTCAAAAATAGATTTATTTTTAAGATTTTTAAAAAAATCACGTTATACGCATTCTTTTCTTTCACTGGCGTAGGGGGTGTGGAATCTATTAACAATGAATTTAAATAGCAAACTGGACACGCCTCTATTAACGTTTCTAATATTTAATTTTTTTTAAATAATATTCGTCGTCTAAAGTACTTAATCTATAGTAATATGAGAAAAAAATATGAAAACAAACGATTATTTCAGGTTGCAGGGCCTATTATACACCTGCAGCCTGTATACTTTGCCTACATCAAAGTGCCCTACCCTGACCTTCTGCCTCAGACCAGTGTTGTCAATATATTCAAGTTTCTTATATCCCTTCTCTAGCTACGCCCAGATCTGACGTTAGGAGTAGGTAGAATCCGCCTGCTATATTATTTATCATTTTGATTATTTACAGCAAAAAGTTACAGATTAAAACACACACAAATATCTGTGACGTATTGTGTAGATACGTTTTTAGATCATAATATGCTTGATTAGAGAAAATTAGTTGTCTATAAATCGATGGTCTTATTTATTCTTAGCGGTATAGAATGTCATGTTTAAATTCAAGCCTTTTTTATTATTTTACTAAGCCTAAATTATAAAATAAGTGCGATTGAATTATTTTCTATTCTTTTTTTTATTTACAGTGAGGCTAAAATTGCTCAACCCTCATGGTGCTGGAAGACGACGAAGAGACACACTCTCACTCTCTCGATCTTTGGGAAAGCGAGTTCTGTCCTTAACCAAACGGCATTAACCACATCCGGCCGGTCATCGCCACTGCTTCGGCCACAGTGGTCATAGCCGTCTGTTTTGCACGGGTCAGTGTTGAAGCTCGTCAAGGCTGGAAGATGCTGATCATGGGATGGACGCAAATGAAACACCGCGGGAGAAAGGGAACGTTTTTAGGAAAAATAAATCTCAATTTGTTTATTAAAAATTGTATTAGAAAATAGTGGAAGAATAAAGCTTTTCAAACAGAGTTTTCAATCCGAATTTCTGTTTTCATTCTAAAGATCACGAAAATTGGTTTAAAAAATAAACAGCAATTAGCACTTTTTTCTTCGTTGTTGCATTTCCTCTCCCAAGCAAAGCACATGCTAGAAATATGCTAACTTGAAAAATATACAACGATAATATTTATTTCGTGCGTTATATTCAGTAATATGGTGTGACCAAAGAAGGTGACTAGCGTTATCAAAGGATATCTCTCTGATATTTGATCATATGATGTGAAAACATGATAAAGTGCCAAACTCTGATGTAGATTTTATCTGGAAATCCCTATTAAAAAAAATAACTAAAAATATTTACACACAAGTTCTATTTTTTGAATCTTTGGGTGTCCAAATTTCAGTAAAAAGGCACACCGTTGTTCTTTTATTAATAGTATCTACTTGTGATTATAATAATACTTGTCTTTCTACGAAGGAAACCCTCGACTCTCTCCACCTCAGACGAGTCGAAAATTCTCCAGAATTTTGTGAAAATATAATTTATATTTAGATATATTTAGATAGATAGATAGATAGATAGATAGATAGATAGATAGATAGATATGAAAAGGTTGAGATAGATAGATAGATAGATAGATAGATAGATAGATAGATAGATATGAAAAGGTTGACATAGATAGATAGATAGATAGATAGATAGATAGATAGATATGAAAAGGTTGACATAGATAGATAGATAGATAGATAGATAGATAGATAGATAGATAGATAGATAGATAGATAGATATGAAAAGGTTGAGATAGATAGATAGATAGATAGATAGATAGATAGATAGATAGATAGATAGACCAGAGGAAATCAGACCATGATGCTATTGTTTTGTGTGTTGAGGTATTTTCCTGCTGAAAAATTAGTTCTGTCTTTATTTCGTCACCATAGTTGATCTAGGCTTCGAAGGAACTCCTTTTTTGGGAATATATTTTCGTAGACCTATGCAATAATGGAATTATGGTATTCTTAACAGCTCGCAATGTCAGATGCAGAAAACATCTCCCACCTCTTTCATGGTTTCCTGTTCCATGGTGCTAGACAGCCATTATAGATTCAATATTTCACTTGACCTTCAAAGACAGTATTTTGAGACCTCAATAACTAGCTCAAAACCCTGAGTATCACGGTGACAATAAAATGACAAAAAAAAGCGAATCTATCTGCTGCGTTCTTTGTTTTGATGGAAAACCAGTTTCATTTCTTCTTCATATGCTGTGTCCTCTCAGGATGTAGGCGATCACGGCTCTCCACGATTCCCTGTCCTTTTTAGCTCTTAATAAATGTTCTCTTTTTGTTACTTTTCCCAAACTGTTTTTATCATTTCACCAAGCAAGGTGATTATGTCACTAAAATTCAAATGGCGGCTGAAAGCGGAAGAGAATAAGAATATAATTAAGATGAGAAAGGACAACAAAAGAACGGTTTTTATTGTTCAACCTGCTTGATCGCATCAAATTGTGCACTCTCTCCCAGAAACTGTAACTAAGGTCTACTTCGCATAGCCGCTGCGTAAACAGCAATTGCTACTGTGATTGTTGAAGAAGAACGAATGTACCATATGAGGCGCATCTCTAACAGGAAGTAGCGAACCATCCTAGAAGACGGACGTCATTGAAATCGAAACCAACCATTATTATATATAATTACCTACAGTAAATATAAACTGATTGATTTCATATATTTTTGGTTTTATAATTACGATAATAAATAAGCAATCTCTTTATAATTAAGATAATGAATAAGCAATCTGTTTATAATTAAGATAATGATAAGCAATCTCTTTATAATTAAGATAATGAATAAGCAATCTGTTTATAATTAATATAATGATAAGCAATCTCTTCATAATTAAGATAATGAATAAGCAATCTCTTTATAATTAAGATAATGAATAAGCAATCTCTTCATAATTAAGATAATGAATAAGCAATCTCTTTATAATTAAGATAATGAATAAGCAATCTGTTTATAATTAATATAATGATAAGCAATCTCTTCATAATTAAGATAATGAATAAGCAATCTGTTTATAATTAATATAATGAATAAGCAATCTCTTCATAATTAAGATAATGAATAAGCAATCTCTTTATAATTAAGATAATGAATAAGCAATCTCTTTATAATTAATATAATGATAAGCAATCTCTTCATAATTAAGATAATGAATAAGCAATCTGTTTATAATTAATATAATGAATAAGCAATCTCTTCATAATTAAGATAATGAATAAGCAATCTCTTCATAATTAAGATAATTAGAACCAATCTCTTCATAATTAAGATAATTAGAAGCAATCTCTTTATAATTAAGATAATGAATAAGCAATCTCTTTATAATTAAGATAATGAATAAGCAATCTGTTTATAATTAAGATAATTAGAAGCAATCTCTTTATAATTAAGATAATGAATAAGCAGTCTATTTATAAATAAGATAATAGTAAGCAATCTCTTTATAATTAAGATGATGACAATCTAACACTTCGTCCCAACCCCTCAACCTCCGGCGTCTTCCTCTTTGGGTTGAGGTGTCCACTCGGTCCGAACCGAACTTACGGGTAACTGGCCGTACGCTCCCTGAGTACCCGTAGATTATTTCGACCGGTCAACAGGTCAAGTCCCGCTCGCTGCCCACGCTGTGCTATTTTTTACATCCAGTAAGCAGGGTGTTGTCCATACGTTCACGGTTGACTGGGGATGGGGACACGGCTGTGAGAGTTGGCGCTAGGAAGATTAGATTGTGGCAAAATAAAACAAGAAATAATATCTGCAGAAGCCGGACAACAATGGGGGAAATATTGACGTCGTTTATATAAGAAAATAACATCAGAACAGAGGTTACAGGGAGAATAAAAACATTTAACATAAATGAAAAAAAGAAAAAGAAAAAGACAAAATGCATCCAGCGAATTCCCAACAGAGAGAGGGCTTGTGTGTGATAAACGCGTATTGAATCGCCTGGGGTAGGTTTATGACTAATAGTCCAGTCTCATACAGATTTCTCAGAACAGGGGGCAGTCTTCTTTCTCTCCTCCAAAATTCTCCCGCAAATCTCTCGACTCACTGCGACGAAAGTCTCGCGAATCTCTCGACGACAGTCTCTTTCCCCCGACTCCGTCGACGACCGTCTCTTTATTAGCAAAATCTCGAGTTAATATAGGAAAAGATCTGCTGATCACAATTGATCCTCGGCCCGGCACGCGATTATCACGATTACTGCCTACAGCCCAAAACCATGTGAGTTTCAAAGTTCTTCATAGCTTTAATAAGCTCTATTTTAAATTTTAACCGTTAAAAATTACTCCGATCATTTTTCATTGTCTTTGTAATGACCCAATTCCAAATGGGCAAGATCAGATTTCTCATCCGTAAACAAAATTGCTCTGATGTAATTTTGTTACCTAGATTCATTCCAATTATTTACCTTATCTCAATCACGAGTTCTTCTCGCTTCACCAAAATTATACTTTGGGATATCTAAACATTGATTCAACCTTTTAATCAAAACAAATACTGTTAAACAAAACCAAGTATCTCACCTATCCCCATTGTTTACTAGTGACCCAGGTTTAAAACATCGCCTCCTGCCCTGAGATCGTGTTTCTCATCTGTAAACAAACATCTTAACTCAAATTGTACTTTGATATATATACACTATTTCCATTTCCAGTCAATAAAAGTTATATTTGCGTCTGTGCATTCATGCGGGTGTGTGTGTGTGTGTGTGTGTGTGTGTGTGTGTGTGTGTGTGTGTGTGTGTGTGTGTGTGTGTGTGTGTGTGCCTTTCTCTGTTACATTCCTCCCTTACTCATCTGTCATTTACTAGTAAATGACACATGAGTTTTCATGTTACCAAAATGCAAGAAACCCTATCCCAACGTGCTATTTACGATGGGCTACTTGGAACACGCATCAAGTCACCCATTCCCACCCAAACACAAAAGAGTCGTTTTTTTTGTTGTTTTTTGTTTTTTTTTTAACATGCAAAGGTAAAGTCCTCAGTCCTCTATAGAGCTCATTAGGCCCATTTACATTTTCATGGTCCCGAAGATACGTGTGTAAAAGTTCACGGGTTTGGGCAATCTCATGTAATGGAACCGTTTCACCTAATTCATTGGTTCGTATGTCTTTTTTTTTTTCAGTTCAAATATAGTCAAAACAATTATCACAATCGTTTCTTTTTTTTTCAGAGATATTCACGTAAAAAAAAATTCAATTTTATTTCGTGGATCTGTCCGTCCGGTCTCGTCTTCACAACAGGCTTTGCCGGATCTCTCGACGGTTCAAGTTCCTCCACGACAATCGCGGATTCTTTTTCAATACCTGTTAGGGGTTCTGATGCACCCTGGTCGGACCCACCTTGGTAAAGTTCACTAACCGGAATTTCCTCCTCACCCCTGCACTCCCCTGCCAGTTTATTCTGCCCGGTCGACGATACCGTACGTCTCTTCATCCACCACCAAACTAGCAAGGCCACGACTAGTATTAGTATAATTCCCACAACGGTCGGCCAGTTTATTATATCAACCAAGTTCTCTCTCCAGCCCGAATTTGGTATACCCAACTTATCTACCTGTGACTTCAATCGTCCAAGATCAATCTTATCGATTGGCTTTAACAACGCTGGCATCTTTTCTAGGGACATCTTAGGAATCTCTCTTATAATGGGCTCCCACAATTCCGTCCATCAACTGTCATTCGTTCCTACTAGCCCTAATAAAGCCTCATTCTCTTCAAATGTCTCTTCTGCCCGGTAGTAGGGGGTAAGGAGATAGATTGACCATGAGCTCCACAGCCGTGGGGTAGCTCTACAAAAAACAAGGAGGGAGTAAGCCTTATTGAAGTGGTGGTCTCCCCCGCACACACCTTGAATAATTCAATCTCTTCTTGTGTGGCCACCGCCCAAATTCCGTCGGTGTCACTGATGGCTTTAGGCAACATTACCCTGGCTAATACCTCTACCTGACAATGATCCCTAATTCCCTTCTTATTTTTCTTAAATAACTCTAGTATGCACAGATCGTGGCTACCTGCCACATAAATTGGACTCACAGACCCACAGGTACCTAAGGTGTCATTCTTGCATTTTTCTGCTTCTCCCTGTGTCAATAGCATAAACTTCGTTCTGGCCAGATTTAGGGCGACAAATTCCGACTCTACTTTGTACCTTGCCACTGCTCTTATCTCCGGCTCTAGCTTTGGATAGGGAAAGGGGAGATTCATCACCTGGTAAATTTCAAAGGTGCTATCTCTGTCCAGTAATGGCACCGGCACGAGCACTAGCAATTTATCATCTTCCAGTAAGGTAGCACATCCCAAGGCACTATAATACTTCCATAACTGCTGAGTGGGGTCTACCGGTAATCGAAGATGATGGGGTAGCTTAGCTTGTATCTCCAGCAGTGCCTCCCTTAATCGTTCTGGAGTTATTATACTCGGCGTCAGGTGTCCCAGCGAGAGCATGTCTAATTGTGCCCTCACATGCTCCAACAACACCGTTAAAGAATGACTTGTTTGTAGTACCTTACTCATTATAGCTAACAACTGAAAATACCTTTGCAAAAACCCTTCTAATTGCTGTAATTCGGTTGTTATAGACGTGGTTACATTTATTACTTCTTTTCTAAAAACCTGTAGGTGAGAAATCCACCAATTGATACTCCCTCTATTCTTAACCAATTCCAGCCTAGTGACGTTGAGTATTGATACGCTCTCCCTAACCGACCGAGCCATTGCTTGTGGCCTCTGCTCTACCACTTTTAATTTCCTCTTAATTACCCTCACTTCGTCTTCGGAGACTGTACCAAACAACACGCTTAATGCCTTTCCCATTATAGGCAATACTGCCCTCTTTTGCCTGTTCCGTAACAACTTTATTCCTTTCAAATAGTAACTCATATCCTTCCATTGTCTCTCAAGTATTAGGGATTCCTGAGCTAAGGGGTATAATATACGGTGGTATTCCGAAGTCTGTAAATAGTCTCCGGCGACTTGTGTCCTGGCTGTATCTAGTTTGTCCACTTCGATCTTCAACTGACCCAGTAACTTCTTATACGGCTGCAGGTCTATCACCAAAGTTATCAACCACTTTGATCTAGTTATAACTACTTCGCTTGTCTTTTTAACTACAGTATTCTCACTGTGTTCTCAGGTATAAACTACCAGAACTGGCACCATCAGTACCACGAGCCTCCTCGAGTCCATGTCTGCAAGGATAAGGAGAGAATAATTCGTCTTACTCAATCATTCTGTTTTGGTTTCGAATGGGTGGTTATATCTTAGAGCAACATGTCAAGCACTGACCCGCACCACCACCAGTGCCGTGCATGCATGGGGGCTCTTCCACGCAATCCACAACACCGAGGATAATTGCCCGGCCCGTCCCAGACCGTTGCTCATTCGGCACAACCATTGCACTGATTCCACTTACTCTTTGGGCTCGGGCTGCCCCGCCCCCCCCCCCTTAATCGCAATTTCAGTGGTAATTCCCCATTAACACCAGGCGCTTCTCCAGCCCGCAATTCACTCTGCAATTGTGCTAACGGAATTTCATCCTCTTCTTCCCATTCACTCAGTTCCTCTTCATTCCTAAGGTTAGGGTCAATTTCTGCCTCCTCAGAATGTCCCGCTGGGGTCCGCTTTACCTCCCTCAGCCTTCGAAGGGTAGTTGGGCTAACGTCAATCTCTTCACTCCCTTCGATTTCACTCCCCGTCTCCCACGCTTCGGGTTCTATTAACGTAGTTCTCCTCAGGCTTTTCTGTTTAGTTCTTGTTTCGGCTCCTTCCAATTCCCCTATTGCCGCTAGTTTTGTATCATTCGCATGCACCCTCTTTACCTTTCCCGTCAATTGGTCCCATATCACAAAGGAAACCGGACCCGTCTTCTCTACTATTCTATAATATGGGCTCCATCTCTGGCCCAATTTACCTTCTCTCAGGTGTATTTTATAATACACTGGGTCCCCAATCTGGAAGGAGACTTCGGCTCTGCCCTTGTTTATTATATCGTTTCGTCTCTTCTGGGCTCTTCGAATCCTTCTCCTCAAAACATTTTGTGCTGTTGTTCTAGAACTATACGGTGATGATCCTCTCCTAAATACTTCCTCCTAGGTCGCAATAAATTATTTATAGGTAAGACTACATCCCTGCCATATACCAAGTAGTAAGGGGAAAATTTTGTCGTCTCGTTTATGGAGAACCTCAGAGCCGCTAACGCTTGGGTTACGAATAAATCCCAATTCTCTCTATTATCCTCGGCTAGTTGAGCTAATAACAGATCAGAAATCTCTCCACCTTCGCATTACTTTGAGCATAATATGGGGAGGTGGTTACGTGCTGTATGTTCAATTCCCTCGACGTCTCCCTCATAATCTCATTTACATTCTCCGATCCATTATCGGAAACCAACTGTTCGGGGGCTCCATATCTGGGGAATATTTCGTTCAGTATTATATCTGACACCGTTTGCGCTTTTTTATCCGATATGGCAAATGCCTCAGGCCAATTCGTTAGCCAGTCCACAAAACTCATTCTGTAAAGATTACCTCTAGGAGTTTCTCCATAGGGCCCGGAAATGTCCATGCTTACTTTCTGAAATGGGTAATTCGGGACATCCGTTTCTAATACAGGGGCCTCCCTACTCCTTCGACTCTGTACTTGACATGTTACGCATTTTTCTACATCTTTCACAACATCCTTAAACAACTTAGGCCAATAATAATTCCTCATTATTAATCCGTATGTCTTATCAATTCCCATGTGTCCCAACTTCCGATGACACTGGTCCAGAACATCGGCTCTCAACTTCCCAGGTATCACCATTTTTGGACTTACTTCCTCATCTCTACCTGCAAGGTAATGCAACACTCCATCGTGCACCATATATTTGGAGGTACGCCATGCCTCTACCTTGGATCTGATAGCTGCTATCTCTCTAACCTCTTGGTTTTGCCTAATAATGTCTCTCCAGTGGGGTCGGAAATAATCTCCGTCTTACTCGTTTCCTGATCCGCCCAACCAAGTCCTTCCCTCGGTGCCTGTGAATTGATCACATTAATTTGGAATGCCTTATCATCCACACCCGGCTCCAACATGACAGATTCCGTTTCTAGTTGCTTCGGAATCCTCGATAACAGGTCAGCACAGGTATTATCCTTCCCTGCCAAGTATTCTATCTTGCAGTTATATCCACTTAGTTTCAACGCCCATTGCTGTATCTTCTTATTCGTCCACTCTGCCTCTAATAAATATTTGAGGGGTTTGTGGTCTGTTTTAATGGTAAACACTGCCCCACTCAAGTAATAGTTCAACTTTTGCACAGAATACAGGATAGCAAACGCCTCTTTCTCTATTACTGGCCATCTTTGCTGAGTATCGGAGAATCGATGAGACAAAAAATAAATTGGCACTTCCTCAGGCACACCTGGTACTGGGCCATCCTTGTTGGGACATGGTTGTGTAAGAACCGCCCCGATACACTTATCACTAGCATCCGTGTATAGCACCATAGATTTACTCATATCTGGGTAGGCCAACAGGGGTATAACTGTCAGCTGGTCCTTCAGAGCTTCGAACGCACGCTGACAGTCCTCGGTCCACTTAAACCTAGCATGCTTCTTAGTTAGAGCTATTAGAGGGCTTGCCAGCCGACTGAAGACTGGTATGAACCTCCGATAATATCCGACAGCTCCAATAAACCCCCTAATCTCTCTTACGGTCTTAGGTGCGGACATGGCTCTTATAACCTCTACCTTGTCTAGATCCGTTTTTATCCCTTCTTTACTTATGATAAACCCTAAGTATTTCGTCTCTTCTTTCATAAACTGGCACTTTGATCATTTTAACTTTAGTCCATGTTCTTTTAACTTATCAAACACCTTCTGCAGATGTTCAAAATGTTCCTCTAGTGACCTTGCAAACACCATGATGTCATCTAGATATTTCATGGCAGAGGCCTCCGTGCCATTCAGTACGATGGACATCAACTGACTAAATACACCGGGGGCGTTTGCTAATCCAAACGGCATAACTCTAAAATTGAAGAGACCCATGTGACAGGAAAAAGCGGTCTTTTCCCGATCCTTTCTGCTAAGGGCCACTTGCCAATATCCCGACCTCAAATCTAAGGTGGAAAAACATTTCGACTTTCCTAAAAGGGCTAGAATATCATCAGTCAAGGGAAGGGGCACTGCCAGCGGTCTCGTAATGGCATTTAATTGACAAAAATCCACGCAAAACCGATACCCTCCATCTTTCTTTTCCACAATGACTATGGGAAAACTCCAGGGAGATTTTGATCTTTCGATTATCCCTGATTCCATCATTTTATTCACTGCGTCCTCTACTAATTTTCTTTTGTGGATTGGGGTTCTGTACGGCCTTAATTTAATAGGTGGGTGATAACCCGTGTCTATCTTCATTTCGACTGTCGCCAATTGTCACAGTTCCTTGTCGGTAATGGCTATTACCTCCCGATTACCGTTCAGCAACCCACTCAATTTCCTCCTATGATGTTCAGGAGCGTTTATATCCTCCTCCCTTACTTCCTTGCTACCTATCTTATTCCCAGGCCTACTCTCATTCCATACTCTCACCTGCTCGACTTCTCTCACTGGCCACGCCTGTGCCAGCTCCTCTCCCTGCTTTATTTTAATAGTTTTATTGGCAGCATTAGTTAACAGTAAGGGAACAGCCCTTGACCCCTTTACTAACGAGTCATATACAGTTATCTCCTTTTCACTATCATCGTACCTATCAGTAGGGACCACTTAGTACAGGTCATTGCTCAGCACTCCTTTTTTACAATCTTGCCCTTCCCCGACACAGTAGTCCTAGGGGGAAGTGTTATATCCGTCTGGGCTACCACTGGCAATTGTTCATAATTATCCTCTCCCAACGGTATTCAGTCCCAACTGTCTAAAAACCTTGGAGCTAACTAGCGACACGGAAGCTCCCGTATCGGCAAGGGCCCTCACCTTCTTGTCTCCAAGCAACACATTACAAGTGAAGTCTGGTCCTTCCTTCAGCAAACGGTACACCTGTGCCTTTCTCCTTCCTTCTCCCTTTCTTCCGTTTAACTCGACAACCGAGACATGGGGGCCAGCAACAAGAGTTCGCCTTTTTCTAGGGGCTCCAATTTCTGTCTAGAGGCCCCCTTGGGTGGGGTAAAGCCCGGATGACTCTCCTTTCCCGGACTAGTAACCTGTTTCTCCCCTTCATTCGAGTTGGAGTTGTTCTGTTTTGCGTGGCCTACCTTTCTCCTGCGAGGACAGGTTCGTTTTAGGTGACCCAATCCTCCACATTGCCAACACTTTCGCTCCTTACAACAGGCCGAAAGGTGCCCGACCACACCACATGTCCAGTATCTCAGAGGTATTACTTGCACTGGGGCCACCCTGCCTCTTACTTTTTCACGGGGGACCCATTGGCGTTTCCCGGACCCTTTTCCTTCTGGGGGGTCACCAGCGTATTAACTCGCTTTATCCCCAGTTTACGGTCCCCCTTCGCCGTACACCATCGAGCCTCGTGCCCGAACTCGCCACAAGTTGTACAGTTTGGCCCCCGAGATCTTGGATCGCCTCCATAAATTGTCGGACAGTCGCGGGCCCGATGCCCACTATACTTGCAAGTACTGCACACCAGCCCATATCGGCTCGGTGTGGGTTTGAAAAACCCATAACGCAAATCCCAGGCTCTCCTATTGGGGTCAGCCTCCCAGCCCTCTTCTACTTCTTCTTTCGGCTCCCGAATCTGGATCCGCTCCCGATCCTTCTTTCTTATTATTATCTTGGCTTCCCGGTGGTTCCTTCCTACACCTCCTCTTATCCTATCCCAGAGTCGCTCTATGGCTGCGGCCAGGGTGACCGGTCCTCCCTCCAGAACATCGCCCCTCAGGTCCCTGTCGCTCATTGCGTCTACATATACATCGGCCAACAAGGCCTGAATAGGGCCACTGTCCCGAGTCACCAATTCCGGAAAAGCTAATGCTGCTAGCCCCGAGACTCTTTCTCCCAATTCTTCATTTGTCTCCCCTTCCTGTTGCTTCAGCCGGAATAATTTCCTGACTGCCTCATGGCCGTACGCTCATTTGCACATTGCCGCACCAGAGCGGATTTAAGCTCTGTCCATGTCGAGGCTGGGTTTTCTTTGTACCATGCCCCTATAAACTTAGACACCTGCCCCGCTGCGGCGTCGTAAGCCAAGAGCCCCATTTCCTGGTCTGACAAACCATAAATCACCTGCTTCTTTTGGATGCAGAGAATCCATTCATGCAAGTCTGCAGGGTTTCCTTTATAAGTGGGTATCTTCATACTACCTCTCAGCCTTCTGAACCCTATCGTTATTTCGGAGACTCCCACGTCCGCAAGGTCAGTTGCGGCATCTGATCCTGCTACGCTCATCCCAGCGTCTTATCAACTGCCACTTTCCCACGAGAAGAGAGATCAACGACAGACAAAAGGAAAATACTTCACACGGTGGTGGCGCTTCAACTGCGTACAAGGTCGACAAAAATCAACAATATTACTGGCAGATCTAAGTGCAATGAGTGAGTAGAGGAAACCAAAAAGTGACTTACCTGAGGGGTCCGCTGCTCCGTGTTTTGTTTCCTTTTTATGTCCCTTTATTTATTTATTTTTTTGTCTAATATCGTTCGCAGACTAGAGTTCTTTCTGGTCTTAGTCGGCCCCGACTAGATGCAACAAACAAAGTCTGTTTTGCTGGTGTTTCTTTCTTTTCTTCCTGAGTATGACTTAAGGCTGTTTTTCCTTCAAAGCTGTTCCTGGCCTTATTTTCCGTGGTAACTCAGAGTCAATCCTGGTCAATGGCAACCAAATCTAACACTTCGTCCCCAGCCCCTCAACCTCCGGCGACTTCCTCTTTGGATTGAGGTGTCCACTCGGTCTGAACCGAACTTAGGGGTAACTGGCCGTACGCTCCCTGAGTACCCGTACATTATTTCGACCGGTCAACTGGTCAAGTCCTGCTCGCTGTCCACGATCTGTTAGTTTTTACATCCAGTAAGCAGGGTGTTGTCCATACGTTCACGGTCGACTGGGGATGTGGACACGGCTGTGAGAGTTGGCGCTAGGAAGATTAGATTGTGTCAAAATAAAACAAGAAATAATATCTGCAGAAGCCGGACAACAATGGGGGAAATATTGACGTCGTTTATATAAGAAAATAACATCAGAACAGAGGTTACACGGAGAGTAAAAACATTTAACATAAATGAAAAAAAAAGAAGAAAAAGACAAGATGCATCCAGCGAATTCCCAACAGAGAGAGGGCTTGTGTGTGATAAACGCGTATTGAATCGCCTGGCGTAGGTTTATAACTAATAGTCCAGTCTCATACAGACTTCTCAGAACAGGGGGAAGTCTTCTTTCTCTCCTCCAAAATTCTCCCGCAAATCTCTCGACTCACTGCGACGACAGACTCGAGACTCTCTCGACGACAGTCTCTTTCCCCCGACTCCGTCGACGACCGTCTCTTTATTAGCAAAATCTCGAGTTAATATAGGAAAAGATCTGCTGATCACAATTGACCCTCGGTCCGGCACGCGATTATCACGAGTGCTGCCTACAGCCCAAAACCATGTGAGTTTCAAAGTTCTTCATAGCTTTAATAAGCTCTATTTTAAATTTTAACCGATAAAAATTACTCCGATCATTTTTCATTGTCTTTGTAATGACCCAATTCCAAATGGGCGAGATCAGATTTCCCATCCGTAAACAAAATTGCTCCGATCTAATTTTGCTACCTAGATTCACTCCAATTATTTACCTTATCTCAATCACGAGTTCTTCTCGCTTCACCAAAATTATACTTTGGGATATCTAAACATTGATTCAACCTTTTAATCAAAACAAATACTGTTAAACAAAACCAAGTATCTCACCTATCCCCATTGTTTACTAGTGACCCAGGTTTAAAACATCGCCTCCTGACCTGAGATCGTGTTTCTCATCGGTAAAAAAAACATCTTAACTCAAATTGTACTTTGATACATACACACTATTTCCATTTCCAGTCAATAAAAGTTATATTTGCGTGTGTGCGTTCCAGTGAGTGTGTGTATGCATGCCTCTCTCTGTTACATTAAGCAATCTCTTCATAATTAAGATAATGATAAGCAATCTCTTTATAATTAAGATAATGAATAAGCAATCTCTTTATAATTAAAACAATGAATAAGCAATCTCTTTACACAAAAGTAAATCTCACTAATTTTCACTAGTCATAATTATTCGTAATTACGATTCGAAAACAGAAAATTTAAGTATATAAATGTTATTGCTATAACCGTCTCAGTTTCAAAACCGTTTTCAGTAGATAAACTACGAGGTCTAATGAAAAAGTGTTATACAAAGAAACTACAGCATACATCAGTTCTACTTCGAAATAGTTCCGCTTTAGAAGCCACATACTTTATCTAGCGTCGTTTCCATCGATGGAAGCATTCCTGGAACTCCGTTTCGGGGATAGCGATCAGCTGACTCGCTGCATTCTGATGGATTTTTTCGTCGTCTTGAAACCTTGTTCCTTTCCAGTGGGATTTGATTTTTGAAGAGGAAAAAGTCGCAAGGGTCGGGATTTGAGAACTATCGTTGTTGTTGGACCTGAGGAATCGTATGCTTGGCCAAAAACAAAAAAAACTGCTGCACAAGCCGTCGTCACTGTTTGAATCTCTATGGTGTGATGCGACGACCACCCTCTACACACTTTCCTTCCAGTCTCTGCTAAAAACAACGGAAGTGAGCGAGAACGTTATAACTTATACGTGCGTATGCGCGACAGAGTTCAAGGTCAATCTGTGCCAAGCAGCTTCACTCCACTTATCTTCATCTCCGTTACCATAGCAACAGTCTCGATATTTTTTGATCGGACCTCGTGTATTAAAGACTGACGCCTTTTATATTTGATATAAAAGTATATATTTTATAATTAACTATTACATTGCGAACTGTTTTCTAGGAACAACACATATATATTAATTAAAAAATAATTAAAAATTGATTAAAAATTAGTGCCAATTTTTCTTTTAGAATTGTGCCTTTATTTGTTTATCAATCATTTAATTTCTTTCTTTCATTCTTTCTTTCCAATCTTTAAATTTTTCTTTTTTATTTCTTAGTTATTTAATTTGTGAGGTCTTTCGTTTCATTTCCCTGCGTTTTCAACTCGCCAGTACGACTGGTGCTATCATCTCGAACACAGAAACAAGATGTCTGCTGCAATTTTTATTCAAATAAGACCTCCGAATTTGTCCAATAACGATTAGAATATTATTTGTTTCGTTTAATATTCAGAAAACATTGAAGATAAACAAGGAAATCCAAAGTAAAATTTCTGAAATATAACCGTCACATTTTTATTGTGCGAAGAACCGATGACACCGGGTGATAGGTGGCAGTCAATTGGGCAAAAATACTGAAGAGTGGATTGAAATATACATATATATATATATATATATATATATATATATCAAAATTACTGAAGCGTGGATTGAAATATATATATATATATATATATATATATATATATATATATATATATATATATAAAATTACTGAAGCGTGGATTGATATATATATATATATATATATATATATATATATATATATATATATATATAATTACTGAAGCGTGGATTGAAATATATATATATATATATATATATATATATATATATATATATATATATATATATATATATATATATATATATGCAAGTTTCATTAAAAACGACAGACAATGTACTAAGGTTAGGTTTTTAATTTAATTTTTCTTGTATACGAACAAGAGCTTTCTTTGCTGGACAAAGGGTGTGTAAGAACTGTGCAAATGTTTTAGTTTTCCGAGCGCTTTCGGCTATACCTTTAGCCATTATTAAGGATGATTTGATTTTTCAGCTTAATTGTGTGCATCATGTATATGTCTTAGTGTGTAGTAGGGGTATTTTAATTTCAAAATACGGTTAGCACGTTGTGGCTTTGTTCGCAGTTAATATTGTTAAGGGTAGGCTGATTTGATTTTTCAGCAAATCATCCTTGATAATGGCTAAAGGTATAGCCGAAAGCGCTCGGAAAAATAAAACATTTGGACAGTTCTTACACACCCTTTGTCCAGCAAAGAAAGCTCTTGTTCGTACACAAGAAAAATTATATAAAAAACAGAACTGTAGTACCTTGTCCGTCGTTTTTAATGAAACTTGCATAAAAGAAGGATTGCTGCCTAAATATACAACTATATATATATATATATATATATATCAAAGATACTGAAGAGTGAATTGAATATATATATATATATATATATATATATATATATATATATATATATATATATATATATATATATATATATATATGTATATATATATCAAAAAGGCTGAAGAGTGGATTCAAATATAGAGTAGAATTGTTGTCACTTATTTATTTTTTAATGAAAACAACTGAATACTACTGGTGTGCAAAATACAATGGGTGTTTTCATATGTTGCTATTTAGGTGACTATTTTCTTTTATATACGTGTGGAATAATAAACTAAGGAGCATATATGAATGGGAAAAAAAGAAATTTAAAAATGTGTTGCTTCTGTTCAGTAGCACTGATTTTCTTCTCACTTGTCTAAACATAACCGATTGGGTATATCTCCCATAGGTTGACGCATTGTGCATCTCTATTCATGAACGGGAGTAGTGAGGACGCATCATGGCCGTGTGTCAAGAGAGTTTGGGTTTGTTTGTTTTTTAGTTTGAAGGATGAAGCAACCAAGTTAGCTTGGGAGTCACCTCTAGATAATTTGAAACACTCTCAGTCGGAGACCGTCTGAGCGGGCTAGGTTACCCAAATTGAAAGTATTTCTAACTGGGATTACCTGCAAAGTTATGCGCTGTCTTTTATCAAATCATGTAACCATATCGCACACATTTCGCTGAGGTGTAGAAGCCTGCTATACCCTTATCAGACTAAGTATCATTCTGGATATATTGTGTTCCACATATATGTAGCTCAGCGTCACTTTATTGACACACTTCTCTCTTGCTCAATAATAATAATAGTTCTTCCAGAAGCCACAAAGAGACCTACAAAAAATATAGCATGGTGTCCAAGAATTGAAACCATGCAGACGGTAATATAATTAAGATCAACAAGAGTAGCGTGAATACTTTTTGTCACTTGATCTCTCGCGAGACTCACCAGATAACACGAGATATGATACAATGCCGAAAGCATGGAGCATCCAGTTAAGATCGAACTCACTTTGCAGTCTTAAATGATATAGCATGACAAACTTGCTAACCATTACACCAAGTCGAAGTGCCCAAATTACTCGTGAAATGATTGGAAGAAAATAATATTAAAACTGATAATCGAAATATTACTAATACTGATTGATGTTACTATTATTATTATTTAGTAAAGACAAGGACTGATAAAATTTCTTTCAATAATAACAGTACAATAATAATAGTTACTAATTATTAATAATAAGGGTACAGTAACAATGTAAAGATTCAAATACGATGTAGTGAAGTCGTCTAGATTCAGTTCCAATTTATTCAAAAGATAAAAGACTTTCTTTAATATCTTTTTCAGCTCTGATAGCAGAAACAGCAGTCATTATTGCGGCTGCAACAGCAAACACTCCGGCAACCATACAAAGACCAACAGGATAACCAAGTTTTATTTCGATGTCAGTGTAAATATTCTGCTGTTGGGCCGTTTGGTACATTGCGATGAAAATGAAGACACACATCAGAATGAAAATACCTGAAAGAAAAAGCAGAAAGAAATTATATCAGTTAATAGATAGAAAAGTAATCTCTGACGATTGTTCGTTACAGACTGCTTACTTGTTTGATCGGCCATTATTTAAAAATGTCCAATTGGAGTCGAAATCCAGTAATAAATAATACTTTTTACCATCGGCCTATTTGATGGATTTGATGCCTATCCTCTGCCGGCGCAGTTATCAATGCTCGAACCCTAATCAAAAGCCAGCATTACAAATACTGAAAGGCAGGTAGGAAGTCTGGCGCAATACAATCTTTCTATGTGCCAGACTGAACTCAGTTTAAGAAATATATAGCTTGCCATTCGTATTTGAGGATAGCCGTCTACTAAAGCGGCTAGCCAATCCCTATTGCAAACGCTTGCTCAGGCACATTTGTGTTTATTCAACAACCACAGAGTCCACCCGTGGTTTATACTGCAACTATGCTGAGCAGACCTTAGTTACAGTTTCTGCGAAAGAGCGTGTTATCTAACGTGATCAACAATTTGAACAAGGGCAGCACATTCAAGCCCTCGGTCGCGATGACTTGTGACTTCGTGCTACCCAATTTCACTCACAAGCGATATCTCCAGATGCCTGGATCTATTCTCCATTCTTCTCTTCATCCTTTCCTTTTTTTCACGCCTCTTAACTCTTGCTCCCACTTCTGTAACCCCTTGCGTTCTAGTGTCACTCCTGACTTGCTTGGGGGAGGGGAAGTTTAACATATCTATTATTATTATTATTATTATTGACATGAATTTTAATTAACATATTAATATTAACATATCTATTATTATTATTATTATTATTGACATGAATTTTAATTAACATATTAATATTAACATATCTATTATTATTATTATTATTATTGACATGAATTTTAATTAACATATTAATATTAACATATCTATTAGTATTATTATTATTATTGACATGAATTTTAATTAACATATTAATATTAACATATCTATTATTATTATTATTATTATTGACATGAATTTTAATTAACATATTAATATTAACATATCTATTATTATTATTATTGACATGAATTTTAATTAACATATTAATATTAACATATCTATTATTATTATTATTATTATTGACATGAATTTTAATTAACATATTAATATTAACATATCTATTAGTATTATTATTATTGACATGAATTTTAATTAACATATTAATATTAACATATCTATTATTATTATTATTATTGACATGAATTTTAATTAACATATTAATATTAACATATCTATTAGTATTATTATTATTATTGACATGAATTTTAATTAACATATTAATATTAACATGTCTATTAGTATTATTATTATTATTGACATGAATTTTAATTAACATATTAATATTAACATATCTATTAGTATTATTATTATTATTGACATGAATTTTAATTAACATATTAATATTAACATATCTATTATTATTATTATTATTGACATGAATTTTAATTAACATATTAATATTAACATATCTATTATTATTATTATTATTATTGACATGAATTTTAATTAACATATTAATATTAACATATCTATTAGTATTATTATTATTATTGACATGAATTTTAATTAACATATTAATATTAACATATCTATTATTATTATTATTATTATTATTGACACGAATTTTAATTAACATATTAATATTAACACATCTATTATTATTATTATTATTGACATGAATTTTAATTAACATATTAATATTAACATATCTATTAGTATTATTATTATTATTGACATGAATTTTAATTAACATATTAATATTAACATATCTATTATTATTATTATTATTATTATTGACATGAATTTTAATTAACATATTAATATTAACATATCTATTAGTATTATTATTATTATTGACATGAATTTTAATTAACATATTAATATTAACATATCTATTATTATTATTATTATTATTATTATTGACATGAATTTTAATTAACATATTAATATTAACATATCTATTATTATTATTATTATTATTGACATGAATTTTAATTAACATATTAATATTAACATATCTATTATTATTATTATTATTATTATTGACATGAATTTTAATTAACATATTAATATTAACATATCTATTATTATTATTATTATTATTATTATTGACATGAATTTTAATTAACATATTAATATTAACATATCTATTATTATTATTATTGACATGAATTTTAATTAACATATTAATATTAACATATCTATTAGTATTATTATTATTATTGACATGAATTTTAATTAACATATTAATATTAACATATCTATTATTATTATTATTATTATTATTGATATGAATTTTAATTAACATATTAATATTAACATATCTATTATTATTATTATTATTATTATTGACATGAATTTTAATTAACATATTAATATTAACATATCTATTATTATTATTATTATTATTGACATGAATTTTAATTAACATATTAATATTAACATATCTATTATTATTATTATTATTGACATGAATTTTAATTAACATATTAATATTAACATATCTATTATTATTATTATTATTATTATTGACATGAATTTTAATTAACATATTAATATTAACATATCTATTAGTATTATTAAATTGTTAACATATTAATGTATTAACATACGAGTTAAACAAAAATTAAATACAGTATGATTATAAAGTATTTACCTGGTTTTAAACAAATACACACCATTTGAAACCACTTATACAGGAGAAATACTTGTAATAATTGGTCCTCAGAATGCCACAAAAACTATCTAGACCAAGCTTTAAAATATAATTGTATATAATCAAGGAAGCATCATTGAATTTATACTCACCTTCTGTAATTAATGATAACTTACTTGAACGTTGAGTGTTTAGAACGTTCTCATTTCGACCGTAAGTTTCAAGTTCGAATCTCACAATGGTCGATTAGTCCAGGAATTGACTTCTTGGTAACATAGTGACGATTCCAATATGCGACATTTTTGGGAAGCCATTGATGGTTGTGCTAGTGAAGTTACAAGTCACCAAGGGTTCAAGTGGACTAGATTTGTTCAACTAGTGATCACGCCAGATTATACTCTTTCTCCCAGAGATCGCACAGCATAGTTTCAATATAAATCATAGATTGTCTTTGTGAACGTTGAAGAAACACAAATGTGTCTAAGAATATGTCTGCAATATTCCTTAACTAGCCATCCTAACAAATAGATATAATTGTTGAGAAAATATCAACCAAAAAATTTAGAGACGGTTCAAGCCGAAGAAAAGGAGCAAAAGCACTTACCTTAAGTTTCGATATAAAATTCCTTTCCGCGACCATCTAATAATTTGCATTAAGTATTGATTTTCTAAGGGTAGCTTAGATGTGGCGCAAGGCCGAAAGTATGGAGCACCCAATGAGGATTGAACTCACTATTCTGTCGTAACTGTTTTAGTGATATAAGCTGGCTAACCATTACACCACGCGGAGGTGCCCTTTTTCCAAGCATAGCTTAGATGTGGCACAACGCCGAGAGTATGAGGCACCCAGTGAGAATCGAATTCACTACTTAGTCGTAACTGTTTTAGTGAGACAAGTTTGCTAACCATTACACCACGCCGAGGTGCCCAACTTGTATTAAGTAAATATTTTTTAAAAAAAGGAAAAAATAAAAACACTTCCCTTATAAGTACTTCAGGTAGCACGTGGTAATAAAGTCACGTGGCCCCTGTAACTATAAAAAGTTAGTAAAAACGTAACTACTTTTAGTTAATAAGAAACAACAACCTAGATAAGTACATTGCTTTTCTCCGACCTGAAAAGTCAAATTCTCCACATAGTCACATACGAGCGGTGAGTTATTTACTTAAACTATGAAAGACCCGAAAAGAACAAAAAAATTGATGTTAGCCAAATAATAATTACAACTGAGTAATAAAAACAAAAAAATAAGGGTGACATAGGATGATTCACGTTGTATTTAATTTTTTTTTAACCAGGTCGATAAATTACAGATAATCTTTGGAAATTATCTGTAATTTATCGAATTAGTTAATAAAAATTACGATGATGTTTAGTTCCGATAATATCGTATTAAAGCGTTCCTAATTCCACCTTGAATATCAAATACGACATGTAGAGATTGCAGTGTCATTTACTATCAATATCCTTTTAAAAAATTTCATTTTCACTCAGAAAACAGAAGCAAAATGGCCAATAACAAATACCACGTGATGTTCTCAATTTATTTCTTACTTTTCATTGAAAAGGAAACAAAAGTGTCGCAGTTAGCTCCTCCTCAGTTTCCTTAATCCTTCAACAGGGGTCTCTCTCTCCCTGACTATAAATACTGGCTGACCCTTCTCTCTTTCTCTTTTTACGGTTTACGCACACGTGCGGCCAGCTGTCTCGACTCAGGCCTTGGGCCGCAACCTCGCGCGTGAGGCGAGGTAAAAAAAACTTTCTCTTTTTTTTACTTATTCCAATATGTGACCTCTCACACATGCAGCGTTTCCCATATTCTGGGAACACGCTAAAAACAATATACGCGTTCGTACGGACACTCAACACATTCACCATAACTTATCCATACAAAACACTCTGTAACCCTTCATGTCATTGTAATTTGTTATTAATATATATTTGTTTGCATACATGTATATCGGTCTTGTTTGTTTCTTTATCTTTTTTGGACTCCATTAAAGTCCAACATTCCTATGTAGCTGGACCGGCCAGCAGGAAACGGTAACCCAGAGATATCTCCTCATTATCCTCACATTCACAACCCCGCACAGTCCTCTACAAAAGCTTTGAAGTTATTTAATTTAGATATGACCTATATCTGACAAAGTATTTCGTACTCTGATTGTGTATTCTGTACTAAGAGAAGACTGGATTAACTGTATAAAAGTAGTGGCCATTAACAACTATATGATAGCATGACTTTTGCCCGTATACAAATATGTACGCAAAAAAAACCCCGAAGTTATTTACTTAACGTAGCTTAAGCTCTGACACAGGGATACAAGTTACAAGTATTAGGTATCGGGTGAGGAACGATCTTATACGGAATGATCTGCGAGACAAGCTTGTTAAACATTAACTCACCACGTGGCACGGACATATTTTTTTGTAATTTCACCCCAAACAAGGCGATAAAGCCACTAAGATACAAGGGGTTACTTAAAGAGAAAGGAACTAAGAAAATGTTATTGAGGATAAAGGAAAATAAAAGAACAGGATTGAAAAAGATGATGATTGAGTTTGCATTTAAATCTTTTAAGATCGTAATTGACAGGAAAACAAAAAGCCGCGGGAAGAGAGTTCAACGGGTTAGAAATGCGAGAGAAGACACTGTTAAAATAGAAATTACGGTTACATCTAGCAATTTTAACAGTATAATGATGAGACCTAACTGCCAATCTAGTACTATGCTTAAATTCGAGGTACCAAAGAGGATAGCCCATCAAAACAATTACCTTTGAAAATAGTTATAGAACAGGAACAGGAAAGCTATGAAACGGAAGTGGGAAAGTGACTGAAACCGAGATGCCAGGTCAGGACTGATAACATTGCAAATTCTTTGTTAAGAATCTTTAGACGCATAGCAAAAAAAACATCGATCACATGTGACAGCAATATATAATGCAGAGACGAATGGTAAAATAAGTTCTGAGGAGTAAAACTACTGTAATATAATAACACCACCAAGTAGAAACTTATGAACCTTTATTTGACTAATTCAGCTTTAGAGCTGATAACGTTATATTTATTTTAAGACATTTTTATGTTTATACGTTCTTTTTATAGATACAATACCGTTTCAAAGTCGATTTTACTGTCTTTAAACTTTAAACGTGCTAACGGAACGCTCATCTGTGGCCGAAACGGTTAAGGCACGTCAGGCTATATGACGGTTCCGTATAGGATACAGGTTCGATTCCTGTCGGAACGACGAAAATTTTCTATGAAAATTTCTCAGACATTCAGGCCGGTAAATGTTGTTTAATACTGTTTATTATAAAACAGAGCATTTACTTAAATATTTGTATCTATAAAAAGAATGTTAAACTTCAAAATGTCTTAAAATAATTGTCGGACTTTGTTCATTTCATAATCTGTTATATTTATTGTAATAGATGGTTACAAGCGCGAGGGGAAATAGGAAGTGTTTATTTTATTACCACAATGGCACAAAGAACTATGGAGTATATTCAGCAAAACGATCGACATTATTAGTTTAAACACTCGATAAATATTACTAAATTTTTTTAACTAATTACCATTCGATGATTTACAGATAATCTGTAAATTACGATGGTGTTAAGTTCCGATAATCTCGTCTTAAGGCGGTCCTAATTTCCCCGTGAATATTAAATACCACATGTAGTAATTGCAGTGACATTTAACATCAATATTCTTTGGTTTGGTTTGTTTTACGGCATATCGGTCATTTAATGCCAACAACTTTTTTTCCCTAGTAATATTTTTTTTGTCAAAAATCTATTTCTGTTAATATTTTTTTCCTCAAAAACGTATAGCTGGTAATATTATTTTTTCAAAAACGTATTATCAGAGGCCTTGCTGTTGGACGTAGTTTATCGTCATACCCAGGACGCGGATGTAGATTATCGTCATACCCAGGACGCCGATGTAGTTTATCGTCATACCCAGGATGAGATCTGGGATTAGGGGTTAACTATTTGCCCATAGCTGAGACCCTAACAGGTGCTACCACCCCGGGTCAGGGTGGAGCTGGGAACACCAGCAATTAAGAGGTGGTTCCACACTCCTCAAAACCTCCTAATCAGAGGCCTTGCTGTTGGAAGCGAATGCAGTTTATCGTCATACCCAGGACGGCAATATTCTTTGAAAAAGTCTTCTTTTTTTTCAGAAGACAGGTTGGTTTGATTTGTTGTGTATTACGGCATATCAACCTCAATGTGTTATTTAATGCCGCCAACTTTTTTTTTTCTTTTTTTTCCTGGTAATATTTTGTTTTGTCAAAAATCTATTTCTGGTAATATTTTTTTTCTTCAAAAATGTATAGCTGGTAATAGTTTCTTTTCTTCAAAAAATTATTTCTGGTAATAATTTTTTACAAAGTATTTCTGGTATTAAAACCTATTTTTACACTTTTATAATGCTCTTTACCTCAGTTTCGGGGTTAACTATTTGCCCATAGCTGGGACCCTAATAGGTGCTACCACCCCGGGTCAGGGTGGACCTGGGAACACCAGCAATTAAGAAATGTTTCCACGCTCCTCAAAACCTCCTGATCAGAGGCCTTGCTGTTGGACGTAGTTTATCGTCTTACCCAGGACGCAAATGTAGTTTATCGTCATACTCAGGATGCAAATGTAGTTTATCGTCATACCCTGGACGCGGATGTAGTTTATCGTCATACCCTGGACGCGGATGTAGTTTATCGTCATACCCTGGACGCGGATGTAGTTTATCGTCTTATCCAGGACGCGGATGTAGTTTATCGTCATACTCAGGACGCAAATGTAGTTTATCGTCATACCCTGGACGCAGATGTAGTTTATCGTCATACCCAGGACGCGGATGTAGTTTATCGTCTTATCCAGGACGCGGATGTAGTTTATCGTCATACCCAGGACAGTAATTGTAATGAATAAATTATCTAAAATCATTCGTACATAAAGAGACACAACGGAAATATACTCTGAAGATATTTCTCAAATAAAAATTATATGGTTCTGTCCATTGAACACAAATAATTTTTATATAATTTTTCGGAATCTTTCTTCTAACAAATGTTACAAAAATTATTACGATAAAATGAAGAAGTCACAAGTTTAGGCTTTCATATCGCTACAAATCATCTTGCTGCCAATAATGCACTGAGCTATCAATTAATGATCATTATACTTTAATTTAGACAGCTATACAAATAAAAAGCTAACTCCAGACTTACTATGGGATTGATAGTATTGTGCAGATATTACTCTAAGTAAACCAACATAAGGACAGGACTCCCTGATGTGCGCCCAAAGCGCATGCGCAATTAAAGTTGTATTATTTGAAGATTCGTGCTCTCTGAGCTGAAAATCAAAACTTATTCTTAAGTTTCATGTTCGCCCGCATCTTCAATTCCAGGAAAGGCTTCAGGTTTGTTTCTTTTTCATCTTCACTGTGTGTTCCACTGGCGCTGCCAATCGATGAACTCGAAGAACTTTTTATTTTATTTTACTTACAATGATTGAATCCATTCGAATGGAATGGCCGACCGAGATCTCAAAGTCCTGGTGTATTTAACTCTTTGTTCCCTACTCTTACAAACATTTTAACAAATAAGTCTTCAATGTGTCAATTTCTATGAACAGAGAATATTGCTTATGTGTACAAGAAAAATTAGTTTATTATTGACACCTTGTTTTGCGAATGAGTGGCAAATTAAGGTAATTATTATATCTAATATTAACACTTTGCGTTTTTTAAATCATTTCACCCCATGCAAAGCAATAAAACCACTAAAAATAGAAGCATTATTAAGTGGTGACCACAATAAAAGAAGACGAATCAAGAAGACAGTAGATAACGATTGACATTGCATTTAAACTTTTGAAGATCAAAGTTGAGAACTGGAGAGGCATTATGCTGCTTTCCATCCCAGGGAAAGTACTGACAAAAATCACCCGAGAGAGACAGAAGACGGAATCGGACATGACACTTCGGGAAGAAGAGGCAGGCTTTCAGCAAGATAGATCATGCACAGCCCACATCTCGCCATAATACGCATTATCATCGAACAATCCCTGGAGTGGCAGACAGTCGTGTTCAGAAAGCTTTTTGATAGTGTCGACAGAGACGTCATCTGGAGACTGATACTACGGCTTTCCACCAAAGTTCGTCATCATCATCCAACAACTGTATGAAGATGCCACCTGTCAAGTCATCCATGATGGGAAGCTGACAGAGCCATTCTCCGTGCAAACTGGCGTTCGTCAGGGATGTCTGATGTCGCCGACGATCTTCCTGCTGGTGGTCGATTGGATAATGCGGTCAAGGTAGCACGACATCGCCCGGAACCGCGTCCGTTGGATAGGTTTTGTTGCTGTCCTATGTTCCTCAAGGAATTAAGAAGCATAAAAAAAACGTTGACTAGGAAACAAGAAGCCGGAAGAGAGTTCCACAAGTGAGAAGTGCGATAGAAGAAACTGTTACATTATTTACATTATTCGGACTATTGTCGCCATATTTATTACAACGTTTCGGCCGTAATAAATAGTTGGAATGTCGAACTGAACCCTTTATTTCGCTCACTGGGGTAGACTATTCTAGTTCTACGTGTCATGTTTAATGGATGTCAGTTATCAGTTACCTCCTGTTAATTTTTCCCTCTGAAAGTTCTCCACTGCCTTAACTCACACTCTTTGGGTCCTGTCACTGGATCTAACCCATGCCTTTATCCACTGTGCCATGTGTCCTTGAGACCATCTGTGTATGAGTTTCTGGGTATTATAAACCTAATGTCTTCAGCAACCATGTTTACCAGTTCTCATAGTCTATAATGTAAATAATATACATAATACCTCATCTCAGAAATATAGACAAAGAAACTGTTAGTATAGAACCTATATGGTTATATCTATCCAATTCAACTGTAAAATGATGCGACTTTGTTACTAATCCAGTACTGCGATTAAATTCATAAAATGTCTAGCAACCATAGAGCAAAGACCATGAAAACAATTACCATGAAAATATTTATAGAAAAGGCACAGGGAAGCTACATTACAGCAGTGGGAAAGTGACTGAAGCCGAGATGCCAGGTCAGAACCAATAACACTGCAGGTTCTTCTTTGGTTTCTATGAAGTATTTCTAAATATTTAGCATGAGCACCAAACCATATGTGGCAACAATATTCTAAGCATGGGGCGAATGGTGGGCTTATAAATACGTAAGATAGATTCTGGAGAGCAAAATTGTCTAGCACGATACAGTGAAGCAACTTTCCTAGCAGCAGTCCTAGCAATGGATTCAATATAATCTTTCCACTTCATGACAGCAGAGAATGTTAGCCCGAGAAGGTGCAGTGAGTCACTCTCCATGATGATGGAAGGCAGAAAAGGGTCTTTAAGACGATTAATAGAAAGCATTTGTGAATGACTGAAAGATTAAAGAGTTTATATCAAATATTGACAACACCTATTGTGAATAACTAGAAGATTAAATATATTACATTTAGACTTTTGTGCCATTTTAAGTTCTGTTGATGTAATTTTGTTATGAATTTTTTTAATAAGTTTTATTTTTTGTAATAAGTTTCATTGTTTTCGTTTTAAATGGCGAATATTTTTAGGATTGTTATCGTTTAAAATGGCGAATATTTTTAGGATTGTTATCGTTTAAAATGGTGAATATTTTTAGGATTGTTATCGTTTAAAATGGCGAATATTTTTAGGATTGTTATTCCAACCTAATCTTTGCAGTCTTTCAGTTCATTAAAACGGAAATTGCATTGACTGTTTTTCGTTTATAAACCAAAATAGCTCAGTTGATAGTGCGTTGAGATGAAGATGTAGAAAGCCTTCGTTTTACCTAGAGTTGTATGTGGACAAAAAAAATCTAAAAGGGATTCGCTTGTAAAGCTTTATTCAGTTCAAAATGATGAGACCTTGTTGTCAATCTAGTACTGCGCTTAAATTTATAAAGTTTAGCTACCGTAGAGCAATGTTCATCATAACGATTACCATGAAAGTATTTATAGAAAAGACACAGGAAAGCGACATCACGGCGATGGGAAAGCGACTGAAGCCGGGATGCCAGGTCAGGACCAATAACATTGCAGATACTTCTTTAGATTCCATCAAGTAACTATAAATATATAGAAGAAGCACCAGACCAGAAGTAACAGGAATATTCGAAGCATCCATAATGAGTCTCGGTTAATATCTATATATTTCTAAGGAATTAATGTATTTTATTTGTAAGCTGACATTTTTTATTACTGTCCACGTGTATGAGTTGACAATACTGTTTTTTGTTAAATGGTGTAAATCTACTTGGCTGTTCATTCGAGACTCTGGATAAAGAGAAGGTGCCTTCCGGCAGAGATCGAGTTTCCCTTTATAAGAGGAATATTTTTTTCCTGGTCTGATTTGTCCCGCTCGGCCACGGTAAACTTTCACAGCCGACAAAGGTTCAGTTATCCTTTTTAGAAATACACATACCTCTTTTGGATCTATCGAAGTCTTTACCGGCTAAATTCATTTTCATATCCCAAACGCCCAGGTGGTAGCACCCTTTAGGGTCCCAGCTATGGGCAAATAGTTAAAACCCCAAATTGTGGTCAAAACACTTGAAAGTATAAAAAATAGATTTTTATAGTAAAAATACCAGCAGTATATTTTTGGAAAAAAAATATTGCCGGTGAGACATTTGACTCTCAACAAAAACCCTCTTTACAAAAATACGTCAATAAAACCTGATCTCCTACAAATTGATTTCTTACAAAGAATATATATTCTATTCATATGAACCTATCCTAAAAATCTTCACGGTATTAAATAACTCATTGAAGTTGATATGCTGTAAAACAAAATAAATCAAACAATCCCAAATGTAAACAAATTAATTTCTAAGGAATTAATGAATTTAATTTATAATCCGACATTATTTCATATTACCTTAAACATTATATTTAGTGGCTACTCGTGTTTGAGCAAATATCTCATGCTATGGGAATTTAAACCGCTTAATAACTGAAAGCTTTTGCGTCCTAGCCGGAACCCTACCGCAACGCGGATTTTCTTTATTAAGACTCTCGAATGCACAAGCCGGTAAACGTAAATTTACACTGTTTAAAAAAGGGACGTCTACTCAAACACGTGTACCTGCTAAATAAAACGTTTAAAGAAATATGAAATATTTATATTGTATATATAGATTCGAGATTAGAATTCTGTAAAAGGGTAATTGCTTCAACCACATTATTGCTGCAAAATAAATGACGTTTTAATAAAAGAAATGAGTTTTTAAACTTTTTCCTGCAACTACAATTATCATTGCTGCCTCAAAGTAAACTCAAAGAAATCCCCGCTGCAATCTATTTGTCACAGTCAAACAGGATCACTGCCATGTGGCATAATTTCGAGAAAAGAAACTGACTAAGCCGAGTTTGAACTGCAGCTATGGCTATCTGTATCATATTCGCACTAATGCCTTTGAGAAAGTCATGGACCGTGCTTTTTTTAATTCTGCCCTATCGCCAATTATTTTAACCATAGTCTTGTCAATGGTACGCCACAATAGTAGGACAGAGAAAATAATGAGTACACGGGCAAACCTTATTCCCATGCATTAAAAGCAAAATGGCTGTGACATTCATTGTTAGTCCTTATAGATGAAAACCGATCTCTATCAACTTACAACCGAGTGCTACGTTAAAATAAAAGACGCCACATACGTAGATGCTGAAATCAACACTTATTTCTCTTCGTTTGTGTAATGCCTAAATTTTACTGAATGTAGTCCAATGTCTCCGTCATTGAGCTATCATGAAACGCTTTATTCTAAAAGACAGATTTAGATTCTGGTTAAGTTTTCCGAGCGCTGATTTTCGATAAAATCGGAACCTCATATGGTGTTTATAACGACACGTTATTCACACGTTTGTAAAATGTAGGCGGATCATACAGCGAAAAGTAAGTATATAAGTTGAAAAGAAAGAGGAACTATATTTTTGTGCAAGTAACAATAAAATAATTATTAAAATAACATGACAGAGAAACGAAATTTAAATCTAACTAAGGGAGATAACTATTCACCGATTTTAGATAATGCGGAAGCAAAATCATTTTGTTTTTTTCATTTATCATTTTTTTAATCATAATATCGCATTTCTACTATCGAGTTTGAAAGAGAAAATATTAAGGTGTCAAAAATGAAGCATCCTAAATTTACGCAACCATAACCTGATGCTGAATGATATTCTTATTATTTAATATTCTTATTTAAATTGATTCTTGTGTTTCTCAAGTCATGAGATGGGGATTTCTTTTAACATTTTTGAAGACGCTTGCGTAAGTGCAGTCACCGTCAGCAACAGGCTGCGTATCAAATGGCCAATTACATTGTCCCCCCACCATCAATTATCTCTTAGGAAACTGGCGCTACATAATCTTTCAGATGCTATTTAAAATGGTCTGATATATCTTATAATTAACATAAAGATTATCGGCGCTGAGAGTGGAATCGGCGAGCAGAGTTCAAATTCTGACCTCGCCTATTGCGTTAGCCTTCGCGCAAATGCTCTTGGGAAAAGCATGGATACGAATTTAACCCCCACTCTAACCCATTTGTGAGATAAGTAGCGTAGTAGACTGGGGTATTCACGCCTGAGTGGCAACCAGTCTAAGAGATGGAAATATTTGATTTGAAGTCACTGTACTATCGTTCTGAAGAAGGCATGACAATATGCATATAATAAAAAAGGAACCTGTGGAAAGCTATGAAGACATAAGGCATTTTTGTTGGCGGGATTTCTAAGGTATTTATTTTGAAGGGATAAGGCCTTTATGTCCTGAAGGGATAAGGTATTTAAGCCCTGAAGGGATAAGGTATTTATGTTGAAAGGAAAAGGTATTTATGTCTTGAAGGGATATGGTATTTATGCTGAAGGGATAAGATATTTATTTTGATTTGTTTGTTTGTTTGGGGTTTTATGGCATATCAACCACTATGGGTTATTTAATGCCAGATCCATTATTTACTAGATATATCAAAAACGTATAGTTGGCAACATCATTGTTTCAAAAACGTATAGCTGGCAACATCATTGTTTCAAAAAAACGTATAGCTGGCAACACCATTGTTTCAAAAAAACGCATAGCTGGCAACATCATTGTTTCAAAAAACGTATAGCTGGCAACATCATTGTTTCCCATCACATTTTAGGGGTAAGGTGTTAGTATATTTAGTGTAGGGTTTGGGAGGGAAAGTTAATTGTAAGTTGTAGTTGTTTTGGGATGGGTTAGATGTGATGGGGCATGACATGACCAGCCGATTGATCGGATCGATGGCCTTTTGGTTGGACGTAGTTTATCGTCATACTCAGGACACGGATGTAGTTTATCGTCATACCCAGGACGTGATTTATTTTGAAATGTTAGGTATTTATGCCCTGAAGTTATAAGGTATTTAATAAGTTTTAAAAATAGAAAAAGCGAATATCCTCAGTTAAGTGGTTACCTCATCAAGACGAGCGAACACGATATCACTTAACCTAAGTTTGAACTGCTTACGGCCAAAACATGTTGTTCTCGTATGACCACCGAAGTTAAGCAACGTCGAGCCTGGCCAGTATCTAGATGCGTTACAGCATGTGAATATCAGCTTGGATGTGCAGGTGCTGTAAAGGATAACGGCTCAGATTCGGAAATCAGATAGAAGAGTTCCAATTCCAATCGAGTTCGTTATATTCGTAAAAAAAACGAATCAACCAATCAAAATATAAGTTTGTATTCATATTTGATGATTAATGCAGATTTTATAAGTACTAACATTGTACTTTTTTTCTCATAAGGCTGCAATTCGAGTCGGCTAAATAATAATATCTTGTCGACTTTAGCAACATATTATGGCCTTAAGTAATATTTACACGTTTAAACTGATCAGTTCAAATGCTCTTTTACTGTGTTGTGCTTGGAAACTGTTAGCAAATGCTAACCGATTGAGTATTTCCATGTTGATGCTTTTATGGAATCATCCACGTTATCCTTCACCCCTACTAGCAGAACAATCCATTACACCCACACACACACCTGTTATCCAATCAGAACACTAATTCCAACAACTCAGTTTCTCAGTTTCTCTCATGAGGTAACCACTTAACTGAGGATAACTAGAATGCACGTGAAAAATCTCTTTGGCGCTCAAATTTCTTGAGCCTATTTTTCTAGCTAAAAACATATAAAAAGAAAAAACTCAACCTGCTTAGTCAGTTAGATTCCAGCATCCAGAGAGACGCCAAAACAAATTCACGCAATTCAAAATATTGATCTTCCCGCGCAAATCAAACTCTGACTATTTGGCATAATCTTTCGCTCTCTGTCAAACAAAAAAACTTTACAAACTTAATTATTATACTTCAAAAGTGACATTTTCCATCACTACGAAACAAGTATTAATAATTCAAAACATTCCATACAAACACAACTAAGGGTACGCAACTTCGGTTAACTAAAAAAGCAATAGTACATAAAACAACAACTGTTTATTTTTCTAACAAAATCTTATTGACACATTCAAAAGCTTCTAACGTGCTAAACATCAACACACCACATACAATACATCAGCACAAAACATTTAACAGTTTTTAACTCATTTGTATATAAACTAATTGTATATAAAACCATTATTGTTTGCATTCAATTTGCCTTGGTTTTCTTAAACTTTGTTTTTACATGATTTGTTCAAAAGTAATGAATAGTGTTGAGGATTGAATTTTATTGAATACGCCTTCCCAAATATTTTTCCTTCTGATTTTTAACATACATATTCACTAATCCCCAACACTTTAATTCGCTGATCTCTAAACAGATGTTAAATAGTTCTATCAGCAGAAGGGCATCAAGATAAAAAGGGAGATAATACATACCAGCACACCCAACCATATACATAGATGGCGTTCGCACCATTCGCTTTGTCAGACAGAAGTAGAAGAGTTGCAGTAGGGCAGCCAAGTCGCACAGGCACATCGCAAACAGAGCAAATACTTTGCAAATGAAGAACCATTCTGAAAAGAAATTAAGATAAACGAAAACATATGTAACTGCGGTGGTTTAACTTTACTGAAAAATGTTTATTAATAAAATAGTATTTTTCTTAAGGAAATCTAAAATGGCATTTGTGAACATTACGTTTACTCCTCAGTTTGTTAAGTGTCATATGTGATACACGCTTTGGTGTTCATGTCTTTTTCGATACATGACTGACTAGGCAGAAGATTTTCCGTAATAAGTTGCCATTTCTTTCTGCACTAGACTGGTTGCCAACCAAGGCTATTCAACCCGTAGCTGAGAAGAGATGGATTCATATGGTGTTATTTATGCTACCTCTGTATACTTGTGGTGATGTATGAGGCCAAAGCTTTACCACGCTAGTTTCTGTAGCAAGTAGGGTTTGTTTACGAAGATGTTGGCCCAGAGCCAACCAGTTTTAAATTCAGATTTGTCGTTCACTTAGACGGGTTGCCAACGAAGGCCAGATAGCGCTGCATTGCTATTAACCTTTAGCTGGGGAATAAGTGATGAATAAACACATTTTCCATATTTGTATGAAAACAATTACAACGACTTCGTGCGGATTTAAATCTCCATACGACAATCCCACTTCCAGCACCGATAACCGATATGCTACATGTACATCCACTACATGATATATATATATATGTTTTGTTTGTGTGTGTGTGTGTGTGTGTGTGTGTCTGTGTGTGAAGTGGACAGTCGTGTTCCAGATATCAATGATAGAGCAAACATATTCAGTTGTTAGATTCGATTTTCAAAAAATAACCCAGTTTGTCTGATGATCGCAAAAGCGTGAAACCCAGGTTCACAAACTCATATCCATACAACTGAATATATATATATATATATGTGTGTGTGTGTGTGTGTGTGTGTGTGTGTGTGTGTGTGTTTGAAGTGGACAGTTGTGTTCCAGATATACGTGTCTTGACCAAAGCCAACAATTGCTTCAAGTGTGGTTAGGAACCAGATGCGTTGGACTGGTCATCTTGTTCGGCTTGATGACTCCAGACTTCCAAAATAACTGTTTTATGGTGAGCTTCTTTCTGGCAAGAGACACCAGCACAAGCCAAAACAAAAACGGTTTCGAGATAGTGTCAAGGAGAGTTTAGCGTATTTTGGTGTACCTGATGATAATTGGGAATACCTAGCATCTGATCGTGGCCAGTGGAGGGCTGTGATTTTCGATGGTGATAAACTTTTTGAAGCAGCCAGAGCAGACCGGGAAAAGCTCAAGAGAGCAGACCGGGCAAAGCCCAAGCGAGCATGCAGAAAACGGGAACCTCTGCCGGCTAATTGTGGAGATGTGTGGGTATGTGACCAGACCCTGCTGTCAAAGGCATGCCTGGTTAATCACATGAAATCGCATGAAAGCAATCCAACTACACCTGTTGTCCCTCCCATGCCGTGGATTAAATCCCAGAATGGAAACTTTTCATGCTCCTACTGCTCTAGAGTGTCTATCAGATGGTGGTCTTGAGCGTCACCTCAAGGTTCACAGTGATGCCAACACCGTGTCTGTCGACTCAACCAACGCCAGTGGTCATTAGTGCCAAATCTGCTCCAAGTCGCTGGCAGGATTGAAGAGTCATCAATAGGTTCACGGACGGTCAATCAATGGAGGAGTGGCAGTCGTCTGACAAGACGTAGCAATCAACATGTATGTGTTTATTAGGAAAAAGATTAAATCCGATAGATTTTTTAATAATTGCTGTGGTGGAAGTGACTGTGGTGATATCGGAGTTCGTGAAGCTGATACTCCTCGTGATGGCCAGAATAAGCAGCTTTTTTTATTATTGTAAGACTTCCAAGATATCTACCAGTTGATTGATCGGCACATCATCAAACAAATAAGCTATTAATATTATTCAAAAAGGTTTTGTATTGAATATAAAAAAGAATAACGTTATAAAGGAATTCTTTAATTTTTTTCACCAGGCAAAGAAGCCATTAATATTATTCACAACAGTTTAGTTTTGTATTGGGTATTGTTTTAAGGTGCAAATATTTATTGAGACACAAATGAAAAGTAACGCCATAAAGAAATTATTAAATTATTTTTATCAGGCAAAAAGCCATTAATATTGGAGTTAAATAATATCATGTCAGGTTGACCCAGATAATGGGTGAGCTATGAAAGAAAGGTTTATTCACACAATAGCATGTCCCCATTATGGTCATTATTATATGCACGATATAATAACTCCGTATTTCACAGACGGAACGGAATATCTTAAAGGAAAAGGAATGACGAAGACGCTTTGTTCTTAGAGAAAGGTTTTTAATGCTAAGTTTATATACAAAGTTATATGCACATATTTGCATGTGTCTCACGCAAAGAAAATATAACACGTGTCTACACAACAAGCAGAGCAAAAAGGAGACGAATAAAGTGAGTCTTACTTATAATAATTCTCAACGGGAATTTTAGCAGCTGGAGATTATTCTTTGTTTCTGGATAAGCCTTATTTAGGGTTCCAGATTCGAGCGGCCCGGATTTAACTTCTATGTCGGTAGCGGATATTCCTCAAATGGAAAACGGGGAGCCAGATTGACCTCCAACCGGGCGTGGGAAGGGCTGCGCCCGTGCTAAAATGGCAACTGTTTTGTTTGAGTACTGAAAGCTGACTGACTGTGGGACTGCTTGACTGACTACCACTTTCGTCACTATGCAGTGACATCACTAAGCAGCCGTCACGTGACCCACGTGACTTCATCGCCACCAAAGGGAGATAACTGGCTTTTGTACTGATGCAATATTATTCAACAGGGTTTTCTATTTGGTATTGTTTTTAAGGCGCAAATCTTTATTGATTGACAAATAAATAGCGTCAAATATATTTAAATCGTTAAATTCCGACTTTTTCCACAGACCGAATCAGTATTTTATATCTACACCCTAACCTTCTCATGTAATTGTGCCCTCAAAACGATATCCAATTATTTACTTACGTAACTCTTTCAGGTGAAAAACCTAATTATTTTATGTACGAAAATTCCAAATTTTGTCGTACATAATTTGCAATCTATATATATAAATATATAACAGACTGTCCGTGTGTCTATCAGTGTGATACATTTTCACTCGAGATCGATCCAACCGATTTTGACCAAACTTGACACATACATTGTACAATGTAAGAGATAGGTTCTTAGTGTAAAAATTCGATCATTTTTTAAAAAAATCAATAATCGATAAAGCCGATCAAATATCGATAAATTCAATTTTATCCTCCGATTTCGTTCAAACTTGGTATGACGAGCTTCATGACGAGCTCAACGATACCTCATTTTATTTCTACGACACTGCGTTTAGCGAAAAACCGCGAAAAACGAACAATCGATTTCAACACAAATTTTAAACTAAAAACTCCCTCAATTTTCAAGCAATCTAATACAAACTTCACTCAATTGTAGCCAACAATTAGTTGATTTTTTAACATTCATTTAGCTTCATAATTGAGTCCACCCATATAGTGAAAACCCGCGTAAATGGCGATTTTACTGGTTTCTGATTAATTTAATTTCAAAAACTCCAAAATAATTGTGGTCTGAAGTGGGCATTCATGTTGCCTGTTTTAGCCCTTCATGCCCTCGGTTAACTTCGATTGAATAAATACAGACGACTTCTGTTATATCAGTAACTACATTAATTCAAAATGTTTTTTAATGAAAGTATTTTAAAGTAATTGAAGAAGATAGACTCTGTTACATCTAAACATGATGCTGTTTTTGCTCCATTCTAATTGAACGCGTTTTCTGATCGACTAGCTGGGTATGGCTGCTAATAGATGATACTTATATAATTTATTCTATGTTCAAATGGATCACTGACCTCCCTCTTACCATCATAGAATTATTCCAAGAATAATATTAAAATTTGTGTTATGGCTTTCGATAGTCTATGGGAAGCATTACCAATTCCAAACATGTTGGGTCACATAGGAATGCTTGCTTTGTGTTTTGGGTGAACCGTAAAGTCTGGGATTTTAGAGTAGTATTCCATTAAATTTGACCATGATTTGACCTCATTATTAACTAAACCTTCAATTGATTTATTGAATTTTCGTATTTCGGAAATCATTTTGTTTTCATCGATTTTCTGATAAACTTCTTTTTTTTTATTATTCGCTCGAGTTAGCTCGGACATTCATGAGCCTATAACGCCAACCATCACAGCCCTGCATCAAGGTCAGAAGGTGATTAGGGTGGCATTCTGTGTCATAACATAGCCGGTCAATGAAGGTGCTTGCTGGGAGACCAACTCGTGTTGCTCCATGGTTAGATGTCCAGAAGAGTAGATCACTCGCGAGTCCTTGCTTTGCTGGCCAGTGTCCTACAAAGCGCATTCTGCGTACGCGTAAGACTGTAGAAATATCAGGGATGTGTCTATAGAACTGTGAGTTAACTGGATGTTGTCTCCAGTAGACGTTAAGTATAAATCTACGCATCCAAATGTAGGTTCCATCAAACTTAGACACTAAGGTTTTAGTTACTTACCAGACAATGGCAGCATACATTAATACAGCCTCTACAGTGACTTGAAAGAACCTCTGCTTGAGTTTGTCTGGTAGATCAGTCTTTTGTCATGCGAATTTACACGTCCTTTTCAGTAGAATTTATCTCGCTTCCCAGGTATGTAAAAGATTAAACAGATTTTGTTGATTCACCTGAGACAGTTTGTATTGAACCTTGCTGGCTATGAATTCAGTTTTAGAGGCATCCACATAATCCAACATCGTTGGCTGTATTTTCAAGATGATGTAGGAGAACTGTGAATTGGTGTCCGCAGTGATAGCTAGGTCATCTGCATAGCCAATACCTATCAACTTATTTGAAGGATATCGACTTGGTGATTAAGTAAAACCTAAATGATAATGTTTATTGAGAGAAGTTCTCAATATGTAGTCAAGGGAAATGACAAAGAGAAAAGGTGCAAGGGAGGACTTCTGCTTTGATGTCGAATTAATTAGTGTCTCCGTCTGGGGTTCTAACTAAAGATTTCGTATTTTTGTACAGCATCATTTTACATATATATATACACGTTGTATGTTAATATATATATATATATATATATATATATATATATATATATATATATATATATATTATAATTATTTTCTCTTTTTTTAAATATGATTCCATCGCGACAGAGATATTTCTATGTTTCAAAACTGAAAACAAAATTGTAAATTTAATTTGAGTTTCGTTCCATTGTCAAGAATAACTTTCTAAGAAATTTACATAAATTATAAGCGCAGACAATCTTAAAATTTTGAGTTGTTAAGGTTAAATCTATTTTGATTAGGAGTGGTTGGGTTTTAATTTCCCTAGACAATTTATGTATCAAATATATGTTACTTACAAAGTCAGGTTAAGATTAGGTGGGGTGGGGTAGGGGTGCCTGCTAAAGAAAATAATTATAATATTATGCTCAACTGTTTGTATCGAGCAATATTTTTTTAAATAAAAATAATTGCTAAGAACACCAGATTATAAATCTTACTGTTCTTTCTTATATATATATATATATATATATATATATATATATATACACACACACATATATATATATATATATATATATATATATATATATATATATATATATATATATATATATATATGAATATATATATATATTCTAATTTTAGTTATAAGTATTATTATTCATAATAATAATCCCACCTCACTTGTCCAGAAAAAATGATGGAAATTCCCTTATTTTTGATTAAATTTTCTAATAGATAGATAGATAGATAGATAGATAGATAGATAGATTTGTTTTTATAGCTTATCAATTATTTCCATGTTACTTAAAGCCAGAAAATATTTTTAGATAGTAAAAATTTACCGGGGTAGATAATTATTTACTGCTATAAGTCTTAATAGTTAGTGGGAGAAGAGATGGGTTCATGCCTTTCGTAAAGGTATTTGTGCGTAAGTGTATATAACGAACCCGACTGGAGTTGGAACTCGGCTCTCCGATTTCCAATTCCGAGTCGTTATATTACAGAACCTGCTCATCCAAGCTTTCAGCACCTGGTATTCCCAAGCAGTCACTGACTTGCGACTGACCAGGTATTGACCTGACTTGCTTGACTTCGGTGATACAACGAGAACCGGTGTTTCGGCATGATATGGCCGTAAGCCAGATAGATAGATCTTTCTTTTCATGTGCCATGTCCTTTCAGGGCCTAGGCGATCATGGCTCTCCACCGCCCTCTATCACTTGCAGCTCTCAACAAGTTCTTTCCCTCTGCTTCATCCCACAGACCACGTTCTGTCATCCACTATCTTAAGTCCGCCAAGTATATCACGAGTTGTTTTCCCTTCCCTTTCCCTCTATTCGACCCGTGAGTATTAGATTCTCCAGGCTCTCCTTCCTCATTATGTGTCCCAGAAATTTCAGCTGCCTCTTCCTCATGTTAAGTAAAAGCCTCCTTCTTGTTTGAAAACTCTCTAAGACCTCATCGTTGCTCACACACTCGGTCCATGATATCCTTAGCATCCTTCTGTAGAACCACATCTCTATCACCTCGAGTCTCTTCTTCATCTTTGGGGAATTCGTCCAACATTCGCTGAGATAGATAGATAGATAGATAGATAGATAGATAGATAGATAGATAGATAGATAGATAGATAGATAGATATTCAATAATATAGAGTGTTATTTAAAATTATTTCGAAAAGGTATTTGCGCGTAAGTGTATATAACGAACCCGACTGGAATTTCAATTCAGAGCCGTTATCTTTACCGAACCTGCTCATCCAAGCTTACAGTACCTGGCATTCCCAATATTCTCTGAGATAGATAGATAGATAGATAGATAGATAGATAGATAGATAGATAGATAGATAGAAGAAGGCTGATAGATAGATAGATAGATAGATAGATAGATAGATAGATAGATAGATAGATAGATAGAAGAAGGCTGATAGATAGATAGATAGATAGATAGATAGATAGATAGATAGATAGATAGAAGGCTGAGATAGATAGATAGATAGATAGATAGATAGATAGATAGATAGATAGATAGAAGGCTGAGATAGATAGATAGATAGATAGATAGATAGATAGATAGATAGATAGATAGATAGATAGATAGATAGATATTCAATAATATAGTGTATTATTTAAAATTATAAACTTGAAAGTGTCCTTATAACTAATAAGTTAATTCCAAATCTGATGGATAATAAATAAGAGTCGGTATTAACCAGACGAAAGATGTCTAATGAGATTTGCAGTTCATGAAACAAAATGAGTAAAAGTTGCTCGTTCACTTTTGTGATGATGAACAAAAGAATTTCTTTTCTCGCTCTAACTATGGAAGCTAATTAAACTTCCGGACAATACATAATCATTTTATATGGTCATATATTTGCTTATGTTACTATGCAAGTGTATGCGCGTGTTGGTATATGGTTAGATACAAACTAAAATTTATACAACTATAAATATATATACGTATGTGCGAATGCATGTGTTCACGAGGCATATGGATACGTTTTCTATTTTATTCATTTTCTTATTTTAAAAAAAAATGTAATTCAAGTTGCACGTGTGTGTCCGAATGTGTGTCGACGGGTTATTTCAGTAATGGAAAGTTTTTGTATGTTTTCATTTGTTTTTATTTTGTTTTTACAAATGTGTTTATCTCGTTTCCGTCATATACCAATGTGTGTGTGTGTGTGTGTGTGTGTGTGTGTGTGTGTGTGTGTGTGTGTGTGTTTGTGTGTTTGTGTGTGTGTGTGCAAGATTATATAAAAGTTTTATGAGTTTGAGTAAAAATGTAAAAATCCTTGTGGGAAATTAGATAGATAGATAGATAGATAGATAGATAGATAGATAGATAGATAGATAGATAGATAGATAGATGATCTAGCTAATTCCTGTCTAAGTTTAATCTCCTAGCGCAGTGCAAGAGATCATCACTAGGTAATTAACTGCCGTGGCTTGCAAGATGATTTTATTTTATTTTTACTTTTAACTGAATGAATAGGTTGTGTTATGCATGTATCTAGAGTTATAGGAATGTCTTATTTTTCGCCTTCCGACGAAGGCAAATTCGGTACATGTTTAGATATAATGTTGACTCTCACACGCATACGTACGGACAGAAAGAAAACTTCCATTAGCTTTTCCTTTAGTATAAAACAGATATCAGGTAATACTCGAACCTTACACTCTTTAGTGCAATGGAAGAGCTAAAGCTTATGAGATTCATGTCTTTTTAAAGTAGACATTTTACTGTTCAGCGACAGACATCTTCTGCACTAAAAAAAACCTGCTGCATATGTAAAAATATAAAAAACGCAGGCGAGCGTTCACTTGTTATAACGGCAACTACATTTTCTTTTACAATCTGGACAATTTCTTCACATATGAAGAGGAGACTGGAGTCAACAGAGAAGACGTTCTACAGTAGGCTGCTGAGAATACCATCGACGGAGCATGTGCACTATGAGAAAATTTTAAGGAAAATGGAAACAAAAAGAACACTTATACGTAGAATGTGAAAGAGACAGTTGATTTGGGGGGCGCATAATGAGTAATGTGAGCTTGAAGTATTTGACATTTGCAGGTCATTATCAAAGCAAAAGAGACAGACAAAAACTGCAAGATAACAGAACACGGATTGCGAAAAAACAAGCCTTACTAAGCGTTACAAAGAGTAGGAAATTGTGGAGAGCCATAATCGCCTACGTCCTGAAGAGGCCCGACACAAAAAAGATGATGAAGAAGATGAGATCATACCTAATTTTTCTATTTAATGATTAATACAAATTTACTAAGCTAGGTACGTTGATTACTGACAACTACAAACGATAGGAAATTGTGGAGAGCCATAATCGCCTACGTCCTGAAGAGGCCCGACACAAAAAAGATGATGAAGAAGATGAGATCATACCTAATTTTTCTATTTAAGGATTAATACAAATTTACTAAGCTAGATATGTTGATTACTGACAACTACAAACGATAGGAAATTGTGGAGAGCTCTGACCGCCCACGTTTCCATAGGGACTGTCAAAAACCTCCTAAGCAAAAAAAAAAACATTGCTAAGAGCTACAAAGGATAGGAAGGTATGAAGAACCATCATCGCCCACGTCCTGAAAGGACACGGTACATAAAAAAAATATTTCTGAACGGATGTCTGAGTATAATTTGTTCGTGAAAAAACGTGTATGTGAGGCTGTTAGGAAAAAAAACACAAGTAAATGTGTAAGCCTGCCTATACATTTCTGTCTGGTAGCGATTGGTTGACATGTTGATATTCGCACATTTACCGGAAGTAGATAATTGTTTGGCCAGCGAAATAAACAGACTGTGCAGATCTGCTTTTGCAGCGCCACGATTATATTCAGTCCAATTATGATACATATTACTTTATGGACAAGGTTTTACGGCCAGATAAGTACCGCAGCCATCAGCTTCCGTACACTTTCAGATAAGAGTGCCCTAACAGAATTTTATTTCATTTCTTTATATAAATACAAGTACTTGACTCAAATGCGCTGGATATTTCCTGTATTAAAATTATATTATATAAACCATGTGGGTATCTCAGATTTTACATTATAAATCCAATAGCGATTAGCATCACACACACACACACACACACACACACACACACACACACACACACATACATACATAACTACACAAATTCAAATTTCAATAACAATCATTCATTGGATAGAAATCAACGCCACTGTCTTATGCGACAATTTTGAAATCGCTATATTTTCGTATAGTAGATTTTGTGCACTTTTGGGAGAATCGGCTCCCAGAAATCTCCCAAAAGCTCATTCACTGAGTGGTCAGTGTCGACCAATCGGATTGTCTGCACGTGAAAAGGGATTCTTCTCGCGCAGCCCTTCTGATCCAATGATCACCTACAAAAACAAGAAAAAAGTGTAAACACACCAGTGAGACTTCAGCTGCCACATAAATCCACGACAGTTGAAGCTATGCGCCGATCTTCTCACTCAACACTCACAAACTGCATATTCCTTTACACTTACATATTTTCCCTCTTGCACAGCAAAACGGTTAAAAAAAATATTACAGACTATTAACTCTTTCTTTTCAGAGAACTTTGACAGACATTGATAGTCAAAGAGAGACAACTCTCGTCTTACTCATTGCATGCTTTTTCTTACACATTCTTCAGAGACCTCGCTACATGAAGAGGGACCTGAAAGCGATGAATATCGATGTAAACAACAGGAAACAGGCGACTGCGGATTGCCCTACATGGTGCCGAACGCTTCATACTGGAGTAGTAACAGTCGAAGAATAAAGGCTGGCGAGTTACCAGCTATTATTGGGCCGGAAGCATGGCCGCCACGCAATTCAAACCGCCAGGTCTAGATGAATCTCCTCGTGTCTTCGTCCAATACGACGGACAATTGATGATGATGTATGGATCAGTTATAACAAATTTAGTACAGGGAATAAGGAAATTAGATAGAGAATATGCTGTGCTAGAGTAGTTTTACACAATACCGCAAGTTGCTACAAAACCAAAACATTTACATTATTCGGACTATTGTCCTCATCTTTGTTGCCATATTTATTACAACGCTTCGGCCGGTGTACGCTCCGGCCTTCTTCGGGTGGTTGGAATGTCAAACTGAACCCTTTATTTCGCTCACTGGGGCAGACTGTTCTGTGCCATGTTTAATGGATGTCAGTTATCAGTTATCTCTTGTTACATAGTTTCATGTGCCTGTAAACATGGCATGTGGAACTAGAACAGTCTACCCCAATGAGCGAAATAAAGGGTTTAGTTTGACATTCCAACCACCTGAAGAAGGCAGGAGCGTACAACTGACGAAACGTTGTAATAAATATGGCGACAAAGATGAGGACAATAGTCCGAATAATGTAAATAATGTACATAATATCTCATCTCAGAAATATAGAGAGATAATGAAAGGCCGAAGTGTTTTAATAAATATGGCGACAAGGACGGGGACAATAGTTTGAATAATGTAAATAATGTAGATAATACCTCATCTCAGAAATATAGACAGATACTGAAAGGCCGAAACGTTGTAATAAATATGGCGACAAAGATGAGGACAATAGTCCGAATAATGTAAATAATGTACATAATACCTCATCTCAGAAATATAGACAGATACTGAAAGGCCGAAACGTTGTGATAAATATGGCGACAAAGATGAGGACAATAGTCCGAATAATGTAAATAATGTACATAATACCTCATCTCAGAAATATAGACAGATACTGAAAGGCGGAAACATTGTACTAAATATGGCGACAAAGATGAGGACAATAGTCCGAATAATGTAAATAATGTACATAATACCTCATCTCAGAAATATAGACAGATACTCAAAGGCGGAAAGATTGTACTAAATATGGCGACAAAGATGAGGACAATAGTCCGAATAATGTAAATAATGTACATAATACCTCATCTCAGAAATATAGACAGATACTGAAAGGCGGAAACGTTGTAATAAATATGGCGACAAAGATGAGGACAATAGTCCGAATAATGTAAATAATGTACATAATACCTCATCTCAGAAATATAGACAGATACTGAAAGGCGGAAACGTTGTAATAAATATGGCGACAAAGATGAGGACAATATCCGAATAATGTAAATAGTCCGAATAATGTAAATAATGTAAATAGTTACTACGCTTGAGAAATTTATTTTCCTGAAGAAATTAATAGAAGGATTTTTCAAATTTCAACCGAGAGCTGCACTGGCTGATCGGTCAATGAATAACGAATGTTTCCCTATAAGAAAACCGCTAATATTACCAATACCGTTACCACGTAGACTTATTAATTAGCAACAGTTGAACCCTCGTGTTATATACGAGGGTTCAAGCAAGCGAATTAAAAGTTCATATGCTACCAAAATAGACCTAGACATCACTTCTTTATTTACTTTTTTCTTATTTTCTTTTTTAATCTCTCTCTCTCTCTCCTTCTCTCCTTCTCTCTTTCTCTCTATCTCTCTCTTTTTGTCTCTCTCTCTCTTTCTCTCTACATCCCTCTCTTTCTCTTTCTCTCTATCTCTCTCTCCCTCTTTCTCTCTATCTCTCTCGCTTTCTGTCTCTCTCTTTCTAACTATTTTCCCTCTCTCTTTCTCTCTATCTCTCTCTTTTACTTTCTCTCTATCTCTCTCTCCCTCTTTCTCTCTATCTCTCTCTCTTTCTCTCTATCTCTTTCTATATTTTTTCTCTCTCTCTCTTCCTATCTTTTTCTCTCTCTCTCTCTTTCTCTCTTTTTCTCTCTCTCTCTCTTTCTCTCTATCTCTCTCTTTGTCTTTATCTTTCTTTCTATATCTCTCTCTTTCTCTTTCTCTCTCCCTCTTTCTCTCTATCTCTCTCTTTCTATCTTTTTTCTATCTCTCTCTTTCTCTCTGTCTCTCTCTCTTTCTCTCTCTATCTCTCTCTTTCTCTCTCTCTCTCTCTCTCTCGCTCTTCTTTCTTAAGAGCGCCAAACCTTTTTCGTTCAAATATTCTACTTTAACTGCCATTAAATCTGTGTATGAATTTCCTTTAAAGGATTTATCATGACGCATACCGACGTATATTCTTTATATAAATATGATCCATATCTATCTATAACACTCTGTTAATATCTAACTATGTATCTGTCTATCTATATATCTCATTTTTTCATTATTTATCTATCAATCTATTTTAGTCTGTTCATATCTATCTCATTTTGTTCATACATACGTCTCAGGCCATTCATATTATATATATATATATATATATATATATATATATATATATATATATATATATATATATATATATATATTCGCGTTGATGTGAGTTTTTGACTCTGTGTTTCACGCCCTTTTGCAATCGTCTGATCGTTTGTCTGACTATCGCAAAGGGCGTGAAACCCACATCAACGCAAATAAGCTCTAATTCTGATATTGAGCGCTTTCCAATAAGTAACGCGCATATATAATGTATAAATAATATATATTTATATATATACATATTCTATATATGTGTGTGTGTGTTTGTGATAATCCATTGGTATATAATCCAAGTGAATCCTAATAATATAAAATATTAAAACTGATCCACAAAGAGAGCTCAATGTATTTATTCAACAGAGCATATCAATTATATACAAAAGGAATTAAAATTACCTCGTACTTATGATCATTTCACCTTACAGATTGAGATTACCTGTAAGGATTTATCAAACCGATCAAGGTAATAAGATGAAACTAAATGAAATGAAACCTGACCTAAAGCAAAGTTTAAAACAAGGCAAAGGAAAAGAAGAGGAGAAAAACGGAAAAAAGGAAGGAAGAAAAGAAATAGTGAAAAGACAAAAAAGAAAGAAGGAGGTATAGAAAGGTTATTAACCTTTAGACATAGGGATGATAGCAGGAGGCAGATACATTTTTCTTCCTTTCTTTTTCTCTGCCTTGTTGATGAGGGCATGAGACTCAACACGGGGGAAAAACATCAATTGCCTTGAGGAGGTAGCGTTGCCCTGGGTCATGAGGGTGACTGCTGGGAGACCCTATATCTGGCAGCAGGACTCTGTACCATGCCATACAAGCAGGGGAAACCCGTCATGGCTGTCAAACAATTTCTGCAACTACATCACTACTTACTTCTGGCCACGTAACTCCCCAGACTACTACCCTCTTATGCGGGGCGCAGTTGAGCGAGAGACCAACAAAACTCCTTGTAACACCAAAGATGAACTGAAGGCAAGGATTATGACAGCACTTACCAACTTAAACAAGAAGACCGTCCAGAAGAGTTGCAGGAGATTCCGAAGTTATCTGGAGACCATGGTTAAAGCTAATGACAATTTTATTGAATTAATTTGCTCTTTAACATTTCAAGATAATTTTGTGTAATTTTGGTAAATACATGTTAAAATAAGATTTTTGCGTATTTTAGACGACAATTTATCCATTGCACCCTATATAAATACATATATATATAGAGAGAGAGATAACTTCATACACATCTAGATCGATATGTTTCTTTCTATCTGCCTCAATCTGTTAATATCTATCTCAGTTCGTTTATACATGTATCACAGTCCATTCATATATATATATCTATGCATATATACAAATATATTTTTATAGTTGGTTCTTTGTGTCGCGCCAAAAATCTTTTTTCTCGCCCAAGTCCATTCTTCAAATCTATAAATCAACCATTTGCCCTTGAATGGAATACTGCTGCCATATATGATCTGGAGCCCCTCCAGAGACGGATATGCAATGTGATTGGCCCTGATCTGGCAGCTCGTTTACAGTCGCTCTCTCACAGACGTGCCGCCGCTTCCCTCTGTCTCTTCTACAAATATTTTCACGGTAAGTGCTCCGACGAGCTACTTTCGCTGGTTTCCAAACTGCATGAATATAAGCGTGCCACTAGGTCGGCATCTCTGTCCCACCTTTTCACTGTCGAAACGGCTAAATGTAGCCATCTCTGCTACTCCAATAGCTTCATGTCTCGCACTTTCCGTCTGTGGAATTCCTTTCCTCTTACTCACTTCCCTGATATCTGTAATCTCTAACTATTTAAATGCAATATCAACCGATATATCCAGATGCCTTGAACTATTCCCCGTCCTTTTCTTCATCCTTTCTTTTATCACGCCTTATCATGCTCGCACTCTCTGTAACCCCTTGCGTGCTAGTGGCACTCCCGCTTTGCTTGGGGTGAAATGCTAATATATATATATATATATATATATATATATATATATATATATATAAGCATCTATTTGGATCTGTTCATATCTTTCTCAAGTTAAAGATCAAATATGGATTGAAATCCAACAGGATGCTAGAATAAATTCAAAATTATTATAAATAAATTATTAAACCTTCAATAAAAGTGAAACGGGTTAGATTGATAAACGTTTCCTTTTTGTTCTTTTATTTTATCACACACACACACACACACACACACACACACACACACACATATATATATATATATATATATATATATATATATATATATATATATATATATATATATGAAGAAATATAGTTTTAAAGTGTGCTATATTTATGGGATAAAGTGGTCAATATCAGAGATAGAGCGTGTGTAAATATAAAAGTGAACATAGAAGTCAACACTTAGAGGCGACAGTCTGTTTCATGCTAGTGCAATCGTCAGGCAACGTCAGGAGTTGCCTGACGATTGCACTAGCATGAAACAAACTGTCGCCTCTAAGTGCTAACTTCCATGTGAACTTTTATATTTATATATATATATATATATATATATATATATATATATACACATACATATATATATATATATATATATATATATATATATATATATATATATACATACATATATATATATATATATATATATATATATATATATATATATATATACAGGGTGCCCATAAAGTTTGTGTGCACTTTAAAAAATTTATAACTTTATTTGCATTTGCGATAGAAATAATCTGCCAAAAATGTTATAAAGTTTAATGTATCTAGTTTTAAGTATAGCTAAAATAACTAATGTGATTTCAGGCATTACTGTAAATCAGTTGGCAAATGTTTTCCGTGAACTGCAAAATCGTATTACCCTTTGTATTGCTAATGATGGAGGACATGTGGAAACTTAAATAAAATTTCAATAAAACCTTAAAAAATATAGATTTACTTCTTTCTAATCCTCTTTACAAATTATTTCTATCGCAAATACAAATAAAGTTATAAATTTCTTAAAGTGCACACAAACTTTATGGACGCCCTGTAGTGCAGCTAATAGATCCGTTGCTATATAATCCAGGTGGATGTTAGTAATATCAAATATTACAATACATATTAAAAACTAATCCACATGAGCTCAATGTATTTATTATAACAGAGCATATATATATATATATTTTTACAACAAAGGGCTGATGAGGATTGGCATTAAGTGATGGTGGTCTGAAATAGACTATATCCACACGAGGTAAGTTTGGGGTTTTGCTGTAATATATATATATATATATATATATATATATATATATATATATATATATATATATATATATATATATATACCTTCATACGCATTTATTTCGATATATTCATATCTATCTACTTCAATCTCATAATATCAATGTAGCTATTTATCACATTTTGTACTTACATATATTTTAATCCATTCATATGTGTGTGTGTATGTGTGTGTGTGTGTGTGTGTAAAAATTAAGATATAATTAAAATATATATGTGAATTTTGTCCTCTGATGGTCTTCATCAATGAAAATGTAAGAATTTTATTTTGCTATAGGTATTCAGGCACAGAAGTAAAAATATCGTTAAGGTTTTCAAAATGTTTAAATTAAGAAATTTACGAATTTAAATATTCATAAGAAGTCAAGGTAAATTATGAAGAAGGCTCGTAGAACAAACGTATAATAAACAACAACAATAAACCGGATTAAAACTAGTGATAAAATACTTCATCTAAAATTAAAATCAGCAATAAAATCTATAAAATCAATACCTAACATTAAAATTAATGAAAAAATTCTTCATCTGAAATTAAAACCAATAATTAGATAGATAGATAGATAGATAGATAGATAGATAGATAGATAGATAGATAGACAAGAATAGACATAAATCGACAGATAGATAGGAATATACTCAGACAAAATAGATAGATATGAACTAATTTAGATAGATAGATAGATAGATAGATAGATAGATAGATAGATAGATAGATAGAAAACATAAACTATATGTAAAGGCTTAGATAGATAGATAGATAGATAGATAGATAGATAGATAGATAGATAGATAGAAAGAATAAACGTATATGTAAAGGCTTTGATTGATAGATAGATAGATAGATAGATAGATAGATAGATAGATAGATAGATAGAAAACATAAACGTATATGTAAAGGCTTAGATAGATAGATAGATAGATAGATAGATAGATAGATAGATAGATAGATCCAACCAACCATCCATCCATTAAGAGATAACGTTGTTTTTGTTGGTATAATGAAAAATGCGGACAAGTTTAAAATTCTGATTTGCAACTTTTAAAAAATGTTATCTTTATGCAAAGAATATTTATACAATTATAATAAATAAAAATATTTTTACTTTCTCATATCAGCATAATGATTTATGCCCCGTGTCCCTTCAGACCGTGAGCGGTCATGACTCTCCATAATTTTCTATCCCTTAAAGGAAAGCTCTAAGTAACATTTATCATCACTCTTTGCCTATGCTTTGCCATTTATTCATGCAAACACCTTAAGCAAATTAATCGTTGTTTCCTGCTAATCTTCCTTCTCCGAATAAACCTTGTGCGTATTAAATTTTCCAAGCCGCTCTTTCTTATTTTAAGTATGATTATCCTTCTTATTCCCATTTTCTTTAAAAACCTCCTCGATTCTCGTGTATTCAGTCTACAATTTCATAAAAATCTATTTTTGCATTATAAATATAAAAGAAAAAAATAATATATCTGTTCCATTGTTATTTCTTTTGGCTCCAACTTCAACAGAAAGCCAGACTTGAAAAGGAAAAGCAGCTACAGGAAACGGAACCTATTACCAACAGAATACGAGACTTTTATACTGAAATTAAAGATCCTAAATCCAAAAGAATTCATTAATCATTTCGATTAATAAAAAAGAAACGTTTAATTTTTTTTTTTTAAATAATGGTCATAGACAGTAATTCTTACCTTCTCCTCCGTCAATTTTACCCAAGACATAAACAGTGCGGCAAATGGTGTTGATACACGTCGTCTTGCTCAACATGCCTTCTTTTTCAGTCATTTGTTTGTTTTCTTGACTCGTTATTCTCCAGTCGGGAATGATACAACCAGCGGTTAACAGGCTGGCTGCCGTACAGGTAAGAATAAACGCTATGCACCCGAAGATGTTCATACGTTCTGTAGGCATTGTAGAAATTATTTGAAGTGGCACGAAGAAAAACAAAAGAAATAATTCAGCGATAGAGAGAAATAAAAATAAATAAATAAAAAATAAGCAGAAAACCCCAGCGAGTCTAACGTCTTAAGCACTGGTAGATTTCTTCTTCTTGAGAGAAGACCTCCTGTAGATTATAAACGCTAGAATCGGCCGGATTTAGCTATTAGCTTAATAAACAACTGCTTTAGGCTTAACAATCCACAGAGCCTAATAGTTTTCTTTATATAAATTCTTTTGGTGTAATATCTTTAACGCATGAGTTCTTTTGGTGTAATGTCTTTAACGCATGAGTTCTTTTGGTGTAATATCTTTAACGCATGAGTTCTTTTGGTGTAATATCTTTAGCACATGAGTTCTTTTGAAGTAATATCTTTAACACAAAAGGTGTTTCGAATATTTAAAGAATTCATCAAATCTAAATCCAACACTAGTCTTACGGCTGCATTAAAAAATAAATCCAAAGAGGTACTCAGATGCAATAATGTTTTCTTTCGGTTTATATTAATGTATTAATTAATTATAATTAAGTATTGTTAATTATAATTGATAATCTATGAATTAGCTTTTTCAGTATTGCAGATTTTGGTAGCATATAAAATCTGTGCAGTTATAGGCGTTCCCCAGCTGAAATGCGAAAACACCACTCAGCAAAGACTTTGGGATGTGACGAAACTTTTCTCCGCAAATGTTCACTACTACAAGCACTGAATTAGTTTCCGTCCACAAGACGTTACTAGCTGCCTAAAGACGCCGAGGTAAGTAGGTTTTCAAACTGATCAAGCCACATCCTGTTCTTATTGTTGTCCAGTTAACTGTATACGTATGCCTGCCTGAAAAGGCAGTTTCTGACCGGATGTAAACAAACATGGCTGTGGAACGTGTCTAATTTATGACAAGCAAACTATTTTGATAAAGGCGCTTTGAAAAGAAGGTGCGTTTTCTAAAGTCACGCATAAACTGCATACGTTATTGATTCGGCTTTAGAATCAAATCAGAACAAAATCATTGCAATTATTCAGTGGCAACTGCTCACATAACTTGCGTATTAACTTTTAGCATTATAATATGAACTTGATATTTTTAATAACATTAGCTTTATTTTTGTTATGGAAACTTTCACAAAGCTATCATACATGGCTCCAAACTCGTTGAAAAATATCTAAACTATATACAACTGCTTTCTCAAATCAATGATTAAAAATGGTAACAAGATCTTTCAAATCTACAAATCAACCATTCGCCCTTGCATGGAGTATTGCTGCCATATGGTCCGATGCCTCTTCTGTTTGTTTCAAGGTTTTTGATAAGATCCAGAGACGGATAGGCAATGTAATTGGACCTTATCTAGCATCTCGTCTCCAGTCGCTCTCTCACAGACGTACCGTCGCCTCCCTCTGTTTTTTTTTTTTTTTGTTTTGTTTTTTTTTACAAATACTTTCATGGTAACTGCTCCGATGAGCTGCTTTCGCTAGTTCCCAGATTTCATGAATTTAAGAGTTCTACTAGGCTGGCATCTCGCTCACACCCTTTCACTGTCGAAACTGTTAAATGTAGCCGTATCTTCTACTTCAATAGCTTCGTGTCTCGCACTTCTCACCCGTGGAACTCCCTCCCCTTTTCCTGTTTCCCTGATAGCTATAATCTCCAACTATTCAAATTTAACGTCAATCGACGTCTCCAGATGCCTTGATCTATCCCCTATCTTTCTCTTCATCCTTTCCTCTATCACTCCTATTTGCTCTCGCTCCAACTTTCTGTAACTCCTTGCATGCTAGTGGCTTCCCGCCTTGCTTGAGGTGAAACACTTTAAAAGAATTGAATAAACATGTTAGGTCTTCGAACATCGTGGACTGGCGCTACAGAATCACAAACCAAATACTATACCAAATAAGAGAAATCACATCACTTGAGGATTGTCAGGAACAGTAAAAAATAGAATGGATAACACATCTAATTTGAAGAGAAAATAATGGCATAATGAAAATGCTGACATTCTTCACTACTTCAAACAAAAGGTTAGCTAGAAAGATCCCATCAATGATGGATAACGCTTTGACAGTTACTGGACTTGAAAAACTTATTTTCCTGAAAAATTATTTTAAGAGAAAGATTATATAAATTTCAATCGATAGTTGCACTGGTTGCTCGGATAATGAATTCTAAATGTTTCCTTATAAGGAAACAGCTAATTTTACCATCACCATTACCTACGGATGGTTGGAATTTTCGTTCCATAGCTCAACTGCAGATGATGGAAAATTATGCCGCGATTAATGGGTTAATATCAAATTTTAATGAAATTTATAAGTATTTTTTTCAAAATTTATATGAGTGAGATATTTCAAAATCTTATATTTTATATTTTAATAAAATAAAAATTTAATTTTTAATTTTTAATTTTAGATCAAATTTAATTATCTATATTGTAACTAATACTTTGTTAATATTTGCTTCATTGCATTTAAATAGTGCTAAAATGATTCATTCATCCATTTTCTACGGCTTATAACTCCTTTGCAGGTTATTTAAAGCCATAAAATATTTTTAGATCGTAAGAATTCTTTTTTTTTAAATAATAATGATTTAGTTATACAAGTCTTGCTAATTAACCCATAGTTGGGGGAGAAGAGGTGGATTCATACCTTTCCCAAGGATATTTGCACATGTGACTATAACGAACCCAAGTGGAATTAGAACTTGGCTCTCTGATTAACAATTCCGAGCCATTATCCATTACACCACCCACGCATTCAAGCTTACAGTACGTGGTATTCCCAAGCGGTCACCCATCTAGGTACTGACCAGCTTCGAGGTTGCTTAAAATTGGCGATCGTACGGGAACCGGTTTTCAACGTGATGTCACCGTAAGCCGTACTAAAATGAATAATACATCGAATGTAAGAAAAATCCTCTTCAGAGGCTCAAAATGCGTAATCTATATACAGAGGGAAAGAGAAATAAATGTATTCGCATTTCTTTTATTCATTTCTGCTGAAGATTTTGGCCATATTCCCCATCGGGAGGTACCAAAACTTATCTTAGCCGATGCATTTATCAAGACATAGTCCCGAAGAGGACAAAACGCGTCGGCTAAGATAAGTTTTCCTTTTGTCTTTATTCATATTTCCTTTTTATAGATATACTCTATCTGACATTTTTACACACACAAACGCATATAAAAAGGATTAGAAAGAAGTAAATCTATATTTTTTAAGGTTTTATTGAAATTTTATTTAAGTTTCCACATGTCCTCCATCATTAGCAATACAAAGGGTAATACGATTTTGCAATTCACGGAAAACATTTGCCAACTGATTTACAGTAATGCCTGAAATCACATTAGTTATTTTAGCTATACTTAAAACTAGGTACATTAAACTTTATAACATTTTTTACAGATTATTTCTATGGCAAATACAAATAAAGTTATAAATATTTTAAAGTGCACACGAACTTTATGGACACCCTGTATTATCATCTGAATCCCGCACAGACAGACTAGAATTATTATAGACTTACATACATAGATGAGCTTGGAATCCTTTAATTTCTTCAAACTTTGAATGGACGCCTCGTCTCTCCTAGAATTAGGAACACCACAAATTATGCTAACGTTTGTTTAACAATTCGAATGCATGTGAAACATGGCTAACCAATGAAAATCAAACAGTGAATTTCTTTCTTTTTCTCCATATCTCATTCACTGATGAATATTTAATAAAAATGAAACATGTTAGATTGATAAACGTTTCCTATTTGCTCTTTATCTTATTCTGTAGGATCCCAATCCATATGTGATCTATATTTGATCCCAACTCATATATATATATATATATATATATATATATATATATATATATATATATATAGAGAGAGAGAGAGAGAGAGAGTGAGATAGATAGATAGATAGATAGATAGATAGATAGATAGATAGATAGATAGATAGATAGATATAGATATAGATATAATATCAAAACAGTTTCACTGCATTTTTTAAGAATAAAATAATTTGAGATAAAACGTTGTTAAGGAGAGAGAACAATAAAAGAACAAGAACAAAGAAGACAACAAATAACGATTAACATTGCATTTGAATTTTTGAAGATCAAAGTTGACTGAAATGCAGGAAGCTGAAAGAGAGTTCAACAAGCGAGAAGTGAGAGGGAAGAAACTGTTAGCATAGAACTTACGGTTACATCAAGTCATTTCAACTGTAAGATGATGAGCCCTTGCCGCCAATCTAGTAGTATGCTTAAATTCATAAAATATAAGTACCAAAGAGGAAAGCTCATTAGAACAACTGTCATGCATGGAAGGAACAGCCAAATAACAAAGAAATAAAAAGAAGAATATTAAACATAGAAAAACAGCAATAACTGCGATTAACAACAAATCCTGTGTCATCAATAATATCTGATATTATTGTAGCGATTTTCCAAGCGTAGCTCGGATGTGGCACAAGGCCGAAAGTATGGGGCACCCAGTGAGAATCGAACTCACTACTCAGTTGTAATTGTTCTAGCGAGACAAACTTGCTAACCATTACACCGCATCGAGGTGCCCTCTTTTTTCCAAGCGTAGCTTAGATGTGGAACAAGGCCGAACGTATGGGGTACCCATTGAGGATCGAACTCAATACTTAGTCGTAATTGATCTAGCGAGAGAAGCTCGCTAACTATTACACCGCCTCGAGGTGCCCTATCGGATATTATTGTATATAACATAGGGTTTGTTGTTAACCGCAACCATCGTTGTTCTTTGCTTACCTTTCTTTTTGGTTAGGAAGAAATCTCAGTATGCATCTGTAGGATTTGTCTATAGATCTGGTAAAAAGATGTCTTTAGCAGTCATTCCGTTTGTTGCGAATTTTGTTAATTACACTGAACCATGACCAGTTACTCTACAAAGTTATCTTCTCTTTTCCTACCCATAACTCTCTTCTAAGTTAGTGGCCTCTCTGGACGCACGTATAAAGGCAAAGAAACGAATTTCTGGGGGCTGTTTTTTAAAAGAAAGATCTGCGAAGGTTCACAATGTCTTTGTGAATACAGGTAAAAAGTTTGCGCTTGATGCGTGCGCAGTAAGTACACTTGCCAGTAGAGTTAATGGCTGTTGCCGGCACTCGCTCGCATCCGAGCATCAAGATCGTCGTCATCCTCTCTCTCTCTCTCTCTCTCCCCTCTCTCTCTCTCTCTCTCTCTCTCTCTCTCTCTCTCTCTCTCTCTCTCTCTCTCTCTCTCTCTCTCTCTCTCTCTCTCTCTCTCTCTCTCTCTCTCTCTCTCTCTCTCTCTCTCTCTCTCTCTCTTTTTCCCTGATGATGGTGGTAGAGATGGCTGTGAATCAATGGCTGCATCTAATGTAAGAAAGTTGGTTCATCATGTCGTGTCCGAACGTTTTTTTTCTCGTCAGAGTCCATCTTGTACATTTAAAAAATCTACCATTCGTCCGCGCATTGAATACTGTTGCCATATCTGGTCTGGTGCTCCTGCTATTCGTCAGGAGGTTCTTGACAAAATCCAAGGAAGGATCTGCAATGTAATCGATCCTGACTTGGCATCTTGACTTCAGTCTCTTCCTCACAGATGTGAGGTGGTTTATCTCTGTCTTTTCTGTAAAGATTTTTCATGACAACTACTCCGACTACATGTAGTTAAGCAAGCTACTGGACTAGCATTTAGATGTCATCCTTTCACTGTTGAAATAGTTAAATCTAACCGCCACTTCTACTCCAACAGTTTCTTTTCTCGCACTTCCTGACAGTGGAACTCAGTCCGGTTTACTTGCTTTCCAGAAAACTACATTTCTGTCGTCTTGAACCCGTCCATCTTTTGTCCTTTCCTCAACCTTCTATATTCAGTCTTTTCTCTCACTTTCATTATCTGTAACCCTCTGCGTACTCGTAGCATTCCCGTCTTGATTGGGGTGAAATGATTAAAATATAGATAGATAGATAGATAGATAGATAGATAGATAGATAGATAGATAGATAGATAGATAGATAGATAAAAAACATAAACATATATGTAAAGGCTTAAAAAGATAGATAGATAGATAGATAGATAGATAGATAGATAGATAGATAGATAGTAGATAGAAAACATAAACTTAGGTTCCACCAAAAATTCGCTAAAAATGAGCATACCATGATGAAAAAATACCCCAAACTTAATAAAATCAAAGATTTATCGTCAAAATATTTATGTTATTATTAAGAGGAAAGAGCAAAGGACTTCTTGATTATTAGATTATATTTTTTTATCCATTTTAGAACATTCGAAAATTTGATCAAAAATTTTGCTTTTCTTGTGCCAGTGGATAAACCAAAGATCAGTACAGGAAAATTTAGCGTCTTTTTTTTTTGCGGTGAAAAACATTGATTTGGAAATCCTTGCAAACAAATCAAATAATTGCCGGATTTTAAAGAATCTTTCAGGATTTATTCACAAATGAATTAAATTATTTTACATTTTTTTTTTTTTAGAAAATCTTGGTAAAAAAATTATTTTTAGGTCAATTCCCCCCACCCGCTACTTATTTATGAAATTTTGAGAAATTAATTTTTACACCACTTAATGTTTATAAGCAGAACTTCTTGGTGAATTTAAATCGTCAATTTGTTTCTTGTAAAACAGGATCTCCTGTTACCGAAAATCTGCTCTGAACCGTAAAATAAAAATGCAATAAAACTAAGATATTATTTAATTAGAAAAGTTTTTAATTGATTTTATGAATAAGATATAATATGCACACTATTGTCTTAAGAACAAAATGTTAAAAAATAATGAATTTTTACAGGAAATTTTTCATTTCTTATTAATTTTAATTAGAATAATTTGTAAAGTTTTAAATCCTTTAAGTTTATGTATTAATTTATAGTTAGGTGATATTGTTAAGGAAAAATTATATTTACTAATATTAAAATAAAAAGTTCGTACTACAATTCAGTGACCTTCAATATTTTATAAGGTATGTTGAATTTCTTTTGTGTATGTGTGTGTGTATAAACGTGCAGATTTTTGTAAATACGAACGGCCATACACGACAATATATAAAAATGATAATAAGAAAATAAGAGCGATAAACTGTAGTAAATTTAAAGCCGAAGTACCTAAAATTCAATACAACATTAGATTATGGAGAATATTTTCCTAAATTTTAAGATTACTGGCTAATTAAAATTATATTAAAAAGGCGTTCACGTTATATTCCTCAAGTAATTTTACAGATATGTCTACTGTAGAAAAAATAGATAAACTTCCGTGTATCAGTCATGGTGTCAACAACTTAACAAACACTTACCACCGTATTAAAAATTGTTTTTCTGCGGTGTTTTAAACTTAAAGTAATATTTGTTTCAAATCAGATTAATTAAACTTTAAATCAGTTAATATTCCTCAAATAAAGTTTCAGAAAAGTTAAGTTACTTAAAATAAATAGACAAAACTTGCTTATATTATTTAATGAAACATACCATCAATGAAAAATTGCTGCCTAAATATATATATATATATATATATTTATATATTTTATATATATATGTATATTGACGACTAATATTATATATATATATATATATATATATATATATATATATATATATATATATATATATATATTATATATATATATATATTGAAACACCCAGTATATATATATATATATTTATATACCAAAAAAAATGGATGCGCAAAACAACTCTAGGAGCTCATATCGACGTCTTCGTGGCTGCTAACCGGAAAAACAGTCGCGCGTTTTAGTCGTTGTAATCTTGTAATAAGTAGGTAAGGTTTGGTTACTTAAGTTACTTAAAATAAATAGACAAAACTTGCTTATGAAACATACATCAATGAAAAATTGCTGCCTAAATATATATATATATATATATATTTATATATTTTATATATATATGTATATTGACCACTAATATTATATATATATATATATATATATATATATATATATATACTGTGTGTTTTTATATATATATATATATATATATATATATATATATATATATATATATTGAAACACCCTGTATATATATATATATATATATATATATATATATATATATATATCCCAAAGAAAAAATTGGATGGGCAAAGCAACTCAAGGAGCTCATATCGACGTCTTCGTGGCTGCTAACCGGAAAAACAGTCGCGCGTTTTAGTCGTTGTAATCTTGTAATAAGTAGGTAAGGTTTGGTTGGTCATTCAGTTTTTGTTGGCAAAACAAAGTGCCCAGTGTTGTGTTCGTTTGATAAGAGAAATACGGAACTTACACCCAAATTCTGTCTATATCAA
>OZ038484.1:126014410-126253322 GCA_964036315.1 Acanthosepion esculentum | reverse complement strand
AGATAACAGCTCTGAGACACTGCAGCTATTCTGTTGCCACTACTGCAAGAATGTGGTGAAAACAAAAGAATTGCCGAACGACATGCGCAAGAAGATCATAAAGAATCAGAAAGATGGTAAGGGATATAGAAAAATCGCTCAAGATTTGAATTTGCTTGTGAGTACAGTTGGTGCTGTTGTTCGAAAATGGAAAAAATTCGATACTATTGAAAACATTCAAAGGAGTGTTCGTCCCAGTATCTTTAATGAGGCTAATGAGCGATATATTTCCCGTACTGTGAAGAAAAATCCATTTTCAACTCGTCGAGAAATTCAGAATTATTTGAAAAATGCTGGGATTGAAGTTAGTAAAGATACAATTAAAAGATCACTGAATCGTGCAGGTCTCACTTCAAGATCACCGAGGAAGACTCCATTACTGAAACGCCGACATGTACAAGCCCGTTTGAATTTTGTAAAGAAATATGAAACTGAATCTAATGATTTCTGGGAGAAAGTAATTTGGTCAGACGAAACAAAATTGAGCTTTACGGACGAAACATGCGCACTCATGTATGGAGGGAAAAAGGAGCGGAATACGAACCGGCAAATACCATCCCTACAGTCAAACATGGGGGTGGAAATATTACGATGTGGGGTTGTTTTACCTCAAATGGAGGAGGAATAATGAAAATCATCGAAGGAACAATGAATGCTGCAAACTACACTCAAATTTTGTCAACTCAACTCTTGAACAGTGCCACATCTTTGGGACATGGTCGTGATTTTGTATTTCAGCAAGACAATGACCCGAAGCATGCATTGCTAAAACAACTAAGAATTGGTTTAGTAATAATGACATTAATATCCTGGAATGGCCAAGCCAGTCACCGGATTTAAATCCAATCGAAAATTTGTGGAAGCTATTGAAGTTACGAGTTCATAAAAGAAATCCATCGAATTTAAACAAATTGAAGAAAATTTGTGAAGAAGAATGGGCCAAAATACCAACAAGTACCTGCAAGAAACTAGTTGAAGACTACAGGAAACGGCTGAAGGCTGTGAAGCAGAACAGAGGCTACTGTACTAAATATTAGTAAAGTGTGTTAAATACTTTTGCATCTGGGCTATTTTATTTATTGTTAATAAATGTTTCTCAAAACAGTGGTTTTAGATTTTCCTTCTATGTTTTGATCGACAATGTTCGTTTAAATATTTCCTATAAGTTTCGTTGACATTGATCTGTTATTTTTTGAGATATGTAAGAAAAACAATGTGTTAAATACTTTTGCTACCCACTGTATATATATATATATATTTCATTAAATAATATAGACAAGTTTTGTCTATTTATTTTAAGTTACTTAAAATGAATAGACAAAACTTGCCTATATTATTTAATGAAACATTCATCAATGAAAAATTGCTGCCTAAATATATATATATATATATATATATTTATATATTTTATATATATATATGTATATGGACCACTAATATTTATATATATATATATATATATATATATATATATATATATATATAATAAAAATAGGCTAGCTCTTGGGAATTTACTTATATACATATATATATATATATATATATGTATATACAGAAATATAGTCTTAAAGTATGCTATATTTATGGGGTAAAGTACTCAATATCAGAGATAGAGCGTGTGTAAATATAAAAGTGGACATGGAAGTCAGCACTTAGAGGCGACAGTCTGTTTCATGCTCATTGCAATCGTCAGGTGACTAGTGCTATTATTTTTCTCGGCTATTTATATAAGGGTCAGTGGTGCATTATGGGTAGTCTATTTTGGCGGTTACTTTTAACGGAAGTCGCTTATTTGTTTATTTATTTATGTCAAATTATTTTGCTTATTTTTTTTGTTGATTTTTTTTGTTTTTTGTTTTTTTATCTTATATATTTATTTATTTATTCTTTTATTTTGATCGGTGTTTTTGGTTAACGTAGTAAAAATTTGTTTATATAGCTTATTGTTGTTAGTCTATAATGGCCGTCATTTACCGGAAGTCGCTTGTTCGCTTATTTATTTGGGTCAAATTGTTTTGCTTGTTTTTATTTATTTTCATTTTTATTTTTTATCTTATATATTTGTTTATTTGTCATTGATTAAATCTGTTTGTTGAATTTTGGGGTGTGATGTTGTGGCTTTTTCTGACTATTATTTAGGTAGGAACAGTTTTTAATTTATCTATTTAGGTTGGTTATCTTTATTTGTTTTTTTGTTTTTTTTGTTTTTTTTAAACGGCTACTTTATCGTAATCGGTTGTTAGTTTAATTATATATTTGGATGTATTTAGATCGATTTATTATACTTGTTGTTATTTATTTGTTACACTATATATTTTTGGCTTTCGGTTTTTAAGTAACGTAGTATATTATCTTTTATTAATGTTTTTTTTTATTATTATTATTATTTTTATTTGTATAACAGTTATAACTTTCGTCCGTTCTTTTGTTTTGATTTTGTTTCGCATATTCTAACAGGTGTGGTTTTGTGATTTGTTTGGAGTAATTTATTTTGCTTATTTTATTGTTGTTTGTTTATATATTTATTTATTTTTCTATTTTAAGTTACGTAGTAAAAATTTGGTTTCATGTCTACATTTTGAGATTAGCTCGGATCTTTTATTTAATAATTTATTTTGATCTGGGAAGGTAATGATAGCTATTTTTTCCTCCAAGCAAAGTTTGCAAGTTTTTGGTAGGTTGTTGTAGGCTGATGATTTTTTCCTTATTTTCCAAGATATTTTTGGTGTGGTGTGTGTTTTGTTTTTTATTTCCCAGATATACTTAGAAAGCATTGTGCTGTTCGCATATTTACTATTTGTGAAAGACATTTTGTGTACATAATTTCTTTGTTTCCATGGTCCTTCGGTTACTCCTATATATACTTTTTCTTCATTATCTGCTGATTTTGTCGTGGCTTGGTAGATTACGTTGTTTTGTAAACAATTACCGTTTAAGGGACATTCGTTTTTTATTCTGCAGTTGCACGTGGGTTTAATTTGTTCGTGTGGTTTGTTAATAATTTTTCTGTTGTGCTTTTTTATTATTTGTGCCATGTTTTCGGTGCAACTGTAGCTGATTTTTACTGTGTTTTTGTTGAATATTTTGTGTAGGGTGCTTGATTCCGGGAAGTGTTTGTGTAAAAGCTTGAAGAATATTTTTCCTATGTTTGTTTTTACGTTTTTGCTGTACGGTGGGTTGAACCATATGATATTTCTTTTTCTGTTGGTCTTTTTTGTGTTCTGTGGTGAGTATGTGAGTGTTGCTGGGAATCCGCTATCTTTTAGGGCTGTTTCGTAGTCTTTCTTGGCTTTGTTAAATATAGATTCATCGGAAGAATTGTCGGAAAGCCTGCGGTTAATCGATTTAGGTATCTGTTTGATTATAGAAGGCGGGTGGTTGGAGTATATATGTATGTACTGTGGTTTATCATTCGGTTTTCTGTATGGTTTGTGTGTGCCTTTTCTTAGGTTGAAGGTGACATCTAGAAAATCTACTTCGTTTAGGTTAGTTTTTATATCTATCTCGAATCCGTTATTTTTGAAAATTTTAATTATTGCTTTTCTAGTTTTATCTGTCTTTTGTTTGTTGCAGTTTCTTAAGATTATGAGACCGTCATCTCTGTAGAGCCCTGTGTCATTTCTATCTATTATTTTGCTTAGTTCGTGTAGTAAGTAAATACCTACGATTTCGCATGTCTCTGCACCACTGACCCTTATATAAATAGCCGAGAAAAATAACAGCACTAGTCGCCTGACGATTGCACGAGCATGAAACAGACTGTCGCCTCTAAGTGCTGACTTCCATGTCCACTTTTATATATGTATATATATATATATATATATATATATATATATATATATATATATTCATTAAATAATAAAGACATGTTTAGTCTATTTATTTTAAGTAAGTTACTTACTTGAAATAAATAGACAAACCTTGCCTATATTATTTAATGAAATATGCATCAATGAAAAATTGCTGCCTAAATATAAATAATATATAAATTTAAATCAAAGAGAAAAAAATTTCAGTGGCATATTTGTAGAAAAAACAACTTATCTGACCCCTTTGATATGTATTTGATGCAATACTTGACTGAATGAATTGATGAGCAGATTTCAACATTGATATGGTAGTTGAATTCTCGCAACAAATATGTATTGTAAGGCACTACTAACTGATTGATGATTTCTTGCTCGATTTGACGTCCATATTGTCTCATTTCGATCTTGCCAATGTGACCTCCATCTTCTGGCTTTCTCCTTCTATATTTTGAATAGGAGTAATTCCCTATTTCGAAATTAAATTTAAATTATATCAAAGGGAAATGAATTTTCATTGGTTGGGGTTGCCACCAGGGACCGCCTTTAATCAACATGAAATATACTTATCCAAGTACCCTGCGTAGTGTAGTTTCAGCATATATATGATTATGGGGTCTATCTCCATAACCCTAGGATCAGTTCGATAACAAACAGACAGACAGAGGCTACAACTTTATATATATATATATATATATATATATATATATATATATATATATATATATATATATATATATATATTAAAAACGAGCATTAATGCTGGAAATTAGGTATTTTATAAGACCATATGTATTTATAGTCAAAAAATAGAAATTGTTGAAATAAATTTACCAACACCGGTCTATCTTAATCTTAAAGGTGACAAAGGATAACTTTTGAAGAATTTCCCATCATGCAACTAATTTTCACTTTTAATGATATTTTACTAGTAGTGCTGAAGACAAAATATATATTTCTAACAATGGATGCCTCTGTATTATTTTTTAATTACACATCTTATCTTTCACTATAAAATAGGACACGACTGAAAATTTGACTGTCTTTATGACGCATGAGCAAAATCGCTGTGCATCATGGGAAATTGAAAGAAATGGAACTCAAAATTTTTGGTTATCTTTATATTTTCTTAAGACAATTGACGCTGATTATTTTCTAAGGGTACCGGCAAGTTGAACATATTTTCACTTACTGCATAGATATTTATACAATGCTACGAATATTATTAATTTGACCACAGTTTTTATCGTTTTGGTAGACACCAGCATCAACATCGAAATCATTATTTTATGCTAATTACAGTATTCAGCGTTATATTCAACATTCATATTATTATTACTATTATTATTATTATTTTCCTTATATTATTATAATCATTAATTTAATTATAATTACTTCTGTTTTTGTTATTGATTTCATAAGTAATCAATATTATTATCCACAATATTATCATCAGAAAATCATTATTAGCATCTTTGCCATCATCATCTCATTATTATTATTAGTAGTAGTAGTAGTAGTAGTAGTAGTAGTAGTAGTAGTAGTATGATTTATACATTTGAATATTCAAATATTGTGGTGGTAGTCGCTGGGTATCGAGTGACAGCAAGCCTCTTCAAGGAACTTCCTCGGTATTCTTACTAACCTTAAAACTGGAGCAGTCTAGACAATATCGGTTTTTTCTTCCAGTTTTATATTCTGCCAATGTCATATCTAATATTTTGAGAACGGTTCCAAAGTCAAGCTTTTTATTAAGTGCATTGACAAGGAAGGAGATTATGTTGATAAATAAATATTTGTTGATTAAAATAAATTATTTTTCATCATTTTACTTCCAAGCGCGCGCACCGCCCCCCATTATATATATGTGTGTGTGTGTCTGTGTGTGTGTGTATATATATATATATATATATATATATATATACATACATATATATATTTTTGTCATCCACAAACAGACTGTTTCGCTGTTTCACAGCTCATCAGATATATATATATATATATATATATATATATATATATATATATATGAACAGTAAGTATTAATCTAGATAAATGTTGTTTAAATTTATCCGATAAGTTCTTTCTGTTTAAATTTTTATTGTATTTTTCTAATCTTCAAAGCCCCCAAGCCCCTATGTAAAAACAATGTTGTTTATAAATTCTCATGTTCTTCGGCAGATTGCATCTCTAATGCCAATAACAAAAACCAACGTTCCTACAAATCTGACACTGTCAATGCACTTAATAAAATGGTGAATATTAACCACATAGATTGAATATTACACAAAATTTCAAATCATCATTCAGCTGACTTTTTCATCACAGTCTACGGACTTATTGATATAACCTTGTATAATCGGGTGCGTTCGTCGCGTTCCTATTGGAAATTAATTACTTTCCGCCCTACAAATTCTCACAGAGGAGACGTCGCAAGCCTCTCGCTGTTACTCTATCGCTATTTCCATGGAAAATGTTCAGATGTGCTACACCCTTGTGCAAATTAATTGAAACAAAACTAATATTTCCGTTATTATTTACTTTTTTTCGTATTTTTCCAATGAACCATGACCCAGTGCACATGTTAGTACTTCGTATGTCCATTCCACGGAGTAGTTCCTTGCAGATTGACCACAGATTCTTGATTGGATTTATATCAGGAGTGTTTCCGAGCCAGTCGACAATACTTTGATTTGCTCACTAGTAAGGCTTGCCATTGTGTTCGTGCAGCGTTACAATTTTCGTACGCTTACTTGGAGTAACGTCCATTGCAGACAATGGCTGTAGAACAACTAATCGAAAGTCGAGACAATAGTGTCTGGGTGTGATAAAAATCTGATGTAATCACGGATCATGCAATATTTTTAAAGGCCAAGCATATTTCATCATACACCCCGAAAATAGATTCATATTACTGCACCCAACTGAAAATGGCCTAATCTGAGAAAAAATAGAAATTGATTACACCCTGTCACTCCTGTGGGTCTAACACTGACCGCATGGTGAAAGTAAGGAAACTAAAGCTGTTGTTTGAATTAATTTGCACAAGGGTGTACTTTCCTTAGTTCCATCAGTCCTAACCCTCAAGGCTAAGACACGCTATGCTATGCACATTGTAGCAAACCATTTTCATTCACTTCGTATTCCAATGGTGAGGCTCAAGTTCCACTCGAGCAGCTTCTTCCAAAGAACCGCTGTCCTGTGAAACCGACCCCAATCACTACAATCTTAACCTGTTCAAGTCTAAGGTTAACACATATGCGCACAAGATGTGCTTTCCTCTGTAACCCTATACCTTGAGTGACCATTGGGCCTTGTACAGGGTAACATCATTGAAAAGAAATGAGTTTCCTATTCGTTAGTCCGCGATCTCCAGATACGGATATTTGATAATCTATTCTTCTTTTCCAATGTTTAGCATTAAGAAATGAACTTTGTCTATATTCACAGCATTAATGTGAAAACGAGCCATTACCATTTCCTGATAATCTACAATGATTCCATGTTTGATTTTTTCTAGCTGCCATGTCTCCCTCTCTGTGTTGATAGGCATATCCAAAATAATTGCTACATTGGCGATGTTAACGACATGAATGGAACAAATTCGATCCAGTAATCAGCTATTTCAAACTTTTCATGTAACTTGGCATTTTATTGTACCTACGTAGATCATCTGTTGATATGTAAACCAGGCAGCCAAACACAATATGCTCGTCAATTATATGACACATTCCTCGGTTGCTATCATATTTATTTCAGGTTTGAGATTTCATCCTGGCAATATACGAAATAAATATTTAATTTAAATATAATTTATCGAAAACAGAAATCTTAATTGAAGTCTGGACGTTAAGCATTTTTTTTCTAATTTCCCGAACCCCCAAAAAGATTATTCTGACTGCAGATAACTTTCACACCGTTGGCAAATATAATGACATTGAATCATAGTGGAATGCAGGGTTTTTTTTATATATAATTTATCCACGTCGCACTTATCATTCGACGTTTCCGGAAGGACCCTCCGAATTTTCATTAACGCATGCGCATTCAACAACTTATGAAGCCACATGAAGAGAAAATGATTTGATTTGTCGAATTTAATACCAATCTCTATTTTAAGTCCTTCAAGGAAAAATAACAAAAATATTTAACAATGTTCGATTGATTCAAGGAGAAACATTTTAATCTAAAATGACGAAGATTATCAATATTATTTACCTTTATATTATAAGGATTAATAATGAGAATTATTTCGTAACGCTTACGTCTAATTGTAGTAGTAATATTAAAACTATTGTGTCAATTATTACTTATTATTTTATTGCCATAATTCTTATAATTTCTATTCATATAATTCGACTTATGATTCACGCAATTATCTCAGATATCAATCTCAATATACGCGGTGTTTGCGGTGTTTGCTCGTTCCCCCAGCAGAACGAGATGTGACACAAGGTCTTTTTAAAGTGGGGACCCGAGCGCGTACACTCGGGCAAGGGACAAAAATTCCCCACCGTCGGTTGCGCTGGCCTCGGTGCGAGCCCGATCCCTCCCTCTGGTGCAATGGGAGGTCGCGGACTCGGGCAGCTGTTCTCCAGGGCGGGGCACCTCTGTATACTTTTCTCAGTTGCCCCTCTGTCCTTTGACAGAGAAGCCCCTGAGCGCACTCTGTCCAAAGACAGAGACGCAACTGAGAGATGATAAGTAATGCGTTAGAAATCCCTCCAAAGAGGAATTTGTACGTATCCGTAATGTTAACGCTGAGTTTATTGATAGTTTCGAGTCTTTCAACATCATGAAGTCTCATCCAGCTCATCGCAGATCACGCGACAGCTCGCCTCTTATGTTTAACCTTTGTTGCATTATGTTAACTCAACGAAGAGTGTAAGTAAACAAAAGATGGCATCTATTTGTAGTATCAACAGTTCAGTAAAATTTTGAATATTCTTTTATAATAATTACTAGACCATCCATAACTTTGTTGGGTTTCTTTTAAAATCATTTCCTGATACAAAATGATGAGGTAACAACATTTTCAATTTCATTATTAATTAAACATAATTTAATTTGTATTTGCAATAAAAGTTATTTTAATAATTATTATTACTCACATAAAACAATATTACTTAGATCAAACGCAATAATCTATATAATAAATATAGGGTGACCCAAAAAAACGGGAACTTTTTAACAATCCAATAAAACCAAGAGTGATGGAAGAAAAATATTTAATTCATAGTAATTGAAACCTTAAAACATGCCATTTAAGAAACAATGATAGAATTTTCATTTTTTAAAAATTATGTCCTGTAGATGGCGTCCTCCTGTACGAATGCATTCTTGAAATCTGCTGTTGAGATTCCTCATTGACTGATGCAACATCTCAGCTGGGATATTGTGAATTTCATTCTTGTTACTAAAATGGCGAAATGTTTACTTGCTCAAGGTCACTGTATCGCAGTGTTGCCACTTGCTCATGTCTGGCAATACGCACTTCAAAAATTCCCTATATAAATGTCAGTGTGTCACTGTGTCACATTTGTTCAACTTTACTCCTAGAGACCGTAGCCCAACTTATCATACCATTTCTGAATCAGGCCGACTTTGTGAGCAAATTAAATGCATTCCGGGCTGGATCAGGATCAGCAATCCTGAAATTTTTTATTCACAAATTTTCATTACTACGATTGTTCTCGGCGATTTTTTACGTGATTTTTTGCGACAATTTTTTTTTGTTTTTTTTTTTTTTGGTACGATAGCAATTTTTAAAACTTGGAAATAAATTTGGGAATAATCGAAATTAATTTGCGAAAGTCAACCCTGAAGTAAAAATAATTGTTTGTTCGGAAAGTAAGGAGCTACGTTTTTCTTTACATTAAGTAGCGACAGAAGAATTATCGTTGAACTTTTAATAAGTAATCTTAAATATTAATGCAATACTTAAATGCAACGATCAATTTTGAGTTCTTCTGTAGTTAATTGTTGCCTATTGCATCTACTCATACTGCGATGAAGGCCCAATCATGAACCCTCCGCAGGAGATTGCTTAAATTCGGTTTTTAAGCTAGTAAATGAAGAAATGGAAAAGTTTTCATAATTTGTGAAAACGAATGAGAAGTACCAAAAAACGCCTTAATGCAAATATATCCTGATTTAAAGAATGAAAAATTATTTTCCATATCAATAGATATGTGTTTTACTTCACTATTACACGTGCTCATCTTTGTCGCCATATTTATTACCCGACCCTTTATTATCTGTCTATATTTCTGAGATGAGGACAATAATCCGAATAATGTAAATAGTGTACATAATACCTCATCTCAGAAATATAGACAGGTGTTTTACTTCTTTACATTAAAAGATAAATTTCTTCCATAAGATGTACTTTGAATACAAAATTAATAATTCAGACTATAGGCGGTAAAAAAAATATTTATCTTTCCACTGGGCTTCATAGTTAAAACATTGCGTGAAAATTTGATGTAGTCTTTTTCAAAATAATAAGTATATTTTTTTTAAACCAACCTGCAACTTTTTTGGTATGATCGTAAAGATGAAGTCATCAATAAGTCACTTGTAAAGTATTCATATAGGCACAAAATACTGAAACAATTAATTTTTAGCATTATGATATTTATACACGTTGTAAGTCTTTCTATGTTTTTCATTGCCATCAATGAAGTCGTTTGAATTACAATATCGGGTCTTCTTTTGTTTTCGGGTCAACGTATGAAAAACAGCAAAAACACCATAATGTACATATATCCTGATTTAAAGTATGGAAATATATTACTTTTCAATATCAATAAATATAAATTTTCTTTTTGGCACTCAATCATGAAGGCTCGCCCAGCTCATCGCAGATTCAAGGTACAATATGCTCCATAAATTGGTTAAGGTATCATGTATTGATTTAGCTGTATCTTGGAAACACATACATACATACAAGATTAGAGTTTTAGTATTATTTAAAGACATTTTTATGTTTACATTCTTTTTATAGATACAAGTATTTAAGTAAATGCTCTGTTTATAATAAACAGTATTAAATAACATTTACCGGCCTGAATGTCCGAGAAATTTTCATAGAAAATATTCGGAGATTCAGTATGTTATTTAATACTGTTTATTAATAATGTTTATTAAAACAGAGCATTTACTTAAATACTTGTATCTATAAAAAGAATGTAAACATAAAAATGTCTTTAAATAATTGTCGGACTTTGTCCATTTCATAATGTTTTAGTATCATATAGATTGCATTATTTACGTTATTATGACATTACTTAATTATTGCATTATTTATAGTGTTATGATTATTAAATGTAATATTCGTTATATATCATTATCGTCATCCCTATCGTCTTCAATATACGTTATGTAATTGTTATTAGTATTAGTAAAACCATATATAAGCATATATACTCTGTAGGCAGAGAGAACTTGAAAGTTTTGATTAGATAACTTACTCGAAAACTCTTCACGTGTACTGATCACATGACCACTTACAATGGGAAATTGTTTTTGTTTGCTTTTTTTTTTTTGTTGCTTTTTTTCTTCGTGGGTTTTTTTTCTCCAAAAATATTAATATTTATCTGAAAAAAAAATGTGTAAATACATATACTCATTTCTAGATTTCTTTTATTAAGTGTGCATGTTCGTGTGTGTGTGTGTGTGTGTCGGTTTAGTCAGTGGAATTTGCGAAACTGTGTACGCTTCAGCCGCGTGATTAAATATATGTATTCGTTGTAAATACGACTTTCAGAATAACGTTTTCTCTCATTGAGTTGAGTCGATCTCAGATTTCTAATTTGACGTCAAAGTCTCGAGGCGTCATAATTCTGAATAATTGAATCCACTAATGTACGATATCAAGAACGGACAAATCCGCGCCTCAGATAAATCAACTCGCCGTTAGGAAATAAAATGATTCTTGTTGTATGTGAGCTATCAAGTGGGATTACTTTGAACACACTAGCCAGGTTAGGGTCACGATTTTAGTTCTTATATTGCCATGTATCAAGATTTATTACACTTATATCAGCAGATAACAAAAGTGAAGTTTTTTAATAGAATTAATTTATACAGGCGGAAAAAAATGAATAGGAATCAAATTATGTGAACGAAGAAAAAAAACTGTACCTAAGTGAGTCAATAAGTTCGCGGCCTAATAACGAAATATGTATTTATTTTATACAACAAATATTTTTCATCTTAATTTCCTTCGTCTCCTGTTTTGTCAATGCACTTAATTCAGTAGAGATTATTAATCACATAGATAGAATTTTAGAATTTTTTTATATAAATTCAAGTAATAATTACGTGCAAGGCTATGGAGTTTCTGATCCACCTTCATATATCTGAATAAAAAAATAAATACGGCAGCAATAGACATAAGAAAAGCATTGGCCACCAATGATGAATCCTGGTAGGATTTCTAGTTCTCTCGGAATCGCATCGCTGTATAGGTTGAATAAATCTGGTGACAAGACACATCCTTGCCTTACGCACCTTTCTGTTTTTATATATCTAGTGAATTCATTCTTTATCCGTGTGCAGGCGGTTCGATGCAAGTATAGATTCTTGATTAAACCTTTGCGTCGTCTACGAAACACAGGCACACGTCCTTCTGCATTTGTATTGCTCTTTCTCATAACATTCTGAGCATGAATATTGCATTCCTTGTTCCGGTGTCTTTACCGAACCCGCACTGTTCTTGTCCTATCTCTGGCCTGATTCTGTTGTCCCTTCTATTCATCAGAATTCGGATGATGAGTTTTGTTATGTGGCTCATTAGGCTGATTATTCGGTGGAGTTCACATTCGTTCGCGTCTGGTTTCCTAGGCAGTGCTAAGAAACTAGATCTGCTTAGCTCTTCCCCACTGTTGAAGATTTCACTTATTATTTCTGTAATTTTATCTATTCCGAAATCGTCTAAAGCTGATCAACTAATGCGTTTACTATGTTGTTTTTTTAAATATCCGTTTTGGGTTCATACTGTTGCCAACATCCTTATTACAATTCCGTCTGGCCCGTCCGCTTTGTTTCTGTTCATTTTGTCCAGTGCAGCTTCCACTTTGTTTTAGTATTTCTTGTCCGTCCGTCCGTATTTCTGTCTATTGCCGGTTGTTCTCTTTTGTCGTGGAATAAATCTCCAATATATTCCTTCCAGCGTTCCCTCCTTGGATTTTATGCAGCCTGTTGATGAGCATGTCTTCGAGGCTTGGTAGTTCAGTTATTTTTTATGCATATTTCCTTTATCCGTTGCCATATATGGTCTGGTGCCCCTGCTGTTCATCTCGGGAAAAAATTCAGAGTCGGATATGCAATGTCATAGGTCATGATTTGGCGTCTCATCTCCAGTCGCTTTCTCACCGACGTAATGTGGCTTCCTTCTGTGTTTCTTACAAATATTTTCATGACAACTGCTCTGACGAACCACTTTCCTTGGTGCCCCAACTGCATGAATTTAAGCTTGCTACTAGGTTGGCATCTTGGTCCCACCCTTTCACTGTCGAAATAATTAAATGTAACCGCCTCTTCTACTCCAACAGCTTCTTCTCTCGCACTCCCGCCAGTGAAAATACCTTCCTTCTACTTACTTCCCTGATAGCTATAATCTTCAGATATTCAAATGTAGTGCCACTCGGCATCTTCTGATGCCTTGATCCTGATCCCCGTCCTTCTCTATATCCTTTCTTCAAGCACTCGTTTTTCCACTTGCTCTTACTCTCTGTAACCCCTTGAATGCTAGTGGCACTCCCGCCTTGCTTGGGGTGATATGCTTTAAAAAATTGATTGTGAACAGTACAAAGACAGGAATTACAAGTTGTTCGTGAGTAACAGATATTAAACTCGAGTCATGGTACAAGTAACCAGAAATTATTTTTGTTACTTTGTACGTACGATAATATAGACATTCAAGAAAACGCCGAATCCAACATTAGAGGCAATAATAGTTAAGAAAAATAGTAACTATTTTTAATTGTTGTTTAGATTTTTGTTCACAGTAGACGTAGACTGATACATCCAATGAGTAAATTGAGGAAAACGCGTTCAAATTATGATTCTGAAGAGTAATTTTATCAAAGAAGGTATCTGTCAAGTTTCTGAAATTTTCATGAAACTCCGCGTGATATATTCTACAGATAAAAAGAACCAAATAAAGGCCTATGAATTCGAATATAAATAACCGATACTAACTTGTCCCATATAAAACATTCATACATGAACAATCAATATTTGCATATTACCGAGCCGCTCGCCGATTAATATATAATATAACAATACTGTACCAAATAGACGCTTCCTGATTAAAATAAAAATTATCAATAATAAAACTATTCTACCTATCACTGATACAAATATAAATAATCAATATTTACCTATTACCGAACCACGGAACTGTTCATTGATTCAAATTTAATTGAAAAATATTTATCTATTACCGAAAGTAGTATAAGCTCGCTGATTCAAATATAAATAACCAATGTTTGCCTATTACCGAACCACGGAAAGGTTCATTGATACAAACTTAATTGAACAATATTTACCTATTATCTAAAGTAATATATCTTCACTGATTCCAATATAAATAAGCAATATTTACCTATTACCGAACCACAGAAATGTTCATTGATTCAAACTTAATTGAACAATATTTACCTATTACCGAAAGTAGTATATGCTCACTGACTCAAATGTAAATAACCAATATTTACCTATTACCTAACCACGGAAATGTACATTGATTCAAAATTAATTGTACAATATTTGCCTATTACAGAAAGTAGTGTATAACCGCTGATTCAAATATAAATAACCAGTATTTACCTATTACCGAACTACGGAAATGTTCATTGATTCAAACTTAATTGAACGATATTTACCTATTACCGAAAGTAGTATATGTTCACTAAATAAAATATAAATAATCAATATTTACCTATTACCGAACCAAGGAAATGTTCATTGATTCAAAAATAATTGAACAATATTTACCTATTACCGGAAGTAGTATATGCTGAGTGATTCAAATATAAATAACCAATATTTACCTATTACCGAACCACGGAAATGTTCATTGATTCAAACTTAATTTAACAATATTTACCTATTTGCGAAAGTAGTATATGCTCACTGATTCAAATAAAATAACCAATATTTACCTATTACCTAACCACGGAAATGTGCATTGATTCAAAATTAATTGTACAATATTTACCTATTACAGAAAGTAGTGTATGACTGATTATTCAAAAATAAATAATCAATATTTACCTATTACCGAACCTCAGAAATGTTCATTGATTCAAACTTAATTGAACAATATTTACCTATTACCGAAAGTAGTATATGCTCACTGATTCAAATATTAATAACCAATATTTACCTATTACCGAACCACGGAAATGTTCATTGATTCAAACTTAATTGAACAATATTTACCTATTACCGAAAGTAGTATATGCTGACTAAATTAAATATAAATAATCAATATTTACCTATTACCGAACCACGGAAATGTTCATTGATTCAAACTTAATTGAACAATATTTACCTATTACCGAAAGTAGTATATGCTCACTGATTCAAATATAAATAACCAATATTTAACTATTACCGAACCAGGGAAATGTTCATTGATTCAAACTTAATTGAACAATATTTACCTATTACCGAAAGTAGTATATGCTCACTGATTCAAATATAAATAACCAATATTTACCTATTACCGAACCACGGAAATGTTCATTGATTCAAACTTAATTGAACAATATTTACCTATTACCGAAAGTAGTAAATGCTGACTAAATTAAATATAAATAATCAATATTTACCTATTTCCGAACCACGGAAATGTTCATTGATTCAAACTTGATTGAACAATATTTACCTATTACCGAAAGTAGTATATGCTGACTAAATTAAATATAAATAAGCAATATTTACCTATTACCGAACCTCGGAAATGTTCATTGATTCAAACTTAATTGAACAATATTTACCTATTACCGAAAGTAGTATATGCTCACTGATTCAAATATAAATAACCAATATTTACCTATTACCGAACCTCGGAAATGTTCATTGATTCAAACTTAATTGAACAATATTTACCTATTACCGAAAGTAGTATATGCTGACTAAATTAAATATAAATAATCAATATTTACCTATTACCGAACCACGGAAATGTTCATTGATTCAAAGTTAATTGAACAATATTTACCTATTACCGAAAGTAGTATATGCTGACTAAATTAAATATAAATAAGCAATATTTACCTATTACCGAACCTCGGAAATGTTCATTGATTCAAACTTAATTGAACAATATTTACCTATTACCGAAAGTAGTATATGCTCACTGATTCAAATATAAATAAGCAATATTTACCTATTACCGAACCACGGAAATGTTCATTGATTCAAACTTAATTGAACAATATTTACCTATTACCGAAAGTAGTATATGCTCACTGATTCAAATATAAATAACCAATATTTACCTATTACCGAACCACGGAAATGTTCATTGATTCAAACTTAATTGAACAATATTTACCTATTACCGAAAGTAGTATATGCTGACTAAATTAAATATAAATAATCAATATTTACCTATTACCGAACCACGGAAATGTTCATTGATTCAAGCTTAATTGAACAATATTTACCTATTACCGAAAGTAGTATATGCTCACTGATTCAAATATAAATAATCAATATTTACCTATTTCCGAACCACGGAAATGTTCATTGATTCAAACTTAATTGAACAATATTTACCTATTACCGAAAGTAGTATATGCTCACTGATTCAAATATAAATAACCAATATTTACCTATTACCGAACCACGGAAATGTTCATTGATTCAAACTTAATTTAACAATATTTACCTATTTACGAAAGTAGTATATGCTCACTGATTCAAATAAAATAACCAATATTTACCTATTACCTAACCACGGAAATGTGCATTGATTCAAAATTAATTGTACAATATTTACCCATTACAGAAAGTAGTGTATGACTGATTATTCAAAAATAAATAATCAATATTTACCTATTACCGAACCTCAGAAATGTTCATTGATTCAAACTTAATTGAACAATATTTACCTATTACCGAAAGTAGTATATGCTCACTGATTCAAATATTAATAACCAATATTTACCTATTACCGAACCACGGAAATGTTCATTGATTCAAACTTAATTGAACAATATTTACCTATTACCGAAAGTAGTATATGTTCACTAAATTAAATATAAATAATCAATATTTACCTATTACCGAACCAAGGAAATGTTCATTGATTCAAACTTAATTGAACGATATTTACCTATTACCGAAAGTAGTATATGTTCACTAAATAAAATATAAATAATCAATATTTACCTATTACCGAACCAAGGAAATGTTCATTGATTCAAAAATAATTGAACAATATTTACCTATTACCGAAAGTAGTATATGCTGAGTGATTCAAATATAAATAACCAATATTTACCTATTACCGAACCACGGAAATGTTCATTGATTCAAACTTAATTTAACAATATTTACCTATTTGCGAAAGTAGTATATGCTCACTGATTCAAATAAAATAACCAATATTTACCTATTACCTAACCACGGAAATGTGCATTGATTCAAAATTAATTGTACAATATTTACCTATTACAGAAAGTAGTATATGCTGAGTGATTCAAATATAAATAACCAATATTTACCTATTACCGAACCACGGAAATGTTCATTGATTCAAATTTAATTGAACAATATTTACCTATTACCGAAAGTAGTATATGCTGACTAAATTAAATATAAATAATCAATATTTACCTATTTCCGAACCACGGAAATGTTCATTGATTCAAACTTAATTGAACAATATTTACCTATTACCGAAAGTAGTATATGCTGACTAAATTAAATATAAATAATCAATATTTACCTATTACCGAACCACGGAAATGTTCATTGATTCAAACTTAATTGAACAATATTTACCTATTACCGAAAGTAGTATATGCTCACTGATTCAAATATAAATAACCAATATTTACCTATTACCGAACCTCGGAAATGTTCATTGATTCAAACTTAATTGAACAATATTTACCTATTACCGAAAGTAGTATATGCTGACTAAATTAAATATAAATAATCAATATTTACCTATTACCGAACCACGGAAATGTTCATTGATTCAAACTTAATTGAACAATATTTACCTATTACCGAAAGTAGTATATGCTCACTGATTCAAATATAAATAACCAATATTTACCTATTACCGAACCACGGAAATGTTCATTGATTCAAACTTAATTGAACAATATTTACCTATTACCGAAAGTAGTATATGCTCACTGATTCAAATATAAATAACCAATATTTACCTATTACCGAACAACGGAAATGTGCATTGATTCAAACTTAATTGAACAATATTTACCTATTACCGAAAGTAGTAAATGCTGACTAAATTAAATATAAATAATCAATATTTACCTATTTCCGAACCACGGAAATGTTCATTGATTCAAACTTAATTGAACAATATTTACCTATTACCGAAAGTAGTATATGCTCACTGATTCAAATATAAATAACCAATATTTACCTATTACCGAACCACGGAAATGTTCATTGAATCAAACTTAATTGAACAATATTTACCTATTACCGAAAGTAGTATATGCTCACTGATTCAAATATAAATAAACAATATTTACGTATTACCGAACCACGGAAATGTTCATTGATTCAAACTTAATTGAACAATATTTACCTATTACCGAAAGTAGTATATGCTGACTAAATTAAATATAAATAATCAATATTTACCTATTACCGAACCACGGAAATGTTCATTGATTCAAACTTAATTGAACAATATTTACCTATTACCGAAAGTAGTATATGCTGACTAAATTAAATATAAATAAGCAATATTTACCTATTACCGAACCTCGGAAATGTTCATTGATTCAAACTTAATTGAACAATATTTACCTATTACCGAAAGTAGTATATGCTCACTGATTCAAATATAAATAACCAATATTTACCTATTACCGAACCACGGAAATGTTCATTGATTCAAACTTAATTGAACAATATTTACCTATTACCGAAAGTAGTATATGCTGACTAAATTAAATATAAATAATCAATATTTACCTATTACCGAACCACGGAAATGTTCATTGATTCAAACTTAATTGAACAATATTTACCTATTACCGAAAGTAGTATATGCTCACTGATTCAAATATAAATAACCAATATTTACCTGTTACCGAACCACGGAAATGTTCATTGATTCAAACTAAATTGAACAATATTTACCTATTACCGAAAGTAGTATATGCTCACTGATTCAAATATAAATAACCAATATTTACCTATTACCGAACCACGGAAATGTTCATTGATTCAAACTTAATTGAACAATATTTACCTATTACCGAATGTAGTAAATGCTGACTAAATTAAATATAAATAATCAATATTTACCTATTTCCGAACCACGGAAATGTTCATTGATTCAAACTTAATTGAACAATATTTACCTATTACCGAAAGTAGTATATGCTCACTGATTCAAATATAAATAACCAATATTTACCTATTACCGAACCACGGAAATGTTCATTGATTCAAACTTAATTTAACAATATTTACCTATTTACGAAAGTAGTATATGCTCACTGATTCAAATAAAATAACCAATATTTACCTATTACCTAACCACGGAAATGTGCATTGATTCAAAATTAATTGTACAATATTTACCTATTTCAGAAAGTAGTGTATGACTGATTATTCAAAAATAAATAATCAATATTTACCTATTACCGAACCTCAGAAATGTTCATTGATTCAAACTTAATTGAACAATATTTACCTATTACCGAAAGTAGTATATGCTCACTGATTCAAATATTAATAACCAATATTTACCTATTACCGAACCACGGAAATGTTCATTGATTCAAAATTAATTGAACAATATTTACCTATTACCGAAAGTAGTATATGTTCACTAAATTAAATATAAATAATCAATATTTACCTATTACCGAACCAAGGAAATGTTCATTGATTCAAACTTAATTGAACGATATTTACCTATTACCGAAAGTAGTATATGTTCACTAAATAAAATATAAATAATCAATATTTACCTATTACCGAACCAAGAAAATGTTCATTGATTCAAAAATAATTGAACAATATTTACCTATTACCGAAAGTAGTATATGCTGAGTGATTCAAATATAAATAACCAATATTTACCTATTACCGAACCACGGAAATGTTCATTGATTCAAACTTAATTTAACAATATTTACCTATTTGCGAAAGTAGTATATGCTCACTGATTCAAATAAAATAACCAATATTTACCTATTACCTAACCACGGAAATGTGCATTGATTCAAAATTAATTGTACAATATTTACCTATTACAGAAAGTAGTGTATGACTGATTATTCAAAAATAAATAATCAATATTTACCTATTACCGAACCTCAGAAATGTTCATTGATTCAAACTTAATTGAACAATATTTACCTATTACCGAAAGTAGTATATGCTCACTGATTCAAATATTAATAACCAATATTTACCTATTACCGAACCACAGAAATGTTCATTGATTCAAACTTAATTAAACAATATTTACCTATTACCGAAAGTAGTATATGCTGACTAAATTAAATATAAATAATCAATATTTACCTACTGCCGAACCACGGAAATGTTCATTGATTCAAACTTAATTGAACAATATTTACCTATTACCGAAAGTAGTATATGCTCACTGATTCAAATATTAATAACCAATATTTACCTATTACAGAACCACGGAAATGTTCATTGATTCAAACCTAATTGAACAATATTTACCTATTACCGAAAGTAGTATATGCTGACTAAATTGAATATAAATAATCAATATTTACCTATTTCCGAACCACGGAAATGTTCATTGATTCAAACGTAATTGAACAATATTTACCTATTACCGAAAGTAGTATATGCTGACTAAATTAAATATAAATAATCAATATTTACCTATTACCGAACCACGGAAATGTTCATTGATTCAAACTTAATTGAACAATATTTACCTATTACCGAAAGTAGTATATGCTGACTAAATTAAATATAAATAAGCAATATTTACCTATTACCGAACCTCGGAAATGTTCATTGATTCAAACTTAATTGAACAATATTTACCTATTACCGAAAGTAGTATATGCTCACTGATTCAAATATAAATAACCAATATTTACCTATTACCGAACCACGGAAATGTTCATTGATTCAAACTTAATTGAACAATATTTACCTATTACCGAAAGTAGTATATGCTGACTAAATTAAATATAAATAATTAATATTTACCTATTACCGAACCACGGAAATGTTCATTGATTCAAACTTAATTGAACAATATTTACCTATTACCGAAAGTAGTATATGCTCACTGATTCAAATATAAATAACCAGTATTTACCTATTTCCGAACCACGGAAATGTTCATTGATTCAAACTTAATTGAACAATATTTACCTATTACCGAAAGTAGTAAATGCTGACTAAATTAAATATAAATAATCAATATTTACCTATTTCCGAACCACGGAAATGTTCATTGATTCAAAATTAATTGAACAATATTTACCTATTACCGAAAGTAGTATATGCTCACTGATTCAAATATAAATAACCAATATTTACCTATTACCGAACCACGGAAATGTTCATTGATTCAAATTTAATTTAACAATATTTACCTATTTACGAAAGTAGTATATGCTCACTGATTCAAATAAAATAACCAATATTTACCTATTACCTAACCACGGAAATGTACATTGATTCAAAATTAATTGTACAATATTTACTTATTACAGAAAGTAGTGTATGACTGATTATTCAAAAATAAATAATCAATATTTACCTATTACCGAACCTCAGAAATGTTCATAGATTCAAACTTAATTGAATAATATTTACCTATTACCGAAAGTAGTATATGCTCACTGATTCAAATATAAATAACCAATATTTACCTATTACCGAACCACGGAAATGTTCATTGATTCAAATTTAATTGAACAATATTTACCTATTACCGAAAGTAGTATATGCTGATTAATTAAATATAAATAATCAATATTTACCTATTACCGAACCACGGAAATGTTCATTGATTCAAACTTAATTGAACAATATTTACCTATTACCGAAAGTAGTATATGCTCACTGATTCAAATATAAATAACCAATATTTACCTATTACCGAACCACGGAAATGTTCATTGATTCAAACTTAATTGAACAATATTTACCTATTACCGAAATTAGTATATGCTCACTGATTCAAACCAATATTTACCTATTACCGAACCACGGAAATGTTCATTGATTCAAACTTAATTGAACAATATTTACCTATTACCGAAAGTAGTATATGCTGACTAAATTAAATATAAATAATTAATATTTACCTATTACCGAACCACGGAAATGTTCATTGATTCAAACTTAATTGAACAATATTTACCTATTACCGAAAGTAGTATATGCTGACTAAATTAAATATAAATAAGCAATATTTACCTATTACCGAACCTCGGAAATGTTCATTGATTCAAACTTAATTGAACAATATTTACCTATTACCGAAAGTAGTATATGCTCACTGATTCAAATATAAATAACCAATATTTACCTATTACCGAACCACGGAAATGTTCATTGATTCAAACTTAATTGAACAATATTTACCTATTAACGAAAGTAGTATATGCTGACTAAATTAAATATAAATAATCAATATTTCCCTATTACCGAACCACGGAAATGTTCATTGATTCAAACTTAATTGAACAATATTTACCTATTACCGAAAGTAGTATATGCTCACTGATTCAAATATAAATAACCAATATTTACCTATTACCGAACCACGGAAATGTTCATTGATTCAAACTTAATTGAACAATATTTACCTATTACCGAAAGTAGTATATGCTGACTAAATTAAATATAAATAATCAATATTTACCTATTACCGAACCACGGAAATGTTCATTGATTCAAACTTAATTGAACAATATTTACCTATTACTGAAAGTAGTATATGCTCAATGATTCAAATATAAATAACCAATATTTACCTATTACCGAACCACGGAAATGTTCATTGATTCAAACTTAATTGAACAATATTTACCTATTACCGAAAGTAGTATATGCTCACTGATTCAAATATAAATAACCAATATTTACCTATTACCGAACCACGGAAATGTTCATTGATTCAAACTTAATTGAACAATATTTACCTATTACGGAAAGTAGTAAATGCTGACTAAATTAAATATAAATAATCAATATTTACCTATTTCCGAACCACGGAAATGTTCATTGATTCAAACTTAATTGAACAATATTTACCTATTACCGAAAGTAGTATATGCTCACTGATTCAAATATAAATAACCAATATTTACCTATTACCGAACCACGGAAATGTTCATTGATTCAAACTTAATTGAACAATATTTACCTATTACCGAAAGTAGTATATGCTGACTAAATTAAATATAAATAAGCAATATTTACCTATTACCGAACCTCGGAAATGTTCATTGATTCAAACTTAATTGAACAAAATTTACCTATTACCGAATGTAGTATATGCTCACTGATTCAAATAAAATAACCAATATTTACCTATTACCTAACCACGGAAATGTACATTGATTCACAATTAATTGTACAATATTTACCTATTACAGAAAGTAGTATATGCTGAGTGATTCAAATAAAATAACCAATATTTACCTATTACCTAACCACGGAAATGTACATTGATTCACAATTAATTGTACAATATTTACCTATTACAGAAAGTAGTATATGCTGAGTGATTCAAATATAAATAACCAATATTTACCTATTACCGAACCACGGAAATGTTCATTGATTCAAACTTAATTGAACAATATTTACCTATTTGCGAAAGTAGTATATGCTCACTGATTCAAATAAAATAACCAATATTTACCTATTACCTAACCACGGAAATGTGCATTGATTCAAAATTAATTGTACAATATTTACCTATTACAGAAAGTAGTGTATGACTGATTATTCAAAAATAAATAATCAATATTTACCTATTACCGAACCTCAGAAATGTTCATTGATTCAAACTTAATTGAACAATATTTACCTATTACCGAAAGTAGTATATGCTCACTGATTCAATTATTAATAACCAATATTTACCTATTACCGAACCACGGAAATGTTCATTGATTCAAACTTAATTGAACAATATTTACCTATTACCGAAAGTAGTATATGCTGACTAAATTAAATATAAATAATCAATATTTACCTATTACCGAACCACGGAAATGTTCATTGATTCAAACTTAATTGAACAATATTTACCTATTACCGAAAGTAGTATATGCTCACTGATTCAAATATAAATAACCAATATTTAACTATTACCGAACCAGGGAAATGTTCATTGATTCAAACTTAATTGAACAATATTTACCTATTACCGAAAGTAGTATATGCTCACTGATTCAAATATAAATAACCAATATTTACCTATTACCGAACCACGGAAATGTTCATTGATTCAAACTTAATTGAACAATATTTACCTATTACCGAAAGTAGTAAATGCTGACTAAATTAAATATAAATAATCAATATTTACCTATTTCCGAACCACGGAAATGTTCATTGATTCAAACTTGATTGAACAATATTTACCTATTACCGAAAGTAGTATATGCTGACTAAATTAAATATAAATAAGCAATATTTACCTATTACCGAACCTCGGAAATGTTCATTGATTCAAACTTAATTGAACAATATTTACCTATTACCGAAAGTAGTATATGCTCACTGATTCAAATATAAATAACCAATATTTACCTATTACCGAACCTCGGAAATGTTCATTGATTCAAACTTAATTGAACAATATTTACCTATTACCGAAAGTAGTATATGCTGACTAAATTAAATATAAATAATCAATATTTACCTATTACCGAACCACGGAAATGTTCATTGATTCAAAGTTAATTGAACAATATTTACCTATTACCGAAAGTAGTATATGCTGACTAAATTAAATATAAATAAGCAATATTTACCTATTACCGAACCTCGGAAATGTTCATTGATTCAAACTTAATTGAACAATATTTACCTATTACCGAAAGTAGTATATGCTCACTGATTCAAATATAAATAAGCAATATTTACCTATTACCGAACCACGGAAATGTTCATTGATTCAAACTTAATTGAACAATATTTACCTATTACCGAAAGTAGTATATGCTCACTGATTCAAATATAAATAACCAATATTTACCTATTACCGAACCACGGAAATGTTCATTGATTCAAACTTAATTGAACAATATTTACCTATTACCGAAAGTAGTATATGCTGACTAAATTAAATATAAATAATCAATATTTACCTATTACCGAACCACGGAAATGTTCATTGATTCAAGCTTAATTGAACAATATTTACCTATTACCGAAAGTAGTATATGCTCACTGATTCAAATATAAATAATCAATATTTACCTATTTCCGAACCACGGAAATGTTCATTGATTCAAACTTAATTGAACAATATTTACCTATTACCGAAAGTAGTATATGCTCACTGATTCAAATATAAATAACCAATATTTACCTATTACCGAACCACGGAAATGTTCATTGATTCAAACTTAATTTAACAATATTTACCTATTTACGAAAGTAGTATATGCTCACTGATTCAAATAAAATAACCAATATTTACCTATTACCTAACCACGGAAATGTGCATTGATTCAAAATTAATTGTACAATATTTACCCATTACAGAAAGTAGTGTATGACTGATTATTCAAAAATAAATAATCAATATTTACCTATTACCGAACCTCAGAAATGTTCATTGATTCAAACTTAATTGAACAATATTTACCTATTACCGAAAGTAGTATATGCTCACTGATTCAAATATTAATAACCAATATTTACCTATTACCGAACCACGGAAATGTTCATTGATTCAAACTTAATTGAACAATATTTACCTATTACCGAAAGTAGTATATGTTCACTAAATTAAATATAAATAATCAATATTTACCTATTACCGAACCAAGGAAATGTTCATTGATTCAAACTTAATTGAACGATATTTACCTATTACCGAAAGTAGTATATGTTCACTAAATAAAATATAAATAATCAATATTTACCTATTACCGAACCAAGGAAATGTTCATTGATTCAAAAATAATTGAACAATATTTACCTATTACCGAAAGTAGTATATGCTGAGTGATTCAAATATAAATAACCAATATTTACCTATTACCGAACCACGGAAATGTTCATTGATTCAAACTTAATTTAACAATATTTACCTATTTGCGAAAGTAGTATATGCTCACTGATTCAAATAAAATAACCAATATTTACCTATTACCTAACCACGGAAATGTGCATTGATTCAAAATTAATTGTACAATATTTACCTATTACAGAAAGTAGTATATGCTGAGTGATTCAAATATAAATAACCAATATTTACCTATTACCGAACCACGGAAATGTTCATTGATTCAAATTTAATTGAACAATATTTACCTATTACCGAAAGTAGTATATGCTGACTAAATTAAATATAAATAATCAATATTTACCTATTTCCGAACCACGGAAATGTTCATTGATTCAAACTTAATTGAACAATATTTACCTATTACCGAAAGTAGTATATGCTGACTAAATTAAATATAAATAATCAATATTTACCTATTACCGAACCACGGAAATGTTCATTGATTCAAACTTAATTGAACAATATTTACCTATTACCGAAAGTAGTATATGCTCACTGATTCAAATATAAATAACCAATATTTACCTATTACCGAACCTCGGAAATGTTCATTGATTCAAACTTAATTGAACAATATTTACCTATTACCGAAAGTAGTATATGCTGACTAAATTAAATATAAATAATCAATATTTACCTATTACCGAACCACGGAAATGTTCATTGATTCAAACTTAATTGAACAATATTTACCTATTACCGAAAGTAGTATATGCTCACTGATTCAAATATAAATAACCAATATTTACCTATTACCGAACCACGGAAATGTTCATTGATTCAAACTTAATTGAACAATATTTACCTATTACCGAAAGTAGTATATGCTCACTGATTCAAATATAAATAACCAATATTTACCTATTACCGAACAACGGAAATGTGCATTGATTCAAACTTAATTGAACAATATTTACCTATTACCGAAAGTAGTAAATGCTGACTAAATTAAATATAAATAATCAATATTTACCTATTTCCGAACCACGGAAATGTTCATTGATTCAAACTTAATTGAACAATATTTACCTATTACCGAAAGTAGTATATGCTCACTGATTCAAATATAAATAACCAATATTTACCTATTACCGAACCACGGAAATGTTCATTGAATCAAACTTAATTGAACAATATTTACCTATTACCGAAAGTAGTATATGCTCACTGATTCAAATATAAATAAACAATATTTACGTATTACCGAACCACGGAAATGTTCATTGATTCAAACTTAATTGAACAATATTTACCTATTACCGAAAGTAGTATATGCTGACTAAATTAAATATAAATAATCAATATTTACCTATTACCGAACCACGGAAATGTTCATTGATTCAAACTTAATTGAACAATATTTACCTATTACCGAAAGTAGTATATGCTGACTAAATTAAATATAAATAAGCAATATTTACCTATTACCGAACCTCGGAAATGTTCATTGATTCAAACTTAATTGAACAATATTTACCTATTACCGAAAGTAGTATATGCTCACTGATTCAAATATAAATAACCAATATTTACCTATTACCGAACCACGGAAATGTTCATTGATTCAAACTTAATTGAACAATATTTACCTATTACCGAAAGTAGTATATGCTGACTAAATTAAATATAAATAATCAATATTTACCTATTACCGAACCACGGAAATGTTCATTGATTCAAACTTAATTGAACAATATTTACCTATTAGCGAAAGTAGTATATGCTCACTGATTCAAATATAAATAACCAATATTTACCTGTTACCGAACCACGGAAATGTTCATTGATTCAAACTAAATTGAACAATATTTACCTATTACCGAAAGTAGTATATGCTCACTGATTCAAATATAAATAACCAATATTTACCTATTACCGAACCACGGAAATGTTCATTGATTCAAACTTAATTGAACAATATTTACCTATTACCGAATGTAGTAAATGCTGACTAAATTAAATATAAATAATCAATATTTACCTATTTCCGAACCACGGAAATGTTCATTGATTCAAACTTAATTGAACAATATTTACCTATTACCGAAAGTAGTATATGCTCACTGATTCAAATATAAATAACCAATATTTACCTATTACCGAACCACGGAAATGTTCATTGATTCAAACTTAATTTAACAATATTTACCTATTTACGAAAGTAGTATATGCTCACTGATTCAAATAAAATAACCAATATTTACCTATTACCTAACCACGGAAATGTGCATTGATTCAAAATTAATTGTACAATATTTACCTATTTCAGAAAGTAGTGTATGACTGATTATTCAAAAATAAATAATCAATATTTACCTATTACCGAACCTCAGAAATGTTCATTGATTCAAACTTAATTGAACAATATTTACCTATTACCGAAAGTAGTATATGCTCACTGATTCAAATATTAATAACCAATATTTACCTATTACCGAACCACGGAAATGTTCATTGATTCAAAATTAATTGAACAATATTTACCTATTACCGAAAGTAGTATATGTTCACTAAATTAAATATAAATAATCAATATTTACCTATTACCGAACCAAGGAAATGTTCATTGATTCAAACTTAATTGAACGATATTTACCTATTACCGAAAGTAGTATATGTTCACTAAATAAAATATAAATAATCAATATTTACCTATTACCGAACCAAGAAAATGTTCATTGATTCAAAAATAATTGAACAATATTTACCTATTACCGAAAGTAGTATATGCTGAGTGATTCAAATATAAATAACCAATATTTACCTATTACCGAACCACGGAAATGTTCATTGATTCAAACTTAATTTAACAATATTTACCTATTTGCGAAAGTAGTATATGCTCACTGATTCAAATAAAATAACCAATATTTACCTATTACCTAACCACGGAAATGTGCATTGATTCAAAATTAATTGTACAATATTTACCTATTACAGAAAGTAGTGTATGACTGATTATTCAAAAATAAATAATCAATATTTACCTATTACCGAACCTCAGAAATGTTCATTGATTCAAACTTAATTGAACAATATTTACCTATTACCGAAAGTAGTATATGCTCACTGATTCAAATATTAATAACCAATATTTACCTATTACCGAACCACGGAAATGTTCATTGATTCAAACTTAATTAAACAATATTTACCTATTACCGAAAGTAGTATATGCTGACTAAATTAAATATAAATAATCAATATTTACCTACTGCCGAACCACGGAAATGTTCATTGATTCAAACTTAATTGAACAATATTTACCTATTACCGAAAGTAGTATATGCTCACTGATTCAAATATTAATAACCAATATTTACCTATTACAGAACCACGGAAATGTTCATTGATTCAAACCTAATTGAACAATATTTACCTATTACCGAAAGTAGTATATGCTGACTAAATTGAATATAAATAATCAATATTTACCTATTTCCGAACCACGGAAATGTTCATTGATTCAAACGTAATTGAACAATATTTACCTATTACCGAAAGTAGTATATGCTGACTAAATTAAATATAAATAATCAATATTTACCTATTACCGAACCACGGAAATGTTCATTGATTCAAACTTAATTGAACAATATTTACCTATTACCGAAAGTAGTATATGCTGACTAAATTAAATATAAATAAGCAATATTTACCTATTACCGAACCTCGGAAATGTTCATTGATTCAAACTTAATTGAACAATATTTACCTATTACCGAAAGTAGTATATGCTCACTGATTCAAATATAAATAACCAATATTTACCTATTACCGAACCACGGAAATGTTCATTGATTCAAACTTAATTGAACAATATTTACCTATTACCGAAAGTAGTATATGCTGACTAAATTAAATATAAATAATTAATATTTACCTATTACCGAACCACGGAAATGTTCATTGATTCAAACTTAATTGAACAATATTTACCTATTACCGAAAGTAGTATATGCTCACTGATTCAAATATAAATAACCAGTATTTACCTATTTCCGAACCACGGAAATGTTCATTGATTCAAACTTAATTGAACAATATTTACCTATTACCGAAAGTAGTAAATGCTGACTAAATTAAATATAAATAATCAATATTTACCTATTTCCGAACCACGGAAATGTTCATTGATTCAAACTTAATTGAACAATATTTACCTATTACCGAAAGTAGTATATGCTCACTGATTCAAATATAAATAACCAATATTTACCTATTACCGAACCACGGAAATGTTCATTGATTCAAATTTAATTTAACAATATTTACCTATTTACGAAAGTAGTATATGCTCACTGATTCAAATAAAATAACCAATATTTACCTATTACCTAACCACGGAAATGTACATTGATTCAAAATTAATTGTACAATATTTACTTATTACAGAAAGTAGTGTATGACTGATTATTCAAAAATAAATAATCAATATTTACCTATTACCGAACCTCAGAAATGTTCATAGATTCAAACTTAATTGAATAATATTTACCTATTACCGAAAGTAGTATATGCTCACTGATTCAAATATAAATAACCAATATTTACCTATTACCGAACCACGGAAATGTTCATTGATTCAAATTTAATTGAACAATATTTACCTATTACCGAAAGTAGTATATGCTGATTAATTAAATATAAATAATCAATATTTACCTATTACCGAACCACGGAAATGTTCATTGATTCAAACTTAATTGAACAATATTTACCTATTACCGAAAGTAGTATATGCTCACTGATTCAAATATAAATAACCAATATTTACCTATTACCGAACCACGGAAATGTTCATTGATTCAAACTTAATTGAACAATATTTACCTATTACCGAAATTAGTATATGCTCACTGATTCAAACCAATATTTACCTATTACCGAACCACGGAAATGTTCATTGATTCAAACTTAATTGAACAATATTTACCTATTACCGAAAGTAGTATATGCTGACTAAATTAAATATAAATAATTAATATTTACCTATTACCGAACCACGGAAATGTTCATTGATTCAAACTTAATTGAACAATATTTACCTATTACCGAAAGTAGTATATGCTGACTAAATTAAATATAAATAAGCAATATTTACCTATTACCGAACCTCGGAAATGTTCATTGATTCAAACTTAATTGAACAATATTTACCTATTACCGAAAGTAGTATATGCTCACTGATTCAAATATAAATAACCAATATTTACCTATTACCGAACCACGGAAATGTTCATTGATTCAAACTTAATTGAACAATATTTACCTATTAACGAAAGTAGTATATGCTGACTAAATTAAATATAAATAATCAATATTTCCCTATTACCGAACCACGGAAATGTTCATTGATTCAAACTTAATTGAACAATATTTACCTATTACCGAAAGTAGTATATGCTCACTGATTCAAATATAAATAACCAATATTTACCTATTACCGAACCACGGAAATGTTCATTGATTCAAACTTAATTGAACAATATTTACCTATTACCGAAAGTAGTATATGCTGACTAAATTAAATATAAATAATCAATATTTACCTATTACCGAACCACGGAAATGTTCATTGATTCAAACTTAATTGAACAATATTTACCTATTACTGAAAGTAGTATATGCTCAATGATTCAAATATAAATAACCAATATTTACCTATTACCGAACCACGGAAATGTTCATTGATTCAAACTTAATTGAACAATATTTACCTATTACCGAAAGTAGTATATGCTCACTGATTCAAATATAAATAACCAATATTTACCTATTACCGAACCACGGAAATGTTCATTGATTCAAACTTAATTGAACAATATTTACCTATTACGGAAAGTAGTAAATGCTGACTAAATTAAATATAAATAATCAATATTTACCTATTTCCGAACCACGGAAATGTTCATTGATTCAAACTTAATTGAACAATATTTACCTATTACCGAAAGTAGTATATGCTCACTGATTCAAATATAAATAACCAATATTTACCTATTACCGAACCACGGAAATGTTCATTGATTCAAACTTAATTGAACAATATTTACCTATTACCGAAAGTAGTATATGCTGACTAAATTAAATATAAATAAGCAATATTTACCTATTACCGAACCTCGGAAATGTTCATTGATTCAAACTTAATTGAACAAAATTTACCTATTACCGAATGTAGTATATGCTCACTGATTCAAATAAAATAACCAATATTTACCTATTACCTAACCACGGAAATGTACATTGATTCACAATTAATTGTACAATATTTACCTATTACAGAAAGTAGTGTATGACTGATTATTCAAAAATAAATAACCAATATTTACCTATTACCGAACCTCAGAAATGTTCATAGATTCAAAATTAATTGAACAAAATTTACCTATTACCGAATGTAGTATATGCTCACTGATTCAAATAAAATAACCAATATTTACCTAATACCTAACCACGGAAATGTACATTGATTCACAATTAATTGTACAATATTTACCTATTACAGAAGGTAGTGTATGACTGATTATTCAAAAATAAATAATCAATATTTACCTATTACCGAACCTCAGAAATGTTCATAGATTCAAAATTAATTGAACAATATTTACCTATTACCGAAAGTAGTATATGCTCACTGATTCAAATATAAATAACCAATATTTACCTATTACCGAACCACGGAAATGTTCATTGATTCAAACTTAATTGAACAATATTTACCTATTACCGAAAGTAGTATATGCTCACTGATTCAAATATAAATAACCAGTATTTACCTATTTCCGAACCACGGAAATGTTCATTGATTCAAACTTAAATGAACAATATTTACCTATTACCGAAAGTAGTAAATGCTGACTAAATTAAATATAAATAATCAATATTTACCTATTTCCGAACCACGGAAATGTTCATTGATTCAAACTTAATTGAACAATATTTACCTATTACCGAAAGTAGTATATGCTCACTGATTCAAATATAAATAACCAATATTTACCTATTACCGAACCACGGAAATGTTCATTGATTCAAATTTAATTTAACAATATTTACCTATTTACGAAAGTAGTATATGCTCACTGATTCAAATAAAATAACCAATATTTACCTATTACCTAACCACGGAAATGTACATTGATTCAAAATTAATTGTACAATATTTACCTATTACAGAAAGTAGTGTATGACTGATTATTCAAAAATAAATAATCAATATTTACCTATTACCGAACCTCAGAAATGTTCATAGATTCAAACTTAATTGAATAATATTTACCTATTACCGAAAGTAGTATATGCTCACTGATTCAAATATAAATAACCAATATTTACCTATTACCGAACCACGGAAATGTTCATTGATTCAAATTTAATTGAACAATATTTACCTATGGCCGAAAGTAGTATATGCTGATTAATTAAATATAAATAATCAATATTTACCTATTACCGAACCACGGAAATGTTCATTGATTCAAACTTAATTGAACAATATTTACCTATTACCGAAAGTAGTATATGCTCACTGATTCAAATATAAATAACCAATATTTACCTATTACCGAACCACGGAAATGTTCATTGATTCAAACTTAATTGAACAATATTTACCTATTACCGAAATTAGTATATGCTCACTGATTCAAATATAAATAATCAATATTTACCTATTACCGAACCACGGAAATGTTCATTGATTCAAACTTAATTGAACAATATTTACCTATTACCGAAAGTAGTATATGCTGACTAAATTAAATATAAATAATCAATATTTACCTATTACCGAACCACGGAAATGTTCATTGATTCAAACTTAATTGAACAATATTTACCTATTACCGAAAGTAGTATATGCTGACTAAATTAAATATAAATAAGCAATATTTACCTATTACCGAACCTCGGAAATGTTCATTGATTCAAACTTAATTCAACAATATTTACCTATTACCGAAAGTAGTATATGCTCACTGATTCAAATATAAATAACCAGTATTTACCTATTTCCGAACCACGGAAATGTTCATTGATTCAAACTTAATTGAACAATATTTACCTATTACCGAAAGTAGTAAATGCTGACTAAATTAAATATAAATAATCAATATTTACCTATTTCCGAACCACGGAAATGTTCATTGATTCAAACTTAATTGAACAATATTTACCTATTACCGAAAGTAGTATATGCAAACTGATTCAAATATAAATAACCAATATTTACCTATTACCGAACCACGGAAATGTTCATTGATTCAAATTTAATTTAACAATATTTACCTATTTACGAAAGTAGTATATGCTCACTGATTCAAATAAAATAACCAATATTTACCTATTACCTAACCACGGAAATGTACATTGATTCAAAATTAATTGTACAATATTTACCTATTACAGAAAGTAGTGTATGACTGATTATTCAAAAATAAATAATCAATATTTACCTATTACCGAACCTCAGAAATGTTCATAGATTCAAACTTAATTGAATAATATTTACCTATTACCGAAAGTAGTATATGCTCACTGATTCAAATATAAATAACCAATATTTACCTATTACCGAACCACGGAAATGTTCATTGATTCAAATTTAATTGAACAATATTTACCTATTACCGAAAGTAGTATATGCTGATTAATTCAATATAAATAATCAATATTTACCTATTACCGAACCAAGGAAATGTTCATTGATTCAAACTTAATTGAACAATATTTACCTATTACCGAAAGTAGTATATGCTCACTGATTCAAATATAAATAACCAATATTTACCTATTACCGAACCACGGAAATGTTCATTGATTCAAACTTAATTGAACAATATTTACCTATTACCGAAATTAGTATATGCTCACTGATTCAAATATAAATAACCAATATTTACCTATTACCGAACCACGGAAATGTTCATTGATTCAAACTTAATTTAACAATATTTACCTATTACCGAAAGTAGTATATGCTGACTAAATTAAATATAAATAATCAATATTTACCTATTACCGAATCACGGAAATGTTCATTGATTCAAACTTAATTGAACAATATTTACCTATTACCGAAAGTAGTATATGCTGACTAAATTAAATATAAATAAGCAATATTTACCTATTACCGAACCTCGGAAATGTTCATTGATTCAAACTTAATTGAACAATATTTACCTATTACCGAAAGTAGTATATGCTCACTGATTCAAATATAAATAACCAATATTTACCTATTACCGAACCACGGAAATGTTCATTGATTCAAACTTAATTGAACAATATTTACCTATTACCGAAAGTAGTATATGCTGACTAAATTAAATATAAATAATCAATATTTACCTATTACCGAACCACGGAAATGTTCATTGATTCAAACTTAATTGAACAATATTTACCTATTACAGAAAGTAGTATATGCTGACTAAATTAAATATAAATAAGCAATATTTACCTATTACCGAACCTCGGAAATGTTCATTGATTCAAACTTAATTCAACAATATTTACCTATTACCGAAAGTAGTATATGCTCACTGATTCAAATATAAATAACCAGTATTTACCTATTTCCGAACCACGGAAATGTTCATTGATTCAAACTTAATTGAACAATATTTACCTATTACCGAAAGTAGTAAATGCTGACTAAATTAAATATAAATAATCAATATTTACCTATTTCCGAACCACGGAAATGTTCATTGATTCAAACTTAATTGAACAATATTTACCTATTACCGAAAGTAGTATATGCAAACTGATTCAAATATAAATAACCAATATTTACCTATTACCGAACCACGGAAATGTTCATTGATTCAAATTTAATTTAACAATATTTACCTATTTACGAAAGTAGTATATGCACACTGATTCAAATAAAATAACCAATATTTACCTATTACCTAACCACGGAAATGTACATTGATTCAAAATTAATTGTACAATATTTACCTATTACAGAAAGTAGTGTATGACTGATTATTCAAAAATAAATAATCAATATTTACCTATTACCGAACCTCAGAAATGTTCATAGATTCAAACTTAATTGAATAATATTTACCTATTACCGAAAGTAGTATATGCTCACTGATTCAAATATAAATAACCAATATTTACCTATTACCGAACCACGGAAATGTTCATTGATTCAAATTTAATTGAACAATATTTACCTATTACCGAAAGTAGTATATGCTGATTAATTAAATATAAATAATCAATATTTACCTATTACCGAACCACGGAAATGTTCATTGATTCAAACTTAATTGAACAATATTTACCTATTACCGAAAGTAGTATATGCTCACTGATTCAAATATAAATAACCAATGTTTACCTATTACCGAACCACGGAAATGTTCATTGATTCAAACTTAATTGAACAATATTTACCTATTACCGAAATTAGTATATGCTCACTGATTCAAATATAAATAACCAATATTTACCTATTACCGAACCACGGAAATGTTCATTGATTCAAACTTAATTGAACAATATTTACCTATTACCGAAAGTAGTATATGCTGACTAAATTAAATATAAATAATCAATATTTACCTATTACCGAACCACGGAAATGTTCATTGATTCAAAATTAATTGAACAATATTTACCTATTACCGAAAGTAGTATATGCTGACTAAATTAAATATAAATAAGCAATATTTACCTATTACCGAACCTCGGAAATGTTCATTGATTCAAACTTAATTGAACAATGTTTACCTATTACCGGAAGTAATATATGCTCACTGATTCAAATATAAATAACCAATATTTACCTATTACCGAACCACGGAAATGTTCATTGATTCAAACTTAATTGAACAATATTTACCTATTAACGAAAGTAGTATATGCTGACTAAATTAAATATAAATAATCAATATTTACCTATTACCGAACCACGGAAATGTTCATTGATTCAAACTTAATTGAACAATATTTACCTATTACCGAAAGTAGTATATGCTGACTAAATTAAATATAAATAATCAATATTTAACTATTACCGAACCACGGAAATGTTCATTGATTCAAACTTAATTGAACAATATTTACCTATTACCGAAAGTAGTATATGCTGACTAAATTAAATATAAATAACCAATATTTACCTATTACCGAACCACGGAAATGTTCATTGATTCAAATTTAATTTAACAATATTTACCTATTTACGAAAGTAGTATATGCTCACTGATTCAAATAAAATAACCAATATTTACCTATTACCTAACCACGGAAATGTACATTGATTCAAAATTAATTGTACAATATTTACCTATTACAGAAAGTAGTGTATGACTGATTATTCAAAAATAAATAATCAATATTTACCTATTACCGAACCTCAGAAATGTTCATAGATTCAAACTTAATTGAATAATATTTACCTATTACCGAAAGTAGTATATGCTCACTGATTAAATTATAAATAACCAATATTTACCTATTACCGAACCACGGAAATGTTCATTGATTCAAATTTAATTGAACAATATTTACCTATTACCGAAAGTAGTATATGCTGATTAATTAAATATAAATAATCAATATTTACCTATTACCGAACCACGGAAATGTTCATTGATTCAAACTTAATTGAACAATATTTACCTATTACCGAAAGTAGTATATGCTCACTGATTCAAATATAAATAACCAATATTTACCTATTACCGAACCACGGAAATGTTCATTGATTCAAACTTAATTGAACAATATTTACCTATTACCGAAATTAGTATATGCTCACTGATTCAAATATAAATAACCAATATTTACCTATTACCGAACCAGGGAAATGTTCATTGATTCAAACTTAATTTAACAATATTTACCTATTACCGAAAGTAGTATATGCTGACTAAATTAAATATAAATAATCAATATTTACCTATTACCGAACCACGGAAATGTTCATTAATTCAAACTTAATTGAACAATATTTACCTATTACCGAAAGTAGTATATGCTGACTAAATTAAATATAAATAAGCAATATTTACCTATTACCGAACCTCGAAAATGTTCATTGATTCAAACTTAATTGAACAATATTTACCTATTACCGAAAGTAGTATATGCTCACTGATTCAAATATAAATAACCAATATTTACCTATTACCGAACCACGGAAATGTTCATTGATTCAAACTCAATTGAACAATATTTACCTATTAACGAAAGTAGTATATGCTGACTAAATTAAATATAAATAATCAATATTTACCTATTACCGAACCACGGAAATGTTCATTGATTCAAACTTAATTGAACAATATTTACCTATTACCGAAAGTAGTATATGCTCACTGATTCAAATATAAATAACCAATATTTACCTATTACCGAACCACGGAAATGTTCATTGATTCAAACTTAATTGAACAATATTTACCTATTACCGAAAGTAGTATATGCTGACTAAATTAAATATAAATAATCAATATTTACCTATTACCGAACCACGGAAATGTTCATTGATTCAAACTTAATTGAACTATATTTACCTATTACCGAAAGTAGTATATGCTCAATGATTCAAATATAAATAACCAATATTTACCTATTACCGAACCACGGAAATGTTCATTGATTCAAACTTAATTGAACAATATTTACCTATTACGGAAAGTAGTATATGCTCACTGATTCAAATATAACTAACCAATATTTACCTATTACCGAACCACGGAAATGTTCATTGATTCAAACTTAATTGAACAATATTTACCTATTACGGAATGTAGTAAATGCTGACTAAATTAAATATAAATAATCAATATTTACCTATTTCCGAACCACGGAAATGTTCATTGATTCAAACTTAATTGAACAATATTTACCTATTACCGAAAGTAGTATATGCTCACTGATTCAAATATAAATAACCAATATTTACCTATTACCGAACCACGGAAATGTTCATTGATTCAAACTTAATTTAACAATATTTACCTATTTACGAAAGTAGTATATGCTCACTGATTCAAATAAAATAACCAATATTTACCTATTACCTAACACAGGAAATGTACATTGATTCAAAATAAATTGTACAATATTTACCTATTAATGAATGTAGTGTATGACGGATTATTCAAAAATAAATAATCAATATTTACCTATTACCGAACCTCAGAAATGTTCATAGATTCAAACTTAATTGAACAATATTTACCTATTACCGAAAGTAGTATATGCTCACTGATTCAAATATAAATAACCAATATTTACCTATTACCGAACCACGGAAATGTTCATTGATTCAAACTTAATTGAACAATATTTACCTATTACCGAAAGTAGTATATGCTCACTGATTCAAATATAAATAACCAATATTTACCTATTACCGAACCACGGAAATGTTCATTGATTCAAACTTAATTGAACAATATTTACCTATTACCGAAATTAGTATATGCTCACTGATTCAAATATAAATAACCAATATTTACCTATTACCGAACCAGGGAAATGTTCATTAATTCAAACTTAATTGAACAATATTTACCTATTACCGAAAGTAGTATATGCTGACTAAATTAAATATAAATAAGCAATATTTACCTATTACCGAACCTCGAAAATGTTCATTGATTCAAACTTAATTGAACAATATTTACCTATTACCGAAAGTAGTATATGCTCACTGATTCAAATATAAATAACCAATATTTACCTATTACCGAACCACGGAAATGTTCATTGATTCAAACTCAATTGAACAATATTTACCTATTAACGAAAGTAGTATATGCTGACTAAATTAAATATAAATAATCAATATTTACCTATTACCGAACCACGGAAATGTTCATTGATTCAAACTTAATTGAACAATATTTACCTATTACCGAAAGTAGTATATGCTCACTGATTCAAATATAAATAACCAATATTTACCTATTACCGAACCACGGAAATGTTCATTGATTCAAACTTAATTGAACAATATTTACCTATTACCGAAAGTAGTATATGCTGACTAAATTAAATATAAATAATCAATATTTACCTATTACCGAACCACGGAAATGTTCATTGATTCAAACTTAATTGAACTATATTTACCTATTACCGAAAGTAGTATATGCTCAATGATTCAAATATAAATAACCAATATTTACCTATTACCGAACCACGGAAATGTTCATTGATTCAAACTTAATTGAACAATATTTACCTATTACGGAAAGTAGTATATGCTCACTGATTCAAATATAACTAACCAATATTTACCTATTACCGAACCACGGAAATGTTCATTGATTCAAACTTAATTGAACAATATTTACCTATTACGGAATGTAGTAAATGCTGACTAAATTAAATATAAATAATCAATATTTACCTATTTCCGAACCACGGAAATGTTCATTGATTCAAACTTAATTGAACAATATTTACCTATTACCGAAAGTAGTATATGCTCACTGATTCAAATATAAATAACCAATATTTACCTATTACCGAACCACGGAAATGTTCATTGATTCAAACTTAATTTAACAATATTTACCTATTTACGAAAGTAGTATATGCTCACTGATTCAAATAAAATAACCAATATTTACCTATTACCTAACACAGGAAATGTACATTGATTCAAAATAAATTGTACAATATTTACCTATTACAGAATGTAGTGTATGACGGATTATTCAAAAATAAATAATCAATATTTACCTATTACCGAACCTCAGAAATGTTCATAGATTCAAACTTAATTGAACAATATTTACCTATTACCGAAAGTAGTATATGCTCACTGATTCAAATATAAATAACCAATATTTACCTATTACCGAACCACGGAAATGTTCATTGATTCAAATATAATTGATCAATATTTACCTATTACCGAAAGTAGTATATGCTCACTGATTCAAATATAAATAACCAGTATTTACCTATTTCCGAACCACGGAAATGTTCATTGATTCAAACTTAATTGAACAATATTTACCTATTACCGAAAGTAGTAAATGCTGACTAAATTAAATATAAATAATCAATATTTACCTATTTCCGAACCACGGAAATGTTCATTGATTCAAACTTAATTGAACAATATTTACCTATTACCGAAAGTAGTATATGCTCACTGATTCAAATATAAATAACCAATATTTACCTATTACCGAACCACGGAAATGTTCATTGATTCAAACTTAATTTAACAATATTTACCTATTTACGAAAGTAGTATATGCTCACTGATTCAAATAAAATAACCAATATTTACCTATTACCTAACCACGGAAATATACATTGATTCAAAATTAATTGTACAATATTTACCTATTACAGAAAGTAGTGTATGACTGATTATTCAAAAATAAATAATCAATATTTACCTATTACCGAACCTCAGAAATGTTCATAGATTCAAACTTAATTGAACAATATTTACCTATTACCGAAAGTAGTATATGCTCACTGATTCAAATATAAATAACCAATATTTACCTATTACCGAACCACGGAAATGTTCATTGATTCAAACTTAATTGAACAATATTTACCTATTACCGAAAGTAGTATATGCTCACTGATTCAAATATAAATAACCAGTATTTACGTATTTCCGAACCACGGAAATGTTCATTGATTCAAACTTAATTGAACAATATTTACCTATTACCGAAAGTAGTAAATGCTGACTAAATTAAATATAAATAATCAATATTTACCTATTTCCGAACAACGGAAATGTTCATTGATTCAAACTTAATTGAACAATATTTACCTATTACCGAAAGTAGTATATGCTCACTGATTCAAATATAAATAACCAATATTTACCTATTACCGAACCACGGAAATGTTCATTGATTCAAATTTAATTTAACAATATTTACCTATTTACGAAAGTAGTATATGCTCACTGATTCAAATAAAATAACCAATATTTACCTATTACCTAACCACGGAAATGTACATTGATTCAAAATTAATTGTACAATATTTACCTATTACAGAAAGTAGTGTATGACTGATTATTCAAAAATGAATAATCAATATTTACCTATTACCGAACCTCAGAAATGTTCATAGATTCAAAATTAATTGAATAATATTTACCTATTACCGAAAGTAGTATATGCTCACTGATTCAAATATAAATAACCAATATTTACCTATTACCGAACCACGGAAATGTTCATTGATTCAAATTTAATTGAACAATATTTACCTATTACCGAAAGTAGTATATGCTGATTAATTAAATATAAATAATCAATATTTACCTATTACCGAACCACGGAAATGTTCATTGATTCAAACTTAATTGAACAATATTTACCTATTACCGAAAGTAGTATATGCTCACTGATTCAAATATAAATAACCAATATTTACCTATTACCGAACCACGGAAATGTTCATTGATTCAAACTTAATTGAACAATATTTACCTATTACCGAAATTAGTATATGCTCACTGATTCAAATATAAATAACCAATATTAACCTATTACCGAACCACGGAAATGTTCATTGATTCAAACTTAATTGAACAATATTTACCTATTACCGAAAGTAGTATATGCTGACTAAATTAAATATAAATAATCAATATTTACCTATTACCGAACCACGGAAATGTTCATTGATTCAAACTTAATTGAACAATATTTACCTATTACCGAAAGTAGTATATGCTGACTAAATTAAATATAAATAAGCAATATTTACCTATTACCGAACCTCGGAAATGTTCATTGATTCAAACTTAATTGAACAATGTTTACCTATTACCGGAAGTAATATATGCTCACTGATTCAAATATAAATAACCAATATTTACCTATTACCGAACCACGGAAATGTTCATTGATTCAAACTTGATTGAACAATATTTACCTATTAACGAAAGTAGTATATGCTGACTAAATTAAATATAAATAATCAATATTTACCTATTACCGAACCACGGAAATGTTCATTGATTCAAACTTAATTGAACAATATTTACCTATTACCGAAAGTAGTATATGCTCACTGATTCAAATATAAATAACCAATATTTACCTATTACCGAACCACGGAAATGTTCATTGATTCAAACTTAATTGAACAATATTTACCTATTTACGAAAGTAGTATATGCTCACTGATTCAAATAAAATAACCAATATTTACCTATTACCTAACCACGGAAATGTACATTGATTCAAAATTAATTGTACAATATTTACCTATTACAGAAAGTAGTGTATGACTGATTATTCAAAAATAAATAATCAATATTTACCTATTACCGAACCTCAGAAATGTTCATAGATTCAAACTTAATTGAACAATATTTACCTATTACCGAAAGTAGTATATGCTCACTGATTCAAATATAAATAACCAATATTTACCTATTACCGAACCACAGAAATGTTCATTGATTCAAATTTAATTGAACAATATTTACCTATTACCGAAAGTAGTCTATGCTGATTAATTAAATATAAATAATCAATATTTACCTATTTCCGAACCACGGAAATGTTCATTGATTCAAACTTAATTGAACAATATTTACTTATTACCGAAAGTAGTATATGCTGACTAAATTAAATATAAATAATCAATATTTACCTATTACCGAACCACGGAAATGTTCATTGATTCAAACTTAATTGAACAATATTTACCTATTACCGAAAGTAGTATATGCTGACTAAATTAAATATAAATAATCAATATTTACCTATTACCGAACCACGGAAATGTTCATTGATTCAAACATAATTGAACAATATTTACCTATTACCGAAAGTAGTATATGCTCACTGATTCAAATATAAATAACCAATATTTACCTATTACCGAACCACGGAAATGTTCATTGATTCAAACTTACTTGAACAATATTTACCTATTACCGAAAGTAGTATATGCTGACTAAATTAAATATAAATAATCAATATTTACCTATTACCGAACCACGGAAATGTTCATTGATTCAAACTTAATTGAACAATATTTACCTATTACCGAAAGTAGTATATGCTCACTGATTCAAATATAAATAACCAATATTTACCTATTACCGAACCACGGAAATGTTCATTGATTCAAACTTAATTGAACAAAATTTACCTATTACCGAATGTAGTATATGCTCACTGATTCAAATATAATTAACCAATATTTACCTATTACCGAACCACGGAAATGTTAATTGATTCAAACTTAATTGAACAATATTTACCTATTACCGAAAGTAGTATATGCTGATTAAATTAAATATAAATAATCAATATTTACCTATTTCCGAACCACGGAAATGTTCATTGATTCAAACTTAATTGAACAATATTTACCTATTACCGAAAGTAGTATATGCTGACTAAATTAAATATAAATAATCAATATTTACCTATTTCCGAACCACGGAAATGTTCATTGACTCAAACTTAATTGAACAATCTTTACCTATTACCGAAAGTAGTATATGCTGACTAAATTAAATATAAATAATCAATATTTATCTATTTCCGAACCACGGAAATGTTCATTGATTCAAACTTAATTGAACAATATTTACCTATTACCGAAAGTAGTATATGCTGACTAAATTAAATATAAATAATCAATATTTACCTATTATCGAACCACAGAAATGTTCATTGATTCAAACTTAATTGAACAATATTTACCTATTACCGAAAGTAGTATATGCTCACTGATTCAAATATAAATAACCATTATTTACCTATTACCGAACCACGGAAATGTTCATTGATTCAAACTTAATTGAACAATATTTACCTATTACCGAAAGTAGTATATGCTCACTGATTCAAATATAAATAACCAATATTTACCTATTACCGAACCACGGAAATGTTCATTGATTCAAACTTAATTGAACAAAATTTACCTATTACCGAAAGTAGTATATGCTCACTGATTCAAATATAAATAACCAGTATTTACCTATTTCCGAACCACGGAAATGTTCATTGATTCAAACTTAATTGAACAATATTTACCTATTACCGAAAGTAGTAAATGCTGACTAAATTAATTATAAATAATCAACCTATTTCCGAACCACGGAAATGTTCATTGATTCAAACTTAATTGAACAATATTTACCTATTACCGAAAGTAGTATATGCTCACTGATTCAAATATAAATAACCAATATTTACCTATTACCGAACCACGGAAATGTTCATTGATTCAAATTTAATTTAACAATATTTACCTATTTACGAAAGTAGTATATGCTCACTGATTCAAATAAAATAACCAATATTTACCTATTACCTAACCACGGAAATGTACATTGATTCAAAATTAATTGTACAATATTTACCTATTACAGAAAGTAGTATATGCTGACTAAATTAAATATAAATAATCAATATTTACCTATTATCGAACTACGGAAATGTTCATTGATTCAAACTTAATTGAACAATATTTACCTATTATCGAAAGTAGTATATGCTCACTGATTCAAATATAAATAACCAATATTTACCTATTACCGAACCACGGAAATGTTCATTGATTCAAACTTAATTGAACAATATTTACCTATTACCGAAAGTAGTATATGCTCACTGATTCAAATATAAATAACCATTATTTACCTATTACCGAACCACGGAAATGTTCCTTGATTCAAACTTAATTGAACAATATTTACCTATTACCGTAAGTAGTATATGCTCACTGATTCAAATATAAATAACCAATATTTACCTATTACCGAACCACGGAAATGTTCATTGATTCAAACTTAATTGAACAATATTTACCTATTACCGAAATTAGTATATGCTCACTGATTCAAATATAAATAACCAATATTTACCTATTACCGAACCACGGAAATGTTCATTGATTCAAACTTATTTGAACAATATTTACCTATTACCGAAAGTAGTATATGCTGACTAAATTAAATATAAATAATCAATATTTACCTATTACCGAACCACGGAAATGTTCATTGATTCAAACTTAATTGAACAATATTTACCTATTACCGAAAGTAGTATATGCTGACTAAATTAAATATAAATAATCAATATTTACCTATTTCCGAACCACGGAAATGTTCATTGATTCAAACTTAATTGAACAATCTTTACCTATTACCGAAAGTAGTATATGCTGACTAAATTAAATATAAATAATCAATATTTATCTATTTCCGAACCACGGAAATGTTCATTGATTCAAACTTAATTGAACAATATTTACCTATTACCGAAAGTAGTATATGCTGACTAAATTAAATATAAATAATCAATATTTACCTATTATCGAACCACGGAAATGTTCATTGATTCAAACTTAATTGAACAATATTTACCTATTATCGAAAGTAGTATATGCTCACTGATTCAAATATAAATAACCAATATTTACCTATTACCGAACCACGGAAATGTTCATTGATTCAAACTTAATTGAACAATATTTACCTATTACCGAAAGTAGTATATGCTCACTGATTCAAATATAAATAATCAATATTTGCCTATTACCGAACCACGTAAATGTTCATTGATTCAAACTTAATTGAACAATATTTACCTATTACCGAAAGTAGTATATGCTCACTGATTCAAATATAAATAATCAATATTTACCTATTAACGAACCACGGAAATGTACATTGATTCAAACTTAATTGAACAATATTTACCTATTACCGAAAGTAGTATATGCTCACTGATTCAAATATAAATAACCAATATTTACCTATTACCGAACCACGGAAATGTTCATTGATTCAAATTTAATTGAACAATATTTACCTATTACCGAAAGTAGTATATGCTCACTGATTCAAATATAAATAACCAATATTTACCTATTACCGAACCACGGAAATGTTCATTGATTCAAACTTAATTGAACAATACTTACCTATTACCGAAAGTAGTATATGCTGACTAAATTAAATATAAATAATCAATATTTACCTATTGCCGAACCACGGAAATGTTCATTGATTCAAACTTAATTGAACAATATTTACCTATTACCGAAAGTAGTATATGCTGACTAAATTAAATATAAATAATCAATATTTACCTATTACCGAACCACGGAAATGTTCATTGATTCAAACTTAATTGAACAATATTTACCTATTACCGAAAGTAGTATATGCTCACTGATTCAAATATAAATAAGCAATATTTACCTATTACCGAACCACGGAAATGTTCATTGATTCAAACTTAATTGAACAATATTTACCTATTACCGAAAGTAGTATATGCTGACTAAATTAAATATAAATAACCAGTATTTACCTATTTCCGAACCACGGAAATGTTCATTGATTCAAACTTAATTGAACAATATTTACCTATTACCGAAAGTAGTAAATGCTGACTAAATTAAATATAAATAATCAATATTTACCTATTTCTGAACCACGGAAATGTTCATTGATTCAAACTTAATTGAACAATATTTACCTATTACCGAAAGTAGTATATGCTCACTGATTCAAATATAAATAACCAATATTTACCAATTACCGAACCACGGAAATGTTCATTGATTCAAATTTAATTTAACAATATTTACCTATTTACGAAAGTAGTATATGCTCACTGATTCAAATAAAATAACCAATATTTACCTATTACCTAACCACGGAAATGTACATTGATTCAAAATTAATTGAACAATATTTACCTATTACAGAAAGTAGTGTATGACTGATTATTCAAAAATAAATAATCAATATTTACCTATTACCGAACCTCAGAAATGTTCATAGATTCAAACTTAATTGAATAATATTTACCTATTACCGAAAGTAGTATATGCTCACTGATTCAAATATAAATAACCAATATTTACCTATTACCGAACCACGGAAATGTTCATTGATTCAAATTTAATTGAACAATATTTACCTATTACGGAAAGTAGTATATGCTGATTAATTAAATATAAATAATCAATATTTACCTATTACCGAACCACGGAAATGTTCATTGATTCAAACTTAATTGAACAATATTTACCTATTACCGAAATTAGTATATGCTCACTGATTCAAATATAAATAACCAATATTTACCTATTACCGAACCACGGAAATGTTCATTGATTCAAACTTAATTGAACAATATTTACCTATTACCGAAATTAGTATATGCTCACTGATTCAAATATAAATAACCAATATTTACCTATTACCGAACCACGGAAATGTTCATTGATTCAAACTTAATTGAACAATATTTACCTATTACCGAAAGTAGTATATGCTTACTAAATTAAATATAAATAATCAATATTTACCTATTACCGAACCACGGAAATGTTCATTGATTCAAACTTAATTGAACAATATTTACCTATTACCGAAAGTAGTATATGCTGACTAAATTAAATATAAATAAGCAATATTTACCTATTACCGAACCTCGGAAATGTTCATTGATTCAAACTTAATTCAACAATATTTACCTATTACCGAAAGTAGTATATGCTCACTGATTCAAATATAAATAACCAATATTTACCTATTACCGAACCACGGAAATGTTCATTGATTCAAACTTAATTGAACAATATTTACCTATTACCGAAAGTAGTATATGCTGACTAAATTAAATATAAATAATCAATATTTACCTTTTACCGAACCACGGAAATGTTCATTGATTCAAACTTAATTGAACAATATTTACCTATTACCGAAAGTAGTATATGCTCAATGATTCAAATATAAATAACCAATATTTACCTATTACCGAACCACGGAAATGTTCATTGATTCAAACTTAATTGAACAATATTTACCTATTACCGAAAGTAGTATATGCTCACTGATTCAAATATAAATAACCAATATTTACCTATTACCGAACCACGGAAATGTTCATTGATTCAAACTTAATTGAACAATATTTACCTATTACGGAAAGTAGTAAATGCTGACTAAATTAAATATAAATAATCAATATTTACCTATTTCCGAACCACGGAAATGTTCATTGATTCAAACTTAATTGAACAATATTTACCTATTACCGAATGTAGTATATGCTCACTGATTCAAATATAAATAACCAATATTTACCTATTACCGAACCACGGAAATGTTCATTGATTCAAACTTAATTTAACAATATTTACCTATTTACGAAAGTAGTATATGCTCACTGATTCAAATAAAATAACCAATATTTACCTATTACCTAACACCGGAAATGTACATTGATTCAAAATTAATTGTACAATATTTACCTATTACAGAATGTAGTGTATTATGGTGATGGGGTGTTAGAGTTCTCGTTGTTAATTGTTGCTTGTATCAGAAGGTAGATAAATAGTAGCAGTCCTTCGGGACAGCCGCTAGTTTGGCCTAAAGGTTCAACAAGCGATCAAATTGAGGTCACCATAACATAAACAAAATATCATACGAAAGAGAAGGGTATATCAAAAACACTTTGTATTTAAATGCAACATCAATGAATAGTATAATGTTTCTTGATTTACACGCACAAAGTCCGTTACAAAATGTTCATTCATAGAAGAGAAATCCGATTATTAAAAGAATATAAGTGTCTTTTGTTAATACTTAAGTTCATGACGTGCTGGTCACAGGAGATGAAAGGTGAGGTCAATGGGTTGGTAGGAGTCCTTTGATATCTCCGTTGGTGAAGGAAGGCTGAAGGCATCGGGTTTGACGGGTGAGAAAAGCGTAGCGACATTCACTGACGGTACTTCAAAGCTTTCTGTCTTAGAAGTGAATTTATCGCTCTATTTATGTGTGCCCTTCGGATCAGAGTCAGTCTGCTGAAACAAACTGTTGGGTATGGCGCGGAGCTGTTTAATTGGTGGAAAATTGCTTATCGTTCTTTTTATTTCTTTTTAGTTTTCCACCGGAAATTCTGCGTGGAGCCGGGTGCGCAGAGACCAGTATTGGTCATTTGCTGTCTAAACCTCTGAGGGTTAATATCCGGTCCTTCGCTTGCTCCGTGCCACCACAGTATGACGGATTATTCAAAAATAAATAATCAATATTTACCTATTACCGAACCTCAGAAATGTTCATAGATTCAAACTTAATTGAACAATATTTACCTATTACCGAAAGTAGTATATGCTCACTGATTCAAATATAAATAACCAATATTTACCTATTACCGAACCACGGAAATGTTCATTGATTCAAATATAATTGAACAATATTTACCTATTACCGAAAGTAGTATATGCTCACTGATTCAAATATAAATAACCAGTATTTACCTATTTCCGAACCACGGAAATGTTCATTGATTCAAACTTAATTGAACAATATTTACCTATTACCGAAAGTAGTAAATGCTGACTAAATTAAATATAAATAATCAATATTTACCTATTTCCGAACCACGGAAATGTTCATTGATTCAAACTTAATTGAACAATATTTACCTATTACCGAAAGTAGTATATGCTCACTGATTCAAATATAAATAACCAATATTTACCTATTACCGAACCACGGAAATGTTCATTGATTCAAACTTAATTTAACAATATTTACCTATTTACGAAAGTAGTATATGCTCACTGATTCAAATAAAATAACCAATATTTACCTATTACCTAACCACGGAAATGTACATTGATTCAAAATTAATTGTACAATATTTACCTATTACAGAAAGTAGTGTATGACTGATTATTCAAAAATAAATAATCAATATTTACCTATTACCGAACCTCAGAAATGTTCATAGATTCAAACTTAATTGAACAATATTTACCTATTACCGAAAGTAGTATATGCTCACTGATTCAAATATAAATAACCAATATTTACCTATTACCGAACCACGGAAATGTTCATTGATTCAAACTTAATTGAACAATATTTACCTATTACCGAAAGTAGTATATGCTGACTAAATTAAATATAAATAATCAATATTTACCTATTACCGAACCACGGAAATGTTCATTGATTCAAACTTAATTGAACAATATTTACCTATTACCGAAAGTAGTATAGGCTCAATGATTCAAATATAAATAACCAATATTTACCTATTACCGAACCACGGAAATGTTCATTGATTCAAACTTAATTGAACAATATTTACCTATTACCGAAAGTAGTATATGCTCACTGATTCAAATATAAATAACCAATATTTACCTATTACCGAACCACGGAAATGTTCATTGATTCAAACTTAATTGAACAATATTTACCTATTACGGAAAGTAGTAAATGCTGACTAAATTAAATATAAATAATCAATATTTACCTATTTCCGAACCACGGAAATGTTCATTGATTCAAATTAATTGAACAATATTTACCTATTACCGAAAGTAGTATATGCTCACTGATTCAAATATAAATAACCAATATTTACCTATTACCGAACCACGGAAATGTTCATTGATTCAAACTTAATTTAACAATATTTACCTATTTACGAAAGTAGTATATGCTCACTGATTCAAATAAAATAACCAATATTTACCTATTACCTAAAACCGGAAATGTACATTGATTCAAAATTAATTGTACAATATTTACCTATTACAGAATGTAGTGTATGACGGATTATTCAAAAATAAATAATCAATATTTACCTATTACCGAACCTCAGAAATGTTCATAGATTCAAACTTAATTGAACAATATTTACCTATTACCGAAAGTAGTATATGCTCACTGATTCAAATATAAATAACCAATATTTACCTATTACCGAACCACGGAAATGTTCATTGATTCAAATATAATTGAACAATATTTACCTATTACCGAAAGTAGTATATGCTCACTAATTCAAATATAAATAACCAGTATTTACCTATTTCCGAACCACGGAAATGTTCATTGATTCAAACTTAATTGAACAATATTTACCTATTACCGAAAGTAGTAAATGCTGACTAAATTAAATATAAATAATCAATATTTACCTATTTCCGAACCAAGGAAATGTTCATTGATTCAAACTTAATTGAACAATATTTACCTATTACGGAAAGTAGTATATGCTCACTGATTCAAATATAAATAACCAATATTTACCTATTACCGAACCACGGAAATGTTCATTGATTCAAACTTAATTTAACAATATTTACCTATTTACGAAAGTAGTATATGCTCACTGATTCAAATAAAATAACCAATATTTACCTATTACCTAACCACGGAAATGTACATTGATTCAAAATTAATTGTACAATATTTACCTATTACAGAAAGTAGTGTATGACTGATTATTCAAAAATAAATAATCAATATTTACCTATTACCGAACCTCAGAAATGTTCATAGATTCAAACTTAATTGAACAATATTTACCTATTACCGAAAGTAGTATATGCTCACTGATTCAAATATAAATAAGCAATATTTACCTATTACCGAACCACGGAAATGTTCATTGATTCAAACTTAATTGAACAATATTTACCTATTACCGAAAGTAGTATATGCTGACTAAATTAAATATAAATAATCAATATTTACCTATTACCGAACCACGGAAATGTTCATTGATTCAAACTTAATTGAACAATATTTACCTATTACCGAAAGTAGTATAGGCTCAATGATTCAAATATAAATAACCAATATTTACCTATTACCGAACCACGGAAATGTTCATTGATTCAAACTTAATTGAACAATATTTACCTATTACCGAAAGTAGTATATGCTCACTGATTCAAATATAAATAACCAATATTTACCTATTACCGAACCACGGAAATGTTCATTGATTCAAACTTAATTGAACAATATTTACCTATTACGGAAAGTAGTAAATGCTGACTAAATTAAATATAAATAATCAATATTTACCTATTTCCGAACCACGGAAATGTTCATTGATTCAAACTTAATTGAACTATATTTACCTATTACCGAAAGTAGTATATGCTCACTGATTCAAATATAAATAACCAATATTTACCTATTACCTAACCACGGAAAGGTACATTATTTCAAAATTAATTGTACAATATTTACCTATTACAGAAAGTAGTGTATGACTGATTATTCAAAAATGAATAATCAATATTTACCTATTACCGAACCTCAGAAATGTTCATAGATTCAAACTTAATTGAATAATATTTACCTATTACCGAAAGTAGTATATGCTCACTGATTCAAATATAAATAACCAATATTTACCTATTACCGAACCACGGAAATGTTCATTGATTCAAATTTAATTGAACAATATTTACCTATTACCGAAAGTAGTATATGCTGATTAATTAAATATAAATAATCAATATTTACCTATTACCGAACCACGGAAATGTTCATTGATTCAAACTTAATTGAACAATATTTACCTATTACCGAAAGTAGTATATGCTCACTGATTCAAATATAAATAACCAATATTTACCTATTACCGAACCACGGAAATGTTCATTGATTCAAACTTAATTGAACAATATTTACCTATTACCGAAATTAGTATATGCTCACTGATTCAAATATAAATAACCCATATTTACCTATTACCGAACCACGGAAATGTTCATTGATTCAAACTTAATTGAACAATATTTACCTATTACCGAAAGTAGTATATGCTGACTAAATTAAATATAAATAATCAATATTTACCTATTACCGAACCACGGAAATGTTCATTGATTCAAACTTAATTGAACAATATTTACCTATTACCGAAAGTAGTATATGCTGACTAAATTAAATATAAATAAGCAATATTTACCTATTACCGAACCTCGGAAATGTTCATTGATTCAAACTTAATTGAACAATGTTTACCTATTACCGAAAGTAGTATATGCTCACTGATTCAAATATAAATAACCAATATTTACCTATTACCGAACCACGGAAATGTTCATTGATTCAAACTTAATTGAACAAAATTTACCTATTAACGAAAGTAGTATATGCTGACTAAATTAAATATAAATAATCAATATTTACCTATTACCGAACCACGGAAATGTTCATTGATTCAAACTTAATTGAACAATATTTACCTATTACCGAAAGTAGTATATGCTCACTGATTCAATTATAAATAACCAATATTTACCTATTACCGAACCACGGAAATGTTCATTGATTCAAACTTAATTTAACAATATTTACCTATTTACGAAAGTAGTATATGCTCACTGATTCAAATAAAATAACCAATATTTACCTATTACCTAACACCGGAAATGTACATTGATTCAAAATTAATTGTACAATATTTACCTATTACAGAATGTAGTGTATGACGGATTATTCAAAAATAAATAATCAATATTTACCTATTACCGAACCTCAGAAATGTTCATAGATTCAAACTTAATTGAACAATATTTACCTATTACCGAAAGTAGTATATGCTCACTGATTCAAATATAAATAACCAATATTTACCTATTACCGAACCACGGAAATGTTCATTGATTCAAATATAATTGAACAATATTTACCTATTACCGAAAGTAGTATATGCTCACTGATTCAAATATAAATAACCAGTATTTACCTATTTCCGAACCACGGAAATGTTCATTGATTCAAACTTAATTGAACAATATTTACCTATTACCGAAAGTAGTAAATGCTGACTAAATTAAATATAAATAATCAATATTTACCTATTACCGGACCACGGAAATGTTCATTGATTCAAACTTAATTGAACAATATTTACCTATTACCGAAAGTAGTATATGCTCACTGATTCAAATATAAATAACCAATATTTACCTATTACCGAACCACGGAAATGTTCATTGATTCAAACTTAATTTAACAATATTTACCTATTTACGAAAGTAGTATATGCTCACTGATTCAAATAAAATAACCAATATTTACCTATTACCTAACCACGGAAATTTACATTGATTCAAAATTAATTGTACAATATTTACCTATTACAGAAAGTAGTGTATGACTGATTATTCAAAAATAAATAATCAATATTTACCTATTACCGAACCTCAGAAATGTTCATAGATTCAAACTTAATTGAACAATATTTACCTATTACCGAAATTAGTATATGCTCACTGATTCAAATATAAATAATCAATATTTACCTATTACCGAACCACGGAAATGTTCATTGATTCAAACTTAATTGAACAATATTTACCTATTACCGAAAGTAGTATATGCTCACTGATTCAAATATAAATAACCAGTATTTACCTATTTCCGAACCACGGAAATGTTCATTGATTCAAACTTAATTGAACAATATTTACCTATTACCGAAAGTAGTAAATGCTGACTAAATTAAATATAAATAATCAATATTTACCTATTTCCGAACCACGGAAATGTTCATTGATTCAAACTAAATTGAACAATATTTACCTATTACCGAAAGTAGTATATGCTCACTGATTCAAATATAAATAACCAATATTTACCTATTACCGAACCACGGAAATGTTCATTGATTCAAATTTAATTTAACAATATTTACCTATTTACGAAAGTAGTATATGCTCACTGATTCAAATAAAATAACCAATATTTACCTATTACCTAACCACGGAAATGTACATTATTTCAAAATTAATTGTACAATATTTACCTATTACAGAAAGTAGTGTATGACTGATTATTCAAAAATGAATAATCAATATTTACCTATTACCGAACCTCAGAAATGTTCATAGATTCAAACTTAATTGAATAATATTTACCTATTACCGAAAGTAGTATATGCTCACTGATTCAAATATAAATAACCAATATTTACCTATTACCGAACCACGGAAATGTTCATTGATTCAAATTTAATTGAACAATATTTACCTATTACCGAAAGTAGTATATGCTGATTAATTAAATATAAATAATCAATATTTACCTATTACCGAACCACGGAAATGTTCATTGATTCAAACTTAATTGAACAATATTTACCTATTACCGAAAGTAGTATATGCTCACTGATTAAATATAAATAACCAATATTTACCTATTACCGAACCACGGAAATGTTCATTGATTCAAACTTAATTGAACAATATTTACCTATTGCCGAAATTAGTATATGCTCACTGATTCAAATATAAATAACCCATATTTACCTATTACCGAACCACGGAAATGTTCATTGATTCAAACTTAATTGAACAATATTTACCTATTACCGAAAGTAGTATATGCTGACTAAATTAAATATAAATAATCAATATTTACCTATTACCGAACCACGGAAATGTTCATTGATTCAAACTTAATTGAACAATATTTACCTATTACCGAAAGTAGTATATGCTGACTAAATTAAATATAAATAAGCAATATTTACCTATTACCGAACCTCGGAAATGTTCATTGATTCAAACTTAATTGAACAATGTTTACCTATTACCGAAAGTAGTATATGCTCACTGATTCAAATATAAATAACCAATATTTACCTATTACCGAACCACGGAAATGTTCATTGATTCAAACTTAATTGAACAATATTTACCTATTAACGAAAGTAGTATATGCTGACTAAATTAAATATAAATAATCAATATTTACCTATTACCGAACCACGGAAATGTTCATTGATTCAAACTTAATTGAACAATATTTACCTATTACCGAAAGTAGTATATGCTCACTGATTCAAATATAAATAACCAATATTTACCTATTACCGAACCACGGAAATGTTCATTGATTCAAACTTAATTTAACAATATTTACCTATTTACGAAAGTAGTATATGCTCACTGATTCAAATAAAATAACCAATATTTACCTATTACCTAACCACGGAAATGTACATTGATTCAAAATTAATTGTACAATATTTAACTATTACAGAAAGTAGTGTATGACTGATTATTCAAAAATAAATAATCAATATTTACCTATTACCGAACCTCAGAAATGTTCATAGATTCAAACTTAATTGAACAATATTTACCTATTACCGAAAGTAGTATATGCTCACTGATTCAAATATAAATAACCAATATTTACCTATTACCGAACCACAGAAATGTTCATTGATTCAAATTAAATTGAACAATATTTACCTATTACCGAAAGTAGTCTATGCTGATTAATTAAATATAAATAATCAATATTTACCTATTACCGAACCACGGAAATGTTCATCGATTCAAACTTAATTGAACAATATTAATCTATTACCGAAATTAGTATATGCTCACTGATTCAAATATAAATAACCAATATTTACCTATTACCGAACCACGGAAATGTTCATTGATTCAAACTTAATTGAACAATATTTACCTATTACCGAAAGTAGTATATGCTGACTAAATTAAATATAAATAATCAATATTTACCTATTTCCGAACCACGGAAATGTTCATTGATTCAAACTTAATTGAACAATATTTACTTATTACCGAAAGTAGTATATGCTGACTAAATTAAATATAAATAATCAATATTTACCTATCATTGATTCAAACTTAATTGAACAATATTTACCTATTACCGAAAGTAGTATATGCTGACTAAATTAAATATAAATAATCAATATTTACCTATTACCGAACCACGGAAATGTTCATTGATTCAAACTTAATTGAACAATATTTACCTATTACCTAAAGTAGTATATGCTCACTGATTCAAATATAAATAACCAATATTTACCTATTACCGAACCACGGAAATGTTCATTGATTCAAACTTACTTGAACAATATTTACCTATTACCGAAAGTAGTATATGCTGACTAAATTAAATATAAATAATCAATATTTACCTATTACCGAACCACGGAAATGTTCATTGATTCAAACTTAATTGAACAATATTTACCTATTACCGAAAGTAGTATATGCTCACTGATTCAAATATAAATAACCAATATTTACCTATTACCGAACCACGGAAATGTTCATTGATTCAAACTTAATTGAACAAAATTTACCTATTACCGAAAGTAGTATATGCTGACTAAATTAAATATAAATAATCAATATTTACCTATTACCGAACCACGGAAATGTTAATTGATTCAAACTTAATTGAACAATATTTACCTATTACCGAAAGTAGTATATGCTGATTAAATTAAATATAAATAATCAATATTTACCTCTTTCCGAACCACGGAAATGTTCATTGATTCAAACTTAATTGAACAATATTTACCTATTACCGAAAGTAGTATATGCTGACTAAATTAAATATAAATAATCAATATTTACCTATTTCCGAACCACGAAAATGTTCATTGATTCAAACTTAATTGAACAATATTTACCTATTACCGAAAGTAGTATATGCTGACTAAATTAAATATAAATAATCAATATTTATCTATTTCCGAACCACGGAAATGTTCATTGATTCAAACCTAATTTAACAATATTTACCTATTACCGAAAGTAGTATATGCTCACTGATTCAAATAAAATAACCAATATTTACCTATTACCTAACCACGGAAATGTACATTGATTCAAAATTAATTGTACAATATTTACCTATTACAGAAAGTAGTGTATGACTGATTATTCAAAAATAAATAATCAATATTTACCTATTACCAAACCTCAGAAATGTTCATAGATTCAAACTTAATTGAACAATATTTACCTATTACCGAAAGTAGTATATGCTCACTCATTCAAATATAAATAATCAATATTTACCTATTACCGAACCACAGAAATGTTCATTGATTCAAATTTAATTGAACAATATTTACCTATTACCGAAAGTTGTATATGCTGATTAATTAAATATAAATAATCAATATTTACCTATTACCGAACCACGGAAATGTTCATTGATTCAAACTTAATTCAACAATATTTACCTATTACCGAAAGTAGTATATGCTCACTGATTCAAATATAAATAACCAATATTTACCTATTACCGAACCACGGAAATGTTCATTGATTCAAACTTAATTGAACAATATTTACCTATTACCGAAAGTAGTATATGCTCACTGATTCAAATATAAATAACCAATATTTACCTATTACCGAACCACGGAAATGTTCATTGATTCAAACTTAATTGAACAATATTTACCTATTACCGAAAGTAGTATATGCTCACTGATTCAAATATAAATAACCAATATTTACATATTACCGAACCACGGAAATGTTCATTGATTCAAACTTAATTGAACAATATTTACCTATTACCGAAAGTAGTATATGCTCACTAATTTAAATATAAATAATCAATATTTATCTATTACCGAACCACGGAAATGTTCATTGATTCAAACTTAATTTAACAATATTTACCTATTACCGAAAGTAGTATATGCTCACTGACTCAAATATAAATAACCAATATTTACCTATTACCGAACCACGGAAATGTTCATTGATTCAAACTTAATTGAACAATATTTACCTATTACCGAAAGTAGTATATGCTCACTGATTCAAATATAATTAACCAATATTTACCTATTACCGAACCAAGGAAATGTTCATTGATTCAAAAATAATTGAACAATATTTACCTATTACCGAAAGTAGTATATGCTGTCTGATTCAAATATAAATAACCAATATTTACCTATTACCGAACCATGGAAATGTTCATTGATTCAAACTTAATTTAACAATATTTACCTATTGCAGAAAGCAGTGTATGACAGATTATTCAAAAATAAATAATCAATTTTTACCTATTACCGAACCTCAGAAATGTTCATTGATTCAAACTTATGTGAACAATATTTACCTATTACCGAAAGTAGTATATGCTCATTGATTCAAATATAAATAACCAATATTTACCTATTACCGAACCACGGAAATGTTCATTGATTCAAACTTAATTGAACAATATTTACCTATTACCGAAAGTAGTATATGCTGATTAAATTAAATATAAATAATCAATATTTACCTATTACCGAACCATGGAAATGTTCATTGATTCAAATATTTACCTATTTCCGAAAGTAGTATATGCTCACTGATTCAAATATAAATAACCAATATTTACCTATTACCGAACCACGGAAATGTTCATTGATTCAAACTTAATTGAACAATATTTACCTATTACCGAAAGTAGTATATGCTCACTGATTCAAATATAAATAATCAATATTTACCTATTACCGAACCACGGAAATGTTCATTGATTCAAACTTAATTCAACAATATTTACCTATTACCGAAAGTAGTATATGCTCACTGATTCAAATATAAATAACCAATATTTACCTATTACCGAACCACGGAAATGTTCATTGATTCAAACTTAATTGAACAATATTTACCTATTACCGAAAGTAGTATATGCTCACTGATTCAAATATAAATAACCAATATTTACCTATTACCGAACCACGGAAATGTTCATTGATTCAAACTTAATTGAACAATATTTACCTATTACCGAAAGTAGTATATGCTCACTGATTCAAATATAAATAACCAATATTTACCTATTACCGAACCACGGAAATGTTCATTGATTCAAACTTAATTGAACAATATTTACCTATTACCGAAAGTAGTATATGCTCACTAATTTAAATATAAATAATCAATATTTACCTATTACCGAACCACGGAAATGTTCATTGATTCAAACGTAATTTAACAATATTTACCTATTACCGAAAGTAGTATATGCTCACTGATTCAAATATAAATAACCAATATTTACCTATTACCGAACCACGAAAATGTTCATTGATTCAAAATTAATTTAACAATATTTACCTATTACAGAAAGCAGTGTATGACTGATTATTCAAAAATAAATAATCAATATTTACCTATTACCGAATGTAGTATATGCTCATTGATTCAAATATAAATAACCAATATTTACCTATTACCGAACCACGGAAATGTTCATTGATTCAAACTTAATTGAACAATATTTACCTATTACCGAAAGTAGTATATGCTGATTAAATTAAATATAAATAATCAATATTTACCTATTACCGAACCAAGGAAATGTTCATTGATTCAAAAATAATTGAAAAATATTTACCTATTACCGAAAGTAGTATATGCTGACTGATTCAAATATAAATAACCAATATTTACCTATTACCGAACCACGGAAATGTTCATTGATTCAAAATTAATTTAACAATATTTACCTATTACAGAAAGCAGTGTATGACTGATTATTCAAAAATAAATAATCAATATTCACCTATTACCGAAAGTAGTATATGCTCATTGATTCAAATATAAATAACCAATATTTACCTCTTACCGAACCACGGAAATGTTCATTGATTCAAACTTAATTGAACAATATTTACCTATTACCGAAAGTAGTATATGCTGATTAAATTAAATATAAATAATCAATATTTACCTATTACCGAACCAAGGAAATGTTCATTGATTCAAAAATAATTGAACAATATTTACCTATTACCGAAAGTAGTATATGCTGACTGATTCAAATATAAGTAACCAATATTTACCTATTACCGAACCACGGAAATGTTCATTGATTCAAAATTAATTTAACAATATTTACCTATTACACAAAGCAGTGTATGACTGATTATTCAAAAATAAATAATCAATATTTACCTATTACCGAAAGTAGTATATGCTCATTGATTCAAATATAAATAACCAATATTTACCTATTACCGAACCACGGAAATGTTCATTGATTCAAACTTAATTGAACAATATTTACCTATTACCGAAAGTAGTATATGCTCACTGATTCAAATATAAATAGCCAATATTTACCTATTACCGAACCACGGAAATGTTCATTGATTCAAACTTAATTGAACAATATTTACCTATTACCGAAAGTAGTATATGCTCACTGATTCAAATATAAATAACCAATATTTACCTATTACCGAACCACGGAAATGTTCATTGATTCAAACTTAATTGAACAATATTTACCTATTACCGAAAGTAGTATATGCTTTCTGATTCAAATATAAATAACCAATATTTACCTATTACCGAACCACGGAAATGTTCATTGATTCAAACTTAATTGAACAATATTTACCTATTACCGAAAGTAGTATATGCTCACTGATTCAAATATAAATAACCAATATTTTCCCATTACCGAACCACGGAAATGTTCATTGATTCAAACTTAATTGAACAATATTTACCTATTACCGAAAGTAGTATATGCTCACTGATTCAAATATAAATAAGCAATATTTACCTATTACCGAACCACGGAAATGTTCATTGATTCAAACTTAATTGAACAATATTTACCTATTACCGAAACTAGTATATGCTCACTGATTCAAATATAAATAACCAATATTTACCTATTACCGAACCACGGAAATGTTCATTGATTCGAACTTAATTGAACAATATTTACCTATTACCGAAAGTAGTATATGCTCACTAAATTAAATATAAATAATCAATATTTACCTATTAGCGAACCACGGAAATGTTCATTGATTCAAACTTAATTTAACAATATTTACCTATTACCGAAAGTAGTATATGCTCACTGTTTCAAAAATAAATAACCAATATTTACCTATTACCGAACCACGGAAATGTTCATTGATTCAAACTTAATTGAACAATATTTACCTATTACCGAAAGTAGTATATGCTGACTAAATGAAATATAAATAATCAATATTTACCTATTACCGAACCACGGAAATTTTCATTGATTCAAACTTAATTGAACAATATTTAACTATTACCGAAAGTACTATATGCTGACTAAATTAAATATAAATAATCAATATTTACCTATTACCGAAAGTAATATATGCTCACTGATCAAATATAAATAACCAATATTTACCTATTACCGATCCACGGAAATGTTCATTGATTCCATCTTAATTGAACAATATTTACCTATTACCGAAAGTCGTATATGCTGACTGATTCAAATATAAATAACCAATATTTACCTATTATCGAACCACGGAAATGTTCATTGATTCAAACTTAATTGAACGATATCTAACTATTACCGAAAGTAGTATATGCTCACTGATTCAAATATAAATAACCAATATTTACCTATTACCGAACCACGGAAATGTTCATTGATTCAAACTTAATTGAACAATATTTACCAATTACCGAAAGTAGTATATGCTCACTGATTCAAATATAAATAACCAATATTTACCTATTACAGAACCACGGAAATGTTCATTGATTCAAACATAATTGAACAATATTTACCTATTACCGAAAGTAGTATATGCTCACAGATTCAAATATAAATAACCAATATTTACCTATTACCGAACCACGGAAATGTTCATTGATTCAAACTTAATTGAACAATATTTACCTATTACCGAAAGTAGTATATGCTGACTAAATTAAATATAAATAATCAATATTTACCTATTACCGGACCACGAAAATGTTCATTGATTCAAACTTAATTGAACAATATTTACCTATTACCGAATGTAGTATATGCTCACTGATTCCAATATAAATAACCAATATTTACCTATTACCGAACCACGGAAATGTTCATTGATTCAAACTTAATTGAACAATATTTACCTATTACCGAAAGTAGTATATGCTCACTGATTCAAATATAAATAATCAATATTTACCTATTACCGAACTACGGAAATGTTCATTGATTCAAACTTAATTGAACAATATTTACCTATTACCTAAAGAAGTATATGCTCACTGATTCCAATATAAATAACCAATATTTACCTATTACCGAACCACGGAAATGTTCATTGATTCAAACTTAATTGAACAATATTTACCAATTACCGAAAGTAGTATATGCTGACTAAATTAAATATAAATAATCAATATTTACCTATTACCGAACCACGGAAATGTTCATTGATTCAAACTTAATTGAACAATATTTACTTATTACCGAAAGTAGTATATGCTGACTAAATTAAATATAAATAATCAATATTTACCTATTACCGAACCACGGAAATGTTCATTGATTCAAACTTAATTGAACAATATTTACCTATTACCGAAAGTAGTATATGCTGACTAAATTAAATATAAATAATCAATATTTACCTATTACCGGACCACGAAAATGTTCATTGATTCAAACTTAATTGAACAATATTTACCTATTACCGAATGTAGTATATGCTCACTGATTCCAATATAAATAACAAATATTTACCTATTACCGAACCACGGAAATGTTCATTGATTCAAACTTAATTGAACAATATTTACCTATTACCGAAAGTAGTATATGCTCACTGATTCAAATATAAATAATCAATATTTACCTATTACCGAACCACGGAAATGTTCATTGATTCAAACTTAATTGAACAATATTTACCTATTACCTAAAGAAGTATATGCTCACTGATTCCAATATAAATAACCAATATTTACCTATTACCGAACCACGGAAATGTTCATTGATTCAAACTTAATTGAACAATATTTACCTATTACCGAAAGTAGTATATGCTGACTAAATTAAATATAAATAATCAATATTTACCTATTACCGAACCACGGAAATGTTCATTGATTCAAACTTAATTGAACAATATTTACTTATTACCGAAAGTAGTATATGCTGACTAAATTAAATATAAATAATCAATATTTACCTGTTACCGAACCACGGAAATGTTCATTGATTCAAAATTAATTGAACAATATTTACCTATTACCAAAAGTAGTATATGCTGACTAAATTAAATATGAATAATCAATATTTACCTATTACAGAACCACGGAAATGTTCATTGATTCAAACTTAATTGAACAATATTTACTTATTACCGAAAGTAGTATATGCTGACTAAATTAAATATAAATAATCAATATTTACCTATTACCGAACCACGGAAATGTTCATTGATTCAAACTTAATTTAACAATATTTACCTATTACCGAAAGTAGTATATGCTCACTGATTCCAATATAAATAACCAATATTTACCTATTACCGAACCACGGAAATGTTCATTGATTCAAACTTAATTGAACAATATTTACCTATTACCGAAAGTAGTATATGCTGACTGATTCAAAAATAAATAACCAATATTTACCTATTATCAAACCACGGAAATGTTCATTGATTCAATCTTAATTGAACAATATTTACCTATTACCGAAAGTACTATATGCTGACTAAATTAAATATAAATAATCAATATTTACCTATTACCGAAAGTAGTATATGCTCACTGATTCAAATATAAATAACCAATATTTACCTATTACCGAACCACGGAAATGTTCATTGATTCAAACTTAATTGAACAATATTTACCAATTACCGAAAGTAGTATATGCTCACTGATTCAAATATAAATAACCAATATTTACCTATTACAGAACCACGGAAATGTTCATTGATTCAAACTTAATTGAACAATATTTACCTATTACCGAAAGTAGTATATGCTCACTGATTCCAATATAAATAACCAATATTTACCTATTACCGAACCACGGAAATGTTCATTGATTCAAACTTAATTGAACAATATTTACCTATTACCGAAAGTCGTATATGCTGACTGATTCAAATATAAATAACCAATATTTACCTATTACCGAACCACGGAAATGTTCATTGATTCAAACTTAATTGAACGATATCTAACTATTACCGAAAGTAGTATATGCTCACTGATTCAAATATAAATAACCAATATTTACCTATTACCGAACCACGGAAATGTTCATTGATTCAAACTTAATTGAACTATAATTACCAATTACCGAAAGTAGTATATGCTCACTGATTCAAATATAAATAACCAATATTTACCTATTACAGAACCACGGAAATGTTCATTGATTCAAACTTAATTGAACAATATTTACCTATTACCGAAAGTAGTATATGCTCACTGATTCCAATATAAATAACCAATATTTACCTATTACCGATCCACGGAAATGTTCATTGATTCCATCTTAATTGAACAATATTTACCTATTACCGAAAGTCGTATATGCTGACTGATTCAAATATAAATAACCAATATTTACCTATTACCGAACCACGGAAATGTTCATTGATTCAAACTTAATTGAACGATATCTAACTATTACCGAAAGTAGTATATGCTCACTGATTCAAATATAAATAACCAATATTTACCTATTACCGAACCACGGAAATGTTCATTGATTCAAACTTAATTGAACAATATTTACCAATTACCGAAAGTAGTATATGCTCACTGATTCAAATATAAATAACCAATATTTACCTATTACAGAACCACGGAAATGTTCATTGATTCAAACATAATTGAACAATATTTACCTATTACCGAAAGTAGTATATGCTCACTGATTCAAATATAAATAACCAATATTTACCTATTACCGAACCACGGAAATGTTCATTGATTCAAACTTAATTGAACAATATTTACCTATTACCGAAAGTAGTATATGCTGACTAAATTAAATATAAATAATCAATATTTACCTATTACCGGACCACGGAAATGTTCATTGATTCAAACTTAATTGAACAATATTTACCTATTACCGAATGTAGTATATGCTCACTGATTCCAATATAAATAACAAATATTTACCTATTACCGAACCACGGAAATGTTCATTGATTCAAACTTAATTGAACAATATTTACCTATTACCGAAAGTAGTATATGCTCACTGATTCAAATATAAATAATCAATATTTACCTATTACCGAACCACGGAAATGTTCATTGATTCAAACTTAATTGAACAATATTTACCTATTACCTAAAGAAGTATATGCTCACTGATTCCAATATAAATAACCAATATTTACCTATTACCGAACCACGGAAATGTTCATTGATTCAAACTTAATTGAACAATATTTACCTATTACCGAAAGTAGTATATGCTGACTAAATTAAATATAAATAATCAATATTTACCTATTACCGAACCACGGAAATGTTCATTGATTCAAACTTAATTGAACAATATTTACTTATTACCGAAAGTAGTATATGCTGACTAAATTAAATATAAATAATCAATATTTACCTGTTACCGAACCACGGAAATGTTCATTGATTCAAAATTAATTGAACAATATTTACCTATTACCAAAAGTAGTATATGCTGACTAAATTAAATATGAATAATCAATATTTACCTATTACAGAACCACGGAAATGTTCATTGATTCAAACTTAATTGAACAATATTTACTTATTACCGAAAGTAGTATATGCTGACTAAATTAAATATAAATAATCAATATTTACCTATTACCGAACCACGGAAATGTTCATTGATTCAAACTTAATTTAACAATATTTACCTATTACCGAAAGTAGTATATGCTCACTGATTCCAATATAAATAACCAATATTTACCTATTACCGAACCACGGAAATGTTCATTGATTCAAACTTAATTGAACAATATTTACCTATTACCGAAAGTAGTATATGCTGACTGATTCAAAAATAAATAACCAATATTTACCTATTATCAAACCACGGAAATGTTCATTGATTCAATCTTAATTGAACAATATTTACCTATTACCGAAAGTACTATATGCTGACTAAATTAAATATAAATAATCAATATTTACCTATTACCGAAAGTAGTATATGCTCACTGATTCAAATATAAATAACCAATATTTACCTATTACCGAACCACGGAAATGTTCATTGATTCAAACTTAATTGAACAATATTTACCAATTACCGAAAGTAGTATATGCTCACTGATTCAAATATAAATAACCAATATTTACCTATTACAGAACCACGGAAATGTTCATTGATTCAAACTTAATTGAACAATATTTACCTATTACCGAAAGTAGTATATGCTCACTGATTCCAATATAAATAACCAATATTTACCTATTACCGAACCACGGAAATGTTCATTGATTCAAACTTAATTGAACAATATTTACCTATTACCGAAAGTCGTATATGCTGACTGATTCAAATATAAATAACCAATATTTACCTATTACCGAACCACGGAAATGTTCATTGATTCAAACTTAATTGAACGATATCTAACTATTACCGAAAGTAGTATATGCTCACTGATTCAAATATAAATAACCAATATTTACCTATTACCGAACCACGGAAATGTTCATTGATTCAAACTTAATTGAACTATAATTACCAATTACCGAAAGTAGTATATGCTCACTGATTCAAATATAAATAACCAATATTTACCTATTACAGAACCACGGAAATGTTCATTGATTCAAACTTAATTGAACAATATTTACCTATTACCGAAAGTAGTATATGCTCACTGATTCCAATATAAATAACCAATATTTACCTATTACCGATCCACGGAAATGTTCATTGATTCCATCTTAATTGAACAATATTTACCTATTACCGAAAGTCGTATATGCTGACTGATTCAAATATAAATAACCAATATTTACCTATTACCGAACCACGGAAATGTTCATTGATTCAAACTTAATTGAACGATATCTAACTATTACCGAAAGTAGTATATGCTCACTGATTCAAATATAAATAACCAATATTTACCTATTACCGAACCACGGAAATGTTCATTGATTCAAACTTAATTGAACAATATTTACCAATTACCGAAAGTAGTATATGCTCACTGATTCAAATATAAATAACCAATATTTACCTATTACAGAACCACGGAAATGTTCATTGATTCAAACATAATTGAACAATATTTACTTATTACCGAAAGTAGTATATGCTCACTGATTCAAATATAAATAACCAATATTTACCTATTACCGAACCACGGAAATGTTCATTGATTCAAACTTAATTGAACAATATTTACCTATTACCGAAAGTAGTATATGCTGACTAAATTAAATATAAATAATCAATATTTACCTATTACCGGACCACGGAAATGTTCATTGATTCAAACTTAATTGAACAATATTTACCTATTACCGAATGTAGTATATGCTCACTGATTCCAATATAAATAACCAATATTTACCTATTACCGAACCACGGAAATGTTCATTGATTCAAACTTAATTGAACAATATTTACCTATTACCGAAAGTAGTATATGCTCACTGATTCAAATATAAATATTCAATATTTACCTATTACCGAACCACGGAAATGTTCATTGATTCAAACTTAATTGAACAATATTTACCTATTACCTAAAGAAGTATATGCTCACTGATTCCAATATAAATAACCAATATTTACCTATTACCGAACCACGGAAATGTTCATTGATTCAAACTTAATTGAACAATATTAACCTATTACCGAAAGTAGTATATGCTGACTAAATTAAATATAAATAATCAATATTTACCTATTACCGAACCACGGAAATGTTCATTGATTCAAACTTAATTGAACAATATTTACTTATTACCGAAAGTAGTATATGCTGACTAAATTAAATATAAATAATCAATATTTACCTATTACCGAACCACGGAAATGTTCATTGATTCAAACTTAATTTAACAATATTTACCTATTTGCGAAAGTAGTATATGCTCACTGATTCAAATAAAATAACCAATATTTACCTATTACCTAACCACGGAAATGTGCATTGATTCAAAATTAATTGTACAATATTTACCTATTACAGAAAGTAGTATATGCTGAGTGATTCAAATATAAATAACCAATATTTACCTATTACCGAACCACGGAAATGTTCATTGATTCAAATTTAATTGAACAATATTTACCTATTACCGAAAGTAGTATATGCTGACTAAATTAAATATAAATAATCAATATTTACCTATTTCCGAACCACGGAAATGTTCATTGATTCAAACTTAATTGAACAATATTTACCTATTACCGAAAGTAGTATATGCTGACTAAATTAAATATAAATAATCAATATTTACCTATTACCGAACCACGGAAATGTTCATTGATTCAAACTTAATTGAACAATATTTACCTATTACCGAAAGTAGTATATGCTCACTGATTCAAATATAAATAACCAATATTTACCTATTACCGAACCACGGAAATGTTCATTGATTCAAACTTAATTGAACAATATTTACCTATTACAGAAAGTAGTATATGCTGACTAAATTAAATATAAATAATCAATATTTAACTATTACCGAACCACGGAAATGTTCATTGATTCAAACTTAATTGAACAATATTTACCTATTACCGAAAGTAGTATATGCTCACTGATTCAAATATAAATAACCAATATTTACCTATTACCGAACCACGGAAATGTTCATTGATTCAAACTTAATTGAACAATATTTACCTATTACCGAAAGTAGTATATGCTCACTGATTCAAATATAAATAACCAATATTTACCTATTACCGAACAACGGAAATGTGCATTGATTCAAACTTAATTGAACAATATTTACCTATTACCGAAAGTAGTAAATGCTGACTAAATTAAATATAAATAATCAATATTTACCTATTTCCGAACCACGGAAATGTTCATTGATTCAAACTTAATTGAACAATATTTACCTATTACCGAAAGTAGTATATGCTCACTGATTCAAATATAAATAACCAATATTTACCTATTACCGAACCACGGAAATGTTCATTGAATCAAACTTAATTGAACAATATTTACCTATTACCGAAAGTAGTATATGCTCACTGATTCAAATATAAATAAACAATATTTACCTATTACCGAACCACGGAAATGTTCATTGATTCAAACTTAATTGAACAATATTTACCTATTACCGAAAGTAGTATATGCTGACTAAATTAAATATAAATAATCAATATTTACCTATTACCGAACCACGGAAATGTTCATTGATTCAAACTTAATTGAACAATATTTACCTATTACCGAAAGTAGTATATGCTGACTAAATTAAATATAAATAAGCAATATTTACCTATTACCGAACCTCGGAAATGTTCATTGATTCAAACTTAATTGAACAATATTTACCTATTACCGAAAGTAGTATATGCTCACTGATTCAAATATAAATAACCAATATTTACCTATTACCGAACCACGGAAATGTTCATTGATTCAAACTTAATTGAACAATATTTACCTATTACCGAAAGTAGTATATGCTGACTAAATTAAATATAAATAATCAATATTTACCTATTACCGAACCACGGAAATGTTCATTGATTCAAACTTAATTGAACAATATTTACCTATTACCGAAAGTAGTATATGCTCACTGATTCAAATATAAATAACCAATATTTACCTGTTACCGAACCACGGAAATGTTCATTGATTCAAACTAAATTGAACAATATTTACCTATTACCGAAAGTAGTATATGCTCACTGATTCAAATATAAATAACCAATATTTACCTATTACCGAACCACGGAAATGTTCATTGATTCAAACTTAATTGAACAATATTTACCTATTACCGAAAGTAGTATATGCTGACTAAATTAAATATAAATAATCAATATTTACCTATTACCGAACCACGGAAATGTTCATTGATTCAAACTTAATTGAACAATATTTACTTATTACCGAAAGTAGTATATGCTGACTAAATTAAATATAAATAATCAATATTTACCTGTTACCGAACCACGGAAATGTTCATTGATTCAAAATTAATTGAACAATATTTACCTATTACCAAAAGTAGTATATGCTGACTAAATTAAATATGAATAATCAATATTTACCTATTACAGAACCACGGAAATGTTCATTGATTCAAACTTAATTGAACAATATTTACTTATTACCGAAAGTAGTATATGCTGACTAAATTAAATATAAATAATCAATATTTACCTATTACCGAACCACGGAAATGTTCATTGATTCAAACTTAATTTAACAATATTTACCTATTACCGAAAGTAGTATATGCTCACTGATTCCAATATAAATAACCAATATTTACCTATTACCGAACCACGGAAATGTTCATTGATTCAAACTTAATTGAACAATATTTACCTATTACCGAAAGTAGTATATGCTGACTGATTCAAAAATAAATAACCAATATTTACCTATTATCAAACCACGGAAATGTTCATTGATTCAATCTTAATTGAACAATATTTACCTATTACCGAAAGTACTATATGCTGACTAAATTAAATATAAATAATCAATATTTACCTATTCCCGAAAGTAGTATATGCTCACTGATTCAAATATAAATAACCAATATTTACCTATTACCGAACCACGGAAATGTTCATTGATTCAAACTTAATTGAACAATATTTACCAATTACCGAAAGTAGTATATGCTCACTGATTCAAATATAAATAACCAATATTTACCTATTACAGAACCACGGAAATGTTCATTGATTCAAACTTAATTGAACAATATTTACCTATTACCGAAAGTAGTATATGCTCACTGATTCCAATATAAATAACCAATATTTACCTATTACCGAACCACGGAAATGTTCATTGATTCAAACTTAATTGAACAATATTTACCTATTACCGAAAGTCGTATATGCTGACTGATTCAAATATAAATAACCAATATTTACCTATTACCGAACCACGGAAATGTTCATTGATTCAAACTTAATTGAACGATATCTAACTATTACCGAAAGTAGTATATGCTCACTGATTCAAATATAAATAACCAATATTTACCTATTACCGAACCACGGAAATGTTCATTGATTCAAACTTAATTGAACTATAATTACCAATTACCGAAAGTAGTATATGCTCACTGATTCAAATATAAATAACCAATATTTACCTATTACAGAACCACGGAAATGTTCATTGATTCAAACTTAATTGAACAATATTTACCTATTACCGAAAGTAGTATATGCTCACTGATTCCAATATAAATAACCAATATTTACCTATTACCGATCCACGGAAATGTTCATTGATTCCATCTTAATTGAACAATATTTACCTATTACCGAAAGTCGTATATGCTGACTGATTCAAATATAAATAACCAATATTTACCTATTACCGAACCACGGAAATGTTCATTGATTCAAACTTAATTGAACGATATCTAACTATTACCGAAAGTAGTATATGCTCACTGATTCAAATATAAATAACCAATATTTACCTATTACCGAACCACGGAAATGTTCATTGATTCAAACTTAATTGAACAATATTTACCAATTACCGAAAGTAGTATATGCTCACTGATTCAAATATAAATAACCAATATTTACCTATTACAGAACCACGGAAATGTTCATTGATTCAAACATAATTGAACAATATTTACCTATTACCGAAAGTAGTATATGCTCACTGATTCAAATATAAATAACCAATATTTACCTATTACCGAACCACGGAAATGTTCATTGATTCAAACTTAATTGAACAATATTTACCTATTACCGAAAGTAGTATATGCTGACTAAATTAAATATAAATAATCAATATTTACCTATTACCGGACCACGGAAATGTTCATTGATTCAAACTTAATTGAACAATATTTACCTATTACCGAATGTAGTATATGCTCACTGATTCCAATATAAATAACCAATATTTACCTATTACCGAACCACGGAAATGTTCATTGATTCAAACTTAATTGAACAATATTTACCTATTACCGAAAGTAGTATATGCTCACTGATTCAAATATAAATAATCAATATTTACCTATTACCGAACCACGGAAATGTTCATTGATTCAAACTTAATTGAACAATATTTACCTATTACCTAAAGAAGTATATGCTCACTGATTCCAATATAAATAACCAATATTTACCTATTACCGAACCACGGAAATGTTCATTGATTCAAACTTAATTGAACAATATTAACCTATTACCGAAAGTAGTATATGCTGACTAAATTAAATATAAATAATCAATATTTACCTATTACCGAACCACGGAAATGTTCATTGATTCAAACTTAATTGAACAATATTTACTTATTACCGAAAGTAGTATATGCTGACTAAATTAAATATAAATAATCAATATTTACCTATTACCGAACCACGGAAATGTTCATTGATTCAAACTTAATTGAACAATATTTACATATTACCAAAAGTAGTATATGCTGACTAAATTAAATATGAATAATCAATATTTACCTATTACAGAACCACGGAAATGTTCATTGATTCAAACTTAATTGAACAATATTTACTTATTATCGAAAGTAGTATATGCTGACTAAATTAAATATAAATAATCAATATTTACCTATTACCGAACCACGGAAATGTTCATTGATTCAAACTTAATTGAACAATATTTACCTATTACCGAAAGTAGTATATGCTCACTGATTCCAATATAAATAACCAATATTTACCTATTACCGAACCACGGAAATGTTCATTGATTCAAACTTAATTGAACAATATTTACCTATTACCGAAAGTAGTATATGCTGACTAAATTAAATATAAATAATCAATATTTACCTATTACCGAACAACGGAAATGTTCATTGATTCAAACTTAATTGAACAATATTTACTTATTACCGAAAGTAGTATATGCTGACTAAATTAAATATAAATAATCAATATTTACCTATTACCGAACCACGGAAATGTTCATTGATTCAAACTTAATTGAACAATATTTACCTATTACCGAAAGTAGTATATGCTGACTAAATTAAATATAAATAATCAATATTTACCTATTACCGAACCACGGAAATGTTCATTGATTCAAACTTAATTGAACAATATTTACCTATTACCTAAAGAAGTATATGCTCACTGATTCCAATATAAATAACCAATATTTACCTATTACCGAACCACGGAAATGTTCATTGATTCAAACTTAATTGAACAATATTAACCTATTACCGAAAGTAGTATATGCTGACTAAATTAAATATAAATAATCAATATTTACCTATTACCGAACCACGGAAATGTTCATTGATTCAAACTTAATTGAACAATATTTACTTATTACCGAAAGTAGTATATGCTGACTAAATTAAATATAAATAATCAATATTTACCTATTACCGAACCACGGAAATGTTCATTGATTCAAACTTAATTTAACAATATTTACCTATTTGCGAAAGTAGTATATGCTCACTGATTCAAATAAAATAACCAATATTTACCTATTACCTAACCACGGAAATGTGCATTGATTCAAAATTAATTGTACAATATTTACCTATTACAGAAAGTAGTATATGCTGAGTGATTCAAATATAAATAACCAATATTTACCTATTACCGAACCACGGAAATGTTCATTGATTCAAATTTAATTGAACAATATTTACCTATTACCGAAAGTAGTATATGCTGACTAAATTAAATATAAATAATCAATATTTACCTATTTCCGAACCACGGAAATGTTCATTGATTCAAACTTAATTGAACAATATTTACCTATTACCGAAAGTAGTATATGCTGACTAAATTAAATATAAATAATCAATATTTACCTATTACCGAACCACGGAAATGTTCATTGATTCAAACTTAATTGAACAATATTTACCTATTACCGAAAGTAGTATATGCTCACTGATTCAAATATAAATAACCAATATTTACCTATTACCGAACCACGGAAATGTTCATTGATTCAAACTTAATTGAACAATATTTACCTATTACCGAAAGTAGTATATGCTGACTAAATTAAATATAAATAATCAATATTTACCTATTACCGAACCACGGAAATGTTCATTGATTCAAACTTAATTGAACAATATTTACCTATTACCGAAAGTAGTATATGCTCACTGATTCAAATATAAATAACCAATATTTACCTATTACCGAACCACGGAAATGTTCATTGATTCAAACTTAATTGAACAATATTTACCTATTACCGAAAGTAGTATATGCTCACTGATTCAAATATAAATAACCAATATTTACCTATTACCGAACAACGGAAATGTGCATTGATTCAAACTTAATTGAACAATATTTACCTATTACCGAAAGTAGTAAATGCTGACTAAATTAAATATAAATAATCAATATTTACCTATTTCCGAACCACGGAAATGTTCATTGATTCAAACTTAATTGAACAATATTTACCTATTACCGAAAGTAGTATATGCTCACTGATTCAAATATAAATAACCAATATTTACCTATTACCGAACCACGGAAATGTTCATTGAATCAAACTTAATTGAACAATATTTACCTATTACCGAAAGTAGTATATGCTCACTGATTCAAATATAAATAAACAATATTTACCTATTACCGAACCACGGAAATGTTCATTGATTCAAACTTAATTGAACAATATTTACCTATTACCGAAAGTAGTATATGCTGACTAAATTAAATATAAATAATCAATATTTACCTATTACCGAACCACGGAAATGTTCATTGATTCAAACTTAATTGAACAATATTTACCTATTACCGAAAGTAGTATATGCTGACTAAATTAAATATAAATAAGCAATATTTACCTATTACCGAACCTCGGAAATGTTCATTGATTCAAACTTAATTGAACAATATTTACCTATTACCGAAAGTAGTATATGCTCACTGATTCAAATATAAATAACCAATATTTACCTATTACCGAACCACGGAAATGTTCATTGATTCAAACTTAATTGAACAATATTTACCTATTACCGAAAGTAGTATATGCTGACTAAATTAAATATAAATAATCAATATTTACCTATTACCGAACCACGGAAATGTTCATTGATTCAAACTTAATTGAACAATATTTACCTATTTACCGAAAGTAGTATATGCTCACTGATTCAAATATAAATAACCAATATTTACCTGTTACCGAACCACGGAAATGTTCATTGATTCAAACTAAATTGAACAATATTTACCTATTACCGAAAGTAGTATATGCTCACTGATTCAAATATAAATAACCAATATTTACCTATTACCGAACCACGGAAATGTTCATTGATTCAAACTTAATTGAACAATATTTACCTATTACCGAAAGTAGTATATGCTGACTAAATTAAATATAAATAATCAATATTTACCTATTACCGAACCACGGAAATGTTCATTGATTCAAACTTAATTGAACAATATTTACTTATTACCGAAAGTAGTATATGCTGACTAAATTAAATATAAATAATCAATATTTACCTGTTACCGAACCACGGAAATGTTCATTGATTCAAAATTAATTGAACAATATTTACCTATTACCAAAAGTAGTATATGCTGACTAAATTAAATATAAATAATCAATATTTACCTATTACCGCACCACGGAAATGTTCATTGATTCAAACTTAATTGAACAATATTCACCTATTACCGAAAGTAGTATATGCTGACTAAATTAAATATAAATAATCAATATTTACCTATTACCGAACAATGGAAATGTTCATTGATGCAAACTTAATTGAACAATATTTACCTATTACCGAAAGTAGTATATGCTGACTAAATTAAATATAAATAATCAATATTTACCTATTACCGCACCACGGAAATGTTCATTGATTCAAACTTAATTGAACAATATTCACCTATTACCGAAAGTAGTATATGCTGACTAAATTAAATATAAATAATCAATATTTACCTATTACCGAACCACGGAAATGTTCATTGATTCAAACTTAATTGAACAATATTTACCTATTACCGAAAGTAGTATATGCTCACTGATTCCAATATAAATAACCAATATTTACCTATTACCGAACCACGGAAATGTTCATTGATTCAAACTTAATTGAACAATATTTACCTATTACCGAAAGTAGTATATGCTGACTGATTCAAAAATAAATAACCAATATTTACCTATTATCAAACCACGGAAATGTTCATTGATTCAATCTTAATTGAACAATATTTACCTATTACCGAAAGTACTATATGCTGACTAAATTAAATATAAATAATCAATATTTACCTATTACCGAAAGTAGTATATGCTCACTGATTCAAATATAAATAACCAATATTTACCTATTACCGAACCACGGAAATGTTCATTGATTCAAACTTAATTGAACAATATTTACCAATTACCGAAAATAGTATATGCTCACTGATTCAAATATAAATAACCAATATTTACCTATTACAGAACCACGGAAATGTTCATTGATTCAAACTTAATTGAACAATATTTACCTATTACCGAAAGTAGTATATGCTCACTGATTCCAATATAAATAACCAATATTTACCTATTACCGAACCACGGAAATGTTCATTGATTCAAACTTAATTGAACAATATTTACCTATTACCGAAAGTCGTATATGCTGACTGATTCAAATATAAATAACCAATATTTACCTATTACCGAACCACGGAAATGTTCATTGATTCAAACTTAATTGAACGATATCTAACTATTACCGAAAGTAGTATATGCTCACTGATTCAAATATAAATAACCAATATTTACCTATTACCGAACCACGGAAATGTTCATTGATTCAAACTTAATTGAACTATAATTACCAATTACCGAAAGTAGTATATGCTCACTGATTCAAATATAAATAACCAATATTTACCTATTACAGAACCACGGAAATGTTCATTGATTCAAACTTAATTGAACAATATTTACCTATTACCGAAAGTAGTATATGCTCACTGATTCCAATATAAATAACCAATATTTACCTATTACCGATCCACGGAAATGTTCATTGATTCCATCTTAATTGAACAATATTTACCTATTACCGAAAGTCGTATATGCTGACTGATTCAAATATAAATAACCAATATTTACCTATTACCGAACCACGGAAATGTTCATTGATTCAAACTTAATTGAACGATATCTAACTATTACCGAAAGTAGTATATGCTCACTGATTCAAATATAAATAACCAATATTTACCTATTACCGAACCACGGAAATGTTCATTGATTCAAACTTAATTGAACAATATTTACCAATTACCGAAAGTAGTATATGCTCACTGATTCAAATATAAATAACCAATATTTACCTATTACAGAACCACGGAAATGTTCATTGATTCAAACATAATTGAACAATATTTACCTATTACCGAAAGTAGTATATGCTCACTGATTCAAATATAAATAACCAATATTTACCTATTACCGAACCACGGAAATGTTCATTGATTCAAACTTAATTGAACAATATTTACCTATTACCGAAAGTAGTATATGCTGACTAAATTAAATATAAATAATCAATATTTACCTATTACCGGACCACGGAAATGTTCATTGATTCAAACTTAATTGAACAATATTTACCTATTACCGAATGTAGTATATGCTCACTGATTCCAATATAAATAACCAATATTTACCTATTACCGAACCACGGAAATGTTCATTGATTCAAACTTAATTGAACAATATTTACCTATTACCGAAAGTAGTATATGCTCACTGATTCAAATATAAATAATCAATATTTACCTATTACCGAACCACGGAAATGTTCATTGATTCAAACTTAATTGAACAATATTTACCTATTACCTAAAGAAGTATATGCTCACTGATTCCAATATAAATAACCAATATTTACCTATTACCGAACCACGGAAATGTTCATTGATTCAAACTTAATTGAACAATATTAACCTATTACCGAAAGTAGTATATGCTGACTAAATTAAATATAAATAATCAATATTTACCTATTACCGAACCACGGAAATGTTCATTGATTCAAACTTAATTGAACAATATTTACTTATTACCGAAAGTAGTATATGCTGACTAAATTAAATATAAATAATCAATATTTACCTATTACCGAACCACGGAAATGTTCATTGATTCAAACTTAATTGAACAATATTTACATATTACCAAAAGTAGTATATGCTGACTAAATTAAATATGAATAATCAATATTTACCTATTACAGAACCACGGAAATGTTCATTGATTCAAACTTAATTGAACAATATTTACTTATTATCGAAAGTAGTATATGCTGACTAAATTAAATATAAATAATCAATATTTACCTATTACCGAACCACGGAAATGTTCATTGATTCAAACTTAATTGAACAATATTTACCTATTACCGAAAGTAATATATGCTCACTGATTCCAATATAAATAACCAATATTTACCTATTACCGAACCACGGAAATGTTCATTGATTCAAACTTAATTGAACAATATTTACCTATTACCGAAAGTAGTATATGCTGACTAAATTAAATATAAATAATCAATATTTACCTATTACCGAACAACGGAAATGTTCATTGATTCAAACTTAATTGAACAATATTTACTTATTACCGAAAGTAGTATATGCTGACTAAATTAAATATAAATAATCAATATTTACCTATTACCGAACCACGGAAATGTTCATTGATTCAAACTTAATTGAACAATATTTACCTATTACCGAAAGTAGTATATGCTGACTAAATTAAATATAAATAATCAATATTTACCTATTACAGAACCACGGAAATGTTCATTGATTCAAACTTAATTGAACAATATTTACTTATTACCGAAAGTAGTATATGCTCACTGATTACAATATAAATAATCAATATTTACCTATTACCGAACCACGGAAATGTTCATTGATTCAAACTTAATTGAACAATGTTTACCTATTACCGAAAGTAGTATATGCTGACTAAATTAAATATAAATAATCAATATTTACCTATTACCGAACCACGGAAATGTTCATTGATTCAAACTTAATTGAACAATATTCACCTATTACCGAAAGTAGTATATGCTGACTAAATTAAATATAAATAATCAATATTTACCTATTACCGAACCACGGAAATGTTCATTGATTCAAACTTAATTGAACAATATTTACCTATTACCGAAAGTAGTATATGCTGACTAAATTAAATATAAATAATCAATATTTACCTATTACCGAACCACGGATATGTTCATTGATTCAAACTTAATTGAACAATATTTACCTATTACCGAATGTAGTATATGCTCACTGATTCCAATATAAATAACCAATATTTACCTATTACCGAACCACGGAAATGTTCATTGATTCAAACTTAATTGAACAATATTTACCTATTACCGAAAGTAGTATATGCTCACTGATTCAAATATAAATAATCAATATTTACCTATTACCGAACCACGGAAATGTTCATTGATTCAAACTTAATTGAACAATATTTACCTATTACCTAAAGAAGTATATGCTCACTGATTCCAATATAAATAACCAATATTTACCTATTACCGAACCACGGAAATGTTCATTGATTCAAACTTAATTGAACAATATTAACCTATTACCGAAAGTAGTATATGCTGACTAAATTAAATATAAATAATCAATATTTACCTATTACCGAACCACGGAAATGTTCATTGATTCAAACTTAATTGAACAATATTTACTTATTACCGAAAGTAGTATATGCTGACTAAATTAAATATAAATAATCAATATTTACCTATTACCGAACCACGGAAATGTTCATTGATTCAAACTTAATTGAACAATATTTACATATTACCAAAAGTAGTATATGCTGACTAAATTAAATATGAATAATCAATATTTACCTATTACAGAACCACGGAAATGTTCATTGATTCAAACTTAATTGAACAATATTTACTTATTATCGAAAGTAGTATATGCTGACTAAATTAAATATAAATAATCAATATTTACCTATTACCGAACCACGGAAATGTTCATTGATTCAAACTTAATTGAACAATATTTACCTATTACCGAAAGTAATATATGCTCACTGATTCCAATATAAATAACCAATATTTACCTATTACCGAACCACGGAAATGTTCATTGATTCAAACTTAATTGAACAATATTTACCTATTACCGAAAGTAGTATATGCTGACTAAATTAAATATAAATAATCAATATTTACCTATTACCGAACAACGGAAATGTTCATTGATTCAAACTTAATTGAACAATATTTACTTATTACCGAAAGTAGTATATGCTGACTAAATTAAATATAAATAATCAATATTTACCTATTACCGAACCACGGAAATGTTCATTGATTCAAACTTAATTGAACAATATTTACCTATTACCGAAAGTAGTATATGCTGACTAAATTAAATATAAATAATCAATATTTACCTATTACAGAACCACGGAAATGTTCATTGATTCAAACTTAATTGAACAATATTTACTTATTACCGAAAGTAGTATATGCTCACTGATTACAATATAAATAATCAATATTTACCTATTACCGAACCACGGAAATGTTCATTGATTCAAACTTAATTGAACAATGTTTACCTATTACCGAAAGTAGTATATGCTGACTAAATTAAATATAAATAATCAATATTTACCTATTACCGAACCACGGAAATGTTCATTGATTCAAACTTAATTGAACAATATTCACCTATTACCGAAAGTAGTATATGCTGACTAAATTAAATATAAATAATCAATATTTACCTATTACCGAACCACGGAAATGTTCATTGATTCAAACTTAATTGAACAATATTTACCTATTACCGAAAGTAGTATATGCTGACTAAATTAAATATAAATAATCAATATTTACCTATTACCGAACCACGGATATGTTCATTGATTCAAACTTAATTGAACAATATTCACCTATTACCGAAAGTAGTATATGCTGACTAAATTAAATATAAATAATCAATATTTACCTATTACCGCACCACGGAAATGTTCATTGATTCAAACTTAATTGAACAATATTCACCTATTACCGAAAGTAGTATATGCTGACTAAATTAAATATAAATAATCAATATTTACCTATTACCGAACAATGGAAATGTTCATTGATGCAAACTTAATTGAACAATATTTACCTATTACCGAAAGTAGTATATGCTGACTAAATTAAATATAAATAATCAATATTTACCTATTACCGCACCACGGAAATGTTCATTGATTCAAACTTAATTGAACAATATTCACCTATTACCGAAAGTAGTATATGCTGACTAAATTAAATATAAATAATCAATATTTACCTATTACCGAACCACGGAAATGTTCATTGATTCAAACTTAATTGAACAATATTTACCTATTACCGAAAGTAGTATATGCTCACTGATTCCAATATAAATAACCAATATTTACCTATTACCGAACCACGGAAATGTTCATTGATTCAAACTTAATTGAACAATATTTACCTATTACCGAAAGTAGTATATGCTGACTAAATTAAATATAAATAATTAATATTTACCTATTACCGAACCACGGAAATGTTCATTGATTCAAACTTAATTGAACAATATTTACTTATTACCGAAAGTAGTATATGCTGACTAAATTAAATATAAATAATCAATATTTACCTATTACCGAACCACGGAAATGTTCATTGATTCAAACTTAATTGAACAATATTTACCTATTACCGAAAGTAGTATATGCTGACTAAATTAAATATAAATAATCAATATTTACCTATTACAGAACCACGGAAATGTTCATTGATTCAAACTTAATTGAACAATATTTACTTATTACCGAAAGTAGTATATGCTGACTAAATTAAATATAAATAATCAATATTTACCTATTACCGAACCACGGATATGTTCATTGATTCAAACTTAATTGAACAATATTTACTTATTACCGAAAGTAGTATATGCTCACTGATTACAATATAAATAATCAATATTTACCTATTACCGAACCACGGAAATGTTCATTGATTCAAACTTAATTGAACAATATTTACCTATTACCGAAAGTAGTATATGCTGACTAAATTAAATATAAATAATCAATATTTACCTATTACCGAACCACGGATATGTTCATTGATTCAAACTTAATTGAACAATATTCACCTATTACCGAAAGTAGTATATGCTGACTAAATTAAATATAAATAATCAGTATTTACCTATTACCGCACCACGGAAATGTTCATTGATTCAAACTTAATTGAACAATATTCACCTATTACCGAAAGTAGTATATGCTGACTAAATTAAATATAAATAATCAATATTTACCTATTACCGAACCACTGAAATGTTCATTGATTCAAACTTAATTGAACAATATACACCTATTACCGAAATAATATATGCTGACTAAATTAAATATAAATAATCAATATTTACCTATTACCGAACAACGGAAATATTCATTGATTCAAACTTAATTGAACAATATTCACCTTTTACCGAAAGTAGTATATGCTGACTAAATTAAATATAAATAATCAATATTTACCTATTACCGAACCACGGAAATGTTCATTGATTCAAACTTAATTGAACAATATTTACCTATTACCGAATGTAGTATATGCTGACAAAATTAAATATAAATAATCAATATTTACCTATTACCGAACCACGGAAATGTTCATTGATTCAAACTTAATTGAACAATATTTACCTATTACCGAAAGTAGTATATGCTCACTGATTCAAATATAAATAACCAATATTTACCTATTACCGAACCACGGAAATGTTCATTGATTCAAACTTAATTGAACAATATTCACCTATTACCGAAAGTAGTATATGCTGACTAAATTAAATATAAATAATCAATATTTACCTATTACCGAACCACGGAAATGTTCATTGATTCAAACATAATTGAACAATATTTACCTATTACCGAAAGTAGTATATGCTGACTAAATTCATTATAAATAATCAATATTTACCTATTACCGAACCACGGATATGTTCATTGATTCAAACTTAATTGAACAATATTCACCTATTACCGAAAGTAGTATATGCTGACTAAATTAAATATAAATAATCAATATTTACCTATTACCGCACCACGGAAATGTTCATTGATTCAAACTTAATTGAACAATATTCACCTATTACCGAAAGTAGTATATGCTGACTAAATTAAATATAAATAATCAATATTTACCTATTACCGCACCACGGAAATGTTCATAGATTCAAACTTAATTGAACAATATTCACCTATTACCGAAAGTAGTATATGCTGACTAAATTAAATATAAATAATCAATATTTACCTATTACCGAACCACGGAAATGTTCATTGATTCAAACTTAATTGAACAATATACACCTATTACCGAAAGTAATATATGCTGACTAAATTAAATATAAATAATCAATATTTACCTATTACCGAACAACGGAAATATTCATTGATTCAAACTTAATTGAACAATATTCACCTTTTACCGAAAGTAGTATATGCTGACTAAATTAAATATAAATAATCAATATTTACCTATTACCGAACCACGGAAATGTTCATTGATTCAAACTTAATTGAACAATATTTACCTATTACCGAAAGTAGTATATGCTGACTAAATTAAATATAAATAATCAATATTTACCTATTACCGAACCACGGATATGTTCATTGATTCAAACTTAATTGAACAATATTTACTTATTACCGAAAGTAGTATATGCTCACTGATTACAATATAAATAATCAATATTTACCTATTACCGAACCACGGAAATGTTCATTGATTCAAACTTAATTGAACAATATTTACCTATTACCGAAAGTAGTATATGCTGACTAAATTAAATATAAATAATCAATATTTACCTATTACCGAACCACGGAAATGTTCATTGATTCAAACTTAATTGAACAATATTCACCTATTACCGAAAGTAGTATATGCTGACTAAATTAAATATAAATAATCAATATTTACCTATTACCGAACCACGGAAATGTTCATTGATTCAAACTTAATTGAACAATATTTACCTATTACCGAAAGTAGTATATGCTGACTAAATTAAATATAAATAATCAATATTTACCTATTACCGAACCACGGATATGTTCATTGATTCAAACTTAATTGAACAATATTCACCTATTACCGAAAGTAGTATATGCTGACTAAATTAAATATAAATAATCAATATTTACCTATTACCGCACCACGGAAATGTTCATTGATTCAAACTTAATTGAACAATATTCACCTATTACCGAAAGTAGTATATGCTGACTAAATTAAATATAAATAATCAATATTTACCTATTACCGAACCATGGAAATGTTCATTGATGCAAACTTAATTGAACAATATTTACCTATTACCGAAAGTAGTATATGCTGACTAAATTAAATATAAATAATCAGTATTTACCTATTACCGCACCACGGAAATGTTCATTGATTCAAACTTAATTGAACAATATTCACCTATTACCGAAAGTAGTATATGCTGACTAAATTAAATATAAATAATCAATATTTACCTATTACCGAACAACGGAAATATTCATTGATTCAAACTTAATTGAACAATATTCACCTTTTACCGAAAGTAGTATATGCTGACTAAATTGAATATAAATAATCAATATTTACCTATTACTGAACCACGGAAATGTTCATTGATTCAAACTTAATTGAACAATATTTACCTATTACCGAATGTAGTATATGCTGACAAAATTAAATATAAATAATCAATATTTACCTATTACCGAACCACGGAAATGTTCATTGATTCAAACTTAATTGAACAATATTTACCTATTACCGAAAGTAGTATATGCTCACTGATTCAAATATAAATAACCAATATTTACCTATTACCGAACCACGGAAATGTTCATTTATTCAAACTTAATTGAACAATATTCACCTATTACCGAAAGTAGTATATGCTGACTAAATTAAATATAAATAATCAATATTTACCTATTACCGAACCACGGAAATGTTCATTGATTCAAACATAATTGAACAATATTTACCTATTACCGAAAGTAGTATATGCTGACTAAATTAATTATAAATAATCAATATTTACCTATTACCGAACCACGGATATGTTCATTGATTCAAACTTAATTGAACAATATTCACCTATTACCGAAAGTAGTATATGCTGACTAAATTAAATATAAATAATCAATATTTACCTATTACCGCACCACGGAAATGTTCATTGATTCAAACTTAATTGAACAATATTCACCTATTACCGAAAGTAGTATATGCTGACTAAATTAAATATAAATAATCAATATTTACCTATTACCGCACCACGGAAATGTTCATTGATTCAAACTTAATTGAACAATATTCACCTATTACCGAAAGTAGTATATGCTGACTAAATTAAATATAAATAATCAATATTTACCTATTACCGAACCACGGAAATGTTCATTGATTCAAACTTAATTGAACAATATTTACCTATTACCGAAAGTAGTATATGCTGACTAAATTAATTATAAATAATCAATATTTACCTATTACCGAACCACGGAAATATTCATTGATTCAAACTTAATTGAACAATATTCACCTATTACCGAAAGTAGTATATGCTGACTAAATTAAATATAAATAATCAATATTTACCTATTACCGAACCACGGAAATGTTCATTGATTCAAACTTAATTGAACAATATTCACCTATTACCGAATGTAGTATATGCTGACTAAATTAAATATAAATAATCAATATTTACCTGTTACCGATCCACGGAAATGTTCATTGATTCAAACTTAATTGAATGTACCTATTATCTAAGGTAATATATCATCACTGATTCAAACATAATTCAGCAAGGTTTGCTTGTTCTTTTCTTTTTCTTTTCATGTCTTTTCATGGCGTAGGCGATCATAGCTATCCACCTCGTTCTATCCCTTGTAGCTCTCAACAATTTCCTTCCCTCGGCTATCTCCCATAGACCACGTTCTGTCATTCACTTGCTTAATGCCGCCAGGTATGTTACGTGTAGTTTTCCCTTGTCTCTCTTTTCCTCTATTCGACCCATGAGTATCAGATTCTCCAGGCTCTCCTAGTAACGGTCGCAGTGTGATTTTTTTTTTTTACTTTTGTTCGTAGTAAATGGTCAGTATCACTGTCCCTTCCCTCGATCTTGGGATTCTAAAAGTCGGGATGGAATATTTGGCCAAGTGAAGGAAAAGAAAAAAAATCTCTCTATGGCCTCTCTTTCGATCAAACACCATTTGCTCTTCTGTTCTTATCCCAGTGAAACCATCATGGACGTATGTTTTTGAACTTCATCCTAAGTCATTCTCTGTAAAATATATTTTTTTTTTTTGCTCTTTTGTTTTTCTTCCCTCTTTCTTTTCCCTTTTCTTTTGTTTTTATTTGGTTGCTGCTACTAATTTCTTTTATTTTTCTAAGTTTTTTTTTTATATAATTGAAGCGAATTTAATGTGCTCCCCCACTTTTTTGTTTTTATTTTAGTAAGGGGCAATGGGACTTATACTAAGTTAAAACTTAACATCTAATTACAAAAAAAAGTTGTTGTTTTTTATTTTTGTCATACTCCCCCCCCCGCCCTTCAATTCCAGTCAAAATGTCGGCCACTAAACCGACTACCTCACTACAAGTTCCGAGTGAGGCGGCTTGTTAGCAAGCCAGTAGGACGAAAAATTAGACCTAACAATGGGCGGAGGAACTCTCTGAGTCAACGGCCAGCTAACTAGAGGTAGTGTCGGCATAAACCACAGTGGAGAAGGCAACGGGAAACCACTCCAATACCAATCCCAAGAAAAATCATGGCCAACAACTCAGGTTTGCTTGTTACCGATCCAAATTAACGCTGATTCAAATATAAATGATCAATATTTACCTATTTCAGTTCCAAATAAATGCTTACTCTTTCAAGTGTAAATCACCAATATTTACCTATTACCGAACTAAGAAAACTCTCACTGATTCAAATATATATTACCAATATTTGCCATCTACCATACCAAGTAAACGCTCACCGGTTTAAATGATAATTACTAATATTTATCTATTACTGTACCAAGAAAATACTCACAACTTCAAATATAAATTACCAATACTTACCTATTACCGGCCCAAGTAAATGATCACTGATTCAAATATAAATCAATATTTACCGATTATCAACCCAATTAAACGCTCACTGATTCAAATATAAAATACCAACATTTGACTATTACTGTGCCAAGTAATTGTTCAGTGATTCAAATATAAATTACCAGTATGTACCTATTACGGAAACAATTAAATGCTCACTGATTCAAGTATAAATTAACAATATTCCAATATTCACCTATTGCTGTTACCGTACCAATTATATACATATAAATTCAAATATAAAAAAATATTTACTTAGCAACCGACCAAGTTAAAAAAAAGACTAATTTTGACATAAAATAACCCAAGTGGTGATATGTCGTAAAATAAAACAATCCACCACTATCTTTTTCTAAATAAAAATGTAGTGTTTTCTTCATCTGTGCCTGCTCTCTCTCTCTCCCTCTCTCTCTCTCCCTCTCTCTCTCTCTCTCTCTCCCAATAAATAGAAAAGAAATCAATATTACACGAGATTATTGACATTCACTCGACTTCACAACAATTTCCAAACTTCTACCTTTTACAAATACTTTAGAGCATCTCTTGAATATATAGTGCGATGAGAGTTTTCCAAACTTAAAATTAAATTCAGTGGACTGTGGACACAATATATTTACACTACTGGCCAAAGGTTTGGGACCACCCTCTGGATATATTAATTAGTAAGTTTCCTACCTTCTTTCGCTTAATTAACTCCTACTAAGCTGGGACGTTGAAACTATTTAACCTATTAGTGCATGGCATACATTTTTTTAAAGAAGGAAGTAATTAAAATTTTAAATTTTTAATCCTTAGCCAGTCAGGTAGATTAGGCAAAAATAGCTAAAATGGTAACAAATTTTTATGCAGTAATAGATTATTATTTTTTTATATTATTATTATTATTATTATTATGATATGAGTATGTTATGTTTCCTGCTTTGTATCCCGTAGAGTCGGGTCCAAACTATGGTTCTTAGGCTCTATAGGAGAATTGTCATTTAATTGATAGCACTTTTTGTTTTCGTATATGGGATGTTGCTAGTAGAGCGGTCTTCTGGGCAACTGTATGTTGATGTTACCTGGGGCACTATTAGTAAAATTGTCCATTTCTTTTCTAACGCGGCCCAGTGCTCCGATTACTATTGGTACAGCCTCAGTCTTCATTCCCTACATCCTGTTAATCTCGATCTCCAGGTCCTTGTATTTGAAAAAATTCTCGATAATTTTCATGGAGGTTATTCTCTCAGATGGTACTGCTATGTCAATAAACATACAGTTCCTGAATTTCTTTTCTTTTATGATAATATCAGGTCTGTTGGCTTTTATTTCCCTGACAGTTTGAATTGACATGCCCCAGAGGATAGTTGCGTCGTTATTTTGGGTAACTGTGTTTGGTTGGTGGTCATACCATCTTTTGTGCTTCTTGCATATCTTCCAATGCATATATGTCACTACCTTGTTATGTCTGTGTATATATTCATTCTTTGCTAGTTCCAGGCATCCTGAGACAATATGGTCGACAGTTTTATCATATTTTCCACAGGTCCTGCATTTCGGATTAGTTCCATCCATATACATATATATCCTCGATTATGCGACAGTGATAGCATCTGGTTGCGAGTCTTTGGTCCTGAGCTGCAATAATTAGGCCTTCTCTCTCAGCTTTCAACCCGGTTCTCCTCAGCCACTGATATGTTTTCTGTTGGTCTTCCATTGTTTCTGTCGTTCTTTTTAGGTATTTGTCATGCAACGCCTTGTCCTCCCAGTTTTTTTGTAATTTAATTTGCCCAAGTTGTTTTGCTTTATGTTTTACTCGTTTGGCGTAGATTGTATTCGCTTCGTTTTTTCTTGGTAGGATTTCACGTATATTAAGCTGTTGAAGTGAATTTGGTGTTTTACTATTTGTAAAGAAGGTCATTGGTTTTTATGAGGTATGTGTCATTATTCCGACACTAAACGCTCCAAAATTTTGTAACTGTTAATAATAACACACTTACAAAAAAACATCTTTCGACATGTATTACATTTATTTTCGTCTGGGTTTTTAAAAATAATATCTATACCTAAAGATGACGAAAGTATTCATCAAAAGTACTTGCAAATATATATATATATATATATATATATATATATATATATATATATATATATATATATATATATATATTATGAATTGAAAGACAATTGGCAAACTATACTTAGTTTAGCCGACACGTTTCGTCACTCGCATTTTATCAAGGCAAATGTGATGGTTTTATCTTGCACATTCATTCATTTTGTCTCTTCTACAGATATACTCCATTTGAGAATATTTACATATATATTGATTTTCTAAGCGCAGCTTAGATGTGGCACAAGGCCGAAAGTATGGCGCACCCAGTGATGATCGAAATTACTACTCAGTCGTAACTGATCTAGCAAGACAATCTTTCTTGACATTAAACCAGGTCGAGACGCCCATATTTACATATATTTCTAACGAATCTAACGAAGGTTTCTCCTGTCAAGGGAGACGCAGGTTCGAATCCTGCCGGAGTGCGCATGTTTTCTTTAATAAGATTTCTCGAATATTCAGGCCGGTAGACGATAATAAATATATTATATATAAATCAATATATAAATATTTATTATCGTCTACCTTGACAATTATTTAGTTGTTTTTAGTGGAAACCCATGTTTGAGTAGACGCTCCGTTTTTATTTTTAATTAGTATATTTGTTATCGTTTACCGGCCTGAATCTCCGAGAAATCTTATCAAAGAAAAATATTAGCAGTCCATCAGGATTCGAACCTGCGTCCCAGATACATTCACTTTTTAGAAACATATATAGCCGCTTGACCAGGGAACCATAAACGTGGGGTACCAAGGGACAGGATTTAGCCCTCTGAACACACTTTCACTGGCACAGTATGTACAGTTTTAGTTTGATTCAAATGAAATTTACGACACACTTGCTGTTTACTATCGCCTTTATGTGTGTCAAATTTCAGAATTTTTCGGCAAAAATAACCGTAGCTGCACGCGGATCAATCTTTTTTCTAACTTCCTTACACACACAACTGCGTACAACCGAGTCCGCGTGTCGATACCGAGACTGCTGCAAGCCCATTGGTCGCTTTCGCAGAGCTTGACCTTGGGGCCTGTCCAATCATCGCGCAGGATTTCTCACACGTGATCGCGCGTCAGCTTATGTGTAAGTGCGCTCAAGGTCAACCACCCCTATTGCGTGACTCGGGCGAGCTTTCACACTTTTGCGTTTATTGTTGCCCGCGTGCACGCACTTGGCTTACTTTATTCGCCTACTTCGGACACCGCAAGTTGTTGATTACGTGTTCTAGCTGCTTTTTTGTTTTATAGTTCCAACCCAACCCCACACACGTTAGCCAATTGTACTAAAAACCCATTTCCTTTTGGAATTGCCCATTGTTTACCTTTTTAAATTTCCAGTTTTTTAGTTTCGAGTTCCCCTTTAGTAACATCTGAACTCATTTTACTGGGTGTTCCCCTTTTTGTGTCTACGTTAGCAGTGCACGTTTTTTCGTTTTGGATTTGTCGAAATCTCTTTTTAAGCTTTACCCTCTTTGACGTTTTTACTGTTTGGATACCACCTAAAATGAGGAAACTTTTGGGACGGCGCACGGCAGCTGCCTCCGCTGCTAGAGCAGCGAGGGTGAGTGAAACAACTGAACAGACATCTTTGCGTCTTTCACGGATGGCCTCGAGCTCAGCTGCTCGCTTATCTACGGAAAGCGCCGCTGCGCGGACTGAAAGGTTGGCTTCAGCGGCTTCAACCATGTCCGCACGCCGCGCCAGGCTTTCAGTTGAAGAACGTTCACTTCAGAATTCACAGGACGCAGTCCGCGTGGCTAGGTTGAGGGCTTCACAGTCCTCAGCACAGAAAACCCTTCGTCGTTTGCGGGATGCCACCGCCAAAGCTTGCTCAAGGGGTTTAGAAAGCCCTGAACAAACAACTTCACGTCGTCTTAGGAATACTAGGGCTACAGACGCCTCTAGAGCTTCGGAACAACCTCAAGAAACCACTCATCGTCATTTTAGAAATGCCCAAACCACAGCGTCTCTCAGAGCCTTAGAAAACCCTGCACAGACCACTGTTCGTCGCATTAGTAATGTCCGCTCCACTGCATCTGCTAGAGCCCTAGAAAGCCATGCACAGACCACTGTACGTCGCGTTAGAAATGCCCGCTCCACTGCATCTGCTAGACCCCTAGAAGGCCCTGCACAGACCACTGTTCGTCGCGTTAGAAATGCCCACCCTACTGCATCTGCTAGAGCCCTAGAAATCCCTACACAAACCACTATTCGTCGCGTTAGAATATGCCCACTCTACTGCGTCTGCCAGAGCCCTAGAAAGCCCTGCACAAACCACTGTTCGTCGCGTTAGAAATGCCCGCTCTACTGCGTCTGACAGTGGTGCAGAAAACTCTGAAGTACGCCGTCAACGGCTCTAAAATATTAGCCAACTTCGACCTTCTTTGAATGGCGTAACTTCGCCGTCTGCGTCATTTTGGTCAAATGCCGCATACAATTATGACTGCACTGTCAACTATTCCGCTAGAAGAGACGTACAAATAGGGGCTATGGATAAAGTTTGCACTTTTTGCAACGCAAAAAAGTGGGCGGGTGAGCAACCTGGGCTTTGTTGCTCTGGGGGCAAAATCAAACTCCCTTCTTTAGACGAAACTCACCAGCCGCTTAGAGACCTCCTTCTGGGTACAACTTCGGAGTCAACGCATTTTCTTGAAGCAATATGGAAGTACAACTGTTGCTTCCAGATGACGTCTTTTGGTGCGAAGGCTATTAGTGAGGGGGGATGGATGCCTACTTTCAAAGTGCAAGGCCAGGTTTACCACTTAACGGGATCACTTTTGGCTGATCAAGGGGAGCCACCTCAGTTCCTACAAATTTACTTTCTCGCTGACTACAACGTGCAGGCTGATGCGCGTCTCGGCATTCTGCCGAGCGATATTTCCGTCGGTCCCCGTAGAGACATTCTGTTCCGTCTACAAGACATGCTTCACGAAACTAACAGTTACATCCGAAGCTTAAAGTTTGCGTTGAAAAACAACTCTTCGCCCTCTTTCAGCGTTGTCATCGATGCAGACAGACGGCCTCACGGTGAGCATGAGCGTCGCTTCAATGATCCTGCATGTAATGAAGTCGCCGCAGTCATCCACGCTGAGGAGCCTAACTGCCGTGACATTGTCATAAGGTATCGGGTGGTCTGCGCTGCATCAGTGAAACCCACCGTTCATACGACTGTCTCCAGTACCCCCTTCTTTTTCCATACGGAAGTGATGGGTACCACTTCAAAATCCCAATATACCAGGCAAGCAGCGATTCCATGTCGACCTCAAAGACGGTCTCCTGTAGGGCTTACTACGCCTACATGTTAATGGTTAGGGAGGGTGAATTTAAACACTTGCACAGGTGCCGTCAACTATTTCTTCAATTCGCTGTTAACATGGCTGCAGAAATGGAGTCGGAGAGGTTAGGATTCATCAAGTTAAACCAATCCAAACTTAGAACCGACTCCTACATTCACCTTCGTGATGGCCTGCGTTCTGATGGTGACCCACACAATCTCGTGCGTTTTGCCTTCCTCTTACACTGGTGGCCCTCGATACATGCATGAAAGAACACAAGACGCAATGACCTATGTCCGTCATTACGGGAAGCCTGATTTGTTCATCACGTTCACGTGCAATCCGAAATAGGTTGAAATCACACGCGAACTTTTTCCAGGTCAGCAGTACTCACACCGCCCTGGCCTAATTGCCCGGGTTTTCCAGTTACAGCTGTGTAAGCTTATGGATTTAATCCTTAAAAGGAAAGTCTTCGGACGCGTTAAGTGACATATGTATACAGTGGAATGGCAGAAACGCGGTTTGCCTCATGCCCACATTCTGCTGTGGCTCAACGATAAGGTTGACGCAAACAAAATAGACGATTTTATTTCTGCTGAAATTCCGGATCCTGTGCTCCACGAAATCATTAAAAACAATATGATATACGGCCCCTGTGGCGCGAATTACGAAAACACATGAACACCGGCATTAGAGATGATTGCTCCACTAAATTTCCGGTTTCATTACACTTGATCGAAGCACCTGCAGTTCGTACCAGTGCATACAAGCACATTCACACTTGAGAAGCTTCGGAGTTCGTTTAATTGTCACAAAAGTCGAGTGCGTCTACGAAATTCAGGCTTCTGCTTCCATATACACTTTACGGCTGCCATGGGTGAAACATGTCAGCCATACGGCTCTATTGTTTTGTTTGTAGTCGTGTAAAAAAAATAAAAACACACGTCAAGTACGGCGACCCCGGTCGGTTTTCATAAGCTCTCAGCCGTGATGTTGACTGCGACTGAAGAGAAGGCACTTTTTCATTGCAATTGAGGCGCTCGGCCGTACGGCGACCCCGCTCCGGTTCCATGAGCTCTCAGCGTGATGTTGACTGCGACTGAAGAGATGGCACTTCTCCATTGCAATTACGATGCTCGGCCTTACGGCTACCCCCGTTGCGGTTTTAAGGGCTCTCAGCCGCGATGTAGATAGTAACAGATCAGAATAAAGGAAGTTATATCACAGAAATTTTCTTACCATGACACCCCATCACTGTTCGCTCTTCTCTCAGTTTTACGGTTCTGCTTTGTGGTCGTGGCAGCGCCGTCTTTTGGGCATAAGACGCGTCTTTTAGTTAGACAAGCGGTTTGTTTGTGATTGCGCACGGCACATACTTTATGTCTATTGCTTCCTCACGGCACGTTTTCCCTTCAATCCCTATGTATGTTGCAACTGAATCATGGTTTCTTGACTACTTACCACAAGTGCTTCCAGTCATGCTTAACGGTCCAACTGGTTAAAGCAGTAACTGCTGCCAGCTTTTACTCACAGATGTCTTAGTAATGGCAAATGACTGACGCTACAACGGCTTTCCGTTACTTCCTTCGATACCTTCGAATACTTGGGCCTGCATGATGTCTGCTTAAACTTTGTGTGCATTGCGTTTCAACGTTTTGTAGAAACTTAGTTACTGTCGACTTACAAAGTACATCTTTCAAAGCAACAGCCGTCCCCAACTCTTACTGTTACATCCCCGGGCAACGCCGGGCTCTACTGCTAGTATATATATATATATATATATATATATATATATATATATATATATATATATATATATATATAAACAAAGAATATGTTATGTTTCGTCAAATACAGCCGACCAGCATATTCCTGGAAGATTATTTTTTAAGCAAGCTTTTTTTTGTAATTATGATGTTCATTATCGAAGGATAGAGTACTACTACTACTGCTAATAATAATAATAATAATAATAATAATAATAACTGTATATTTGGCAGAGTATCAATAAAGGTGTACATTCATGTAGTGAACAAAAGTATCGTTTTGTGTGAGAAATAGAACTCTTGAGAAAAGTCTCATTCCGGAAGTTGATATCGAGGTTGATTGTGAACAGAATTAAGACAGAAATACACGTATTTTGAGAGTGACAAATATTTAACTGGAGTTACGATTCAAATAACCAGATTTTTTTTCTTTTCTTTTAACTTGTACGTACGAGAATATAATGTAGACATCCAAGAAAACAACAGATCCAATATTGGTGGCAATGATAGTTAAGAAAGATAGAGTTACTCTATTTTTTCATTTGCTCTTTATATTTTCGTTCATAGTAGATCTAGACTGATGCGTTCAATGATTAAATTAAGAAAATGTATTTAAATGGCGCTTCTGAAGTTTAATTTTATCAAAGAACGTATCTGTCAAGTTTCTGTAACTTTCGTGAAATTCTGCCTGAGATATTTAGCAGATAAAAATGAGATTTCGCTGTGATTCGCCGATGAAAAAAAAATCACTTTTTGCAAAAGACGTTTCTCTTCCTGGAAACATTTCAGAAAGTTAACTTTGTAAACATATATTTTCTTAATTGTTTCACCCCAAACAAGGTTGCAATGCCACTAAGACGCAATGGGTTAATGAGAATGAAAGAGAATGAGAAGCTTTTAGAAGGAACCGGAGATCCAATCCTAAACAGAAAATAAAAGATAAATCTATGCCCCCTGTTCAAAATACGGGGAAGGTGTTTGAAAATACGAACTGAAGCAATGACTCTACAAATTACTGAAAACTAATCTCATGGTTTTGCGTAGATATGGAACACTTCAAAAACGATTTAACTTTTTTTCCGAAAAAATCTATTCCTAACATATAAAAAGATATATTACATATCTATCAGTGTTAATCGTTAGATATTCCGTTGTTATGGTAACAGAAGGTATTAATAAACGCCAAGAAACAAATAGTCCTCGTCTTATGTGACAACGGAATATCTCATTAGTAAATAGGACAGAAGGTATTAATAAACGCCAAGAAACAAATAGTCCTCGTCTTATGTGACAACGGAATATCTCATTAGTAAATAGGACAGAAGGTATTAATAAACGCCAAGAAACAAATAGTCCTCGTCTTATGTGACAACGGAATATCTCATTAGTAAATAGGACAGAAGGTATTAATAAACGCCAAGAAACAAATAGTCCTCGTCTTATGTGACAACGGAATATCTCATTAGTAAATAGGACAGAAGGTATTAATAAACGCCAAGAAACAAATAGTCCTCGTCTTATGTGACAACGGAATATCTCATTAGTAAATAGGACAGAAGGTATTAATAAACGCCAAGAAACAAATAGTCCTCGTCTTATGTGACAACGGAATATCTCATTAGTAAATAGGACAGAAGGTATTAATAAACGCCAAGAAACAAATAGTCCTCGTCTTATGTGACAACGGAATATCTCATTAGTAAATAGGACAGAAGGTATTAATAAACGCCAAGAAACAAATAGTCCTCGTCTTATGTGACAACGGAATATCTCATTAGTAAATAGGACAGAAGGTATTAATAAACGCCAAGAAACAAATAGTCCTCGTCTTATGTGACAACGGAATATCTCATTAGTAAATAGGACAGAAGGTATTAATAAACGCCAAGAAACAAATAGTCCTCGTCTTATGTGACAACGGAATATCTCATTAGTAAATAGGACAGAAGGTATTAATAAACGCCAAGAAACAAATAGTCCTCGTCTTATGTGACAACGGAATATCTCATTAGTAAATAGGACAGAAGGTATTAATAAACGCCAAGAAACAAATAGTCCTCGTCTTATGTGACAACGGAATATCTCATTAGTAAATAGGACAGATCCGGCTGCTAATACAGTGTTTTCTATTTCATTCGTTTTGTTTACTTTCCTTGGGTATGTTTACTTAAAAAAATAACAGAATTTTTTCTTTTGAAAATTGACTTTCCCAACTAGGTACTTATATTCATGACACAACTAATTCTTCCTATTTTAACAGTAAGCTCAATATGTCCTACAACGTAAAACTTGTAGAGGACCGTGTGGATTTGCGTGTTGTTAAATTAGAAACACGTGCTGTTTATTCCTGCTAGAAGGTCCAACTACAAGAACAATGGCGGACTCAAGTTGAGTCCAACCGAAGATGTAAAAAAAAACAAACAAGACCGATGTATATATGTCAACAAATATATGTATTAAACAACAAAATTTACAAGTGACAAAGACATTCACATTTGTGTTTGTGTGTGAACGTAAAGAGTTTGTATTTGGGTGAATGTTCATACGTACGTGTATGTGTGTTTCATGGCGTTTTCCCACAAGTGGGCGAAAACGCTGATCTCTACGATTGATCACATTTTTAAATGCGTCCGCTGAAATGCAAAGTAAAAAGAGAACGAGGTAAGAAGTTGTCCGGTATTTATAGTGTAGGGAAAGCGTCCTCTAGGGACAATTAGGAAATTAAGGAGGAGCTAACTCCGACAAACTACTCTCGAAAATGACCTCTAATCACTTGTTAACTGGGACAAGAAATTTTTAATGCGATTAGATTGAATCAATTGCTTGGTCTGCTTCTAACAAGGTTGGTTTACTGTGTTGTGCCAGAAAATTTTCTTCTCGTCAGAATCCATCTTGCACTATTCAATGCGCGGACGAATGGGAGATTTATAAATCCACCATTCGTCAGTGCATTGAATATTACTGTCATATTTGGTCTGGCGCTCCAGCTAGATATCTTGACATTCTCGACAAAATTCAAAAAAGGGTCTGTAATGTCATCGGTCCTGACCTGGCATTTCTACTTCAGTCACTTTCTTAATCGTCGTAATGTGGCTTTCTCTGTCTTTTCTACAAATATTTACATTGCAATTGTTCTGATGAGCTGTTCTCCTTGCTGTCTCGACTGTATGAATTTAAGCGTGCTACTAGATTGACAAATTAAGTATTATCCTTTTTACTGGTGAACTAGCTACATGCAACGGTCATTTCTATGCTAATAGTTTTTTTTTCTCGCCTGTGGAACTCCCTTCAGATTTCTTGCTTCCCTGCCACCTACAATCTTCAAAATTGTAAATGCAACGACAATCGCAATGTAATGTCTTCATGTACCCTGTTCTTTTATTATCCTTTTCCTCACTTCTCCCCAGTAAAGTCATCTCGTTCTCTTTCACTACCCACAACCCACTAAGTCCTAGTAGCATTATCGACTTGCTCGGGGTTAAATGATTGAAACAAATAAATTTCAATTGATTTGATTTCTCGAGAGACTTATCTTTAAAAATGTAAATATTAAATATTCAAATTATATTTTAAGATTTCAAAATGTAAAAACGGGTAACATTGGCTTTAAATTTCCGGAAATTTTTCAAAATTCTCTTTTTAGAAATAAATCCAATGATAAATGAATAAATAACCAAAACGTGCGGGGGCGTTATTCTGTACTTTTACCTTTAGTTGCACCAAAAAATACATATGTGCCAACAAAGATTTAATATTATGAACGCAAGTCATTATTTTGTAAAAATGGATTCTGATAGTTCATTTTTAAACTTAATGGGATCACTTTAACATCATCGTCACTAGAATGGTTTGCGGATGTTGAAATATCAAAATTAACCCAACTATAACACATGAGTAACAACACGTTCCAAGCCGACATTATCCCTCTGCTAGGGGAGATCTCTTAAACAGATTCGCTGTTTACAACAAAACCTTTCAAAATATGAAGTCAGGCGTGACAAGCGTTATTAAACGCAGCATACAAAATAAGTTCCGAACTCTCAAAATCAAATTTGGCGATTATGCATTTAAAAATTTATGCTTTCGCGAATGAAAAAAAAAAACTTTGTAAATAAAATAAAGTATTTCACCCGACCACATAATGAGGAAGGAGGGGTTGGAAAACTTAACTCTTACAGGGCATATCGAAGGCAAAAGAGAGATAGGGGAAGACAGCAGGCCAGCTTTCTTTATTCCAGTTTTATTTCAATAATTTATTATCCATTGACTGGTTTGAAAAATCTTTATAAATTTTATTTCAATTTACAAGCTGAAAATGATCATTAACCTAATCTTAATTCATATATATATATATATATATATATATATATATATATATATATATATATATATATATATATATATATATATATATATATATATATATATATATATATATATATATATATATATATATATATATATATATATATATATATATATATATATATATATATATATAAGCAGTAAATTCAACCTTGCCAACCTAACGATCCTCAGTGGCCGAATCGGTTAAGGCACGTCAGACTATATGACGGTTCCGTATAGGATACAGGTTCGAATCCTGTCGGAGGAGGATATTTATCTATGAAAATTTCTCGAACATTCAGGCCGGTAAATGTTATTTAATACTGTTTATTATAAACAGAGCATTTACTTAAACACTTGTATCTATAAAAAGAATGTTAAACATAAAAATGTCTTTAAATATATATATATATATATGTGTGTGTGTGTGTGTGTGTGTGTGTGTGTGTGTGTGTGTGACTGAAAAGACAATTGGAAAACTATACTTAGCTTAGCCGACAGGTTTCGTCACTCGGATTTTATCAAGGCAAATGTGATGGTTTTATCTTGCACATTTACTTTGATAAAGTCCCAGTGATGAAACGCGTCGGCTAAACTAAGTATAGTTTCCAATTGTCTTTTCATTCATTTTGTCTCTTCTACAGATATACTCCATTTGAGAATATTTACATATATATTGACTTTCTAAGCGTGTGAATAAATAGCGAAACGGAGGTTGGGAGGCTTGTGAAAGGGGGATAAATATGGTTACAAGGAGTGGGAGATTTAGGAGAGCTATGAACGCCCGCGTCCCGATGAGACGCGTCACATAGCAGAATAATTTCACCTTGCTTTAATTCTACCACTGTCTTCATCGCTTCATACACCCACTCATGTTCGATTGTCCAAGTCAGAACAGGGTGGTGAGCCTACAATTTTGAAGTAGTCTGTTCACCCTTGTCGATATACTGATAGTGTAATATACTGATAGCGACTCTGAAAGAGAAATTGGCCAATCAAGTTTGAAATACCGGCAAAGTTCACTTTTGTACAGATACCCTTGAGAAAGATATGAATCCATCTCTTCTCCCCATTAATTATGGGCTAAATTGATTGAGATTCATTGAACTCCCTTGTCTTAAGTTTAAACCAATCTAGGAGAAAGAAAATTCTCCATTCAAATCCATTCTAAAGAAGGATGGTATCCGTCAGTCTATCGAGCTCTAGACACAGTACTTGTAGTACTTGTGGTCCTTAATGGATTACGAGACTTGGGACGTGGCCTGACGTGTCAAGACGTGACTTGCCTTTGTCGAGCCGATGTTGATATTGCAAAGAGAGTTAAAGGGAAAACTTTAGTTCAAATATTAATATTCTAACGACGTGTAAAAGATTTAACACTGATTATAAAATCTTTAGTGACCAGTCTGATCAGTTCGTATGAATCAATTTTAGCTTCTTTTTCTTACTCAAAGGCAACATATTTTACAAATAAGCAAGATGCCACATATGACTGAATTTGCTCTTTCGCAAACAATACTTCAGATGAATACCCACAGAAGGCGAAAATTAATTTAGATTTAACTTTCCAACTAGTTTATTTCGCAGGCAACAGTCTTTCATTTAGATGTTTACAAATTTGAGTTAGGGACTGTAATATCTCTCACGAAAACAGTTTTCTTTTATACATCAGGTTATGCCAGAGACGACAACGTTGATGCTACCCTTCTCAAACACACACACACTAATTCCAGTAAAGGTATGCCTTGGTCTCCACACTAATTCGCTTGCACCCAAAAACTCAACAGAATGCCTACTAGCTTCGAAAACATATCGTTTCATTTGTGTTGGAATTTTAAACAAAGTCCATAAATTTTTCCAGTTTTTGATTTCTAACACATAACCCACGACTCACTCATTTGTCCGGTATTAAGGTAAGTTCTCACACTTCCTGAAATTAAGGTAAGTTCTCACACTTCCTGAAATTAAGGTAAGTTCTCACACTTCCTGAAATTTAGGTAAGTTCTCACACTTCCTAAGGTAAGTTCTCACACTTCCTGAAATTTAGGTAAGTTCTCACACTTCCTAAGGTAAGTTCTCACACTTCCTAAGGTAAGTTCTCACACTTCCTGAAATTAAGGTAAGTTCTCACACTTCCTGAAATTAAGATAAGTTCTCACACTTCCTAAGGTAAGTTCTCACACTTCCTGAAATTAAGGTAAGTTCTCACACTTCCTGAAATTAAGGTAAGTTCTCGTACTTCCTGAAATTAAGGTAAGTTCTCACACTTCTTGGAATTCACCGTTTCTCTAGAAATTCCGAATTCAATTTTGTAACAGGCATTTAATTCAGAATCATAAATAAATGTAAATAAACATCGAACAAACAATCGAATTGGCTTTTGAATCTTAAACAGATAATACACTATTTTCCTTGATATTATGTTTTGCCGTTTTGATAATGATCTAAATTTAAATGTTTATCGAAAATCCACCAAGAAAAAATTATATAAAATTATATCCACACATTAACAACAAAATAAAATGATTATCGGCTTCTATTTAAGATCGCTTAGAATTTGTAACCCACGAAATTTAGATGATAAAGAGAAATGCATTGAACTTTTGAACTCATTCACTATCCTAATTATTTAATATATAATGCTTATTGCAGAGCTCGTTATATTCATAAAACTTGGAATCTGAATAATCTTTATAAAACTAGTCATATAATACTACCTATCAGCCCAATAACGACTACAATTTTCAAAGAATGTATCTAAACTTAATATAAAAGTTATTACAACTACTTTTAAAAAATAAGAGATTTAATTAATATGAAACAAAATAATAACAACCTAAAAACAGAAGCAGGAATTTAAAAATAGACTGTTATGGTATGAGGCATATTTTCTTGGCTTACATTTCGAACATTAGCATAAATAAAAGATCATTTTACTATTGCAGCCTCCCTAAATTCTTGTAACTGATTATGTGCCTCAATTTATGATTAAGATGCACCCATTCTCTGGTGGGCACACCCAACAGAACAACGCACCGTGTCACAAATCAAAAATCTAAGCAGATTGGTTTATGGGGCACAGAAATGAGTTTTCTGTGTTAAATTAGCCCTTACAGTCAGTATAGAGCATCTTTGGGATGTGGTGGAAAGAGTGATGCGTCAGTAGAACCACATCTTAGTCGCTTGAAGTTTCTTTTTTATCAGTGAGAAGATTTCTAGCATTCATTTCTTCTTTTATGCACCGTATCTATTCGGGATATGTACGATCATGGCTCTCCAATCTCTTGTAAGTCTTAGCAACGTTTTTCCCTTTACCAAACCTCACGCGCTCCGTTCCGCCATCCATTCACACAACTTCATCAGATAGTTGCCCCGCTGCATTTTCCTGTCCCTTTTGGCTTCGATATGCCCTGTCAGTGTCAAATTCTCCAAGTCCCCCTTCTTCATTATGTGTTCAAGAAATTTCGAGTTCACTTTCTGATTCTGAGTATAAGTGACATTTTTTTCTGTTATTCTTTTCGTTCTCCTTAAGATGTCTTCGTTGCTTACATGATCCGACCATTTTCAGCATCCTCCTGTATAAGGATGCTGAAAATTCCATGAAAATTATGAAAAAAAAAGCATTTATTTTACGGGGAAACAACTGGCTTTCTAAATTTTAAATTCAAAGAAGAATGTGCAGTGTTATCGGTTCTGACCTGGCATATGGCTCTTGCCACCGTAACATAGCTCCTTGTTGCTTTTCTATAAATATTTTCATGGTAATTGTTCTGATGAGCTTTTTTCTTTGTCACCCAGACTTTATGAACTTAAGCTAAGCGCAGTAGTAGATTGGCAGTTAAGTCTTATCATTTTACAGTCGAAATTGTTAGATTTAACCGTAAATTCTATGCTAACTGTTTCTTCTCTCGCACTTCTCGTTTGTGAAATTCCCTTCTTGCTTTCTAGCCAACTTTGATCTTATTGGTATCCGGGCGGCTACCCATTTTTTGTCACTATCAGAATGTCGGGATTCCAAACATTTAACAACAACAACACCTCTTTTAGACGAAAAGCTTATTTTCTGAAGGAAAATTAGAAGCAGAACGTCTGTTGAAATAACATTTATATATTCTTTACAGAAATATACAATAGCAATTAAATTGTCAATTTTCCTTGTAGTGAAGTTTATTTTATAAAGTAATTGAGTGTTCTTATGAGGTGTGAAATGTGTGAACAGACTTACTTTATGATGGTCAGCCTAATGTGTTTGTGAGTTCGTAGACTTAGTAGGCGGCTGTTGGTTAATTCTATCTATTGTGTGCATGGACAAGACATTAGTCGGGGCGTATCTTCCATTGTGTGCGTGTGTGTGTACGCACGAGTAGATCAAACTAACCTCCGAAATTGTTCTGTGCCTCGCGAAGTAGTATGCTTCTATTTTCATAAGGGGATTCAAAATCTAATTTCACATAGATGTGTGAACTTTTTGAATACAAGGTTTTCATTGGTTAGAAAATAATTTGACAATCTTGTGAAAATCTTTTTCTCGAATTTGCGGGAGTGGTGAAAGGGGGTTATTATTGTTATTTTCCAAATGGTCCAAAAATAACACGTGGTAAGTCTACAAATACGTCTTCAAGTATTTTGGCAGTATTTGTCCTGCTGATGGGATTTTATTGATTGAAAAATATTATAAATAGGGTTATTAAATAGGATTAAAAATATTATAAATAGGATTATTAAATAGGATTTAATTCCTATAATCTTCAAAAAATTAAAAGCAGTGTCAATCGTTATCTTCTGTCTTCTTAATTTCTGTTATTTTATTTTTCTCTCTCTCCTTAATAATGTTTTTCTTTTTCTGTTATTGTGACACCCGCCTTTTTTGGTCACGACGCCAAATGTGACGTCGGTCCTTTGTGACGGGCTAACCCTGGGACATCGGTTGAAGTCTAGTTGGGTTCTAGTACCAACTTGTACTCGGCTCGCTTCCAACGCCTGGTCACCGAAGCAACTGCTTTGATCCCGATTCAACCTACCCACGTTGTGATTTGATCTTAGGTTGACGAGATCAATCAGACGTCGGGCCGTAGTGCCAGCCGAATCCGGGTCAAGGTGATACTGCACAATAAATGTAGACAAAAAAAACAAAAGCACAAACAACAACTTCAAGGCGAGCGACTGGTTAGGAATAGTGATTAATTTTATGTCGGTTTGTTGAGTTACAGGAGTGCGTCTCTCTCTTTCTCTCCCAGCCCGAAGAAAAAAAAATGTGGATTGTAACACTTTTGCGTTCTTTAGCTAGTTCTGGATATCTGGATTGTTTTTCAATAAAGTCGGCTCTGGTGGAAAATATAAGTCAGACTACTAGAATTTGTTCTTGGTTAGAAGTCTAAGTCGGAAACTTGTTTTGGTGGGAAATCTAAAGTCGGACTTCAACAAATTTGTTCTTGGTTAGAAGTCTAAGTCGGAAGGCATGGAATCGTGCGGTCACCTGTGCGAGGCGTTATCTTCCGAGTCTCCTGTCTCTTGGGCTCGACTGGATCTCTCTGCGAACTGCACTGCTCTTGGACTGCACTGCCAAAAACTAACTTAACTCGGTCAAACCCGGCGTGGGTCGGACGTGGTGTGGCCACCACGTTGATTTCAAATCCCCAATAAGGATTTTCTTTGTTTTCGGTCAGAAACACTTATCATTTTCCATTTTTTGGAAATCTTCTTCCACTCCCACCCTCTTCTGCTCTCATATGGGTATCTCGCCACACCTTAGAGGGCGTCAACGGTTTTCCCACTTCCTCGCAGTAACATCTCATACCTATCCTCTCAATGGGCGGTGGCAGGCCTCCCCCCTGCGTCACATGATCACCTCCGCCTGGCTATTCGGCCAATAGGCGTCAAATGATAATCTCAATTTTTATCCAACTTCACGGCATATGGAATTCCTCAATCAAGTTTTTCGCCAACATTAAGTGGACGGGTTTTTGGCGAAATTGGGTTAATTAAAAAAAAATCCAATAATTTGGCTTTTGTTATCACAAACGAATTTCAACAGAACACAGATGTCTTGTCCAATCGACATCTCCTCAGCTCAGGGCCGGGCCCTGTGTGCGGTCGGCAGATGACCTATTAAATCCTTTCCCGATAATATAAGTTTTGGCTATCATGACACAGTTAATGTTTTATCTGCCCCAAAACTCTGGGATTCATCAACTAATTTTTTACGACAATGACCATCAGAATTCTCGCCTTCCCAAATATCCCTCTGTGGGTGGTTTCCTTTTTCCTTATCATCTAAGTTGTTAAGACTTGTCCCTCTCTTTCTTTCTTTTCTTTCTCTTTTTTTCTTCCTTTGTCCTCGCAGAGAATTCTCATCATTCTCTGATAACACTGTTGTCACTATAACACAGTCAATGGGTATCCATTCAAAACTCTGTGAACATTTGGCATATCTCAACGTCAAACTTCCGCGAGAAAGTAAAAATGATTATCTTGATTCGCACTTGAAAACAACAAAACAAAAAATCTTTTCACCGATCCTTTGTTTTGGGAAAATAACAAAACAAAAAGAATATCGCTCAGTATGTCTTTCGTTCTCTCTATCGGTTTAAGTTATCGCTCAGTATGTCTTTCGTTCTATCTATCGGTTTAAGTTATCGCTCAGTATGTCTTTCGTTCTATCTATCGGTTTAAGTAATCCCCGTAATTAACTTCCGTGGTTAATTAATTGGTTAATTAACCTGCCGTTTCTAAATAGTGTTACATTATTCTTTCACACTCAGTAAACTATTGCGTCTTACTGACTTTATTGCCTTGCTTGGGGTGAAATGTTAAAAAAAGAACCTAATTTTTGTTGCCTCCTGTTTTTTCTTCAACTGTGGGGAGATTGTCCGCCATTTACTGGATATAAGAGGATTGACATTATATAACAATTCATATATCATTATGAAAAGAACCGTTTCTTCTTAGGGGATACAATTGATTACATTTTAAAGGCTGGTTATACGTAGTTTCTAAATTTTAAATGCAAATAATTTGTGTATTGTGCCGATCTATATCGCACACACATATACAAATACAAATCACCTACAACGCCAAGCATTCATTGCTTAATAAATCACCACTTCATTATTATAGACAATTTACAAATCACAGCAATGCAACAATTTTGTAATCGCTCTATTTTCATGTAGTCAATTTTGAGCACTTTTGGGAGAATAGGATCCCAGAAGCTTTCTTAAGTTTCCCCAAAACTCGCTCACTGATTGGTCAATGCCAACCAATCAGAACGTCTGCACGTGAAGAATAACTTTTCCCGCTCAGCGATTTGGAGCCTGTAGTCACTTATATAAGCAAGAAATTTTCTTAGCTAATTAGTGAGAATTCAGCTGCCAAACGAATCCACGACAGTTAAAACCATGCGCCAACCTTCTCACTCACACACACCACTCACATGCTGAACATTCCTTATACACTCACATAATCTTTCCTTACACAGCAAATCTTCTGAGAACAATTATTACAAGAAACTCTCATAAACTTACTTCCAGTGAACTTTGAAATACAAAAATAATAGTTAAAGAGAGACAACTCTTGTTTTATTTAAACCTTATCTTACTTAAATGCATGCTTTCTTTCACATCGTTTTTTGATATTGTACATCTTGTTAAATACATATTTTATGTGTAACAATGACTTTTGCTTATCCTATTCCACGTCAGTTTTGTTTCCTAATCTAAAGTTAAATTAATCTGGTGAAGTTCGCCACAATATGAACTTCATAAATATGGAACAAATAGCCTGCCTGCTCCATGGCAGAGATAGCTGCATATTCCCCCTTGGTTCCTGTTATTGGTATTTGAGTAATATTGATGCAACACAATATCCCAGTCCATATTTCCTTGGTTCTCTTACTTTCTGACAGACGGCGCTATATTAACAAATAAGCAAAGTAATTACGGGTGAGTGCTTTTCGCCCGGTCCATCCACTTCTACAACTGATCAAATGATCATACAACAGAATATTGGCGGGTGAAAGTTTTGTTTTGTTTTATTTTTTTTTGTTGTTGTTTTTTTTTTGTTTGTTTTTTACCAAGAACTACTTCCACCCCATACATTTTACATCAGTTTCTCTATGGTTAGTGTTTAATCCTAAATTACTATTCATATCACTAAATGTAATAAAACTAAAATAACGTGTGCAACAGAATCGATTTTTCAAATCAAGTTATTTTACAAAGACTAAGTGAATTTTGTTTCTTCAAGCCTTTTCCACCCTTTTTCTTTTTTTCTTTTTTGTTACCTACACAATTTTTTCAATCTTTTTTGTTTTCTTTTACTTCAAACTTTTTCACCCATTCTTTTTTTTCTTCTTTCAATAATGAATGAACCTTCTGTAATTTGTTCCGTGAGATGATTTACCAAAAAAAATGAATAAATAAAATATTTACAAAACATTGGAAAATTTTTTTAAGAACATTATTTTTGTTATTTCTTTCTTACGTGTGCAATTGATGTAAGGGAGATAATCCATTTTAAAATAACATTAAAATTACTGTCACAATCCAAGAGATAATGAAATTGCATATTATTATATTTTTTTTAATTTTTTGTTGTTGTGGGTTTTTTTTTGGGGGGGGGGGGCAAAAAAAGAATTAAGCAACATCGGTAGTGAAATAGTTTATTTATTTACTTCCTATAAAAAAGTTTACATAAGTTTACATGAAAGGATTTTTATCAGGTTTTGACAGATTTTTTTCATGTATAGTTTTTTATTATTTTCATGTTTTTCCTTATTTTTTTCTTTGTTTTATTTTTGTTTTTGTTTGTTTGTTTTTTTGGCTATGAAAATCTTTTTTAACTATTTCTCCTGTTTTGCAAAAATAAAAGAGACAAGAAGGCCACAAAAAAGAAAAGCAGTTTTATTCTCACTCTGGAATATTACACCCATATCATCAAGCAGCTTGTTAACAAGTTCTGTAGAACTTGTTAAAGCCCAAATTGTCTTCATCAATTAATTTAAATTTCTGTTCTTTTTCTATGTGTAAATGTTCTAAACAAAATTCTTACATAATGTTGGGCCTTGCTCGTACTTTTCCCTTTGTTTATTTTTAAATTTTATTTAACAATGAACAACAAGAAATCTTCAAGATTTATAATAAAGAAAGACTTGTTTTTTGATCTTAATAAAACGAAGAATATCACTTTTTCAGAATGAAACAATATGTGATGCAAAGAGTGATTGTAAAATTATGATTAATAAAGTCAAATGATCTGCTTAATTAACTGCTCGGGGATTCAGACAAAAAAATAAACAACACAAACCCTGTTCTTTGATGAGAATCAATATGTTCAATCATAATCAGACAAACTTTTTATATATCTCTGATCACAATCAGACAAACTTTTTACATATGTCCGATCACAATCAGACAAACCTCTTCATAGATACAAATTAAGCTATTTACTATTTGAAATGCATTCCTTGTCAAAACATTGATCAAGCAATAGAGCTTTGTAAAGTTCCATACAGATATTTAAAAGGTGAATGTACTTAATTCTACTACTCTTTAATTCAACCCATTGTCCATCTCCATGTGTGTGTGTGTGTGTGTGTGTGCATCTGCTTGTGTGCATCTGCCTGTGTACATCTGCCTGTGTCCATATATGCCTATGTTCATATCTGTGTGCTTCTACTTGTATTCTTTTAATCAATTCACCCCATGCAAGGTGGTAATGGCACTAAGATGCATGGGGACTTCTGAAAGTGAAAGAGAAAGAAGAAAAAGACTTTAAAAGGAACCAGAAACCCAATCCTAAACAGGGAACAATAAACTTCTATTCCTGTTCAAAAGACCTGTATAAAAAAGCATGATGTTGATGTTGTAAAAAGTACAAAAGCATCAAATCAACCTGTCAAATTGTTTATACCTTCTTTAACATCACCAAATTCATTTTGATATTTTGTTTTCCTCCCCATACTAAATAAAGTATCTTTCTCCACACAAGAAAATAAAAACATTAAATAAAGTAGCTTTTTCAACAAGATGGCATATTGAAGTGGATAGATATAGATATCTGATGCATGCATTTCCACTTGACCATTATATATGATGTCAACTTGAACTAATTCCAATTTCAATTCCAGTGATCTAAATATTTAGTCAAAAAATCTTGCCTACCATATTGATAATGCCCAATTCTTGACAATGATGACGATAGTCAAAAGTACTTGTATATAACAAGAAAAAAAACTAGGAAATTTGGACGCTTTATTCATAACTTCAAATCCAATGTACAACAAAACATTTGCAAATTGGAAAGATACAATAAAATGCTGAATAGACAGACATTCTTTGTGGAATTTAATAAAATGTGTTTAGATGAATTCTTGTAGCATAAATACACACACATATATATATATATATATATATATATATATATATATATTATATTATATTTTTATTATAAGAGATTATACTAAAAACATTTTGAAATCATTACACAAAAGCTTTCATGTTTCAATACATGTTTCAATATGTTTAATTCTGACCTTATATTCCCACCTTTTAACTTTCGGAAAAGAGGTAACACTTTGCTTTTAAATTTCCTTAAAAATCATGTAATCACCAGTTATGTACAATCATAGTATTGAAGCATGAAAGCTTTTGTGTAGCAGTTTCAGAATGCTTTTATTATAATCACTTATACTAAAAATATAATAATAATATATTGGTCTACTTTGTATTGAGCACTTTTTAAAAAGTAAATGCTATGAACAGTGGATTTTTACTCCATCTGTTCTTTGTCTCATTTGGAGACATATATATACATATATATATATATATATATATATATACATATATATATATATATATATATATATATATATATATATATATATATATATATATAAGCATATAATAATAATAATAGATAGTTTGAAATGCAACCAAAAAGCTTATCTGTATATATGAACGGATCTTATCAAAAATCAGTAAGCAGAACATGTCTAAACTATACAACAAAACATGTATGTATATATATATATATATATATATATATATATATATATATATATATATATATTGAACAATAACAAATATTAAAAAATTAAAATCTTCAGACACACTGGGTTGTATATTAATATTCCTTCGTTTTTATTATTATTTCATTTAGATTCCTCGACTAGTTTCGGCCAACATGGCCATCTTCAGGAGAAAAATAATTTTCTGCTTGATGGTAGCAAAGAACTACAGAAAAGGATGTTTTGATGGAGAAAATGAACTTTTGTCTGTAATTTTCATTTGTTTGTTTTATTTTTTTAACATGAATTTTGGTCAGCCTTTGTGTTGGTCAAACAGTCTTTTTAAGTTTTTATCTCTATCTAAAAAATAAAAGGCAGGATGTGTGTGTGTGTGTGTGTGTGTGTGTGTGTGTGTGTGTGTGTGTGTGTGTGTGTGTGTGTGTGTGTGATGAATGCACGGCCGCAATTTTCGACGGATTTGCACCAAAATTTACATGCACATGCTCCAAGTTAGCGAAAAGGCCAAGACCGATTTTGCATTTCCCAACTCCCATCGATAGTGGAAATAATCGATTTTTTTCATGCTTCTACGGCAGTTTTCATGTAGTTTGTGGCCATTTTCTACTGGCCAGAGTCAGAGCCTATAGCTGGCTGCCACGAATAGGCAGGATGATTCTATTAGCCAGCGTGAGAGCCAACAGCTGACTGACACAAATGTTAACTAGCATGCAAAAAAAATCGATAGCTGCATTCGTCATATGTGGGAAAAATTTAAATCTGCATGGCACTTTACTCCAATTGGCTCATTCGCTTGCTTAAACTCAACGTTGATTCTGATTCCGCAGAACTGGGTTTGGTGTGAAAAAGTATTTGTTGTTAACATTCTTTTTTCATTCGGTTTTTCCAGTTACGAGTCCTTTTTTAAAGCTGATCGTTTTGTGTTCATTTTGTTTAGCTCTTTTTTCGTAACAGATTTAATGTTTAGTATAGAGCTTAGAAAAAATTCGCAGTGTGAGATAGGCAAGAAGTAAGGCATGTAGCAACATCAGCACGGCAAAGGGCACTCCTTTAAAGGCAAGAAAGTACAAAAATATTTTAAGTCAAGTGATAGCGATTGCTGTATGAGTCGTACGACTTTTGAATCAAGCACGTGCAACGCCGGGCCATGCTGCTAGTTTGAGATAAGAGCTGGATGTATTCATGCTGCTCTGAATTCCCTTGGTCATTTTGACAGTTTTATCGGTTCCTGAACAGGAGATGTGTCTCTGTTAAGTGTGTGTGTTATTTGGTTCTTAGGAAGTGAGTGAGTATGATGTGTGTAAGCGTGTATATTACTATGGGTGTGTGCTATCATTTGGCTCATTAAGGAGTGAGTGCGTATGATGTGTGTATATTCGTGTGGGTGTGTGTATAAGTGGAGACCTCAAAACCTCCGTAAACATGTCTGTCTTGTGTGGGTGAGAAATGTGAGTAGGTCCTGGTTTGTGGGATTACATATTAATACTATCTATATTGTTAAATTTATGGTTAAGCCCAGCTGGATAGTGCGTTTTTAAACGTCGTATCCACTTATTTTCATGGAACTCTAAAATCTTTCTAATGTTATCTGCTCTGGACTTTTCTATTCTCTCAATTATAGTGAATTTGGCATGGGTTTAACATCGTGTTTTTCTAGGCGGAAATGTTGTTCTACAGGTAATAATTTTTCATGGGGAGTCGACTTAATTCGATTGCGATAATTATTAATTCTGTAGTGAAAGGGCCATTCAGATTTTCCTACATATTGTTTCTGGCATAGTGTGCATTCTAGGAGGTAAATTATGTTATGACTTCTACAGTTAGAGTCGTGGTAGATTTTGAAAGTAGATTTAGTGACTGAGCTAGTGAATGAATTTGTGTGTTTAACGTGGTTGCAGCATAAACTTCTTTTGTTGTTACATGGTTGGGAAAATCCTGTTGTTTTTGTTGTTGGTTTATTATGGATTACCTTGTCCCCTGAAATGTGGTTACTACCTATGATTTCTTTTAGGTTCTTAGGTCTACGATATGCTAGAAGGCAGGGTTCCTCAAACAATTTTTTAGGTCTGGTTTGAGATGTAGTATTTCCCAGCTACTTTTGATTATTTGGGATAGTGGAGGCAGGGTGGGGTTGAACATGGTTACTAGAGGGGTGCGGCTGGGTTTATTTTTAATCTTGTACATTAGGGTGTCTTCTCTAGGTGTGGAAATTGCTTTATTTATTTGTTCCCTGATTAGGTGTTATTTATAGCCCCGTGTTGTGAATTGATGCTCCAGATTTTCAATGTGTTTATTTAGTTCTTCGTTGTTGGAACATATCCTTCTGAGTCTAAGTGCTTGTGAATAAGGAAGGTTCTCTTTGAGGTGTTTACGGTGGGAAGACTTAAAGCGTAGATTGTTGTGGGTGTCGGTGATTTTAGTGTGCAGTGTCGTTTGCAGTTTCACGTCTTCATCCATGTAAATGCAGGCGTCTAAAAATGTTGTGGACTTTTCATAGTCAAACTTAATTGAGTCGTGCACTGTGTTTAGGGTCATGAGGAATTGGGTGAGTTTGTCGTCACTGCCCGTGTATACAAAGAATATATCATCGATATACCTTGCATAGAATACGCAGTCGTTACCAATGAGGGGATAGATATGGGTCTCCTCAAATTTTCCCATGAATATTGTAGCACATGATGGAGCTGCAATGGTGCCCATGGCACAACCTCTTACTTGCAGGTAGTGTGCTCCATTGAAGTTGAAAATATTCAATGTAAGAATATGCTCCATGAGTTTTATGATAACTTCTGTGGGGGGTGGGTCTTGTTTTCTTCTTTTAGTAAGTGCTTCCTGAAGGACGGTTATCCCTTCGATGTGTTTAATGTTTGAATAGAGTGATTTTACGTCCATAGTCACTAGAATAGCGTTCTCTGGAACTGTTTGTATGTGATTAGTTTTGTTTAGTAGATCTGTTGTGTCTCTGGTGTAGGATTTTACTTCCATAGCTAGGGGTTGTATGTAATGGTCTATGTATTTGGAAATATTGGTCATGTGGCAGTTGAATGATGAAATGACGGGCCTTCCTGGGTTGTTGCTTTTGTATATTTTAGGAAGGAGATAAAAGCAAGCAGGTGTGATGTTTGTGGGTGTAAGTGTTGTGCATGTTTCCTTGTCGATTAGATTGTTGCAAAGCATTATGTTTAGTGAGCTGGTTAATTCTTTTTGGTATTCGGGAAGGGGATCTGTAAGTGAGCTTTTATAGGTTTCTTTGTCGTTTAGCTGATTGTTGGCCTCTTTCATGTATTCTTTGATTCCCCAGATCACTGTGGCACCCCCTTTGTCAGCCTGTGTGTCAGTGTGTCAAGGGCTATACGTTCCCCTTCAGTAATATTGTTACGTGGCAGCTTACATGCTATTGTTTTCTTTATGTCATTTGCTATGGCTATTTCAAATGTCTGTATGGTAATGTCTGTGTTTTGTGGGGTGGATGTAGTATCCTTCTCTTTTAATGTCTCAAGTATGGAAGGTGTGTGATCATTGTCCCCGTAGTGGGCTTTTAGCCGTATTCTTCTGAAGAAGGATTTCAGGTCCTTTGCCAAAGTGTCTTTATCTTGGGGGACTAGAGCAAAAGCTTAGTCCTTTATTTAATAACCTGAATGTGTTGAGTGAAAATTTATTGTTACTTAAATTTATAATTCGCCCGTATGGGTCAAGTTTGTATTTGCAAGCATGGCGAAGTTCTTTCGTAAAAGCGCGAAAGCTTGCATCATGTCTCCTATTAGGGATACTATACATATATGTATATATATACATAAAGCTACAGCAAAAAGTTGACGGAGTGAAACAATAGTGCTTGTTGATAGCAGTTTGGTGAAGAGTAGATGGGGTGTTGAATGTTGACTGGTCTGTGGAGTTTTTTTCTTGCCGATAAACACTGGTCAAAAGTTTAGGCACATCATCTCACAAGCGCCCTAAGAGTGAGAGGTAGAGGAGGAAACGTGGAAATAGGGGATAGTAATACGTTGGAGTAGGTAAAATTCTAGCGATAGTTCTAGTAGTAATTGGGAATGTTATTTTTGGTATTTTTTTTTTAGATATTAAAGATTTTGCGAGATGGGCAATTATGCTGTTATACTATTTGGACAATTTGAGCACCCCAAGACGGTGTAATGGTTAGCTAGCTTGTTTCACTAGAACAATTACGAATGAGTAGTGAGTTCGATCCTCATTGGGTGCCCCATACTTTCGGCCTTGTGTTAAAAGTGCTCAAACGTAAAGTTGAAACCATTGTAGTGGTTTCAATTGATTTCCTAATTTTTAAAGTGTATATAAACATATATATATATATTTTTTATTTTACGATATTACATAAAAAAGCACGTCAGAATCGGTACACAACTGCAGTCATGTTTCCATGTCTATCAATGCATCTCATCAGGCAATTGCTCTACTTTCAATTGAAACCTCTTTTAAATTAAATGTTATGAACATTGGAATGTACTCTATAAGTTCTCATTTTACATGGATATATATATATATATATATATATATATATATATATATATATATATATATATATATGTAAGCAAATGTGTGGATGTAGATCCGACGGTATGATGAAAATGTGGAAAAGACAAAGCAAAATCCGAATATGTGAGTTTACTGTTTTTATTTTGTTTTTGTTTTTGTTATTCTGTCGACGTCAGACGTTTCGGTCAAATAGACCTTCTTCGGGACATGGTTATTGGAGACATATTTATATTAGATTTAAGTTTGATGGAGAGACGATATATACAGGACTGGTCAGAAACAGAAAAACTGAAATTCTAAAGTCAAGTATTCTTTCTTAGAGTCGGATATGCTGGCGTCGCGTGGGCGGCAACTACGAAGACCTGCGCACAGGGAAAAGATTGTGTCCTAAGTGGAAGGTGAGGGGGACTATTTAAAACTATAGCTTATCGGTACGTTTGTCACGCATTAATCTTGCCACAGAGCTCGCGATCTGAAAGAAACCAGGTTTATTATTTACTGTATGTGAGGTGGCTATCATGCCAGCCTCATAAATCTGTCTAAGGTTCTTATTGTGGATATATTTTAAGATCTTCACAGAGTCGAAATCAAAATTGTGATCAGATTTGGCTATGTGTATAACTAAAGCACTGCTTAGATTACCGAGGCGAATGTCACGTTTATGTTCGGAAATGCGAGATTTCAATGATCTACCTGTCTCGCCTACATAACTCAGGTTGCAGTCTCTGCAGGGCACCTGATAGACACAAGCATCGGATGTAATATGTTGTCTGCTGGTATTACTCAATATGTTACGTATAGATTTAGTGGGTAATGTAGTAGTTTTAATTTTTAGCGCGTTTAGATTGTTGGAGATGTGTTCGGTCAGAGGGTTATTCGGTAGAAAGATGCGGCCAATGGGATTATCAGGGGCAGCTGAGAGTGTGCCTCTCTCCACCTTTGATGTAGTAGTAGTAGTCGGTATGTTGTTATGTACTGATGGACGAACTCTGTGGATTTTCAAGGCTTTATGTTTAGCGCCGAGTATTAGTTGTCTCGGATACGAAAGGCTGGAGAAGGTATCCTCGATATAACCAAATTCGTCATCTAAATATTTTGCTGAACAGATTCGCAGAGCTCTCAAGTAAAATCCGATAATAACACCTCTCTTAGTCCTAGTATCATTGTGAGAGTAAAAGTGTAAGTAGTCGTTTTTGCATGTGGGTTTACGATATACTTTGAATTCTAGTTTGTTATTATTTCTGGTGAGTAGTATGTCTAGAAAAGGTAGAGAATTATTCGATTCAAGTTCGTGGGTAAATTTTATAGTAGGTTCTACTCTATTCAATCTATCGGTGATTTTGTTTAGATCATGTTTCTGTGGGTAAATGAATAAAATGTCATCTATGTAACGGAAATAATGTGTATCATCAGGGATTATATATTTGAAAGGTCCAGACTCGAGAAATTCTAGAAATATGCATGCTAGGAACCCAGAGAGAGGACTACCCATTGGTAAGCCAAACTTTTGTTTATAGTAGATGTCGTTATGCTGGAAGTAACAGTGAGATGTGCATAGGATGCATAATTTGATGCATATTGAGATGGGGATAGGTAGCTTAAAGTCAGTTTTCTTAAGGTGGTTCTCTAGCCGTTTAATACATTTATCCACCGGTACATTGGTGAATAGAGATTTAACGTCTAAGCTGGCTAGGGATTTGTTTCCTATGTCGATATTGCTTAGCTTATTGAGAAGAGCGCCTGAATTCTTTATATGCGCGTGACTTATGGTGCCCAGAATTGGGGTGAGAAATTTTGTTAGAAACCTAGCAATGTTATGGGGGGCTGAGCCTATGCCCGAAATAATGGGCCTTAGAGGGATGTCAGGTTTATGGGTTTTGGGGAGCCCGTAGATTTTAGGGATGGTGGGGTGGTAATTGATAAGGGAAAGCCAAATCTTATCTTCATTATGAATCAGACTCTTATAGGACTTATTGAATTCTTTAAGATTTTTAGAAACTTGTAGAGGAGAGATCTGTTCATACGTGTCTCTGTCATTGAGCAAGTCCAACATTTTCTGGTTGTACGCAGCGGTGTCCATGACCACGACACCTCCACCCTTATCCGAAGGAGATATGGTAATATCACTGTTCGTAGACAGGGATTTTAGAGCGTTCATATACCTCTTGGGTAAAGTAAACTCCGCATTTTGGAAATCTAATATAAATATGTCTCCAATAACCATGTCCCGATGTGACACTATGAGTCGGATATATGCGCACGCGTGTGTGTGTGTGCGCCCGCACATCTGTGTGTGTGTATATATACACCCCCACATCTGTGTGTGCGTGCGCGCGCACGCATATGTGCGAGAAGATTAGTTAGATTTGACCTGGGCATCAAACTTCAAGACCAAATGATTAGATTAGGAATCTAGATAAAAACATATGGCGAAAAGGGTAGATAAGTGTTAAGTACTTGTCAAAATACTAAGATAGGAAAAAGACCGGCTCTGGTCAAAACTTAAAAGGGTTTGAATTTAATGTCCCTGAATCGGAGTCAGCTAGGCTAAGAAATATTTTTATGTCCACTTTCTTCAAAGAGAGAAATGGTCATGAAAAAGTTATGGGTTTATTCGTGGGTGTCCCTTGTCCGGAAATGATGAAAGAGGATTCTCCATATATACGGCAGCGCTTTGGGCCACGAGTTAGTTAGACTTAGTTTAGGTTCGAGGAAGGTTGATTTAGGCCGGAGCACGTAACATCGAAGAGCGACCCATTAGCAGCCGGACATTGTTAGTTAAGATATATATTTTTTTCCGTCAGCCGAGAACCAACCAAGAGTTATCATCCACAAAAAGATCACACACCTTCTCTCCTCTTTTCGTCCTACCCAAGTTTGTAGTTGTGTTTTTCTTTTACCTGTGAGCCTACCTCTCGCTCGATCCACCGCACAGAAATTCTACGACGTGGGGTCTATATCTTTGTGCAACGAGTTGCAGAGGTGGGTAGTCTCACATTGGTGCCGTGACCAGGATCGACGTTGGGTTGCGCGCTAGTACGATAGACTTTGTGGAGGAAGGAAAGATCGAATCGTCCGATTAAACACTCAATATATGTGCATAGGTGTATGTGTATATATGTGTAAATGAGTGAAGACTTCGATAATCCGATAGACACAGATACGTGTGTATAAAAAAAAAAAAAAAAAAAAATTTAGGAAAAACAACCAAACCAAAACAAAAACAGACGAACGACGAAACAAAGACAGATAAAAACAGAGGCAAAAGGAGGAAAGGGAACAGTTAAAAAGAAAGTGACGCAGAGTGAGAGAGAGAAAGGAAGCAAGAAAGGAGGCACAGACAGATACACACTCCTTTCCCCCTTAGAGAACGGACACTTCAAGTACTGGAGATTTTTTTTTTTTTTAAATTTTTACATCTAGGAGGACGACTGCAATGAACAAGTAAACAAACACTAAAAAAAAAAAAAAAAAAAGGGAAAAAAAAGAAGAAAAAAAAGGAAAGAAAAAAAAAAGAAAAAAAAAGAAAGAAACAGAAAAAGGGAATCTATTTTGGTCCCTGCAAGGTAGGCTGAAAATTTGTTCTTTTGTTTTATTTTTTTTTGGTCCTTGTTGTTTCTAACTAGTGTGTCTGGCTGGCATTTAATAGAAATATGGATAGGATAGATATAGATGTCCCATCGCGCTCTATTTTTAAGGTAGCCGCAAGTGGATCCAAGATCCCTATATTCACGGGAAAGGCCTGTGCTTTTCCCGCCTGGGTAGAAGCTCTGAAGAAAAAGGCTAGAATTTACCAACTTACACAGACAGAGTTGGTGAATCTGGCTTATGACTATTCGGACGGGGTGGTATCGGAGTACATAGGATTATATTTAGATGATAATCCTGAAAGTAACTGGGGAGACCTTTTAGAACAGCTGACGAACCAGTACAGTGATTATACTAGTGCGACTGATGCTGCTAGGGCCTTAATTAAGAGAAAGCAAAGTGGAAGAAAACATTATTCCTGATACGACACCGAAAGAACTGCGGAAATTATGATGTTCCCACGTCGTAAGGAAAAGGGGAGATAAGCCGAAAAATACTCCTGAATATTTGGATAGGGGTGGTTAAAATTCCCCTGTGTTTGTTGGGGGGGGGGCGAAATGTTGAAAAATTGAATGATGTTGAAGGTGAATCGAAAAGTCCTCCTGGATTACGGAATAGGAATGAGTCAGGAGCCCCTCAAAATTGTTCACAGGAAAGCAAAGTGGAAGGACTGAAACCAACAATTTTTTTCTTCCTCTCTCCTTATATGTATGTTAGTGTTGTAAGGGGTGGATGATCCCAACCACCCCAGTGCAGTGTTGGCTATGCCGTTGTTTTATTTTGTTAGGGGATGACCAAAACCCTTTGAAATTCTTGTAATTTCGGTTGTTGTTGTCTGTATATTTTTTTTTTTTGTGTGTGTGTTGTATATTTTTATTTTGTTTTCTCCTCGGCCGAGAATACATATTCTCATATTGTATTATTGAAACCTGTTGTCCACCTGTGATGAGTGGCGATAATTGTTGTGAATTCTGTGGTAATTTGTTTTTGTGACCTGTACATTATTGTATTCTCTTCGGGGACGCCCGAGCAGGGTCATAATGTGCAGGGGGAGATGCATAGTGTCTCATTGTTGTTGAAATTTTTGTGTAATTTATGAAATAAATGACAAAGATGATTGGGGGAGGTGTGTGACACTATGAGTCGGATATATGCGCACGCGTGTGTGTGTGTGCGCCCGCACATCTGTGTGTGTGTATATATACACCCCCACATCTGTGTGTGCGTGCGCGCGCACGCATATGTGCGAGAAGATTAGTTAGATTTGACCTGGGCATCAAACTTCAAGACCAAATGATTAGATTAGGAATCTAGATAAAAACATATGGCGAAAAGGGTAGATAAGTGTTAAGTACTTGTCAAAATACTAAGATAGGAAAAAGACCGGCTCTGGTCAAAACTTAAAAGGGTTTGAATTTAATGTCCCTGAATCGGAGTCAGCTAGGCTAAGAAATATTTTTATGTCCACTTTCTTCAAAGAGAGAAATGGTCATGAAAAAGTTATGGGTTTATTCGTGGGTGTCCCTTGTCCGGAAATGATGAAAGAGGATTCTCCATATATACGGCAGCGCTTTGGGCCACGAGTTAGTTAGACTTAGTTTAGGTTCGAGGAAGGTTGATTTAGGCCGGAGCACGTAACATCGAAGAGCGACCCATTAGCAGCCGGACATTGTTAGTTAAGATATATATTTTTTTCCGTCAGCCGAGAACCAACCAAGAGTTATCATCCACAAAAAGGTCACACACCTTCTCTCCTCTTTTCGTCCTACCCAAGTTTGTAGTTGTGTTTTTCTTTTACCTGTGAGCCTACCTCTCGCTCGATCCACCGCACAGAAATTCTACGACGTGGGGTCTATATCTTTGTGCAACGAGTTGCAGAGGTGGGTAGTCTCACACCGAAGAAGGTCTATTTGACCGAAACGTCTGACGTCGACAGAATAACAAAAACAAAAACAAAATAAAAACAGTAAACTCACATATTCGGATTTTGCTTTGTCTTTTCCACATTTTCATCATATATATATATATATATATATATATATATATATATATATATATATATATATATACCCCATAGCTCGAAGGAGAAGTAGAGGAATCATACCTTTCGCACGTAAGTGAATATAATGGATTCAACTGGAATTCGAACTCGGCTCTGGTCTAGGAGAAGGACAACTCTGAATTCAAAACCTGCGGAGGGGCGTTCGGGGACCTTGTGGCACTTAGTGCACCAGTTCCCCTTATTTGGCCCTTCAAAAGGTGTGGATGGTCCTGCACGAAACCTTCACCACTATAATCAAATCTCATGTGTTGTTGTCGGGCTGTCGGTTTCCTAGAAACTGATCTGCTTGACCCTCATACGTCGAATCGATGGGAGAGTCGAGAGTAGAGTATATATATATATATATATATATATATATATATATATATATATATATATATATATATATATATCTAAGCACAGTGGAGGAATGGATAGCAGCTCAGATTTAGGAATTGGAGAGTCAAGTTTGAATTCCAGTCAAGTTCATTACATTCAATTATATGCTAATACCCTTGGGAAAGATATGAATCCATCTTTTCTTTCTCCAGCTATGTCTAAAAAGTAGAACTGACTGGCTCCTGGGTGATGAATGGTCTAGAAGGACCATTCTGAATTCACAACCAAATTCGTTTGAGGACCTTGTGGCACACTGTGCATCAGATCTTTGTATTTGGCTGTTAAAAAAGTGTGGTTGGTTATGCACAAGCCTTCACCACTATAATCAAATGATATGTTCAGGTAATCTGGCTGTTGGTTCTAAAAACTGACCTGCTTGACCCTACCCTCATATATCAAAAACGATGGGAGAGTCCAGTATATATATATATATATATATATATATATATATATATATATATATATATATGAAAAATTTCTCAGAGTTAATCTGTAGAAAAAGACAATATTTATAAATATAAAAGACAATAGGAAAACTGTAATAGTTGCCGACGTGTTTCGCCCAATGTGTACTTTTTCAAGGTGAAACGAAATGAATTTATTAAACAAAGTAACTAATAATAACAAAACAAAATGTCCTTAGCAACTGGAAGAATTTAGAGAACGCTATTTCACTTGGCTTGAAGATTGCACTGAAGCATGAAACTGACAGTCACCATAGAGTGTTGATTCCAATCTCTACACTGTCTATATCTACAAATGTACTCTCTCCACTATTAAGCACTCTTCCAGTATAATTATAGCAAATCTTAAACAATATATATATATATATATATATATCAATTATGTAGTGCGTATTCAATTTATGTAACGTAAATCATTCAAACGAAAAACAAATACTGAAGCTTCTATGATCCTACGTGCGAATTCCTGATAAAAACTGTGACATTTACTCTAACTATTGAACAATTTAGTTCATGCCACCTTTCTTCAGTACAAGAACGCACAATTTTCAAATTTAAAAAATTTCAACCTCAGCGTCGCGACTGCACGCTCCAAAATTATTCTTACATTTAACAATATCTCATTGCTAAAAAAAACACTCTTTCGGACTGCATTATCTTTCGATGTCGCATTACTACCTGGAATTTAACAAAAACACACTGAAATGTCTACCTGATGATGGTCGTTCGAAACGACTGAAATCCCGGTTAGTAGAAAAAATAAGACCTGATAAAACCGGAATTTATAAACAATGATCATACCATTAACGGATTCGAAGTTGATTGTATTTTATTATTAAATATTGTTTGCGAGAGTGATTCTTGCCATATAATTAGCTTCAGTATTTGTTTTTCGTTTGAAAAGAGCAAGAATATAATATATATATAATTATATATATATATAATTATATATATATATATATATATATATATATATATATATATATGTTTGATTGAATAATCTAGATATGTCTATATATTTTTACTTTAATCCTTTCAATTTCACAGATCAATTTCTTAGTGCTGCTACAAAACTAATTAAAAAGATGCCATAGTTTTGGTTATTCTTTTACTTGGGAATATAAAAGAAATAGCCAAAACTATGGTGTCTTTCTTAATCAGTTTTTTAACAGCACTAAGAAATTGGTCCATGAATTTGATACAATTAAAATAGAATAGATATAATATGTCTAGATTATTCATCTAAACCTGTTTGAATGAAGATGTGATGATTATATATGTACAATATATATATATATATATATATATATATATATATATAGTATGAATTAATCATTGTTTTTATTATATTATTTTTATGTATTATTTTTATTCATAACTTGATAACTTTTATGCATAACTTCACCAGTTATTTGAATTCATATAATAATGCTAAAAGCTTTTCATAAATTTCTGTGTTAATTTATATAGAATAGAAGTTTTCATCATCTGGGCTTCATGTTGACCTTCAAATTTAGTCTATCAGTCTATAAGCAGTTATGCTACTTAAAAATGTAAAGTAGAGAAGAACTTGTTCACCAGCACTCAAAAACAAATCTCAAAGGATGTTTTTATACAACATTCATTGCTGCACAACCAAAGGAATAATGATAGTTCCTTTCAAGAAATGGCATTTGCATAAGTGGATTCATTAGGTAAGGAGTTATACAAGTCCAGACTCAGACTCTTATCTTCCTCTCCAGGATCCAGTGGCAAATTCGTGTCCAAGATGGCTGGAAGAGTTATAGTCAAACCAATGTTCAATGCAAATAATGTCCATTGCATGCTTCCTGCATCCTAATAGATTTTCCTAAGACCCAAGACTCGAAAACCCTGTTATTTGACCCCTAACTGAGAAGAAGATGCCATTCTCCAAGGACATTAATGAAGGTGAATGCAACAGACTTGGATAGAACTTGAACTCTGTTTGCTGATTTCATTTTCTATGTTGACAACTTTGATGTCACCCACATAAGCATAAGCTTTAAAAAAAATACAGGTTATTTTGAAAGATATTTTTGCTGATTGAAAAATGAAAATGCTTTTGATGCATTTGAATAGAAAGGCATTCACTTCTGACATCACATTCCAAAATTATTAATTATCAATGTTAAATTCATATAATTTACTTATCTAAACATGAGACTAGGATTTACTTATCCTAATATTTTTAAAATTATATTTTCAAAATGAAGAAGGACGCAATAATGTTGTCAAATTCTCTTTGATTTTAATACTAAAGTTCTTTCATCTCAAGCTGAAGATTGTTTATTTTGAATGCTTTAACCAATTCACCCTAAGCAAGGCAATAATGTCACTAACGTGCAAGGAGCTACTGGGAAGTGAAAGAGAATGAGATGACTTTAGAAGGAAAAAGAAAACCAATTTTAAACATGAAACAACCTTTACTCCTGTTCAAAACACTGGGGAAGAGTGTGAGCCAGACGATAAGCAAACATATCTACTCCTATCAAAGGAAAATAAATAAATAGCAAATAAAATTTTAGAGTTTAGGCAAAGACATTAGAAGTATAGAGTTGAAGTAGACTTCAGAAAGAACCAGATACATAATTCGAAACAAAAGACAAGGGATAAACCTCTACTCCTGTTCAAAAGACCAGGGAGGAATATGAACCAAATGATAGGTGAAACTATCTACTCCTATCATTTATTTTGTAATAATACGAAAAAGAAACCAAATGCTATCCGCTATACTATATACCAAAAACATACATTAAAAAAATAAAGAATTTTAATTTTAATTTTTTAATTTTCAGTGTCCCCTGTCCTTTGTGCATATATGTAGTCGTATCAACGTAAACATTACTGTAGGCCAATGACATCCCAAATGATAAAACGTGTCACATGAAAACTTTTCCTACTTTGTCATAGAATTCCCAAAAACAATATTTATATTAACTAAATTTTAATTATTGATAAATTATAAAATAATTTATTAATACCATTATTCCCCATGTCTAATATGCCTTCATCCATAATATGCACCCCTAAAATTTTGTTGAAAGTGTGGGGAAAATGCTTCTACTCACACACAATATGTACCCCTTGTTTGGTAATCTCTATCTATAAAAGGCAGGATGTGTGTGTGTGTGTAACAAATGCAAGGCCGCAATTTTCAACGGATTTGCACCAAAACTTACATGCACATGCTCCAAGTTAGTGAAAAGGCCAAGACCGATTTTGCATTTCCCAACTCCCATTGATAGTGCAAATAATCGATTTTTTCATGCTTCTACAGCAGTTTTCATGTAGTTTGTGGCCATTTTCTACTGGCCAGAGCGAGAGCCTATAGCTGGCTGCCACGAATAGGCAGGAAGATTCTATTGGTCAGCATGAGAGCCAACAGCTGACTGATACGAATGTTAACTAGCATGCAAAAAAAAATCGATAGCTGCATTTGTAACAAGTGGGAAAAATTTAAATCTGCATGGCACTTTACTCCAATTGGCTCATTCACTTGCTTAATCTAAATGTTGATTCTGATGCCGCAGAACTGGGTTGGGTGTGAAAAAGTATTTGTTGTTAACATCCTTTTTTCATCCGGTTTTTCCAGTTAAGAGTCCTTTTTTAAAGCTGATCGTTTTGTGTTCTTTTTGTTTAGTTCTTTTTTCGTAACAGATTTAATGTTTAGTATAGAGCTTAGAAAAAATTTGCAGTGTGAGATAGGCAAGAAGTAAGGCATGTAGCAACATCAGCATGGCAAAGGGCACTCCTTTAAAGGCAAGGAAGGGCAAAAATATTTTAAGTCAAGTGATAGCGATTGCTGTATGAGTCACACAATTTTTTAATGAAGCATGGGCAACGCCGGGCTATGCTGCAAGTCAAATCCTATAAATTGTAACCCTCCAATTTCATGACAACCAGCATTTTCTACTCTTATTAAAAAAAATGGTTTTAAGCATAGAATAATATTTATCTATTTTAGTTTCATGATAATTCTTATTTTATTTTACATTTGTAAGTATTGTTAGGTACATATGATTGTATTTGACATGCTTTGACTGACCTTTCAACCACATGATGGACATTGATGAATGTCCTCAAATTTACAAGCATTGATAAACCAATGACATCCTCTCCGCTGTGCATATAAAGACATGTAGCATAATAAATCCTACATTGCCTTCATAAAGGACAAAAAAAATCAGTTAAGCATAGTTTTTCCTCTTGTCTCTTTTTATTCATATATATATATATATATATATATATATATATATATATATATATATATATACAGACATTATATACATATATATATATATATACACACACATTATATATATACAAATATATACACATATATATGTATACATATATATACATACATATACGCACACATTATATATATATATATATATATACATACATATATATACACACATTATATATATATATATATACATACATATATATACACACATTATATATATATATATACATACATATATATACACACATTATATATATATATATACATACATATATATACACACATTATATATATATATATACATACATATATATACACACATTGTATATATATATATACATACATATATATACACACATTATATATATATATATACATACATATATATACACACATTATATATATATATATATATATATATATATATATATATATATATATATACATATATATATATATATATACACACACACACACACACACACATTATATATATATATATCTGTGTGTATGTGTTATTAAACATTAAAAAGTTAATCCACAATTATTTTTATAAAAAAAAGATTGAGCATGTCCCTTTTCATGTGTACATTTTTTAAAAAGAGAAGAAAAATATAGACAAAGGGTTCCATTAATTTTTTATTCATTGATTTTTCTCTTTTGTCAAAAAAAAAACAAAACAAAAAACAAAAATAAAACAATGCAAATTTAGAAAACCCTCACCAATTTTAAATTAACAATCTTTGTGACAAATATTTTTGACCAAAGAATACAAAATCTTTACAAATATATATTTAAAAAAAATTATTATGAACCTTTCAGTTAATTTTCAACATTTTGCCAACATTTTATGGGTTAACCTTTCTTTTCTTTTTCTTTTACATATTTACATGTACATACATCTATAAATATAATTGCAGTTACTGTTTTTCAACTGACATACATTCATAAGTTACCGATAATATGTATCTTAGCATATTTTTAATGACTACATTTAAAATTTTATGTAGCAGCACCAAAAACACTTCCATATTATATACATGAATGGAATTTTTAATCTGACATTATTTCTTGTGATTATAAATGTTATTTTTAATGGATATACATGTATGAGTAGACGTCCATTTTGGATTTTGTTTGTTTTTTGTTTTGTTTTTTAAACAGTGAAATGAACATCTACTGACCTAGATCATCAAAATTCTTATTAAAAAAAAATATACATCTCTGCAGGAATTGAACCCACATTTTCTTTAACTTGAAAACCATTTTAGCTAGGTGATAATGTGCTAACAGCATGCCTAGCTTAGGTGGTTTCCCAGTTAAATGGAGCGTAGGTTCAATTCCTACTGGAAGGTACATTTTCTCTAATAAGACTTTCAATGATATAGGCCTTTAAAAAATAACAGGGATGTCTACCGGGATGTCTACATGAGTACCCACTAAAAATAGCATTTATAGTAGCAAGAAATATATATATATAAATATATATATATATATATATATATATATATATATATTGAGTCATGTTTCATTGCATAATTTAGACATGTTCTATTTATATTTGAAAGGATTCTTTCATATGCACAGATAATCTTTTTAGTGTCATTACTGAAGGACAAGAGAAAGTTGTCATGTTGATACATTTTTTTTTTCCGAGTACTTTCTACTACTCATTTCATAAAAACTCTCCACACTATACCTAGTTACCTCCCCTTATACAGTGTCAGTGGTCACGCTCTAACTCAACACTCCTCACTCCACAAATAAGAAATTTAATTTTCAGATGATGATAACAATTTTTTGTCTTTCACAATATTGAACACTACAATATTTACCCTGAAATAAACGATAACCTGATGATGACATTGTGCTATATCAAAAGTACTCAGAAATAAACAAAATATATATCAACACAGCGATTTTCTCTTGTCTTTCAATAATGACACCAAAAAGATTATCCATGAATATCAAAAGATCCTATCAAAAATAAGTAGACAGAACATGTTTAAATTATTCAACAAAACATGCCTCAATAAAAACATGCTGCCGAAATAAACGCATTTATATATATATATATATATATATATATATATATATATATATATATATATATATATATATTATGTATGTATGTATGTGAATATGATATATAAATATTAATATATAAACATTTATTATAAAGTGGCCTGTATATAAATAGACAACAATTTATCCACATTATGCAGATTTACATAACAACAAAATACTTAACATTACTTATGTAATGAATAATATTAATAAACAAATTGTAAATAATCTGCATTTAGGTATGTCTTTTTGCAAAATGATTCTTAGGAGGCACCTTAAACTGACATACTTCCTTGTTTAAACAAATCTTAGCAAACAAAACCATAGACATGTATATAGCATCATTTGTATGTGTCAAATATCTGATCAGTCTTTCTCTCTTCGGAAAATAGGCTGTAGGTAGGGGCCATTTGGAAATGAAAACAATTATCAAATAAGGAAAAAAAAAAGAATTGAAGCAAGTTTAAATTTTAAAAGAGAGAAGCTGGTCAACAATTTAAGAAGTATTTAATCCCCAGTATTATTTCTGTCCTATTTTAAATTTGAGCTGTGAATCTGCATCCCTCCCATTCCTATAATCTTTAACTCCTGAAAAACGGAAAAATGATAGGTTGCTGAAAAAACTCAATAAAAGATTAATTAAATCTTCTTTGATGGTAAAACTCAATAAAATGTCCAATGTTGGCCATATTCAATGAAAGATGCACACACACACATTTATATATATATATATATATATATATATATATATATATATATATATATGAAGAAATATAGTCTTAAAGTGTGCTATATTTATGGGATAAAGTGCTCAATATCAGAGATAGAGCATGTGTAAATATAAAAGTGAACATAGAAGTCAACACTTAGAGGCGACTGTTGCCTCTAAGTGTTGACTTCTATGTTCACTTTTATATTTATATATATATATATATATATATATATATATCTATATATATATATATAAAAGTTCATGCCTGACAATTGCGTCTAGCATGAAACAGCCTGTCACCTCTAAGTGTTGATTTTGATGTTCACTTTTATATTTACACACGGTCTATCTCTGATATTGAGCACTTTATCCCATAAATATAGCAAACCTTAAGACTATATTTCTTAATATATATATATATATATATATATATATATATATATATATATATATATTTATATATATATATATATATATATATATGCACATTTCATTGAATACAATAGACAAGGTGCTTTAATTTAGTTTTTTATACTATTTCTCACGCAATCTAATAATTTTTTTTCTTTTCAGATGATGAATTATATAAAAACTCTCCAAATATAATAGCATCATCTACACGAAAAAAAAGGCTAAAAGTAATGGAAGCCTTTTTAATAAAAGCAAAAAAAACAAAACGTAATAATATCAACTATGAACATGGACACAATATCTTGACTATGTTTTGAAAAAATGAAAACATTATATAAATACTTACATGCAACAAACTATTTCTTATTTAACAGTTTAAATAATTCATCCTTGACAATGGCTAAATGTATAGTTGAAACTTTCAGACAGTTTTTATATAATTTATCATCTGAAAAGAAAAAAATTATTAGATCGCATGAGAAATTGTATAAAAAGCTAAATCAAAATACCTTGTCTGTCATATTCTATGAAATGTGCCTGAAAGAAGGATTGCTGCCTAAATACACACGCACATATATATATATATATATATATATATATAATAAAAAAATATAGTTTCATGGTATGCTATATTTATGGGTAAAAGTGTTCAATATCAGGGATGGAACATGTGTAAGTTGTAAATGTAAGGGTAGACAATGTGATCAATGCTGACTGGCAACAGTCTATTTCATGCTTGAATGCAATCTTCAGACCATGTGTAGCATGTGGTAGTTGATCAATGGTAGCTGATGAATGACATATATAAATAGTTGAGCTACCAACAGAAGATGAATTTGGCCTGAAGACGGTGTTCAAGCACGAAAAAGGTTGTAGTCACTTGGTGTTGACGTCAGTGTCTGCTCTTATATATACAGGGCGTGTCCCCCAAAAATGTACTCCTTAAATGATAATAAATGTTGTATTTATTGACTTTCAAACAAGATTAATGGTTAAAAGAAAGAAATATTAAGATTGATTGATATGCAAAGAAGATTGACAGTTTAAATTAAATATTAACTGAAATTAAATGCATAAATTTTCAAGCTGATGAGGAAGTTAAAAAGTGAGTACATTTTGGATGGAAATTCTCTGTGTGTGTGTGTGTGCGTGTGTGTGTGTGCGCGTGTGTGTGTGTGTGTGCGTGTGTGTGTGTGCGCGTGTGTGTGTGTGTGTGTGTGTGTGTGTGTGCGTGTGTGTGCACGTGTGTGTGTGTGTGTGTGTGTGTGTGTGTGTGTTTGTGTGTGTGTAAAAATTCGGATGTAAATAAAAATATATCTGTAAAAATGTGAATAAAGAAAAAGGAAAATTCTTTTCTGTGCCAATGTGCTTCGACTTCTGATGGACTTTGTCAATGCAAATGCAGGGATTCTATTTTGCAACAGGTATTTATTAACAGAAGTAAACCATTGTTTGGTTTTCAAAATTTTTAAATTTCAGAAATTTCAGAAACATTCATATGGATAACTACGAAAATTCTAGGTAAACTATGGAGGACACTAAGTGAAGTAATTTAATGCCTAATAAACAAACATTAGTAAATATTATTGCTGTTGATGTTGAATTTGTTAGAATGTAATTACTATTTATTATTTTAATTTGATAAATTATTTATGCATTTATGTATTTTAGATAAAAGAAGATTTTGATTTAACAGTTTTCCTTTAATTTATAAAACAATTATGTTCATGTATATTGGCTTTGGAAAGAGGCATATCTTTTGCAAAAGGAGGTATTTAAAATAAATCCAGGGCACCATACATTTTGGCAAGATTCAATAGTGGCATTCTCAAGAATTTTCCATCTAAATTATTTTCTCTTGTTACCTATTTGTTGGTAAAGAATAGTTTTTTCTTTGTTTATATATATGTGTGTGTGTGTGTGTGTGTGTGTGTGTGTGTGTGTGTGTGTGTGTGTTCGTTCCTCACCATTTTGTGTAAGTCTAGGTTTTATACATGTGCATGAAACTCTATATATATATTTACTATACAAAAATAAATAGATAATATTTTTCTCTGGATGTTTAAAAATTATGAAACTTTAAGTTGGTCTTCAATAAATATCCTGAACTTTTCATATATTTGATTCAATAATATATATATATATATATATATATATATATATTATTTTTTATTTTTATACCTACACTATAACACTGGCAGTTTTAAAAAAAACAGATGATGCAATTTGTAAATAAAAAATATTACACAATCTGATATTTAGTCAAGAAATTCAATAAAAAAGAAAAGACTAAAAAACATCTATACTGCTTGCAAATAATCAACCAGCACTATAGTCAAAAGAAAAAAACACCAACAGAGTTACTTAAATTGAAACGTAAAACTGCTCAATACACTAAGTAGAGCAAAATCAGAATGCCTAAAGAGCCAGAACCTATCTACCTAGGTTTCACCTACTAGATCATCAGAATAATTCTGACTAAAGAGGGTTGGCCCAAACGACATTTTATTGATAAAGTGGCCACCAGAAAGAATAAAAAATTAACATAAAAAAAAAACTCTCCTTTATTCTGTTAATCAAGTAACCAGGCTTTTATGCCTACAACCATTAAGTATTTCAGATCTCTGGTTGGCAATATCTATCACCAGACTTATATTTACCACATTTTTTTTACTATCTTCCATTTTAATATAAGATTGCTTCTTTTTAATTTCCAACACATAGTTATATAAACTAGTCCTGTAGCTGAATATTTTGTGTGCAAAACTACTTCTGTGGTTGTAATATCTATTTTTGAAAGCTCCTTGGGTAGAACCCATATATACTTTTTTTTGCTATTACTACTATTATTATTACTACTATTATTGGGTCTGCTGCTATACACCTCCACCTTATACTCTATGCATGCATATTGGAATTTGCCCTTAAGGGGACAAGTGGCTTTATTAATGCAGTTGCATTTGGGGAATTCAATATGTTGTTTATTTTTAGCTTTTTATTGTTGCTTTTATTGATCAAATTTCCAATGTTAGACATGCAACTATAGCTTAATTTAACACTATTTTTATTAAATATTTTGTATAGGTTGTTTGACGGGGAAAATCCTTCTTTAATAATCTAAAGAAATTCTTCCCTAATTTATTAGCTACTGCCATATGATATGGTGGTGTGAACCATAGAATTTTCCTTGCCCTATTTTCCCCCTATTACATACATTGGATGCTTTATATGTGGTTTTATAAAGAAGTTTGGTTTTGTAACCACTATATTTTAGTACCAGTTCATAACCATGCTTACTTTGAGTAAAGATACTGATGTTAGAAGAATTAGTAGATAGTCTAAACATAATGCCATTAGGGATATGCTTGAAAATTTGTCTATGGTGATTAGAACCTACATTAATATAACATGGGTATTGGTTATTTTTCCTAAATGGGGACAGTGCTTTTGTACAAGTTAAGTGTAATATCCAAATAATCTGTAATTTTTAATTAGTTTGGATATCTAACTTGAATCCAAACTTACCGAATAACCAATACAATTTTTTTAAAATTACATCGCCTTTTCTAGGGATGCAATTATCTACAATAATCAACCTGGCGTCTCAATAAAGGTCATGGTTGCAGGGGTCAATAATGTTGTTGAGGTTGTATAACAGAAAGCAACCCACTGACTCACATATCTCAGCTCTATCATATGCCCCCATAGGGCTATTCAAATTACCATTAACCTCTTTTTTAATTCACAAAACCTCATTATAGTACAGCAATGATTTTCGGTAATGTTTAATGATTGTGATTTTATCCTCAAATTTTTTTTTTATCAAGTTTTGCAATTTTTAAAATATTAGAATGCTGTAAAAACTTATTAAAAATTAATTCAATCTTCCTTGTCAGCCATATTCAATAAATATATATATCTAGAGGCAACCGGACATCTAGCCACACTGATGAGCTGTAATACAGCGAAACAGTCTGTCTGTGGATGACAATATATATAAAATAATAATTCCAATATTTTACATGTTGATTTCCAACTTTCTGTCTTGACTATTCAAACAAAACAAGTTGAATCAAGTTACAAGTTTGGTGCAATATCTCTGCTCGATGCATTCAGTCATTTTGTATGAAAACCAAAATCTGACAAGCACATGCTACACATTTTTACTTCTTTCATAGCAGCCAGGAACTGATGCAGCCTACTGGTGTGAAAATTTTTCACGCATGTGCAGGAAGAGTGGTGTCACACTGCCCATGTGTTATTCATTTTGGCAGGAAAAAATAAAGTCAGATTCTTTTTGAACACACCTCATACACATATGTTAATTGAATTATTTAAATCATTCACATTAGTGTTTAGAATGTTGAAGGAGTAAAATAGCAAAAATAAGGACACTGGACTTGACCATTAATTAAATAACAGCAACAATTCATTTTGGAATTTCAGATATTACTAATGTACTTAAAATTAAGTTAAAGTTTGTTTCAAGAAAATGTGACTTATCTAATGTAAGATAGTTTATAAGTGATATTGGTTTAACAAAATGAGGCTGGTAATTGTTATATAGCAAGTAATGCACCATACATTTCAAAATTTACTTCCATTATGAAAATAAAATCAGAAATTAGTCAAATGAACCTCTTTTACTCATATATATATATATATATATATATATATATATATATATATTTTTGTGATTTTTCTTAAATATGATAATATTAAAAACAATTGTAGATTCTGTTATTGATGATAACTGAATTAATTTGTCTAACCTTCATATACAATACCTAAACTAACATTCTAAAATCAAAATAAATCTGAATTCAGAAAAATGTCTCATCCCAACAGTTTGGGGTATCAGATTTTGTACTTGTCTATAGAGGTTACATTGCACTCTTAATCATATTTAATGCTGTCAACTGAAGAAAAAAACAAACAAAAAACATTACAAGTCAATTACTTCATGCAATATATATATATATATATAAACAATAGGAATTAGAATTATTCTATAACACTGATGATCATCATTTTACCTTATAAATTAAAACTAATTTACAAGGATTTTCAAATCAATCAGGTTAACAAGAAAAATCAAAATGAAACTGGCTTAAGACTAATTTAGTCTTAAGCCAGTTCCATCAGTATTATGGAGTAATCCTAATTCTTATTGTTTATAATTTATATGCTCTGTTTGTATAAAACATTGAGCTCTCTACGTGAATCAGTTTTAATATTTTATTTTATATTATAGTAATAGGATTCACTTGGATTATATATCAACTAGATTCCCTGTATGTATATATATATATATATATATATATATATATATATATATATATATATATATATATATATTTTAAAGAAAAACAGACCACTTTAAGGCTGCATGTAATAATTTATTTCACCAGAGACCTTTTAAAATACCCTGGATCATCAGACGTCACTTTCAAAAGGTCTTTTGAAAGTGATGTCTGATGATCCAGAGTATTTTAAAAGGTCTCTGGTGAAATAAATTATTACATGCAGTCTTAAAGTGGTCTGTTTTTCTTTAAATTATTAGCTCTGAATTTACATTGAGCTCTCAGGATTTCATCTTCCTTGGAACTACCCATACGGATTACCAAATTTTTCGTAACTTAAATATATATATATATATGTTTATACTATTAATAATAAATAATTTTTTTTCTTCACCATCTGGTACAACTCAGACATGCAGCAATCTTCAAGTACAGTGTGAAAAAAAGAATTATTAGTAGAAGTATAAATTTTAGTTCTTTTATTTTATCAAGAACTTTACCATCGGCACTCATTGTGCAGCAATATTTTATACTTATAATATATAGCTGCATTTTCCACTGGTATTTTGTCATTGTGGTGGAAAAGCTAACAAAATCTGGTACTGCTGGGACTGCTCAGAGTTAGTGGTAAGGTTGTTATGGCCCTGAAATTGTGCCTCACACCAGGGTAACCATATAATAATGGGCTTGTTCAGAGGACAGCTATTACTTTTCTTTTTTTTTCAACACACACATACACACATATATATGTAAATTTATATGAGAGAGAGAAAATATAAAAGTCTTCTCTGAGGTCAACACCAAGCGGAGACAGTCTATTTCATACTTGAATATCGTCATCAGGCTATGTGTGTTGTGTTGGCTTAAGTACTTATAATTTTATTTACATTACTAAATAAACTAACAGCATTATCTCAAAATGAAGACACAAAACAAATTTTACATTACTTAACAAATAAAAACGAATACCATGTAAAATATCACCATGAAAAGTCCAAATATATGCACTGTATACAACACTATATAATACACTATATACAACACAGATAATGTAACAAATTTTAGACAAAGCTAATACTTTAAACTAAACAAATAAGATAACCAAACCTGAAAAAAAAAAATCTAAATAAATAAAGTAAATAATGAACAAATTAATAAACTATGGATGCACGCATAAACACAAGTAAATGTAATAATACAGTAGAATCCCTTACGACTGAACTAAGAAGGCCTTCTGGATACGAGGAATTGGTTACAAAGTCCGAATATGAGGGGTTATATTTAGATTGAAATAAAAAAAAAAACTGAAATCAGGTTTAACATTTATTTTCAATGTTTTATAGTAAACAAAATAAGCTAAAGGTGAGTGAAATATAACGGAATTGATTTTAAGGAAAAAGAAATAAATTATGTAATGTTACCGAAAATTCATTAAGTATGCCATATATGCAAAACAAATAATGTAACAAGGATTTTTTTAATCGCTGTTGAATGATGATTCTTTCTCTTCTAATGTCATTCTCAAATTTTTCTGCATTCCATTTTTCTTTTATTGAAATTTTTTAAACAAAAGACACTTTTTAACTCCGCATGCATTATTGCAATCGTCACAGCTGAATGCTGGCTTTCTTTCCATAAAACTGACAACCTTTTCAATAGCTTTTTCGATTTCAGTCCAGGTTTCATCACAATCATGTTTTTTATTTCCTTATATATTGTGACAGTGTGAACGCTGGAGAATAGTTTCTTTGGAAGGTTTTATATCATACAATGTTAACTTTACTATGTTGAACTCAGCCATTAACTAGAATGAACTTTCACCAGCGTCTAATCTGTTTAAAATTTCCACTTTCTGCAATAACTTCAAAATTTTTCTTTTCCTCTTATTCCCATCATATGTTGCACCAATACAAGCCATTAGGGTGAAATAAGCATAAGCAATTATCCAAAGTAAATTTCCTGAAAAACAGAAATTTCAAATCAGTTACATATCACCCAAATAGTTCAAATATACATATCAAAATCATGTTCGGATATGCAGGATTCCGGATATGAGGGATTCTACTGTAATAATAATAAACAACAACTAATTAAGTAATGAATAATAATGAGAAAAATTAACAAACAACAATATAAAATAGCTACAAATAACTACATTCAAATCCACTCTTATTTCTATGCAATAATCTCTAGAATATTTTAAGATATAGCTGTTGCCACCTAACCAATAAGGATAATATAAATGACCTTGCTATCCATAATGCACCATTAACCAGCATATATAAATAGTTGAGCCAACACACATGGCCTGAAGACTGCATTCAAGTAAAAAAAAGACTGTCACTGCTCAGTGTTGACCTCGGTGTCCACCTTTATATTTACTCATGCTCTATCCCTCATACTGAGCATTTTTAACCATAAATATAACATACATTAAAACTATATTTTTATCATATAAATATGATGTAAAAATTCTATATATCAGACTAAAGGTAAGAAAATGAGAGAAAATGGATAAAAATCCAGTGTAATATGTTTTGTCCTGAAGAGGTCCTTTTGAAGAACGAAATGTGATACATAGGATTTTAAATCCCTATATATGAGGAGGCATGGTGGAATAATGGATAGCGGTTTGCATTGAGGAATCAAAGAGCCAAGTTCAGATTCTAGTCAAATCCATTACATTCACTTACGTGTTAATACCCTTGGGAAAGGTATGAATCCTTTTCTTCCCTCCCCAGCTATGGTTAAATAGAAGACAGACTGGCTTCTCTAGCCTTGGATGGCAATTAGTCTACCATAGAAAGAAATGGCAACCTAATGCAGGAAAAAATCTGCCTCGTCAGTCATGTATCAAAAGATACATGATTTCCTAAGTGTGTATTACGCACGACACATAAGTGAACTGATATATAAGGTGGTGATAAAATGTTCTCAACTTGACCAAAAAGTCCTTCAAAGTGTTCTGAAATCATTTCGTCAAATTTGGTAAGTCATTTGAAAACTTATATACAAACACACATACATACACTGTCAGATTTTATGATATAAGTTAGTGTTTTCTCAATAAAATTGGGAGTAACCAACTAATGTTGTTGAACTTTTCATGATATACTAATATTCATGTGATAAATATACCGTATGAATTTTGGCTCATAATATCTGTTTTTATAAAAAGAATATTCACAATAACTGCTATGGTAGTGTGAGATTTTATCCTGCAGCTCAAGAGCAGTTCATTAAGATACACAGTTTGAGTTACTGATATTTATTTCTTTAATTTCAAATATATAAAGCCTGCACTGAGTTGTAAGAAAGATATTGTGCGGATCTATTACGCACGAACATACGAAACATTTCCAAACATGTAACAAGAACTTTTCTCTCTGAAATATTCTTTTAAATCTACAATTTATTCAGCATTTATCAGCTTTATAATTAATTCAACTTTTGTGAGTTCAGATAAAAATACTTACAGTCTAAGGGACATAACTCCAACAGATCTTTGACTTCTACGCATGTACATCAACACACAAAAATACAAATTTTATGTTTTAAAACCATTTTGTTCCTTCTTGTATTTCATGCTTTGTGGTATTTTACGTTAAATATAAATTGTGTGGTCATGTTATACACGCAGCCATAAACAGACATCTACAAATGGTCCATTCTTATTAACTAGGCAACTCCACTATTTCGGCATAAATTTTCGATACCTAAGTTTAAAATGATTTTTTTAAAATGAACCCATTTCCATTAACTAAACAATTCTGGTGTTTTTCAGATAGAAACTATATACATTGGAAAGTCAAATTTAATTTCAAATTCTTAAATTTTCTTAAAAGCGGCCATTTTCTTAATTATTACATACCACTACATAACAAGAAACAAGAAAGTTATTGAAGACAACATCGGAAATTGCCCCCCCCCCCCCAAGAAACTGAAATCAGAGTACAGTCCAAAAAGGAATTGAAAACATTGGCTAGATAAAAACAAGAAAGAAAATAACTTTAAGAAACGGCAAAATATTTGAGAAAAATTAAAAAGGTAAAAAAGTTGATTGACCAGTAAGAAAATTAAAAGCAATTCATGTCGCAAATTATAACCAGAGAGAAAAGATGTTGAATATAAACTATAAAGAAATAATAAAATAAATTCAGTTACTACTGAAAGACTGAAGTAGGTTATAGAATTTCAAGGAGCTCATATTAACATGAAATAAAAATTATTCAGTTATATGTTAATCAACAAATATATTTTTCCATGGCCTTTTGGATTTAAATTTATTTATTTATTTATTAACAAAAATGATTTATGCTACACTCATTTTGTTTGCATAATAAAACCAGCAGACACACCAAAAACAAGTTAATCTCAATATTTTCTAAGATGGGTAAATTAAATAAGCAGAAATAAAATTCATATAAAATTTAAAATAAAAATAAAAACAATTCTTGTAAAAATTCATTATTCATCGATTTTTTTTAAAGACAATAGTGTCCTTATTTGCAGTTAAAAGCTTTTCTAATAATGACATAGTTTTATTGCATTTTTCATTTTACGATCAAGAGCACACTTTTGGTAAATTTATCTGTTTGATAAAATAAATTGATGATTTAAATTCTCCAAGTAGTCCTACTTTTAGTTTTAAGTAACTACGAATTTCTTGAAATTTTCATTTCTCGAAATTTCATAAACATGATGTAAAAAAAAAAAAGTATTTTTACCAAAATTTCCTAAAAGAAAATATTTTAAAAAAATAACTTAATTCATTCGGAAATAAGTTCTGAAAATTTCATTAAAATCCGACAATTACTTGAATTTTTGCAAGAATTTCCAAAACTATGTGTTTTTTTTACCACTAAAAAAAAAGACGCTAAATTTCCCATACCAAACTTTTGCCCACCGCTGGCAAAAGAAAAAGAAAATATTTAACCAAAATTTCGAACGTGCTAAAGAGGATTAAAAAAATTTAATAAAATAATTTTTTAAAAATACGTTGGTCTTTCTTCTTTTCTTTATTAACGTAAACATTTTGACGATAAAACTTTGTTTTCATCACCTTTTTCATCATGCTATTCGTGGAAGAACCTATTTCCTGAAAAAATTTAATAACTTAAAACTTTTGAAACATTGAGTTGCATAATGAAGTGTGTATGTGTAAAAACTTGATAATATTTAAAAAGTTTATTAACTCCTTTGTTACAATTTTATTAAAGTGCAAATTAAAATAAATTTTGCTTTCTTGAGTACGATTTTGTTTTAATCCCGTTGGAGAAGTCAGTTTGAGTTATCTCCCTTGAATCAGTTGAACGACGAGAACGTGAAAGTGATTTTATATATATATATATATATATATATATATATATATATATATATATATATATATCTTTAACACATTTTTGGATAACCTTTTTTTTAAAAAATGTTTCAAAATGTAATAATAAGCAATAAAATTGTATTAAACATTATTTTAATTGTACACCCATTACCGAATAGTAGAGATATAAAAATAACATCTCAGTGCATATAGTATGCACATATAACACATACAACAGCAACAAGAACAACAACAACACAAAAAGCAAAAGTTGAAATATAGATTTTATTTTAGAATTCATTAGATCTGAGATGGAAATAATCATTCAAAAACCTTATTTTTCTTCTTTTTTTTCATATCAGAAGACATGGAGATTTTATGTTAGTATTTCAACACAGAATGTTGCAAACGAATAAACAAAAAACATTCCGAGTTTGTTTATAAATTTTCTTCTCTAGTTATAGATGGTCAAGGTTTTAGCTACCTATAAAGATTGCTCAGAATAAACTTAAGGTATTAGAGTTTGTCATGTTATAAAGGATTAAAAAGATTTTTTTTTTAAAAAAACCCAAGAACTGGGGAAACTTACAGCTTAAAATATGTTTATGATAATTTTAAATTTGCTTAAATATGTTCATGATAAATTTAAAAAGTAAATAAAGTTTTTTAAATTAAAAATGAACTGATGAAGAATGTATTTAAAATGTGTTTCAAGATGATAATTAGATAAATAGACAACCTATATTTCAAATAATAAAGTAATTCTAAGGTTGAAAAAAATCCTTCTCAACAATGAATAATATCAGTTTTTATTTCATATATAAATTAGTGCTTTCTTCATGGTTTTGTCATGAGTTTGGAAGAAAAACAATGATGTCAAGGATTGAGATGATTTGTTCTTTATATGTAAAAGAAAACAAAAACAGAAACCTCATTGGGATAAACTATCTGATCCTCAATTTAGACAGGGCAACTTATGCCGTGCTTAACAAATCTGTTTTTGTTCTAAACAAGTTATATGGACATTTTGTCAAGATGTTATAAAATCTGGTTTTGGTAAACAAAATGTCAGTCTAAAATACAACTGTCAATAAAGTCTTTGAAAAAAACTTTACAATTAAAGTTAGAAGAAATAAAAAGAAGAAAATTAAGCATAAAACAAATAAATTCAAACAGAAAAAAAATTCAATTTCAAAATCAATTATGAAAGCTGAAGATTTCATTGTTCATTTTCATCTTTTGATACTGATATGCAAGGAGACAAGTTAAAAAAAAAGAAAAACTTGATCTGAAATCTGTATAGATATCCATTTGCCACCTCACAAGGATAGATGAAGTACATCGTTTTTTTTATATAGAGTGAGCAAGCCATAAAACCAACCAATATGGCCATGACTCAAGGTTACAGTTTATGGCAGGTCATTCAAAAACATCCTCAATCATTTACAAACATTGGTGTGTAATCATGACCCTATTCCTCTTAGTACAATGGGCAGGTGTTGTCTTAAGAACTGATCCTAGGTACTAGATTTAATTATCACTTTTCAATTACCAATAGTTAAAAACATAATACACTGTGAGTATGAACTGAAATTTGTCTAATTTTTAAATATAAACTAGAAAACAATCTGTATAATTTGCGATAGATAGATAGATAGCTAGATAGATAAAAAGAGTAGATAGACATGAAAAAGAGTGATAGATAGAGATGGAAAAGAGTAGATAGAAAGATAAAGACAGTGTAAACACAGAATAGAGTTCTATACAGCAGCTCATATTCACACATCAAGTGGTCTTCCAACCATATGTCATGATTCCTTTCATAGGCTATATTTATAGTCTACTTAGAAATTAAGGTAATCAGGGAAATAAATTAAGGCTAATGTTTTGGGTAATTTCAACTCTTGACTTTTAGTTTGCTTATTTTATTTGTTTATTATTTTATTTAATTTTAGATTTAATTTATTTATTTGATTTGTTCAATTACTTTGTAAATTTTGGTATTTGAAATAAAGTTTATTAGATTTAGGTTCTATTTAGTCTTTTGAGTCATGATGTGACAGTAGGTAGAAAAGTAGGAATTTGATTTTATGTCTGCATTTTGAAATGAGCTATGATCTTTTCTTGAGATGTTTAATTCAAGGTGTTTATCACTATTTTCTCTTTTAAGCAAAGGTCACATGTTTTGAGTTGTTGTTGTAAGCTGGTGCTGTGTTTATTATTTTTTGTGTTATTTTTGGTGTGTTTTCATTTGTCCTTTCAGTTTCTATATATATTTTGAGAGTTGTATTTTTTATGTATTTTCTGTTGTTAAATAATGATTTGTATGAGCAGCTTCTGAGTCAAGTGACCTTTTGTTATAGCTATATATATATATATATATATATGTGTGTGTGTGTGTGTGTGTGCAAATGCCAACTATGATAAAGTTGGCAATTGAAATCATGCAACACAGAGCCTAAAAAACACAAGATAAAGATTGAACCTGGTCTAATGATCCTTCATTTTTGAGGGTGAAACTGGTCTTGATTTTATTTTTTTCTTCATTTATGTTACATTTTATGTGTGTGTGTGTGTGTGTGTGTGTGTGTGTGTAATAATAATAACTAAGCAATAATGCCTAAAAAAACATGCAAAATTAAGAGAATTTACTATATTAAGGTAAGCAGATTTTTGTAAAAAGTGCTCAATAAGAAATCTAGTCATAATAGTTAACAGAGGAAGTTCAAAAAATTTATCATTTAACTTTTATTCATCTGTTAACTATACATATATATATATATATATATATATATATATACACACATATAAACTCTTACTGTAGCTTGGTATATTACATTATTTTGTAGGTAGTTACCATTTAACAGACATGTATGTACTTTGTTCTGTAGTAACAGGTGTGGGTTATGGGTGTTTGTGATGTACTGGTAGTTTCTCTGATGTGTTCTTTATGATTTGTAGTATGTTTTCAGTGCAACTATATCTAAGTTTTTGAGTATTTCTGTTGAATATGTCCACACTGTCTATACATACAAATGCTCTATTTCCAATATTATGTATTCTTCCCCACATAAATATAGCAAATTTTAAACAATATGTGTTTGTAAAAATACCAATGCATATATGAAAATGTATAATATATACACAAAATATGCCTTCCCTATACACACACATCATATAAGGTACATCCTGGTAGGAAGGTAGGTATATAGGTAGGAAGTATACAGTATTTACTCTATCCCCCCACTAGGAAAAGATGTGACACAAAGTCTATTTTTAGGTAGGGAACCGAGCGCGTACACCTGGGACAGGAACAAAAATTCCCCTCAGCCCCCGCAACCGTCAGTTGTGCTGGCCTCAGTGCGAGAACCAATCCCTCCCCCTGGTGCAATGGGAGAATGCAGCCTCGAGCAGCTGTTCCCCAGGGCTGGGCACCTATTCAGTATTATTTTCCTCAGTTGCCCCTCTGTCCTTTGAGAGAAGCCCCGAGCACACTCTGTCCAAGGACAGAGGCGCAACTGAGAGATGATAAGTAGACGTGAAATTACTGAAAAAGAGGAAGTATACAATTCACACAAGGAAATACCAAACATCTAAATAGAATTTAATGTCCATCAGTAATCTTTGTTCTACAAGTAGTTGCATTGTGGTGATTTTAGTATGTACTGGGTTCACCCTAAGAGATACTGAAGTAAGTTTAGTACTTGGTGTCACATCATTACATCAAATGAGATACTAAGAGATACTAAAGTAAGTTTAGTACTCAATATCACATCATTACATCAAATGAGATACTAAAGTAAGTTTAGTACTTGGTGTCACATCATTACATCAAATGAGATACTAAGAGATATACTAAAGTAAGTTTAGTACCTGGTGTCACATCATTACATCAAATGAGATACTAAGAGATACTAAAGTAAGTTTAGTACCTGGTGTCACATCATTACATCAAATGAGATACTAAGAGATACTAAAGTAAGTTTAGTACTCAGTATCACATCATTACATCAAATAAGGTAATTTCTGTGCTGAATCAGGCTCAAATTCTGTCAGTGACATAAACAGGAAGTGAACTCAACTTAGGATATGCATACAGATGACAATTGAATGAAAAGAAGTTAGATAAATGCCCAACCTATGGGAGTGGACAGAGAGGGCCCCATGCATCCTGACCTTGAAGCTGCATACTCTCCATGGCCAACATCAATTTGATGGAGTTCAGAAATGAATAAACAATTATTTTAACCATGAAAAATTTAATACTATATTTTTTTCAGATGATACTAACATAAGATGATAGATGAGTGTGTTTTAAACATGATGAATTTCTACTACAGGATGAAGTTTATAGTCCAGTTATCTTAGAAATATCTGATAACTTGTCATTTATATAATGTCTTTCTTTTTTTTGAATTTTGGAATACTTTCTTCTTAAAATTTTATTTATTAATTTATTTTATTTCCTTGTGTGAAAGAATAATTGCCATGCTCTGAATGTGCCATGTCTGAAAATTCTTTAAAAAAAATCTGATCGAAAAATGCAGATTAGTAAAACAAAATCAAACAAACAACTTCAACCCTAAAGTCTTTCACTTAAAAGTAATTTTAAACAATATTAAACAATATTACTTGAAGTAAATTTTATATACCTGACATTTTGTTTAATTATGTCTGTTTGTTTTTTAACAGATTTTCAGATTGTAAGGCACAAAGAATTATGAAGCTTTTCTTCCATTCTCATAATTTTAAAGACATGCTTTTAGTTTGAATTTTTTTGTTTTTTTTGCACATATTCATTTCATAGGATGCAGTGTTTCCATCAATTTAGAATTAGTAAGAATAGGGGGGTAGCAAGAAACACAAATAAAAATATCTTTCTACTGGGATTAATAGCACCAATTTAGAACTAATTTTAATTTACCCCAAAACTTGTATCGGAAGTTATGCATTTTTCCACAAATAATGTTTTTATTCATAAGGATAATTATGAAGAAATTATAGGAATGAATTTGAAAGAAATCAGTGCCTAAAATAATGCAAATCCTTTCAGTTTTCAGTGCACAATATATCAATCAGCATTTGCTTTACTCAAAAATTTTGGCAATGATTAACAATTGTACCCACAAAAAAAGTAAAAAAAATAAACAGTGTGTGAAAAGGACATTTGTTTTTTCTCTTGACACATCTATTACTGTATAGCTGCTTGGTAATTTTTATTGTTTTAATAAAAGCCAAACAGATGAAACTGGATTTATATATTTTCTTTTTTCTTGAGAATTGACAATAAAAAATATTAAACACTATTTATTAGTTGGGTTTATAATTTTGTAAATAAACAAACTAAAATGCAATAAAGAAGCAAATATGAAAACAAACTTTTTTATTCATACATTTATAAAATGCATGTGGACAAGAGAAAAATAGAATTTAAACAAACACAACCACAAGTAACTGTAATTATACACTTTGAAAAACTCCATTTTTCAGGCCTTCTTTCATTTGCACTTGCCACATAAATTCACTACAATAGTTTTTGAGCATCTGGATTTATATTTGAAATTGACAACAAAAATGTTCAACATTATTTATTAGACTAAGAATAAGAAGAATGTTTGATACTTTTTTTTGTTAATTCTCAAGAAAAAGGAGAATGCATAAAAATCCAGATTCGTATGATTCAGTTTTATTAAAATTCTAAAAATAACTTTTTAAAAAAAAATTGTTGTGTGAATATACAGGAATAGCAGCATCAAAAGAAAAAAAAACATCCTTTTTGCACACATTTTTTTTGTGGTTACAAATGTTAAACTTTGCCATAATTTCTTTTAATTGTTTTTGACAGTATTGTCCTTTGGAGATAATATAAAATAAATATTAAAAAACAAAACAAATAGATGAATTTGCAAAATAAAAGCTGAAAAATTAATGTCAAAACCATTAGAAAAATATTTTTATTTTCCAATCTGTCAAATAAAGATCACATTAAGTGTTTCTACTGGAATCAAATTCCCAATTACCTGGGAAGGTTTCAAACATAGCTTTAAATTATGTTATCATTAAATAATCATAAAAGTAAAAATAACTGATTTAAAACTATTAATTTATTTTAAAAAATACTAACTACTTTTTTTTTTAAAAACTGAACTCTGCTTGCCAACTAAAAATTACAAGTTAAGCCTTGTTCTTTCACTAAGGTCAGCATTTCCATTTTTTCTCAAGACAGTCTTTGATCATATAACTCACTGGTTATTTTCTGAAGTGAGAAACTAATTAGAATTTGCTCCGTTAAGAATGTGGCATTGGAACAAATCACCAAAATGTGAATGCTAATCCAAGGAATCCTTGGACGGAGTGATTTGTCATTCTGAAAAGAAAGCATAGATTTTTCCCTCTGCTTGTGATATATAGAAATAGTATAAATCATTTCAATTTAATATTGAAGAAAACTGATTGCTCCAACAACAAATATGACATTGAAACATTCCATTTAGAAATTAAGATTACAATTTTTTTATACTATTTTATTTTATTCAGGGTATAATTAAAATAAAGGTATTTAATATGGTATAAAATATTTTGAAGTATAATTAATATTATTAAAAATAAGTTAAAATGAGAAGCCTTCATATTAAAATCAAAGATTTTGAATCTCCTCTAGAAAAACTAATCTTTAGAAGATTAAATGCCATAAAAAAATTCAGTTCTTCGAAGCAAACATTTTAAAAATAATCTAAAGCATATAAAAATTAATATGTTATGATTTCCAAATGAAAATATCTAAAATCCACATCTTTTAAGCAAATATTTCTAATCTAAAGCACATAAAAATTAATATAAAGCAACAAATTAAAATAAACTGAAACAGTATCAGCTCTGTATATAATATTTTAAAGAAAAGATTATAATTTTAAAAGATTTTGAAAAAGAAATATGAAAAAATTACAATTATTAGTTTGAAGTTTAATATTTAACTTACCAATTACTGTTACAATTTATAAAATTATTTTAAGTTCTAATTTTAAAGCTGAAAATAAAATTAAGTTTACCCACTGTTTATAAAGGGAAACATTTTAGATTCATTTTCATGATTTACCTGCAACACAAAACCAAAAAAAAAATAAACACGAAAAATAATACAAGTTATTTGGTGCCCACTTCCATTTCAATAGAGAATATTTACAGAAAAAAAATGAGGCCATAACAATACATACAAAAATGTCTGGTGATTTTTGAGTATTACCTTCTTTTTAAAAAAAAAAAAAAAAAGGTGTGTCATATATATAATAAAATATTATATTCAAATAACAAATTAAAAATCATTTTTTTTATCTGGCAAATTTAACAGCAATATTCATAAGAGAAAGGTAAAAGATTCAGATAAAAAATGGGAAAAATTATAACAATCTCCTGATATGAAAAATATAGTTTAAACATCTCAGATATAATGAATCTTTTTTTCCTTTCTTAATTTTCATTTTTTTTTGTTGCTGTTGTTGTATAATGAGCATGATAAAAATAAGCAAACTGGTTCTTTCAAACAATTTTTTATTTTTTGTTTTGTAGTAAGTTTTAATTTCTTTCTCTCTTTGCATTTTAGTCATTTTTCTTTTAAATTTCATTTTCATCCAAAGCCTAAAAGAGAAGTGTAACTGGCAGCTTATTCAGTTGAGGTCATTCAGCAGTTTAGATTATATATATATATATATATATATATATATATATATATATATATATATAGGTAGATAGATATACACACATAATGTATATGTATGTATAAAATATTGTCCCATCAATTTCATGACTTTTGAATTTTTAAAAAATTTAACTATTTTGATTTTAAATTGAATGAGAAATTCCAAAATTCTTTTCATAATATTTATTTTTTTATGAGGAATTTTGTTAAACATAATTTTTGAACATTTTATTGCCAAAGTGAATTTTTGCCTAAAACATTCTTCTTTGTTAGGCTCAAGATGCATAAATATTGCCATGTAGGCTTGGATAGGTGTAGACATATATATTTTCTTTCAACCAAGATATATATATATATGTATGTATGTATGTATGTGTGTGTGTGTGTAACCAATATATAAAGTAATGATCTACAACTTGCTTAAGTGGGAGTGTTTAAAAAAATGAATATATTTGAATTTGTTTAACTTACCATGATCAATATGTTTAACAACTATCACATAAAATTATATATTCATATAAGAAGATGTCAAAAACAGTATTTAAATATTTTTATAAACAATAAAAAAACTTATGTAATAGACAAGTAAACAACAAAAATGAAAACATTTCTTCAAACACCTTTTGTTTTTTTTAATGATTAACATTTTGTTTTTAATGTCTAACATATTCAATAATAATAATGATGATAATAATAATAATAATAATAATAATAATAATAATAGTAATAGATTTTCAACAATCCATGAGGAGGATCAATAAACAAAAATAATATTTTAAATAACCACACAACTGTAAGCATTAAGAGGCAAAAAATGAGATCCACACACAAAATTCAATAATATGTGATGAGGTAACGAGAAATTTTTTTTTCGTTTTGTTTTTGCCCATTCAGCAATTCCAATAACTTTAATAAGTTATTAATAATAAGTTTAGTCAAATTATTATTCCCTTTGTATTTTGTTTGTTTCTTTCAGCACAAATTTCAAACAAAATAGTCTTTCCATTCAAAAAAGCAATGTTTAAGTAACAAAAAAATAAAATAAATAAAAATGAAAAAATAAACTTCATCACCAGGCAGCATTTCCCCAATGTTTAACTGGTTTCTTCCAAACAGACATACTTATTTCTAATATATAAACATTTTGTATCTGCTTTCCTGCTTAAAGCAGGAAAACCACATCTTTTTTATCTTGGAAACTAACTTATATATATATGTTTTGTCTTGAAATTAGATTTGAATGTTTTAAGTAAGCATTGAATTCAAAAGAAAAAAATCATGAATTTAGCCGATGAAAGTGGATTGAGCAATGCACTGATAATGTGACTGGTTGATTAATGGACATTGGGAACAGTCACTTGTGTCATGGACATAGACCTTTAATAATGATCTCAAACAGCCACTTCCTGTAGGATATGAACATAAATATTTCAGTTAGATATAGCAAAATATGGACACAATGATGTTTGGTAGACTTCAACAAAAACAATCGTCAACACTTCTGCTTATTAGCTTTCAAATAAACATATGCATCAAGTACATACACATGCATACAAATTCACAAATATATATATATATATATATGTGCATGTTCGTGTGAGTGTGTGTGTGTGTATATATATATACACAGTATAATATCTATCAGTACAAAGTGGAATCAGTGATCCAAGTTCAAATTCCAGTCAATTCTGTTCCATTTGGTTTATGTTACTGCTTTTGGAAAGGACAGGAATTCATCTTTCTTCATAGAAAGGGCATGAATTCCTCTTCCTCCTGCTATGGATTAAATAGTACTGTAGACTGGAATCTCTTGCTTTAAGTGGCAGTTAGCCTAGGAGAAGGAAAACACTGAATTCAAATCATATTTTAGGGAAGGTCATCTTTGTACATATACAATTATTGACATTATTCTGGAGGGGGTTAAAGTTTGTGACACTAAAAGAGTTGTTCAGAGACACACTGCATTCTTTTTGCAGTTATCTGTTTTAACGAAAGGAATGACTGATTCTACAAAAGCAAAAATGGGGGGTTATAAGGTTTGTGTGCTTTATTCAGATCAACCAATCAAATAAGACCTACATTAAAGCCCACAAACTTTATAACCCCCCCCTTTTTCTTTTTTTCATAAAAGAGGTTGTATTTTGCTTTTAAATCTAAATAAATCGTTCTGTCACCAGTAATTTAAAATTGCCTGATGAGATGCATTTGATACACATTGAAACATGACCGCAATTGTGTAGCGATTTTGACATGTTTTCAATGTAATATCCTAAAATATATATATATATATAGATAAAAAACCCATATTTTAAATCAATTAATTTATAATATAGATATATATATATATATATATATATATATATATATATATATATATATATATATATATATATATACACCCATATATTGGTATATACGGAATAAATTCCAATAACCAACAATTACTATTCTTAAAAGAGTGCTCAATACAGAGTAGAGCAAATATAATTATTTATTTAAAAATTATAACATAAATATATTATAAAATCACTACAAAAATAGCCATTTTGTTTCAACACCTCTGGTGTTTTATCAAGTGATGTTGAATGTAGAATAAATGGTTTTAAAACCATTTATTCTACATTCAACATCATCACTATTTTTGTAGTGATTTTATAACATATTTATGTTATAATTTTAAATAAATAATTATATATATATAAATATATATATATATATATATTATGAAATGGAACAAAGTCCGACAATTATTTTAAGACATTTTTATGTTTATACGTTCTTTTTATAGATACATATATTTAAGTAAACACTCTGTTTATAATAAACAGTATTAACAACATTTACCAGCCTGAATCTCCGAGAAATTTTCATAGAAAATATTCGTCCTCCGACAGGAATCGAACCTGTATCCTATACGGAACCATCATTTTCTATGAAAATTTCTCGGACATTCAGGCCAGTAAATGTCATTAATACTGTTTATTATAAACAGAGCATTTACTTAAATATTTGTATCTATAAAAAGAACATATAAACATAAAAAAGGATTTTTTTCTATATATATGTATATATATATATATATATATATATATATATATATGATGCTAAGCAAATAAGGAAACATAAAGAATGTTTTAATGTACACTAATTAATTTTTCTTTAAAAATTACTTACACATTTTTTTTATGCAAAGTAACTTTTTTTTTTACAAATAAACTCAAATAAATACTAAAAATTTTGTTATATTAAATTTTATTACTTAACTGAATTCAGTATATTTTTCAAATATAAATGTTTATTTGGCATTGAAAATTTTCAAAAATATTATCCTCATAAGAGTCAGATCAGACCAGACCAAAACTGGGATGAAGAGTCAGATCAGACCAGGCCAAAACTGGGATGAAGAGTCAGATCAGACCAGGCCAAAACTGGAATGAAGAGTCAGATCAGGCCAAAACTGGAATGAAGAGTCAGATCAGACCAGGCCAAAACTGGAATGAAGAGTCAGATCAGACCAGGCCAAAACTGGAATGAAGAGTCAGATCAGACCAGGCCAAAACTGGGATGAAGAGTCAGATCAGACCAGGCCAAAACTGGGATGAAGAGTCAGATCAGACCAGGCCAAAACTGGAATGAAGAGTCAGATCAGGCCAAAACTGGAATGAAGAGTCAGATCAGACCAGGCCAAAACTGGAATGAAGAGTCAGATCAGACCAGGCCAAAACTGGAATGAAGAGTCAGATCAGACCAGGCCAAAACTGGAATGAAGAGTCAGATCAGACCAGGCCAAAACTGGAATGAAGAGTCAGATCAGACCAGGCCAAAACTGGAATGAAGAGTCAGATCAGACCAGACCAAAACTGGAATGAAGAGTCAGATCAGACCAGGCCAAAACTGGGATGAAGAGTCAGATCAGACCAGGCCAAAACTGGAATGAAGAGTCAGATCAGGCCAAAACTGGAATGAAGAGTCAGATCAGACCAGGCCAAAACTGGAATGAAGAGTCAGATCAGACCAGGCCAAAACTGGAATGAAGAGTCAGATCAGACCAGGCCAAAACTGGGATGAAGAGTCAGATCAGACCAGGCCAAAACTGGGATGAAGAGTCAGATCAGACCAGGCCAAAACTGGAATGAAGAGTCAGATCAGGCCAAAACTGGAATGAAGAGTCAGATCAGACCAGGCCAAAACTGGAATGAAGAGTCAGATCAGACCAGGCCAAAACTGGAATGAAGAGTCAGATCAGACCAGGCCAAAACTGGAATGAAGAGTCAGATCAGACCAGGCCAAAACTGGAATGAAGAGTCAGATCAGACCAGGCCAAAACTGGAATGAAGAGTCAGATCAGACCAGACCAAAACTGGAATATTGTTGCCATATCTCGGTTGCAACTGCTCAATCCTCATTTCTCCAGACTTGACAGAGTTCAAAAGCATTTACATGGTCTTGTATAGGAAGATTTATTTTCCATTCTACATCCTCTTTGCTCACAGATACAACATTGCAAGCCTACCACTACTCTATCACTATTTCCATGGCAAATGTTCAGATTAGCTCCATTCTTTAATTTCACCATTGCAGACCTTTACAGTTATAGACTCATCATGCTACATCCACAGAGTTGAATCATCCTCATTTCAACAGTATTTTAATTATAAGGAGGAAATTCCACTTATTTTTTTCTTGAAAACTGTAATTTTATGGAAGAGACTACGAAGTAGATTCTTCTCCTAAAACTAAAATCATAACTTCTTCAAGTCAATTGTTATCTATCCTCCTTATCCTCATAATCTTCACTTTTTACTACTTCATGTTAATAACACACTTTATTTAGTAACCCTCTACCTTAAGTGGCTCTTGAGACTTGTATTAGGTGAACATTTATAACAGATTTTTTTAATTCTTTTCCTTTTTAATGATATAGATGTGATGAAAATTGATGAAGAAATTATATTCATTTTCGTCAAAGTTTGTCACTTTTTGCAACAACACTGGTAATTTCTACAAAGTAGCTAAGTAGTGACCAAATGCAAAACCAGTTTCAAAAAAGCCAATTTTCTGGAAGCCACATAAATGGTTTGGTAACTATTGTTTATTTATGTAGATATTTATATGTGTGCATATACATATGTATATACAGTATAAATCCTTGCAAGTACACACACAAATATATATATGTGTGTGTGTGTGTGTGTGTGTGTGTTTGTGTGAAAAAATTTCAATTTAAAAAATACTATGTTAATTAAAAGAGAAAGCATATTTACTAAGATCAAAATGTATAGAAAGTGCTTTGATTGCTAGATCATCCACAGTATATTTGCATCCAGGTTCTTACCATATTTCACCTTTTTTGGCAGATCTTCCATTATCACAATGTGGGATACTTAATAGCAAAAGTGATAAAAACAAACAAAAACAAACTAAATGAAACTGGATAGACTATATAACCAAACACACGTGTTTGCAGCACAAATCTTATAAGTCACATCCAAAGAGAAACAAAAGTAGCACAGCTGAATTATATGCTTTCATCTTTTTGGACAAGTCTACATTATGCTGTTTAAGTGATTACATACTCAATATATAAAAAAAAAATTCAAACCTTAGCATTGCAAGTGCACACTCCAAAAGTTTGCATCTGTTATCAATAACACATTTTTTAAAAAAAAACATATTTCAGTTCGCATTATATTTTTTCGTCTCGGATGCTACCTGAATTTTACCAAAAACAAAATAATTTCCATGCCTGAAGATAACTGAATGTACAAACGAAAGTACTTGCGTATTTAAGGAAGACCTAATACAGCTTATAATTTTAAATAAACAAGGATCATAACATTCACCGAGTGATTAGTGGGTTAATGCATCATTAAAATTTTGTTAGTGAAGGGATTTCGCCATTTTATATCATTAACTTTACTAATTTACTTTTTGTATGATTCATTGTAATATAAATTGAACTGCACCACATATTTGATATATATATATATATATATATATATATATATATATATATATATATATATATAATATAATATAATATAAAAGGCTCAAACACTAATATTCCATGGTTATAATTTATTACATTGGAATTGTAATCATTGTTTACATTGTAATTGTAATATATATATATATATATATATATATATATATATATATATATATATAATATAATATAAAAGGCTCAAACACTAATATCCCATGGTTATAATTTATTACATTGGAATTGTAATCACAATCCAATTCATAGGTCAGATGAATTGGATTGTGATTACAATTCCAATGTAATAAATTATAAGCATGGAATATTAGTGTTTGAGCATTTTATATTATATTCTTACTCTGTCCTGGACATTGAGTTCTACCTGGATTCTATCCTCTTGGGAATTTATGTATATATATATATATATATATATATATATATATTAACCACTAATATTATATATATATATATATATATATATATATATTTATTTATTTTAAAGAAAAACAAACCACTTTAAGGCTCCATGTAATAATTTATTTCACCATAGCCTTTTAAAGGACTATGGCTTATCAGACAACACTTCCAAAAGGTGAAACGAAAAATCATTTCATCCTCCTTAGGACTACCTATACGGATTAACAATTTTTTGTAACTTAACTACATATATATATATATATATATATATATATATATATTATAAATTAATTGATTTAAAATATGGGTTTTTCGCTACACAGTGATAACCATGTTTCAGAAATGGAAGCTAAAGCCTTCGAATTTAATTTTGTTATTAAACCAAAGACATTAGTTCCATTTCCTCATCAAGCGAATTTTGGAGTAACTTATTTTTTTAAATTTACGGTTATTAAAGGCACGGCAAAGATTCATAATTGAGGGTTTCCAAGGATACCGAGAAATCCATTCATCTAGACAAGGGGTGGTAGGGGGTTTAATTTTTTAATTTTCTTTGTATCAGTTAATAGTTACATTACAGAGTGGAGTTATTAGCCATGCCGAAACTGTTCAAACTCAGAGTTGTCCTTCTCCTCAATTGGTTGCTAACTAAGTCTCACCTACTAGTTAGTGAAGAAGAGGTGGATTCATACCTTTCCTAAAGATAGTTGTGCAAAAGTGTGTACAAAAAATCTCAACCAGAAATTGAACTCAATATGCTAATCCCACTTTCAGCAATAATAATTGCTACACTATACACATGCATTATACATACTTATATATATATATCTGTCTATATTTCTGATATGAGGTATTATATACATTATTTACATTATTTGGACTATTGTCCTCATCTTTGTCGCCAAAGATGAGGACAATAGTCCGAATAATGTAAATAAAATACTCATATATATATATATATATATATATGAAGAAATATAGTCTTAAGGTGTGCTATATTTATGGGATAAAGTGCTTAATAACAGAGATAGAGCGTGTGTAAATATAAAAGTGAACATAGAAGACAACGCTTAGAGGCGACAGTCTGTTTCATGCTAGACGCAATCATCAGACCACAAGTGCTGTTATTTTTCTCGGCTATTTATATATATGGGTCAGTGGTGCATTGTGGGTAGTCTATTTTGGTGGTTATTTTACTGGAAGTTGTTTATTTGTTTATTTATTTATTTGCACCACTGACCCATATATATAAATAGCCGAGAAAAATAACAGCACTCGTGGCCTGACGATTGCATCTAGCATGAAACAGATTGTCGCCTCTAAGTGTTGACTTCTATGTTCACTTATATATATATATATATATATATATATATTTATTATATTTACATACATACTTACATACATGTAGTCATTTTAGAGCCATCTACACTACTTACATGTAGTATTCTTACTTAATTAAAAGTAGAGATTTTATGTACATCCTTGACAGTTCAAAAGTGATTATGCAGCCTTGTAGGTGATGAATTATTCTCGATTCCACAACCCTTATACCTCAAATGAAATGTTTCTAGCATCTCACTACTATCACTATAACAGATGTTCAGGCAAGTTACAACCCTCAGTTACAATCATCAGCTCAGTTAGAAACCCCCATGCCATGTTCACAGGAGTAAATAATACTCATACTATTCATGTTCCTTTGATAAAAAGTAAGTTCCATTTAGAATATTACTTTGTAGAGCAAACTCCCAAGAGGATGCTTCCCTGACAACTACAATCTTGTTCTCTTCAAGTCCAGCGTCAACCGACATTTATAAAAGATATCCTCATAAGGTGCACTTTTTAATCCCTGCTTTCCTTTCTCTTGCAACAATTTTACTAATTCTCTACCTTGAGTGGCCCTTGGGCCTTGTATTGAGAGAACTAACTGTTAAAATAAAAAATTTTATAATCAAATAATGTCACTAGAATCTAAGGAAGTGAAGACTAATTTTACTAAATTTGTTTGACAAAGATGTTTTACTAGTCAGAAACTGATACATTACTTTGTTTGAGACTTAAAAAAAAGAAATTCTCTTTCCTTGCCCTTAGAGCCTGCATAAACATTGCAAGGGAGTCCATAAATGCTCTCAATTTGTTCCACTTCCCAAGATCAGTATTTCAGTGACCAAACAGCAGATGATACTTTTTTTTTCACCAGAGTTAAATTTGGGAAACCATGTTTTTTTTTTTTTGTTTACACTATCATTCAACCAATACAAGCCCCAGGATCCACTCAAAGGTGACTAAATGAAGTTGGTGTAGGTGTGTACAAAGAGAGAGCTAAAGGTACATATAATGTGGAGATGTAGAACAGATAATGGTTAACCCTTGACCTGGAGAGGTTAAGATTGCAGTGCCAGGCGTGTTGAACTGTCGGCTGAATATATGGAATAGCATGTTTGTTTCATGCCTCAAGCTAATATTTCTTGGGTAGTTTTCAGTACCCCTTATATATATGTAAAAATGTACTTTTCAGTCCCCCTCCCATGTATGTTGAAATATAGGTGAGATAATGGTTGACCTAAGTGTATTTTAATGTGGGATGAATATCGGAAATAACATGTACATTTCATGGTTCAACGTAATACTTCATAGGAAGGTGAGGGCTTTTCAGAACCCCCTCATATACATATGCATCTACACATACTAGAGCACAAAAAGAAAAATGGTGCCTGGTAATGTACACACATAATTACTCATTTGAAATAAACCACTGAAAAAAATTTGGAAATATTAGTCAATACAAAATACATTTGTTTATAATGAGTAATAGTAATTTCTTTGAAACAAAGCAACATAAAAAAAAACTATTAGTTACTGTACATATTGAATATATATATGTGAGATACTAAAATTTGAACAGGAAAGACAATATCATTTCAGGGATAATATTCTGTAGTTTTATTTTCATTTTTCAACTATTGCTTTAATTTTGAGATTCTTGTGTAACCTCAAAACGCCATTGAAATATTTCCTGAAATCATTTTGCCTTCTTGAAATTTGTAAAAAGTTGACAAAAATGCATTTTGTTAGAAACTGTGCTACTGGTTTTTGTTTAATTTTTTTCTTTCTTTTTACTTTTCTCAACTCTGTTAAAAAATAATTTCTGCCAATAATTTTATCCTCATCAATTGACTGAAAATTTTTTGACCAATCAAAATGCATTGCTTTTTCATTACTGTCTGTCATTTGATTGGTTGATTTTGAAGTTTCTTTTTTTGTTGTTTTTTTTTTTTCTTTAAATTCATTTTATTCCAAAAATATTTCTTTGTCTATCAAAAATTATATTCTGAACATTTTAATTTTTTCTTTTAACCCACTGACCCATTTGGAGGTTTTGTACTGTTTTCTCTTTTTTTTCCCATTATTATTAAAATATACTTCCTTGGATATCAAAATTTGTCACCACTCATCACCACTTGGAAATTATTCAAGTCATTTATAAAGAAACATGAGAATAAGAAAAATAATGTTGTACACAGAGTTTATACTGAGTTCCCTATGAGCTTTTAAAGTTAAGAAAAAATAAAAAGTCATGACCTCCAATAGGTGGGACTTGGCAGGCATCCATTAATTTTTTTATTTATGTTTAAAATTCTAACAGAAAAGAAAGTTATAAATATAACTAATATTTTTACCAATGTCAAAATTATACCATTTTCTCCTAATTCCAAAAGGATTATATGACTTTTCTACAATAACATTTTTCATATGAATTTTTTCCCAGTCATCCCCAAAAGATGGCTGCTTATAGACCAAACGACCTCTAACGTTTGTAAAAAGTAGGAAGATTACAATATTGACAACACAAGAATAAATGGTGGCTGAGCTAACATTCTAATTAATGCAATAACAAAAACTGATGTCAGTGAGATGCTGGCAGAGGTAGTTTCACCCAACACCACAAATTGCTATAAAACCAAAACATTAACATAAAAATTTGTGTCATGTTCTTAAAGAGCCTCGTAAGATTGAGACTTTTATATACATGTCATACATGGCATCAGATTTGTATTTGCTGTATATGACCACTTTCTCAGATCATGTATTAAAAATGGCCTCAAGCAAATGAAACCTGCAGATGTTAGTGAGGACCATCCTTCTTAAAACTTTGTGGACTCGTGCTAAAGAATCACAAACAAAGGAGTGTACTAAATAATAGAAACCACATCACTTGAGGACTAAGAACAACTAAAATGGGTAGCACGTCTAACTCAAAGAGAAAATAATGACATAATCAAGATGGTGACATTCCACACTACTTCAAACAAAAGGTTAGGAAGGAAGCATCCATCAATAACAAAAAAAAAGCAATAACAGTGGACTTGAGAAACTTCTTTTCCTGAAAATTTGTTTTAAGAGAAAGATTTTATAAATTTCAACTGAAAGTAGCACTGGTTGCTCGGTCAATGAATGCCAAATGTTTCCTTATAAGGAAATGGCTAATAATAATAATGTTACCAATTCTTTGACCTACAAAACTATTATAAATAATAAGTTGTTATTACTATAAATGTTATACTTACTAGGTACACATGTTTGAGTTGACATCCTTGTCATTTTTTTGTTGTTTTTGTAATGAGTGAAAGTAATACCAACCAGCCTAGATCAAACAGTACTACCAATGAAAAATTACCTCCCACTAAAAAATGGAAAAAACATGTTGATTTTGGTCAGGAGGCATATTTTTCTTTAGCAGGACTTCTTGATTTAGGCCAGTTGATATTAATTTCATTATTTAAAAAATTTAAAAAAATACAAATAAAAAAATGGGGATGTCAACACAAACACAAGTACCCACTAAAAATAATGTTTATAGAAATAAGAAATAATGCTGAATTAGAAAAATTCATTTAAAAAGAAAAAACAATAGTGTTTTTACATTTCAGGTACAAAAATTAATCTACCAGATAGATGCAAAGAATTCCTGAGAGATGTGATTCCCTTTAGTGGTTAAAGGTGCTTTGCGTTATCATGATGCTCTCCTATGACCAAATTGGTAACAGCATGTTTCAGCTAATATAAAATAACATTTATAATAATAAGAAATAATGTCATATTTAAAAAACCCATTTAAAAATTAGAGAGTAATGTATAAGCCGGCTAAAACTTGACCGACAAAAAAAGAGATAAGCAGAAGAAACATGGAGGTAGCCAGGAGCAGAGACAGTAGTAAGAGATCACCCCAACATGAACTCAGCCTTTATTTAATCATATATCACGTCTTTCCCTGTTATTGTATAAGTTCTATATCTGTACAATACTATACTGCTATGTGAATGTTTTGGACTAGTGTTATCAGATGGGGGTGATTTCAATCATGACGGTAAGTCTTAAAAAATGTTAATGTTTTGTGGGATTTTTTCTTATATTTGTTGATCACAGTTGATGTATTTAACGCCGTATTTGTAAAAATTGATATATTAGCTGTTTTTAGATGTCACTTCATATATGAATCATGTCTAGAGAGTGTAGAAATGACATTGAACAAATATTTAGAGTTTAAGAAAAAAAGTATCTAGAAAAGATTGAAATTGACAAAATATTCTAATAATATAAAATAAGTGAAAAAAATTTTTTAAAATTACACAGGCAAGGGCAATAACTCATTTTTACACTGATAAATATGACAGCCAAACTTCATTATTTCTGAGACAAAAATGACAGGAATTTAAGCAAAACAAGATACTGAACTCTAATTGCAATAATTAACTTTTGTATATATACTTTTGTAAAAAAAAACGATATAAATTAAATTATTCTAGTTCTGTAGGAAAATATATTAAACATTGTTATTTGTCATACTTTGGGATTTGCTTACTCCTTAAGCATGAGTTAAATTAAACCCAAATTAAATACAGTGATTATTAACATAACAGAGATTATTTGATTAGCATTAATATGAATTTTTATTTTTTCATTATTTTGAAATTTTAAAATCTAAATGAAAAAGCAAAAGCAATCAGAAACTAAGACTTGTTATATATATATATATATATATATATATATATGTTGGAGACAATGAAAATTATGTAAAATGTTTGTACTTCCTTACTCCTACAAAATGGAAAAACGTTAGGATGCTGGAAATACTTAATAAAAAGTAAATTAAATCATCCTTGTCTGCTGTATTTAATGAAAGATGCTTGAAATAAAGGTTGCTGCCTAAATATATATATGTATAAATATATCTATATCTATATCTATATATATATATATAGTTACCTTAGGGTACAGGATATTCAATTCGAATTATATCAATCCACAAGGACAAAAATTTTAAATAAGAATTTTGAATAACTAATATAAGAACAGTATTGTAATATATATATATATATATATATATATATATATATATATATATATAGACACACATAAATTGAGATATATATGAACACATCTGAAAGACAAGATAATAAATTAAAATGACAAAATAGGAAAAATAGAAAGAAAAAACGTTTTATGATGCTCTTTTTTCTTTCAGGAACTTCTTCAAAGGCAAATTGTTGTGATCTATTAATAAAAAATAAGAAAAAATTTTTAAAAAATAAATAAATGTAGACATTTATCAAGAAAAAACAAAAAATATTGTTGAAAAAGTTTTTTCTTAATAAATCACTACATTATGCCTTTGATGAAGTTCCTGAAGGGACAAAACGCATTGCAAAAGTAGGTTTTCTTATTTTGTCTGTTAAATTCAACATATTGTCTTTCAGATATATTCCTTTGTATCACAATTTCATATATATATATATATATATATATATATATATATATATATATATATATATATAGAATGAATTCGCATTTATGTGTACATATAGCCCAATTTTAAAAAGCATAGAAATTGTGTATCTGTTTACCACTAATTCACATTCATATTTATAATTTATCAAAATTTTCAAGAGAAAAAAGGCATTTGTGGAAATATACATTAGTTGAAAAATAACAATAATGAATTTTTAAAAATACATGTCACTACCAAAATTTTAACTACAAACCCTTGGAAGACAAAATTGCCACCTAATCAATTAGGTATGACTTTGAAGTGAGTTCTATCATGAGTTCATGTTCCAAATTTTGCTGGTACAAATCTTTTTTCAATCTAAGTAATATCAAAAGCATAGTTTGGCTTGAATCAGAAGAATGTAAATATACATTCTTCTCTTTTTCTGCTACCATACACACATGTATTTTTATACACACATGCATGTACGCATTTTTATAGATGAAGATAAGTACACTCACTCACACACACACACACATACTACATGCCATTTGAATGAAGTATTTATGGTCTTAGGTTCTATATACAATGACAAGTAGGTGAGGTTTGTCACCTTTGGGGAAGGTAAAAATATTTGCAGAAGGCAATAGTAAGCAAATACTAAAAAAAATAGCCACAAAACCTTATAGAAGTGTACAATTTCCTCAGGAATTAAAGGAAGTTGTACAAGACTATAATTATCAGAAGTCCCCCTATCTAATAAACAGTGATTATACATTTCTATATGAAATAGTCAACTAGAAAACAGTACTATTTGGTAATTAATTAATATTTGATTAACAAAAAACCAAGGTGAATTTTGTTGAAATTTCAGACGTCGTTCAAAATCAACTTCAAAGTTCAATCTTCTTAAGATGGAATAAATGAATATCGGAATAAAAATGATATCAATCAAATACTGATTGCCTCTACTGCTATTTTTTCTTCTTTCTTTTAAGATTTATTTACAAGTGGTTCTAACAGAAACGATCAGACAAACTTTCCTTAAAAATATCCAGTTATTAAAAAAAGATAAAACTGTGTGAAAAAAATTTATTTTGCATTATCACATTATATGAGGTCACTATATCACCTCAGTTAAAATTGGTTTACAATCATTAACAGCTTTAACATTAGAACTTCACAGGATTTTATGGAAGGAATTGAAAAACTGTAACAAACTATCAACTATATGTATAGAAATGAATTTTCTGTATAAAAGATTAATATCAAAACTAATACCCACTGATTAACCTTTCTAGGGCATGAATAAAAAATTTTTTTTAAAAATTGATTATTTATACTGAAAAAAAAACTAGTGATTGGAAACAGTTTTTCCACCATTTAATTTTTATTGAAAATGCTTGAGTATAGATTACTCTAAAGATCTTTCCAAATATTAGCAAGATAAGTTTAAAATATGAGTGAATTACAACATAAATAAAGACCAACTGTTTATAACTTTCAATCATTTTGAAAATTAACTAAAATATATATTCTATTTGGGTGACTGCTTCTAATCAAGTAAGAGTTACACATGTGTCCTTCATGTTCTATTGAGAATTGTTGTTTAATTCAAGCTTACTGGCATTATGAACATCATGAACTGAAAATTTAAGATTTACAAATGTAATTTTTTACAAAATATCATTTGTCCATAATCCCAAGAATTTAAAAAATCTTTTTTTTTGTTTTAGTTATGGGATTATTTTAAGACATTTTTATGTTTATATATTCTTTTTTTATAGATACAAATATTTAAGTAAATGCTCTGTTTATAATAAACAGTATTAACAACATTTACCGGCCTGAATGTCCGAGAAATTGTCATAGAAAATATGTGTCCTCCGATAGGAATTGAGCCTGTATCCTATACGGAATCATCATATAGCCCGACATGCTTTTACCAATTTCACCACAGGGGAGCATTTTGGTTAGAAAGGTCGATTTTACTGTTGGAGGACGCATATTTTCTATGAAAATTTCTCGGACGTTCTGGCCGGTAAATGCTGTTAATACTGTTTATTATAAACAGAGAGTTTACTTAAATATTTATAACTATAAAAAAAAATGTATAAACATAAAAATGTCTTAAAATAATTGTCAGACTTTGTCCATTTCATAATTATGGGATTATCCCACTTGTCTGCCAAGGAACTCCTTCTAATGCCTACTAGATGACATTGTCAAACAAGCAGTATAAAAGAAAAGGGCACAAACTCTCTTTACCACAGGCTGTCATCGGGACAAGACATGTCTTCATTCCTCTCTGAAGAACCTTTTAATCCCCAGCAAACCACATGTTTCATTGTACACAACACAACATGCAAATGCCTTAAGCTGATAACACTACCAAACCAACAAAGAACTTTTCTAATATGTCTCCTCAACATCTTCAATAGGACTTTACACAGAATATAAATATAAGGATATCTTGGTATATAAACTTCAATTTACCTCTTTTTATATCCTTTCTATTTAGTTTTGCTAAGGCAATAAAATGTTGTGGTTGTGGCTAATTCTACAATATTGTTTAAAATTTAATTCCTGTCTCAGAAAACATGCCATGTGGCTATATTACTGTCACTACACTATCCCAATACATCTTATCAACAATGGCAATCCTCCTACAAACTAGAGTTTTTTTGTCTTTTTCACTTATACTGCTTTTTAGCAACAACACCTAGTAGGTGATAGGAAGAGTTCCTTGACAGATTACTGGGGTAATCTCATATAGTTTTAATTTTTTTCTTTTATGTATTTTTTTCTTTTATGTATATACGTGTGACATTGGTTATCATGAGTTCATTTTTGCAGCCAAAGCCTCTTATTAGACATTTCTCAACAGGAAAATGATACAGTTAAACATTGATTAAAAAAAAAAATCAACCCCAAGTTGTCTGATCATTCTATTGGAATCCAAATTAAATTTTTTAAAAATATAAAAAAAGGTTGGGAGGGTCTATTATCACAGTTCATGTTTTCTTTTCAGATCCTAAAGCATCAATAGATTGAATATCACTATACCTACACACCTACCTAATCTACGACCTACATTGTTCAACTCATTTCTTGCAGATTTAGCAGTTTTACCAACAGTTAGTAAATATAATTTTTTTATTTTTTTAATGGATGGATAGTAGGTAAAGTTGAATAAGCAACTCTTTGTGGGTTTATTGTTTTTGATTATATATATATATATATATATATATATATATATATATATATATATATATATATATGTTCCTTTTTCTGTTTCCACTTTTATCCCATATAGAAAAGTGTTTTAAAATCAGTTATCACAGATGCTGAGCTATGGAAGAAATGAAAATTTAATTCAGTCTACAGAAGGCAATTTAGTTCATAATTACTGAATTACAATTGCCAAGCATTTATACAGAAGCAAATGCAATACAGACTAACTAAATAGATAAAGAAAAACAAACAACTAAATAGATAAATTCATATCCTGTAATAGAATGATAATGATTATTTTAAGAGTGGTGATGAGCAGTAGTCATATCGTACAATGCTTTCTTTTTTCTTTTATATCATGTAAGTTGTCAGATCATTGATTTAGTTGAAACTATAAAAATATGGCTGGGTTGAAACCTTTTCTTTTTATAATGCCAAATTTCTAACCATTTTTTTATTTTATTTCTTTTTTTTTTCCAATGACTTGGTAAAATTTCATCACTGATTTATGAAAGATTTTCTTGACTCTTAAATTCCCATATGGAAAATTCATCAAATTTTTTAAAAAGATATCTGAAAGATATGGCAGTGTTTGTTTGTTTTTTTTTTTTTTTCTTTTTGTTTTTGTTATTGAAAGAATATTATTTTGGAATTTGTTCTATGAAATTTTTATATTTTTATATAAATCTTTATGTATATTTTGCAATTATATTCATTAAAATCTGAATAGAAGAGGAAATCAAGAAAAATTTACACGTGCAAATTAGAAAAGAAATTAAAAGTAGAAAAAAACATTTAGAAATATTTTATTCTTACTTCTAATAACTCAAATAAGTTTCAAGATTTACTGTTTGTGCTCAGAATTTTAAATTTTAGTTAACTTAAACATTTATTAAGAAATATGAGTAAATGATAAGCAAACACCTGTATTGTGAGAATAAACTTTTTTTTTTTTAATCAGTTACAAAATAATCATAGATTTTGTATTAAATGTCATGACAGCATATCTTTTGTGCCAAGATAACCAAATTTTATTGCTTGATAAAATTATGACATGTTTTATTCCATTAATCTTGGCATTTAATGAAAGGGTCAGTCTGTTTGCTTTTACTAGAAAATTACTGGAGTAAGAATTCATTATTAGGAACAACTGTGGCAGTTAAATAAACTGGTTGTGATCGATTGGACAATTTTGATTAAATATTAACGGTATTAGCACTGATGTTTTCCTTTTTTTTGTCCCCTACTTCATAATAGTTGACAATGACATAAACACAGTTTCAAACTTTATATTTATAAATATAAACAAAGTACAGATAACTCTTTATGAAATCAGGGATCAATTTGAGACTGTATTTATATTATGAACAGGACACCCACTTCTAAAATGATAAAAAACATCAATATTTCTTGATTCAGAGAAATGTTATGGGTAGAGTAAAGTCTAATGAATGCTAATCAACAAAAAAATGTTAAAAGTAAATTCTTGTTTTTTATGAGCAGACCAGTTAATTTAAATTGTGCCAATGTAGAAATTCTACTGGTTTTCACTGTGAGTAATTTGGCTACTCCAGAAATTTTTATATGAACTTTTTTAATTCTTATTTCAGATAAGGAATTATTCACTAGAAAAAGGCCAGCTTATTGACTAACAGGAGAAATGGAGACAAATTAGGGATTAAATACAGTATTTTTTTCTCTAAAACTTTCAGTAAGTTGGTTATCATATAAACACATTATAATTCTCAGATACTGAAATAGTATATATGCATTTATTTAGACTTTCATTCTATGTTTCTGTATTAAGAATATAATAAAAAGACCATGTGACAAACAAGGAAGTTTTAAAGAGAATAAAAAATATAAAGAAACCGTTGTTAATAATCAAGGAGACAAGTGAAATCTTGGGGACATATGACAGGGAAGGAAGGCCCAGAACATTTAACACTCACAGGACACATCAAAGGCAAGATATGCTGAGTAAAGCAGCAGGTTTGACAAATTTAAGCAAATAGATAGTGGAACAAGTACTGCAGAGATAAAGAGGGTTTTTAACAGAGTAAGTATTGCTGAAAGAAATAAAGAAAAGGAAGCTATGGAGAACCATGATCACCAATGTCGGTGAATCTATGAAACAGGACCCTCAATTTACTACATATGAAATTTCCCCCCCACCTTCTGTGACCCCACCTAATGGATTTGACCTCCTCAAATTTTATAGGTTTAGGGATTCTTAGTGCTTACCCTGATGATTACCCAATGTCTTGAGGGGATATACAGGGTATCTCAAAAGTTACTATTTCAGTAAAATCTGATATTTTTTTAAAAAGTGCTATACCGTCATAAAGATTTGTATCATGAGTACATATTTTTGATTTTACAAAATGTTAATTAGTTTATATCGATTTTTGTGTAATTTTGGTGTACACTATTGGAATTCAAGATGTAGCTGAGCTTTGAAATCTTATTACTGATGCAGTTCAAAGAATAGTACCTTAAATGCTGGAAAGTGTATTCCAGGAAGCATCTTATCACTTTGATCTTTGGTCAGCATGTGGAGCACTAATTCTTTGCAGCATATACGTTGAAATAAATATATTTTACATATTTAAACCCAGTGGTGGAATTGTTCACTGGGATACCAGAAAATATCCCTGAGGCCCCAGTGATGATCCATCACTTTAGAAATAACTGAAAAATTAAAAACTAAAAAAAAAAAGGAAAATATTGCATAGATGTTTGGAAGATTTAGATAAGGCTTCTTTGATTCTATAATTTCTTTCGGCAGATAATAGATATCCTCAGTTCCTTGTTTGGTGAAGCTTTATTTGCCTGAAACCTTTACTTTTATTTGATTCCTTTGACTATATTTTGGGATTAAGTGTGTCTTTTTGGCTGGGCCCTTTTACAAGTTTTCCTGGTAGAAATTTTTGACCGAGTTCACCACTGTTTAAACCTGTTTTTCATCATTCCATTTACTTCTCAAAATAGATAGTAACTTTTGAGACACTCTGTATAGAGAGAGGGAGTAGTTTTATATTTTTCAGAAAGAGATGGGAAAAGAAGGCAATTTTTAAAAAGAAAAGCTGGAGCAAGCAGATAAGTCAGAAATGAAAAATAAATAACAGAATCAACTGTTACTTTTCTTTTTAATCTCATATAAAGAACAAAATAGTTAAGTAAAGAGGATGATAATAAAATTCATCGACAGTAGGTAATAATTTGAACTTATCCTGAATTACTCATCTGCTTCATTGATTTTTTTTATCATTATTTGTTATTGTTTGGGTGTATTTCATCCTTTCATCATATTCATTATGCTCAACCAAAAAAATTGAAAGATTCTCCAAGAATGTGTTGATCTGATATTCTTAGATAGTAATTAAAATAAAAAGTCTGTTGATATCATGAGGTATCTCTGGAGCACACTCTTATAGTAGTAATGATGTTAAAATAGATTTGCCTATCGTCTGGTTGATACTCCTTCTTTTGAGATAGAGGTTTAGAACTGAGTTTCCAGTTCTGTCTCCTAAATTATTCCCATTCTCTTTCCTTCCCTCCCCTCGGATCTTAGTAGTATTTAACGCCTTGCTTAGGGTGAAATAAAAAAATAATCATTCCTGCTGAATCTTGTATTACCATCCAGTAAAGACATTTAAGAAGGCATTGCTGTTGTTTTGCAACAGTAGTTGTCTAAAATGATTGCATATCGTCATCTTCTTCCTGGGTTCATTCACTTCCAAAGAAACATAGGCCATCAATATCAATCCCCCATCAAATTTGATTTTGGGCTCTTATTGTCGCTTCTGTAAAGTTACTTCTCCATCTCATTAATTCCTTTTTAGTGTCATGTCTTCAGGTGTTTCTTTGCCATCCTCTCTTCCTTTTCACCTGTAGGCTCCAGATCAGTACTTGACAGGTGATGATAGATGCTGACTACCTGAGAGTGTGTTCTATCCAACCCACTTTCACTGCTTCATAACAATCCCTCATTAGCAATCTTGTTGCATCATCTGGTGGTGAAAATGCACCTTGGGCATGTGTTGATAAAAGTTTGCAAATTTTGCTCCCAAACTAATCATTGCCCATGTCTCAGAACAGTAGATCAGGCCCGACTCAACATTAGTGTTACAAAGTCACAGTTTTGTGATTGTGCAGATTTAGCATTCCTGTACCTTTTCAAAAAATACTTTCATGGTAATTGTTCTGATATGCTTTCCTCTTTGGTATCTCAATTTCATGAATTTAAGCAGAGTACTAGATTGGCAGATAGGTCTCATTATTTTACAGTTGAAATTGCTAAGTGTAAGCATAAGTTCTATGCTAATGGTCTCTTCTCTTTCACTTTTTGCTTGTGAAACTTTCTTCTGGCTTCTTGCTTTCCTGCCAGCTACAATCTTCAAAAATTTAAATGCAATATCAATCATCATCTTCGGTTTCCTCGAATCATGGTCTTTTTAATGTCCGTTCGTCCGTGTCCTCTCTCTCCCCCCAATGTTTTCTCAGTTTCTTTCACTGCCAGTAACCCCTTGCACCATTACTGTCTTGCTTAGAGTGAAAAGATTTAAAAAAAAAAATAAAAACGATCCTGATATTCTTCAGCCTAACAAAAGATGCTCATGCTTTGCCAGTCTGAACTGTGACATCTTGGGCAGAACATCCCTTCCTATCACACTTACTAGGTATACAAAGGACTTGATCTCTTTGATTGGCTCTTCATCCATAGTGACTGGAACCTTAGCAGTGACTTTCAAGTATCCTGTTGTTTTGGGGTTTGTTTGTTTTTTGCTGATCTCAAGACTTATGCCTGTTGATGCTGTTGTCGGACAGTCTTGTCCTGCATTTGATTGCATGTCGTGTGAAAGAAATGCTAGATCATCAAAACAAAGTCAAGATCATCCACATGTAACAAGGGTGTCCACTATATTCCATTGTTCCTGTCCGATGTTGTAGTTTTCATAATCCAATAGATCACAAGGAGAAAAAGGACAACAGGAAGTGTCCTTGACAGCCTCCAAATTGAAACCTCATAACAATCTGACAGTCAGCTTACATGCATTATACCAGCCTTTATAGTGATTCATAAATTAATTTATAAATTTATTATATATTAAGAAGAAAGAATTAATATATAAAGGAAGGGAAATCCCTGAACATACTGTCAGTCAAATTTTATAAGTAGTAATCCTGTTACACAAATAACAGTTTTTTAGTTCTGGAAGATCATAATTGTTACTAAATATTTACATTTTCTTCATTATCTGTTTTACTTTAAAAACTCTGACCACAGGCTAAGTTCAGTTATTCTTAAGTTTAAAAGACCAAAATCCTAGAATACCACTCAAAAGATGTACATGTGCATATAAATTCACACAGAAAAGATGTGCCTACAACTTGTCTGAAGTTATTATGAAACAAATAAAATTCAATAACTCAAAAAGTTCTCAACCAATATTTGTCAAATTTAAACTTATCAATTTCCACCCTTAGTAAAATATTTGACTAAATTTTCTGCCATTTTTAATGGTTAGTTTTTGAGATATTTTGAATTTACAAAAATGGACTGAATTAAATCACTATTAGCTTAAGACCACTGAAATGTAATAAAAACTATTTTTTTCTTTTTGTTCATATGTTGAAACATGGGTAAAGGGAAGGATCTAACAACTGCTTAAAAACAAGAAATAACAAAGTTGTTGAGTTGGGGAATGTCCACAGTGGAGATATCAAAGGAGCTTTGCAGAGATCATTGAATGATAAAGATGGCTGTTGAAAATATAAGTTGAAAAATTGAAACAAACGAAAAGGCTTTAAGAACTTTCTTCTTCATGGTGAACATAAAATAAAGCGAGTTATAGTGAAAAAATACTTTTGACCAATTCTCAGATCTTTGAAAAGTCTGGAATTGAGGGAGTCAAGAAGGACAAAAAGTGTAGAATACTTTGTGAATTGAGATCTGTAAAAAAAATCTAAGTAAACTCCTCTCATTAAAGCAAATATTTTAAAGCATCAAAATTAGGCCAAGAAATACATGAAAGTTGACTTTTCTAAACTAATTTTCATGGATGAAACTTGAGTGACATTTGATGAACCCGATGGATCAGCTAAAAGAATGGACTTTATCCAAATCAGATGTGCCTGTAGCTCAAAGAAAGAAAGAAGGAGGCAGTAGTGTTATGATATGGGCTGGAATTGTTAACCAAACTATTACTGGACCATTCAAAGTCAATGAAGGAGTTAAACTGAACAGTATTAACTATTGCAATTTTATGAAAAAAGACTTTCTTTGCATCGTACAAGTCCCAGTCTTGCAGTTTCAACGTGAACTGTGTATTTATGCACGACAATGCTCCTTCTCATGGGTCTAAGCTCACCCATGAATTCTCTGACAAAAAAAGATTTACAGGAGAGAAGATAATGGAATGGCCACCATCAACTCCTGATCTGAATCTGATCGAAAATCTATGGTCAATTGGGAAGATGAAATTATATGGAGGTGGCAAACAATATAACAGCAAAGCAAACCTACAGGAAGTAATTAAAACTACTGTCAGAAATTGAACCTGCTAAAGTAAAAAATTAACAAAATCAATGGATAATAGATTACTGCCTGTTATTGAGATGGGTCACTATATTAAAATGTAAAAGATTCAAAAACTTATCATATATTCATGTTATTTGTTTTATTATAAGTGTTGATCCAAAAACTTATCATATATTCATGTTATTTGTTTTATTATAAGTGTTGATTCAAAAACTTATCATATATTCATGTTATTTGTTTTATTATAAATGTTGATCAATTTTTTATGATTTTATTACCTTTTTATTGAAGTAAAATGTGATTATTTGGTTTTGCCTAATAACTTCAGATGGCAGTTTTTTTAGAATAACTTCAATAACTTCAACAAAAAATATTGATACTACCTAAAATTTTAACTCGGGCTTTGTTTTGGCATCTAAATTGATTGTTTAAAATTAGACAAATTTTTTTTCGAACCAAATTTGAATTATTGAAATTTATATGATTTGCTTAAGAACTTCAGACAGAGTGTATATAAATGTTTTTTAAATACAGCAAAAAGTGTTATGATAATACAAGCTTATAATATTCAAGACTTCTTTTTTTTAATCATTTCGCCCCAAGTAAGGCAATAAAGTTACTCAGATGCAAGGGGTTGCTGTGTATGAGAGAATATAAGAAAAAAAAAGCATTATTAAGGAGAGAGAACAATAAAAGAAGAGGAATTAAGAAGACAGAAGATAACAATTGTATTTAAAAAAATTTAAATTAAAGTTGGCCAAAAATCAAGACGCCTGAAGAGAGTTCCACAAATGAGAAGTGCAAGAGAAGAAACTGTTAGCATACAACTTACAGTTACATCTCGTCATTTCAACTGTAAGACGATGAGACCGTGCCACCAATCTAGTACTGCACTTAGATTTATAAAATCTACATACAATAAAGGAAAGTTTGTCAGAACAATTACCATGAAAGTATTTATAGAAAAGGCACAGGGAAGCTACATTATGGCTGTGGGAAAGAGTGTATTTGAATGTTTTATCACATTTTTTAAAAGAGTAATTTATCTGGTGTAAGTGTGAATTGTGTTAATTACTGTGAGAAAATAAAGCAAAAACTGCATTAGATCAATGTCTCCATTTCTTGATTACTGATTATTTAATTTTATTATAAATGTTTTCACACTTTGTTAACTAACAGAATAGAGATTGAAGAGGAAGCAAAATATTAATATATATATAATTGTGTGTGTGTGTGTGTGTGTGTGTGTGTGTGTTGAAGCAGTAAGAATTCTTTCGAACAAGTTTTGCTGAATATTATAAACAAGTTCTGTATATCCTATTTTTAATTATTCTGAAATCCAAAAAAACAACCTTATTCCGAAATTCAAAATATGTAACATTATTTGGACATTTGAAAAACTCATTTGACAATTTGGAAAACTTTATAAAAAATTGGATAGACAGAACTTGTTGATATTATTCAACAAAACCTGTTTGAAAATGTGTATATATATATATATATATATATATATATATATACATATATATACATATATATATATATATATATATATATATATATATATATATATATTTATATATAATGTGACTCTTCGGCAAAAGCAAATTGAGTCCTGCCGGTCACTGTCTGTTTATCTAAAAATAAATACGCTAAAATTCACCTTCATCTTTGCCGTGCACCAACGGCTTAGTGGTAGAATTTCCAACTGACGGCAATTCAGTCGGGTTTTGATCCTAGCTAAAGGCAACCGGACGTCGAGTCACACTGAAGAGCTGTGAAAAAGCAAAACAGTCTGTCTGTGGATGACAATTATATATATATATATATATATATATATATATATATATATATATAATTTTAAAATATTCCATTGAATAGAACAGACAAAGAATGTCTGTTAAGCCTTTTAGTAAGATTTTTCTGGTGTGAAATTAAATCCTTAACTCAAATAAAGGTACTAGCTGAAATTAGAGATAGAAATCTGAATACTTTTGACTATTATGTTTAAATTAAAGATTACTGCTGAAATATACTTTATATATATATATATATATATATATATATATATATATATATATATATATATATATATATATATATGCCCCAAAACAAATCAGGCACTATATTTGCATTGATCTGATTTTCTAATTAAAAAAATCTTTTGATATCTTGAGGTATTGTTCTGTTGACTCTAGTGTTATCATCCAGCAATGACCTTTAGGAAACCACTACTGCTGCCTTTACAACAGTAGTTGTATGAAATTATTATATATATGTGTGTGTGTGTGTGTGTGGTGATAGAGAGAGATTATAGGTAACAATGTTTATGTTTGTTGGATTTTCATCCAACACCTACAATCTTTTCTACCCAAGATTTTCTTTCATACATCTGAAAGTGATCACAAGTTTAATTTTTTTAATAATAATATAGAGTTTACATTATTTGTGGGCCTATTTTTCCACTTTTAATTTAGATTTTATTCAAATTTGCACAATGTTTGTTTTTAGGTTCTCCAAATTATTTTTCACCTGGAATCTTTATATTCAGGTGTTAATTCATACCAGTATGATATTAATATTCATGTGATTTTTTGTAGTTTGTAAAGCAAAATCTGAAGATATATAATGAATAACATTAAATATCCACATATCTTGTCCCTACAGAAGTTTGCAGAATTACATTCACTCATCAGGACTGTAATTATAAAGACTGCTTGCCTTAAAACATTATCTTCCAGAAATACCATAGCTGTTCTTTAAATATATATATACATATATATATATATATATATATATATATATATATATATATATATATATATATATATATATATACATATATATATATATATATACATATATATATATATATATATATATATATATATATACATATATATATATATATATATATATATATATATATACATACACATACGCACACTCCTTACCCAAAACATAATCAGTTTTTTTTTATTATTTTCTAATTCCTGTAGACATTTCACTTTGCTTTGTTCCTTTTGAAAAAATCCAAATTGATCAATTATTTAACTTTTTTTCAATTTTACCAAATTTCATTTGCTAACTTTGAAAAATGGAAAATTTATTATAGCTTATTTTTCTTCTTCAAAACATTTTTATAAATACATTTTATATATATATATATATATATATATATATATATATATATATATATATATATATAAATGATAGAAATTATCATTTATATATCATTGCTTGAACCGGCTTCTAATGCTCAAGTTTGAGCGGCTTGGTGATAGTAGTCATGGCTGCGGGGGCACCAACCTATGGTTAGAGAGAATCTCAGTAGAGTTCCACCACGGAATTTGTGAGCGAGCGGCACTATATCGAGTCTGATTTGCTATGTCTTCGTCACCGAGGCCCATTGGAACAGTTGGTATGATGTTTGCTTGACAACCTAACTGTCAGGGTTTCAATCTCGGTAGTGGATGCGCACTGCTGATGAGTCCCAAATATAGGACGAAACAGCCGTCCAGTGCTTTCTGCATTCTGTTGAGGTTTCAGACTCAATGAATTACTTAATTATATATATATATATATATATATATATATATATACATTTTTTTTATATATATATATATATATATATATATATATATATATATACATACATATATATATATATATACATACATTATATATATATATATATATATACATATATATATATATATATATTTACATTATATATATATATATATATATATATATATATATATATATACACACATACACATAAATGTGTTTATACCATATTTTATGGCATAAAAGGCCTCTGACTTTTTCAGAAAAAGATGGTTGGATTTTACTGGAACTTCATTCATGTTTACTATTTGTCCCTATTTAATAAAAGCTTTTCACCCATTTATTAAAAATTAATGAATTTCTAATATTTGAGGAAAAAAGTAGGTCTTATATGCCAACACATATAGTATGTATATATTATTCGCAATCATTTAATCCTTGGCATGTGCCTGTATGTGCAAGCAATTCTCTAAAATGTCATGAAGAAACAAGATGAAAATCAGAAAAATCAATAATATCTTTGATTTTCTTGATTCAAATTCTTAAATTCTGGGACTTCATGTTAGAAATTTGGTAATTGAATGTAAGACTATAAAAAAAACAAAGAAAAAGTTTCACCCATTGATCTGTCTTTTGACAACTTACAAATCCGACTTTTTTTTCCCCCCTAATATCAAAAAAGAAAAAAAAAAGATTTCCTTTACACTTCTGTTTTTGTCATTGCTTTGAAAACCACAAAAGTAGAATCAGATTCAGGTGACGTCCGTTTACTTTTCCTAAAAAAGGAAAACCGTTTCCGCTTTCTCTTCTTCAGACGACCTGCATAGGGATCCTCCTTGGTAGGTTTGAAGCGACCAAAAACTGTCACTGTGACGCCAAGAGCCACAAAGGCCAGAAGGCAAGGAATAAACGCAATACTCTTTGTTGCCATTGAGTAATTCATAAACCTGGAATTCATTACAGGATCTTCCATGACGAAAGTTTTGTTGGTCAGTGGATTAAAAGTTGTATTTCTCCATTCGAAGCTCACCATTGTTTCATTGTGAATGGATAACTGTTCGGTTGATAGCACTGTGTAGATACGGTTGTCAGGCCCCACATACTGGCCGTAATCATAAGGGACATAGAATAGTTGGTTCTTCCACATGTTTAAATCAAGTATGATGACTAAGAAAAGGATACCATAATTGAACCATTTACCTGCAAAAATAAGTTCAAAAAGAAAATCTATTACAAAAAGCCTTTAATTTTAATATAAGAAGCTAGCCTATTTCAGGTGTATAAAAAACATTGTTTAGCAATATTTATGCCATAATTTAAAATATCTATAAAATATTGGGTTGAGTCTTAAATAATTTCAATTTTTGAGAACCAATCATAAAGTTGAATGTATTAACCTAACTACTAATCATATGTGGCCATTATGGAGAGCACTAACATGTGACAATGGGCAGTGCAAAAAGTAGCAGATTGACAAGATAAATTTCCATAACCAATCTCAAAATCTGAACTCCATGAAAGAAAAGTAATATTGTATATATTGGGTAATCATTAAGATATTGTTTGTTTAAGAGATCTTAAATCAAAATGAAACACTAAATGAACACTTACCCTATTTTCCGGATTACAAGACGCACTTTTTTCCTAAAAGTACCCAGAAAAATACATGTGTGTCTTCCAAGATGAATGTAAGGCAACACCCAGACTCAAGTGAGCTTGGACGGTCACCTAACTGGCTTGACTGATAGGGACATGGATTTGCATGTTGAGTCATTACAATATAATGTTAGCTATCTATCTAATTCAGCCTTTCATATCATGTAACCTCAGTAATTAACTGTTACAAGTATTTCCAAGACTATAAACCTTCCTGGAGCTGAGCCACAAGCTTAAACATGCTCTGTTTACTAGCAGCAGCGGGACCTTTCTGCTCCTGACTAGTATGTCATTGCCATACAAACAAAATTGGACGAGTGATTAATGTGAACAATACTTTGCACCAGTTCATGAGGGACATATGGTGAATGTGCTATTGTATGAGAATGACTTTTTTTTCTTAGAAGTCTCTTTCCAATATTAGGGTGCATCTTCCAAGCTGCAGCGTCTTGTAAGCCGGAAAATACAGCATATGTTCAGCAGCTACAATGCATCCATAAAAGTTTGGTTGAAAAGTGTCCAGCCCTTATCAATAGAAAAAATGATGTTCTCCACATACAGCAAGAATAACATAGGTAATATTTTGAAACTCAGTTACTCTGTTCTATCCCACCTGCCATAGTCACCTGATCTTGCACCAATCGATTATTACCTTTTTCAATCACTGCAAAATATTTTGTTTGATTTGTATATTTAACAGCCCTTCAACCACTAATGGGTTATTCAGAGCCAATTTAAGCTGGTTGTATTTGCATTTTGTCCTGCTCAAAAGGCTAAGCAGGTGAATGGTTTTGCTATTTGTATCATGTGAGTGGTGGATTTTTTTTTAAATTTTGGTACGGAGGTTTATTTCTTTTAGGAAGTTCAAAATATTGTTGAGTTCCATGGTTTCTGTTATATTCCGTGTGAGTTCGTTTCAAACATCCTCGTCGCCACCGTTATATTCCGTGCTAAGGGAATAAACACATAACAGCAGGTGGATACTAGAAGAGAGGTTTATTGTACACAACAGGTACAATATGAAATACGGTACAGTTATACACTCAGGTGAGTGCCACTAATTGGAAGGTCGGACGTGCTTACATCATCTTTATCAGTCTCCTTCCTGTCCTCAAGTCTCTCGTAGACAGTGAACTTTATAGGTACTTACTACCTATAGTGTAATCATTCATGGGGGTGACTGGTTATTCCATTACATCTGTTTCAAAGAGGTCATTTATCTTCTGTATGTGATAATGTTCAAAACGAGTTTGGTTAAATTCTTTACATTTTATAAGTATGTGTTTTTTTTGTGAGGGGAAGTTGGTATTTGTTGCATGTTGGGGGTGGTTCATTTTTAAGTAAATGAGAATGTGTGAGATGGGAGTGGTCAATTCAGAGCCTGGCCAGGACTGCCTCCTCATTCCTTGCTTTCCTGTGTCCTGGGGGCTATCTTTAATGGCTTGTTGAATATTGTGTAATTTTTTGTTTTCATATTTGTTCCATTGTTGTTATGATTCATGGATTATATGCCTAATTATTTTGGGTTTGAAGTCAGAATAAAGGATTTTGAGTTCTTCAGTTTCTTGATTTAGTGCTGATTTGGCTGTTGTATCAGACTTTTCATTCCCATGAATTCCAATATAGTTTGGAACTCAGCAGAGCAAAATCTGTTTGTTTTCAGTGATTGCATGAAGTCTGTTTAAAAATACTTTGATGCGGAAAACTTTTTGTATGAAAACCAGATTCAAGAGATCTTATTTCCCATGGGAATGAAATTTATTACATATATACATATAAGAAGATAAAGAACAAAGAGGAAACGTTTATCAATCTAACATGTTTCACTTTTATTAAAGTTTCATCAGAGAATAAGATATGGAGTAAAAAAAAAAAGAATAGAAATTCTGGTATTTCTATTTTTGTGTTGTTTGATTTTCATTGATTAAGCATTTGACTTGTTAAGTGGCGTTAGTATAATTTATGGCATTCTGAACTCAAGTAGAGACAAGACTTTCTTTCAAAGATCCCTATCCTGAAAGTTAACATTTAAATTCATCTTTCTGTATTATTCGTGTGTGGTTTGTGAATTTAAATTGCTTTTAAATTAAAAGTGAAAAGTGAAAAAGGTTTTTTCCAGAAAGAAAATAATGCTGTACCAACAGCAAAAGAGATATATGCTATTTATAGAGATGGTGCCAGAGCTGATAGTACTGTTCCTAAGTAGTTTACTAGGTTCAGAAGTGGAAATTTGATCTGGTAAATGAAGAACATCCCAGCAGGCCTGCAGTTGTTAATAGTGACCAAATCAAAATACTGATTAAAAATAATCCAGCTCAACACAGGACATCACAGATATCTCATATGAGCAGTTTAAGGCATTTGAAAATGTTGTATATGTGAATCACTACAACATTCAGGTGCCTCACAGTTTAAAATTTAATGGGATGCATTTCCATCTAAGATTTTCTGCTCAAATACAAAAAAAAACAAAAAACAAAACTACTCTTTGTAGACCTGTCAGAAATTGCTACATCTTGGTTGGGATGTCCAACTACACCCACCATACTCACCCAACCTTGAAGCTTCCACTTCTTTCAAAGTCTGCAAAATTCTTTTTATAGGAAGAACTTCAATTCTATGGAAGCCTGTATAAACCACTTAGACCTGTTCATCAACCAGAAAAATGCCAAGTTTCAGGAGAATGGAATCATTAAGCTTAAAGATAATCAAAGATGGCAAAAAGTAGTGTAACAAACTGGCATATATGTAGATGAATAAATCTATGCACGAATATCTAATTATTTTCTTTGAAATTCACTTAAAAAATACTACAAACTTTTGTTCCGACCCAATACATCACTCTGAAGTCCTTAAATGTCAACTCCCTGGTACCTAAGGGAAACATTAGAGAAACAACTACATACCAGTAATATGAATATGCCAATTGTCCTTCCGTAGAATTTTCGGAGCATAGAATCGGAATTCTGGCCGATTCATTCCAGGAAGCTTGATTTCCAAGTTGTTTATGAAATGTGGAAAATCCCAATCCTGAAAAGAAAAATAAGACATTTTTTATCATTCACTGTCATAGAAAAACCAGTGTTTTGTAGGCTCATGAACAAAATTAAAAATTATAATAATTAATGAATCTTAAAAAATGATGCCAGAAAAGTATACAATCTGGTTTTCCACTCAAAAAAACGTTTTTTAAACTAGAGGCTAAATACATTTTTTTAAGGAGTTGCTGAAAACTTTTTCAGACACTTAATAAACTTCTCACATATAAACATAAATAAAAGTAAATAAATACACAATCTTCAATTTGGGCATTTCTAACAACAAAAAAAAACTTCTTTTATCACACTATTATTTATCATGATGTGCAGTTTTATGCTAATTTGATTATTTGCCCGAAGAAGTCAGATATTGTAATCAAGAGAAATATTAATGATCCGATAATTGCTAAGACAAGTGCACAATACTGTCACAAACGATCAGGTTCTGGTGTAATCTGAACACTAAATCTTCATTTCTAATCTTAAAGAAAATAAATTTACAATAATGTAGTAATTAATCCTATATAAAATTAATAATTGTTCAACAAATCAGTTTTGCAAGAATGCAAACTGACAGAGTGAGTATCATATATTTCTTTCATGATTAACAGCTTTAAGTGTGTAGCCAATAGCTTTGGGCAAAGAATATTTCAGCTTCAAAACCACATGCTGAGCAATAAACTCAACTTCTTTATATCCAATTATTTTAAATATATAAGATCCCATAGGGAAAAAAACATGTATCCTAAAGCAGTTTATGTAGTAGTCATTACTATGTCAAGTCATAATAACTATGTTGTCAGTACTTAGTTACTATGTTAAGTCATCATTACTATATTACTGTTAATTAGACATTATAGTGTAATAATGTATTAGTCAATACTACATTAAGTCATTCTTACTAATGTGGAAAAGTAGTAGTCATTACTATGTTACTACATTAAGTAATCATTACTGTGTCGTAATATAATACTACATGAACCTGAAGAGGAAATGATGATGTTGACGTTCAACATTGTTTCAAACAAGAGGTTAGGAACGGACATGCCTCCTCAAGGGACCCTCTCCCCACATCAATACTGGAAAGAGTTATAACAGTTACTGGATTTGGGAGACTTATTTTCTTAAAAAATATTTTTAGGAAATGTGTTGGGCAGGTCCATTCCAGCAAAATGGACCAACCCACCTGCTGCATAAGGTACTCTCCTATAAATGAGGTAAAATTAGCTGGCTTACCTTTCCCAGAAGACACAAAAAGGCAGCCATGTTAGCAGGTAAGTCATTTGGCTTCTACAAAGATTTTATAAATTTCAACCAAAAGTAGTACTTACTGCCAAATGTTTCCTTATAAGGAAACAGCTAATATTACCATTACTTACTATATTAAGTAGTCATTACTATGTATTAATGTAGTAATGAATATTACGTTACTACGCAAGTAGTCATTACTATGTAGTAATCCAGATAATGTGAGGGTCTTTTGGAGAAGTTAAATTCTCCCAGCTCCACCCAAAATGAGAATGACAATAAGTTTTTTCTGCTTCAATCATAACGTTTTGTCATTTTACTATAGGAATAGAAAAAGATGTCTTCCAGGCACTAACCAAAGTATTAAGAGAGAGGAAAAATTCATAAGAAACAAAGAAAAGAGTGATGAATTGTTATGTAATATATAATCTATATGGCGATAAATGCTTGAGAGTTTTGTCAGGGATGGAGAAAAGATTTGAAGCAATAGTGATGTGGCTCTACTAATGAATGATGAGAATGCTATTGACAGAGCATGTGAGCAATGAGGAAGTTTTAAGAAAAATAGGAACTACAGGAAACAATATACTTACAGTCAGAAGGAGAGAGCATTTCTAGGACTCATGAGAACAGAGGGCCTGGAGAATTTATCACTCACTGTACATATTGAAGGCAAAAGAAGCAGGCAGGGAACAGTGCGTAACCTACTTAACGAGTTTGTGTTTGTTCTACTATGCATTCACACAAAGATTTAAAAGTTACTTTGAGCAACAAAAAACAGGAAGTTGTGAAGAGCCATAACTGTCCATGACCTGAAGGGACACAGAATGTAAAAGAATAAATTGATCTGGAATATACCTATTATATTATCATTTTGCTTGTTCCTCTGTTGGTAAATTAGTGTGTGTGTTGATCCCTACCATTACCTAAAATAAATAATGGACTATTTGGTTTTGATTGTGAGGAAAGATGAAGAAAGAGATATATTAGAGATACTGTTTGGTTTTAGCAAGAAAAAGAAAGCATAATGAGAAAGAAAGAAAGAAAGAAATGGAAAATAGAGGAGGTGATAACACTCTCATATGTTTAATGTCTGCTTCAGTGAAATGGAAAACCTTATTATTGTAACCTAGGGAAGGTTACTGAATAGAATAATCATATGAAGGTTGGTAATGAACAATAATACTTAGGAGTCGAACAACACGTATAAGATTTGCCAGAGGCATGTAGAAGAAGTAGTCAATTGCTAGAAATGAGTCAAATGAATTCCACAATGAATCTGCAACTGCAGACCAACATACAGTATTTACTACTGTATTTATGTGAATGGGGACATACCCGTTATTGTCTGTAAGTATGCTACAACACTTATCAAGTTTTAATTTTTTCATTTGTGTTCTCTTACTTCTTTAATAACCTGCATTCATATTTATGATACCTATTGCAATATTTTGTTAAAATTGTTATGCTCAAATATTTAACAATGGAATAGGTAAACTTCCACGGGTATTTTATAGTCATGGAACTTGCAAAGAGCTTATTCAATCAGTACGTTAAGAATTAGGATTCATTAGAAAATACAAATAGGAAATAATTTTGGTTTTTGCTAGTAACAAATATCATTTATAAATAACATTCTAAGTTTCCTTCCCACATAATAATTTTAAAAAAAAAAGATAGTAATTTTGTCATTGAAAAGAAAATTGAATACCTGACCTGTGTAACAATGAGAATGTCCATAACCAGGATGAAGGAAGCTCCAAATGACCTTGTCAGTTCATTTGAAGGAAGGAAGCCATGGTTGAGGCGATCCCAGTTGATGTAGTCGGTAGCTATAATGAACACGACCACAAATGTGGTAGCACTCATCATTGTCCAAAAGAGGACTATACGATGATATCCTTCTTTCCACCATTTCCTGATGTTATGAGCCCAGTGAGGATACAACTTCTCTTGTAGCATTATATCTGTTACCTGACAAAAGATACAGGGAAAAAACAAAATAACAACTTCAACAAGAGGTACATTTTTAAGAAAGATTAAAACTTTAATTACACACAAGGAAAATTTTAAAACACCAAAGTTTCCTCATATAAAACCGTTTTTATACCAAATTTCACTTCATACAAATCTTAAGAGCTACTCATGATAGAGGATTATTGAATTAAGTATATGATATGAACATAAAACCAGGTAGAAGTAAGTGAGGATAAATATTAATTGTACACTATTTACATTATTCGGACTATTGTCTTCATCTTCGTCACCATATTTATTACAACGTTTTGGCCGTTGTACACTCTGGCCTTCTTTAGGTGGTTGGAATGTCGAATTGAACATCTGTCTATATTTCTGTGATGTATTATGTACACTATTTACATTATTCGGACTATTGTCCTCATCTTTGTCACCATATTTATTACAACGTTTCAGCCGTTGTACGCTCCGGCCTTCTTCAGGTGGTTGGAATGTTGAACTGAACCCGTTATTTTGCTCACTGGGGTAGACTGTTCTAGTTCCACGTGCCATGTTTTTAATGGATGTCAGTTATCAGTTATCTCCTGTTAATTCCACTCTCCAAGTTCTCCACTGCCTTAACCGGGTATTGAACTCACACTCTTTGGGTCCTATCACTGGATCTAACCAACACCTTTATCCACATGACCCAGTGGAATCCGAATAATGAAAATAGTGTACATAATACCTCATCTCGGTAATATTGACAGATACTAAATATTAACTGACCTTTAACTTGAAGAGTTTAAGATTGTAGTATTCAGGAAAGCATCTATACATAAGTTTCTTACATAAAGAAAAATCTGAATGAAACTTCCTCCTTACTAATGGAATACAGAGAAATTGTGAATGATTTGACTCTGTGGACATAGTATGGAGAGTCCTAGCTGTAAAGGTATGAACTGATGAAACTAAAGAATGGTGCTCAGCTGAACATTTGCCATGTGAGTAGCAATAGACTTGTAACATAGTGTTTAGAGGAAAAAGACTGTAGAGTGGAAAATAAATAATCCCCCATGTAATGATTTTGAGCTCTGTCAAGGCTGCAAAGCAATGATTTGGCAGCTTCAGCCCAGTTATGGCAACACTACTCCATTTTTGGTCTAATCTGACTCTTGTAAAGATGAAGCATGACAGGAGTCAGGTGCTTTCTGCCATGGTGTGCAAGAAACTGAAAGTGGTTATAAAAAGCCGAATGGAAAAACAAAAGTCCTTTGCACTGTTTTTCTTCTCTGAAAGTATTTCTATAGACAGTGATGCTAGTCGTGAGGTTTGTTGAATACCCGCTTGACAGGAAACCTATAAAAGTAAATTAATGAGACGACTTTATCAGCTTTCTCTCAATACATTTTACAACTAACAGTAAAAAAAATAAAAATAAACTGAAAGACAAGCCACTCAGAATCTCAGTTATTGCTTTCCCTGTTTCCACTGCTCAACCCAAGGTTCAAATACACAAATTCTGCAAGCCCATGCTTTCATCTATTAGTCTATTTCATGCATAACAAGAACAATCTACTTCAATGTATTAAATGCAATGTTCAGTTTGAAATTCCCTGAAAGTTATCCAGATTGACAGACACTGGGGAAAAAGTCAGAGGGTGTAACAGTCAAAATATGATAACAACAACAAAGATGATGATATTAGCTTGAATGTAAATAATGATAGCTTCTCATCCCAGGAATTCATAACAGAGTTTCTTTCTGGTTTATATTATGTAATGCAATATGATCTGATTTGAAGAGAAATTTTTTATTGCATAAAATCTGCCTGGAATTTGCCCAGATAAAAAATATTTTTAACTTATGGCAAAGTATATACAGCTAAGTACATACATTATTTTTGGCAGATATTCAGGGTTTTTTTTTTCTTAAATTCTAATACAATTATTTTTCTCTGAATTTTGGAATACGTAGTTGAATCAAATTTCGTTAGAAGTATGAATTTTTTAAAAAATTGCAATGAAAATCTAACATAGGAATATTAAAGTCAATTTATGTACAACTCTACAACACCAACTGAAAAGTGAGAAAATGCTTTCCTCTTATATACTGATTTACTAGTGTTTTCAATTTGACCTATGGTCAGAATGTTTCAGTCGTTGTACCATCTGATCATCTTCAGGTGTTTGTCATAATTGGTAACCTTGTAATTTTGAACTGAACTCTTTATTCAATCCAACTACAACAATCACCTTAAGAAGGCCAGAAAGTATATAATAGCTAAAATGTCACCATAACAATCAAGATGAGGATACTAGTCTGAGTAAATCAATGTTAACTCCTAATTTCAAAGATTCAAAAAAAAGAAACATTTTTCATGAGGTTTTACAGTTTTATTAAGAGAGTTTATTGGAAATAAAATAATCTCTCTATTAAAATGTTTGTTTAAGCAGTTTAAAAAATTTAAATACAATGTCAATCATTATTTTCTGTCTTCTTAGATCCTGGTTTTTTTTATTGTTCTTGCATATTTATAATCTTATTCTTTCACACTCAGTAACCCCTTGTGTGTTAGTGACTTTGTTGCCTTGCTTGAAGTGAAATGATTAAAAAAATTTTTTAAAGTTTAAATTCTGAAACCAAAAATAAAGAATAAGGAATTTTTATTACTCTGTTAAAAGAAAAAAATAAATTGTATTATTTTCATTGTTTACATATACAACTGTCATATTTTTAAGCTAGGATTATTGTGTAGTATCTGTTCAATTCTCAGATTTTCTGAGATGGAATCAATTATGCTTTCAGTTTGAAAAAGTGAGGGAGAAGAGAGATAAAAAAAGAAGGTTTGAAAGAGGAAAAATAAGAGGTAAGAAAGCAAGAGAAAAATGGAAAAGAAACCAGGTGAAAGGAAAAAATATAGATATATACATGCATACACAGACGAAGACAAAATAAAAATCAACAAAAGACAGAGGGAGAGGTTTGCTGGCCATATATAAAGAAACAATGAGTGAATCTTTGAAAGTTTGATAGGGATGGAAAGTTGTAAAAATATCAATACATTCAAATTATTTATGAAGAGAAAGCAAAATAAATATAAAAGAGGATTCAATCGGGAATATTTGTATATTCTTTATTTTGTTTTTGCATCTGGTTTTAATGCATGTCTCTCTAATATTTAGATAAAAACGTGGATGTTGAATGAAGATCACATGGAATAAGGAAAAAATGAGAAGATACAGGCAGTAGGTAAGAGAAGAGTAATGGCATAAGATAATTCAATAATTTTGCAAACAATTGGCTATTCTTTTGGTTTTCTTATTTTTGTTGCATTGCAATGTTCGGATTGGTTTTAAGTAAGCAACATGTGTAGTGATATCAGTTGTCAGCAAATATCTTGTTAAAGGAAACATCTGCAAGATGTTACAGAAATTGTTTTGACACTTATCATCATGACAAAAGTCAGCTGAGTGAAGTGGACATTACAAGAACCATGTCAAAAGACCCTGACAAAGGTCAGCTGAATGGAGCCAACTTGATTAATGATTTTTTTGGACTAAAACTGACAGGACAAAGAAGGCTGGTTATCTATAAGAAAGTGATTCCTAGCAGCCTAAAGGACAGAGACTACTCAAAGCCCAATGCAAAAAGGAAGGCACACATCTGTTAGATTAATCTAACTCTCACTCTGCCTTGCCTATCTACAGCAGAAGGTTACAAGCAAATAAAATTTGCTGTTACAATTTGGGATCATGGTTTTATTTTGTGGGTAATGATGTGGCTATAGTGTTATTTTCTATGTATTAAGCCGCAAGCATTTGACTGGCAGAAGCTGCTCCCTGAGAATGAACCTGGTGTGTCTGGTATGACCGCAACACTACACATGAATTGAAAATAAAGCTAGATCCCTTCAACAAGATTTGAACTCATATCCAATATCCATAGGATCCACAGTGGTATTTTTAAGGATACAGATCTAAATAGAAGCCTCGTCATTATTTCTGACCCAAGCTGACTACATAATAAGCATAAAATATAAATCTTACAATAGAAAATAAAAGGATGAAATGAAAACCTAGCCAAAAATTAAATTAATAAGCAGATAGAATTATTTCATACCAAATAAAAGACATGTCAGTAATAAAGAACAGATACTTAGAATCAAAGACCGTTGAACCTTTTGCGACATATAATGAGGAAAGAGGGTTTGGAGAATTTGACACTCACAGGACATATCAAAGGCAAAAGAAACAGAGGAAAATAGCAAGTAACCTTACCTAACAAATGGGTGGTACATCAGAGGGTGGAAAGAATGTCAAAATAAGCAAACACTGATAAGATCTACAAAGTGTTGTATAATGTATAGTTACTCACAAGTAAGCAATGTAGTCAAGGGGAGATAACTACCCCTGAGTGTAGAACTCTTCCCACTTATATAGTATCTCATTTGCATATCACAACAGACAGAAAGATGTAAAGCGCCATAGCTGCCCACATCCTAAAAGAATATGGTACATAGCTTCATCTAGCTTCATTTATTGCAAGGAAAGTTGGTTCTCTGTGTCACGCCAGAAAGTTTTTCGCATCTGAGTTCATCCTTCAAATCTATAAATAATCATTCACCTTTGCATGGAATCCTGCTGCCATATATGGTCTGGAGCCCCTCCTCTTTGTCTCAAGGTCCTCAACAAAATCCAGAGACGTATATGCAATGTGATTGGCCCTGATCTGGCATCTTGTTTACAGTCGCTCTCTCAAAGATGTGTCGTCGCATCCGTCAGTCTTTTCTACAAATACTTTCATGGTAACTGCTCTGATGAGCTACTTTTGCTGGTTCCCAAACTGCATGAATTTAAGTGAGCTACTAAGTTGGCATCTCTGTCCCACCCTTTCACTGTTGAAATGGTTAAACGTAGCTATCTCTTCTACTCCAATAATTTCATGTCTCACACTTCCCATGTGTAGAACTCCCTTCCTCTTACTTGCTTCCATGATAGCTATAATCTTTAATTATTCAAATGCAATGTCAATCAACATCTTCAGATGCCTTGATCTAATTCCCCATCCTTCTCTTCATCCTTTCCTCTATCACACTTCTTTACTCTTGCTCCCACTTTCTGTATCCCATTGCGTGTTAGTGGCACTCCCACCTTGCTCGGGGTGAAATGCTTAAAAAAAAAAGAGAAGATTCATTTGCCATTTTGGAAATACATTGGACTGTTTAATTTCCTTCATAATAATACATATTTATTAATATGGAAAGAGTACTTTTTTAAAGTCACTTCAGGCAAACATGTAGGCAAACATGTAGGCAAACATGGTATTCCATATATTACTGTTATTTATCATCTCTAATTGCCACGTCTTCTTGAATAAGATAGAGGAGAGTTTTCTCATTATCTTTCCCATGGTTTGGAATTCATATTTTCCTTTCTTTTGCCAACCAAGACTAGAGATCTCTGTCTTTACTGCTATTTAACCTGTAGCTCAAGAAAGTAGAAATGGATTCATGCCTTTCCTATGTGCATTAGAGCAGTAGTGAATATAAAAGATTAAGCCAGAATTTGAACTCAACATGTCAAATCCACTTTCCATACCAATAACAGTTACACTATCCATACATCTAAATGGTAATATTAGCTGTCTCCTTATAAGGAAACACTTGGCATTTATTGACTGAGCAGCTTGTACTACTGTCAGTTGAAATTTATAAAATCTTTCTCTTAAAACAATATTTTTTCAGGAAAATAAGTTTCTCAAGTCCACTATACTGTTGTTGCTCTTTCCAGTATTGATGGGGGTTTCCTTCCTAGCCTTTTGCTTGAAGTAGTTGTGTAAAGTCAACATCTTGATTATACCATTATTTTCTCTGAGTTATATTTTTGCTGTTGAAAGTCCTCAAGTGATGTGGCTTCTGTTATCTGCTACAGTTCCTTGTGATTTTGTAGCAGGACTTCACAATGCTTGAAGGAGTGTGGTTTTTGGCAACACCCACAGCCTCCACTTGTTCAAAGCCATTTTTAACCATTGATCTTAGAATGTAGTTGTTAAAGGTACATATGCAAATCTAATTGACTTCAATTTTAAAACCCTTGATTGCTTAGTGTTGCAATATTTCTCATAATTCTTCTTAAATGAATCCACGTCAGGTAAGAAAACCATATATAATATCTAACTTCGAACTAAAGAAAATTTTCCTGATATTTCACCTGCATCTATTCTCTTCCACAATATATTCATGACCTCTTTTTCTTATAAAATTGTGCATTATGGTTAACCATTTCAAAACTATACATAATTTCAAATAGTTCTATTAAGTTACTCCAGTCTCTCTTACTTTCTAATGTTAAACCTAATTCTGTCAACCTGTTCTCATAAATCATATCCTGTAATTCAGATACTAACTTCATTGCATGTTGTTAGTTTCAGCCTTGAGAATGAGTGCTAAAATTGCCCTCCTCCCCAAACTTATAGACAAATCCTACAGATGCATGCTGGGATTTCTTCCTAGCCAATAAATATAGACAATTCTTGGTCTTACCCAAGCACCTTTTTTTTCTTGTCTTGAAGTCAGAAGGCTGTAACCACTTGGCTGTATCCCTTTTGTGTGTGTGTGTTGGTTTCAGTTCTGCATAGGAGGGACTGCAAAACACTTGCCACTCCCCAATTTATTGGCAGAAGGACATAAATGCATGCTGGGATTTTTTCCTAGACAATAAAATAGGCCAGTTCTCGGTTTCATCTGACTCAGTCCCAGTCTGTCTTGTCTTGAAGTCAGAATACTATGTTCACTTGTCCAAACATTCTCTTGTGTCAACCCCAATTCTTACTTTGTGAACATTTTGCCACATTACTGTTGCTTTGCCTTATTACTCTTAATTTGCCTTATTACTGTTAATTTGCCTTGCATATATTGTTTGCTTGCTTTATATTATTTTTTGCCCTGTTCTTTTCTTTTACTTGCAATTGTTTATTGCAAGCTTTGTCAAATCTGTTCGGCAGTTTTGCCATTCATTTATTTTATATTTAACCATGGCTACTCACTTCACAGTGGGAATACTATTTCTGTTTTGTGAACTTTTTACTTTGTTACTGTCTTATAGTTGCTTTGCTTTGCATTACGTTTTGTCTTGTTTTGTATTATTTTACCCTTATTCTTCCTATTCTTATTGTTATTCAGAATTTTGTCAATTCCACTTAACCATGCCTGCTTCCTCAACACATGTCTCTAACCTTTACTTCATTTCATCTTTAAGTGTTAAAGGTGAATCAGAAAAAAATAAATTAGCCAACATAGATTGATGCTATTTTAAAAACTATTTTTATTGGGTTATCTTGGCAGGGTAACGCTTTTAGTGAAAGAGATTTACTTACATTGCATTTGAATAGTTACAGATCCGTTTTTTTTTCTTCCTGTCTTCCAAATATAAACTTTTCTTTCATTTTGATTCTTAATTTATGTGTTTCTTTTTATTTTTATTTTGCAATCAAACTACTAAAGGCCAATCTGAGCCGAGCCAAAATCATGATTGTGCCTCACTTCCTTCCACTCAGCCACACCACTAGCACCTGCTAGAATTTCTTTCTTTTTCTTTTTATAGGGTGAGCAAGTGGCAACCTTACCCTGAACGGTTTGCCTATGAAAAGTGGAAAATGGCACAATTTGCCAGAAATCTTGCCAGCCATTTTGGCAGCAATTTCAGCAAGCAATCGAATATTGTTAACTACTTTAACTAGCTCAATCTTAGACACAAAAAAAGAAAAAATATACATATGTTCACTGTGTGTGTGTGCAAAATTATGCTACTTAAAATGCTTCTCCTCACTCTCTCTCTGTATATATACATGCACACACATATATATACACACATATATATACACACACACATATACACACATATATATACATATATATATATAAAAATATATATGAAGAAATATAGTCTTAAAGTGTGCTATATTTATGGGATAAAGTGCTCAATATCAGAGATAGAGCGTGTGTAAATATAAAAGTGAACATAGAAGTCAACACTTAGAGGCTAGCATGAAACAGACTGTCGCCTCTAAGTGTTGACTTCTATGTTCACCTTTATATATATATATATATATATATATATATACACACACTCACATATATATATACACAAATATACATATACACATATATACACAAATATATACACACACACACACATATATATATACATATTACACACACACACACACACACACACATATATAAATAGGGGGTTCTATGTCCCTTAAGGATATTGGGATGATGGCTCTCTACAGCTTCCTTTCTGATGTTGCTCTCAGCAATACTTGATCCTTTATGACACCTATTTGCTCAGACCTTTCAAAGAATTTTCTTGTTGCTTTTCTGTACTTCTCAGGCATTTGATATGCCCTATGAATGTTAAATTCTTCAAACCATCATTCAGTCACACACCATACATAGTACACACTTGGGTAACCATTTCTCTTTTGATTCATGACTGACTAAGCAGAAGATTTTCAGAAGGGTGCCGTTTCTGAGGTAGACTGGTTGCCAACCAAAGCTATAGGACCCAGTCTGTCTTGCTATTCAACTCATAGCTTCTTCATAGAATAGATGGATTTCTACCATTCCCAAGGCTATTTGTACTATAAGTGAATGTAAAGAACCTGACTGGAATTCAAACTTAGCTCTCCAATTTCCCGTTACAAGGCTCAAATCCATTACACTAGGGGTCAGCAACCTTTTGCTAACTAGGGTTTTAAACTTAGGGTTTTAAAATCATTCAGTGTGCTAACAGCATATGTATTTTTTATACAAGTCAAGGTCAATATATCTGTTCTGCAATATATTTTATACAGTAATATATAGTATATATACTTTAGTATATATTAAAATTGAAACAGCTAAATATATTCTTTGCTTTGTAGTAGTTATTGGTTTGGGCTTCGTGATGTCCTTTGCAGCTGCATGCCATTGGAAATTGCTTGGCATGCCACATGTGACACACATGTCACAGAATGCCGACTCCTGTCCTAAGAAAGCAATATAAATTTCTATAAATGTCCATAAATATCTATAAATATCGACATTACTTCCAAAACCGAGCTCCAGCCAAAAGATGGTTGACAGAGGGAATAAGGGTGGTTCAGTTCCTTGGTAAATCTTAGCTATAAAGAGATGAACTGGTGGAACTAAAGAATGGAGTTCAACCAAACATTATGTATGAAAATACAGGGTGTGACTGGTAAATTGTTGCCATTTTATATTTTTAATTTCACATATGGACATTGTTTTTGATTCTGTTAAATGCACAGTATAGTAGGGTCAGACCACCTGCAAGAAAACGAGCACCATAACTCAATTCAATCCATTAGAAATCTGGAAAGAACATGCTGTACTCCTTGGCATTTGTGCCAGAAGCTCCAATACAAATATTTAAGTGCGTTTGAGTGTCAATCTGATGGCAGTGCAGAGAATGTGGAAAGAGTTGGATGAGTCTAATGATGATTATGAAAGTGTTTGGAGTGATCACTAGTGATGGCAACATTACGCCTCCATTCATCTTCCCACAGGTCATCAAACTCAACATGGAGGCCTACATCAAGTGCCTTGTAGTGAGTGCTGCAATGGGTCAAGAGTGTGGCTGCTGGAACCTATGTCTGGCAACAGGACACTGCACCATGCCACACAAGCAGGAGAACACATTCATGGCTGTCATACATTTTCTACGACCATATCATCCCTTACATCTGGCCATCTAACTCCCCAGACTACAGCCCCCTTGAATATTATTGGGTGGGGCACCGTTGAGTGAGAGACTAACAAAACTCCTTGTAACACAAAAGATGAACTGAAGGCAAGGATTATGGCAACATTCACCAAATTAAAGAAGGAGACCATCCAGAAGAGTTGCAGATGATTCCAAAGTTGTCTGAAGTCCGTGGTTAAAGCCAATGGTCATTTTATTGAATAAATTTACTCTTTAGTATCTCTAGATATATTTGTGTAATTTTGGTAAATAGATCGGTTAAAACGAAATATAAGTGTTACATTCATTTTTGCGTAATTTAGACGACAATTTATCCATCGCACCTGATAGTTATAGAGTAGCAACAAGCTTGCAACATTATATTTTTTTGTTTTTTGTTTTTTTAAGTATTTCACCCCAAGCAAGGTGGGAGTGCCACTAGCATGTAAAGAGTTACAGAGTGCGAAAGTAAGAGTAAAGAATAAAGAGAAGGACGGGAATCAAGATCAAAGCATCAGAAGATGTTAATTGACACTACATTTTAATATTTGAAGATTATAGCTATCAGGGTAGCAAGTAAGAGGAAGGGAGTTCCACTGTCAAGAAGTGCAAGAGAAGCTGTTGGAGCAGAACAGGCAGTTACATTTAACTGTTTTAACAGTGAAAGAATGGGACCGAGATACCAACCTAGTAGCACACTTAAATTCATGCAGTTGGGACACCAGTGAAAATAGCTCGTCAGAGCACTTGCCATGAAAATATTTGTAGAAAAGACAGAGGGGAGCCACATCATGTCTGTTAGAAAGCGACTTGAGTTGAGATGCCAGGTCAAGACCTATCCCATTGCATATCCATCTTTGGATTTTAACGAGAACCTCGAGATGAACAGCGGGGACACCAGACAATATATGGCAACAGTATCCAATGTTAGGATGAATGGTAGATTTGTAGATTTGAAGGATGGACTCAGACAAGAAAAACCTTTTGGCATGACACAGAGAACCAACTCGCCTTGCAGTAGATGAAGCTATTGATTCAATGTAGTTGTTCCACCTTAGGTCAGTGGACAGTGTGAGACCAAGCAGGCGCAGAGAGACACTCTCATGAAGGTGAGCATCAGCCATGCTGACAGGAGACAGGGAGATTTCTCTATAGTGTTTGAATGAGAGCAGTTTTTTTTTGGAGACATTAAAGTTTACAAGCCATTTCCTGTCCCAGAGTAAAATCAGAGATCGAGAAGGGAAGTATTACCATCAGGGTTACTGGGGAAACATGTAGGAAAGTCAACCATTTGAGTGATTGAAAAGTTAAGTATCTGGATGCCAGCAAGCTCAGTTACGGCGTGTTTAAGCCACATGTTATGGGGTGGGTGTTAAAGTCACCGGACACGAATATGTGCACAAACGGATGTAAAGAGATGATCTTGTCTATTTTATCAGAAATGCTATCGAGTACACCACAGTCTTGAGAGGAAGTGGAATGGTGGAGAAAGAAGAGATAGCTTACTGAATTGAAGAGAGATAGACGGAGACACATATACAAATGGTCTGGAGATTCAAGAGCGAGTTCTCTAGCCAGCGGAGGATGATCGCGAACATAAACTCCTAGGCCATGCATGTGGATTTTAGAGTCCTTTCTAAGGAGAGGAAGGTTGCTGGGAACCTAGAATTCAGAAGAGGGGATTGACGAGTTAAGGTTGGTCTCACAGAGAGCTAGTATATCAGGAGACTTATCAAAGAGGAACGATTCCACACTGCAGAATTGGTACAAATGCCACAGATGTTGGAGGAGAAAAGGTTAAAGGATTTAGGTGATTTGTTTTGAGCTGGTTTAGGTTTATATTTCTGTTTGTTTATTCAGTTATGTTGGTAAGGAATAGGCCTAAAATAATAGTAGCAGATGGTCATTGTATGTGACATGGACAGAACAGAACTGGCTCAAACTGCAACATAATGTGGCCTCAGGGTTGCCCACCAGAGGTACATGCAGGGACACCCTTCCATGCATGACATGGCACTGCAAGAACCCTGCTATTATGCAACTGTTGATCAGAGTAGCCTCTCAAGATGCTTTGCAAGAATTCAGGTTCCTAAGACATTGCCACAAACCACACACATCACAAGAGATTCACAACAGCACCACTACAGAGGCCAAAGAAAACGAAAGGATCCAGGAACCCATTCTTAAACAGGAAACAAGGAATGTACCTCTACTCCTGTTCAATAGAATCGGGAGGAGTATTGACTGGGCGATAGGAAAGCCTATCTACTCCTATTATAAAGAAAAAAAAAACAATAAACAAAAACTAACAAGCAACAAACAAGATGTCTATGAACAAAGTGCATGGCACCCAGAGTTGAAACTTCCAGTCAATTTAAATTAGTTTTAAATGAGATTTTGAAATACAGCAAAGTATTTTGTCTATTGGAAACATTAAATTTAATCTATTAGCTTGAAATTAAAACTAAAATAAAAACTTCAAGAAAGACTTTTTATTTCAAAAAATTAATTTAAACCTTAGGTATCATGATTTTTGGAGGTACCTACATAAAAGTGTGGATCTGAGCCAGACTTTGATCCAAGCAAATTAAGACAACACTCAGGAGGTATTACTATGTCAATCAAACAAGTCACTGCATTTATTCCTTATACGAAATGGATGGACCAAGTATTCACCATGCCTCTTCTTTGATGTTGCTTATTGATTATACAATGTAAGTCCATTCATCAACAGAATGTTATTATTGCTACTGACAAGCAAGATGAAATGCTAGTTTTGAGAAGCCATCTGATATATTTCTCTGCATTTTATTTGAGAACAGTAATTCAGATTCGCTTTGCCAATAGTTCATCTAATGTTGGCACTTTTTGCAGCAATTCCTGACAGAATTTTGGAAATTCTCGTTCTGTTTCAAAGATTTCAGTTGCCGATGCCGATAACTACAGTGAATCAGTATCAATTTTATTTGACAGCTACCAATTCTTCTTTCTATTGATTTCTTCAAATTATTTGGACAGTTTGGTATGTTGGCAGTAATTCTTCCTCTTGTCTTGGATACAGATTTGCAAGAAGCAACAAGAGAAACAAGTCATTAAAATTACAGAACTTTCTTTCAGCATTAACCCATATCCGCTTGGCATCAATTTAAACTGACACCATCTTTTATATATATATATATATATATATATATATATATATATATATATATATATATATATATATAAACTAAAATTTTGAAAAGTGAAAATTTCACTGAAATATGTTGGAAATTTTCCAAGTTTTCACCTGAAATTAAGAAAATATGAACTTTAAAAAAATGAAAAAATTATGAGAAAATATAAACTTAAAAATAATGATCCCACACATTTTATTTCTAATCAATTCATCACAAGTAAGGTGATAATGACACTAAGATTCAAGGGGCTATTGGGAGTGAAAGAGAATGAAAAAACTTTAAAAAGAACCAGAAACCCAATCCTAAACCTGAACTGAGGGATAAACCTACTTCTGTTCAAAAGTCTGGAGAGGAGTTTCAAACGTATAATAGGCAAATCTATCTACTCCTATTGATGTATAAAATAAATAAATAGTATATAAAAATTTGTTACTTAGGTGGCAACATTAGAAGTATAAATTTGAAGTAGACTTTAGAAGGAGCCAGAAACAAGGAATAAACCTCTACTTCTGTTCAAAATATCATGGAGTAGTTTGAACTGGGTGATAGGTGGACCTATGTATTCCTATCACCTAACATGTTTTAAAATAAAACTCAATCCATGTCCATATAAAGTTAATGCTTTTATGATTTATATTTAAAGTTTTTAAGCAATACAGATTGGTTTAATAGAATGCCTGGGTAATTTTAAAATATAAATTTTGGCATCCCAATTCTGTAAAGCCAGTGGAACCTGTGTCAACTTCAAAATAGCTGTGACACTAAATGCTTCCTCACAAAAAAAAAAAAAAAATTTAAAAAAAGCAATTATTTTCATCTGATTTGCTTATAATGTTAAATAAACCACCATACATCGCCACCACATATGAAAATCCCCCCTCCTCTGGCAGTCAATTTCATCTTTACTTGTAATTATCCTTCTGTAATTAGTGCATTAAATATCTTATTATTGATCTTCTGGCAAACCACCAATGTGGGACACCAAACATGTATTAAACATGGAATTATATATATTTTTTATTTTGCCTCCAGATGATAACTTTTTAAAAAATAAATTTTACTGATTGACTAATTTTTTTTATGGGTTATCAACACTTTGTGGGTTATTTAAAGCTAAAGCATATTTCAGATTGGAGGAGGTTACTTATATTACCCAGAGTTCTTAAGTGGTCCCCTACTGACTGGGCTCAACACTGTTAATGAAAAAAGTGTCATTTTAAAGTGGTACCTTCTTTTCTTCTGTACATCTAAGCTATAATTTTGGAAAGTGAAAATTTCACTGAAATATGTCAGAAAATTTCCAAGCTTTCATTTGAAATCAAGCAAACATGAACCTAAAATAAATGATCACAATATATGGACAAAAGAAGTCAGTTTAAACTGATGCCAGGAAGATGTGGGTGTATGAAACACAAGTGGCAGTCTGTCTATTAAAAAAGAAAGAAATTATTGATTTCAAACTCATCATATGATCATTCTTAACAATTAATTTTTTCAGAGTGTAAACTTCAGATCCTACAATATTTTAAGACAGGTCATAAAAATGATGACATATCTAGTTAAGTTCTTACTATTATTAGAAAGTTTTCACACAAGACTTTAAATAAATATATAAATATTCTCGCTTACACATGCTGTCAGTAGGACTTCTTGATCTAGTAGGCATCTGTTTATAACACAAATTAAAGGTAGCATCCTGTTTGGTCAAAATTCAGTCCTTTGGTAGTAAGACTGGAGTGACCTCTCCAGATCACAGGCCTGGCTGATGGTATATGGGAGACTACATGGCACAAATGAGCTTCAGAATTGTACAAAAACAAATAAATTCTAATACAGAAAAACCTGATAGCTGTGGAAAAAGTTGAAAGAAATAATAATAAGTAATACATATCTAATAAATAATAAAATAATCATTATATATATAATAAATGAAATAAAAAAATAATTGCAAATTATATTAAATTACTTTTAAGCAATATTTACATTTTTTTCAGTTAAGTTTAAAATCCATTAATTTTTTGGAGTTTTGAAAAAACAAATCATCTTGAGTTCAGAATGCATTGAGTTCTTGATTTAGTCTAGTTGACATTTCACTGTTTAAGAAAACAAAAAAACAGAGATATCAACAGTGTGTACCTACTAAAAATACTGTATATAGTAATAAGATATACACACATAGAAGAGAGTATATTTCATTCAATAGTCATAGTTACTTAGTTATAATGAATAGTTATTCTGGTTCTACTTACATGTGACCATAAGATCATGTTTTAAAAGACTAACTGAAGTACGTAGCTTTACTTAAGTTTATAAACACCTTAAATATGTATAATCCCATGAGTTCATTACACTTTGAATCAATCACTTTTAAAATATGTTGATAATATTTATTTGGTCTGGGAATATTGAGCTAAGAAAATAGTCTTATTTTACCCTTATAAAAATGTATAAAATAGTCTTATTTTACCCTTATAAAAATTTATAAAATAGTCTTATTTTACCCTTATAAAAATTTATAAAATAGTCTTATTTTACCCTTATAAAAATTTATAAAATAGTCTTATTTTACCCTTATAAAAATTTATAAAATAGTCTTATTTTACCCTCATAAAAATTTATAAATTAGTCTTATGAAATAGTCTCATTTTACACCTATAAAAATTTATAAAATAGTCTTATAAAATAGTCTTATAAAATAGTCTTATTTTACCCTCATAAAAATTTATAAAATAGTCTTATGAAATAGTCTCATTTTACACCTATAAAAAATTTATAAATTTGTCCTATAAACTAGTCTTATAAAATAGTCTTATTTTACCCTCATAAAAATTTATGAAATAGTCTTATAAAATAGTCTAATTTTACCCTTATAAAAATTTATAAAATAGTCTTATAAAATTATTTTACCCATATAAATATTTATAAAGACAAAGTAATAAATATCAACCCAGGTATTTAACCAGTCACGTGCAGAGGTTTGGTGATGTTTGGTGATTCTCAGGACCAACTCCTTGATTGTGTGCCCTTAAGACTCAAGTCAGTGGGGTATAGGGGCTACTTCTGAGAAATGTGAGAAATCAAAACATCAATCATTTCACAAAATAGCAAGTCAGTCAGCTACTGAGAAGTGGCCAATCAGACGACAGTCATTAAAGGATGAACAAATACAGTACATACTAGATACAAGACAAATTAGTATTTGTGGCAAATGCCAGTTGGGAAATTACAGTTTCATTAATTAATTTATTGTAGCATAATAATTTCTTCAGTAATAAGTTATAAACATTCTATTCTAACAAAACATTTATTACTCAATTGGTAATGGTAATATTAGCTGTTTCCTCATAAGAAAACATTCACAGACAAAGCAGACAGTGACATTGTCAGTTGAGATTTGTAAAATTTTTCCCTCTGAAACAATTTTTCAGGAAAATAGTTTTCTCTAGTCAGGTAGCTGCTATGACTATTTCCAGCATTCATGAAGGGCTTCCTTCCTTTTTGCATTTTGATTGAAGTAGTGTGGAATGTCAGCCTCGGGATTATGTCATTATTTTCTCTTTGACTTACATGTGCTATCCATTTTAGTTGTTGCTGCCGTTGAAAGTCCTCAAGTGATGTGGTTTCTGTTATTTGGTACAGTTCTTTGTTTGTAATTTTGTAGCACCAGTCCACAAGGTTCTAAAAAAATGGTCCTTTCTAAAACCTACATGCTTCACTTGCTCAAATCTATTGTTAACCACCGATCTGAGAAAGTGGTTATCTCCAGCTGACAGTTCAGATATTTCTGAACAAGTTTGGTGCTATTCATGAAATCTATATGCAAGTCTCAACCTGAAGTGATTATTTAAGAACATGACTATTATTTTTTTATTTTTTTGTGGCCTTGTAGCAGACTTTGATCCAAGTAAACTAATATAACAGTCACTAGATACAGCTATGTCAATAATAAAACCAATTACCAGATTTATTCTTTGCATGAGCTGGGAGTTCAAGTTGCCTATTTCTTTTTCCATATTGATTACACAATGCAATTTTATTCTTCAGCAGAATATTGTGATTAGAGACAGACAGGTTGAATTCTAGTGGTAAAATTACAGTAAAAATTGTAATGATATGCAATCAAGCAATATTTATTTTTATAAGAACATTACCTATCTTTCATTTTAAATGGCCTCTACCTGTCAAGGCTAACAATAGATATAGCAGCTATTTTTATGAGCAGATGTCATTTTAAGAAAATGGATTTTATAAATATTCCTTCACACAGTCGTTCTTTTTCTATGATAGTGTGCCAGTATCAATGGACAAGATAAATGATAAAGAAACATTGCATAGAATGATTTGGTTTTATGCCTTTCAAAAGACAGTAGTGCAAAAGTGATATAAACTATATAACGATATATTAACAATCTGACTAAGAACATGCTCAGATTATTAATAAATATAAATTCAGACAATACCATCGTTTATGAGGACACCTCCAAAAATGGCAGCTGATCTCTACTCTAACCTAGCTCTCACAGCTCAATGGGAGGAAAAAACTGGTTTGTAATATTCAATACCAACAAAACCAAGATAGTAATATTTCATCATCACCAAGCAGATTCTGATTTTTTTTTTCCAGTAATGATAAACAGTTGTACTCTTAATGAGACTCCTTGCCTTGAATATCTTAAGCTTACTCCTGACCTCAAGTAGAACAATCTGTTGTTAAAATCCATTTATTGGTTGGTTCCTTGTACCATTCCAGAAAGTACCAACTCCTACTATGCTTTATTTTTAAAAGCCAAATCAAACCAAAAATGGAATATTGCTGATGGACTGGAGGTGCTCAATCCTTACTGTCTTTTGTAATGTCCGTTTGAAGGAGAGTCCTTGTAAATCACAGACACAAAAATAGTAATGCCCTCAAACAATACTCAGTCAGATGCCGCTAATTCCCATATATATATTTTACCTTTACTTGTCATATGATCTAATTATTTGAAGATGAGGTTGACTCTGCTTGCTCACTGGCAATCTGTGTTCAAACCCAAATGTCAGCAGCAACACTTTATTCCTCTATGACACTTTCCAAACTTGAGCACTTATGGGGCCCTGTTAGCGATTAATTATTTTTTACCTTAGTATATTTAATATAAGCTATCAGCATCGTGGAGGCATATGCTTTTTTTTATTTTAGATTACCAAAATGTTGGAAGTTCTTATTTTATTGAGATTCAAGAAACCTTACCCGAGCCACTGGGAGATTTTCCAGACCTTAGTATATTTAATACAAGCTATCATGATTGTGGAGGCATATGCTTTTTCTATTTTAGATTACCAAAATGTTGAAGTTCTTATTTTATTGAGATTCAAGAAACCTTACCCGAGCCACTGGGAGATTTTCCAGACCTTAGTATATTTAATATAAGCTATCAGCATCGTGGAGGCATATGCTTTTTTTTATTTTAGATTACCAAAATGTTGGAAGTTCTTATTTTATTGAGATTCAAGAAACCTTACCCGAGCCACTGGGAGATTTTCCAGACCTTAGTATATTTAATACAAGCTATCATGATTGTGGAGGCATATGCTTTTTCTATTTTAGATTACCAAAATGTTGAAGTTCTTATTTTATTGAGATTCAAGAAACCTTACCCGAGCCACTGGGAGATTTTCCAGACCTTAGTATATTTAATACAAGCTATCATGATTGTGGAGGCATATGCTTTTTCTATTTTAGATTACCAAAATGTTGAAGTTCTTATTTTATTGAGATTCAAGAAACCTTACCCGAGCCACTGGGAGATTTTCCAGACCTTAGTATATTTAATATAAGCTATCAGCATCGTGGAGGCATATGCTTTTTTTTATTTTAGATTACCAAAATGTTGAAGTTCTTATTTTATTGAGATTCAAGAAACCTTACCCGAGCCACTGGGAGATTTTCCAGACCTTAGTATATTTAATATAAGCTATCAGCATCGTGGAGGCATATGCTTTTTTTTATTTTAGATTACCAAAATGTTGGAAGTTCTTATTTTATTGAGATTCAAGAAACCTTACCCGAGCCACTGGGAGATTTTCCAGACCTTAGTATATTTAATATAAGCTATCAGCATCGTGGAGGCATATGCTTTTTTTTATTTTAGATTACCAAAATGTTGGAAGTTCTTATTTTATTGAGATTCAAGAAACCTTACCCGAGCCACTGGGAGATTTTCCAGACCTTAGTATATTTAATATAAGCTATCAGCATCGTGGAGGCATATGCTTTTTTTTATTTTAGATTACCATAATGTTGGAAGTTCTTATTTTATTGAGATTCAAGAAACCTTACCCGAGCCACTGGGAGATTTTCCAGACCTTAGTATATTTAATATAAGCTATCAGCATCGTGGAGGCATATGCTTTTTTTTATTTTAGATTACCAAAATGTTGGAAGTTCTTATTTTATTGAGATTCAAGAAACCTTACCCGAGCCACTGGGAGATTTTCCAGACCTTAGTATATTTAATATAAGCTATCAGCATCGTGGAGGCATATGCTTTTTTTTATTTTAGATTACCAAAATGTTGGAAGTTCTTATTTTATTGAGATTCAAGAAACCTTACCCGAGCCACTGGGAGATTTTCCAGACCTTAGTATATTTAATATAAGCTATCAGCATCGTGGAGGCATATGCTTTTTTTTATTTTAGATTACCAAAATGTTGGAAGTTCTTATTTTATTGAGATTCAAGAAACCTTACCCGAGCCACTGGGAGATTTTCCAGACCTTAGTATATTTAATATAAGCTATCAGCATCGTGGAGGCATATGCTTTTTTTTATTTTAGATTACCAAAATGTTGGAAGTTCTTATTTTATTGAGATTCAAGAAACCTTACCCGAGCCACTGGGAGATTTTCCAGACCTTAGTATATTTAATATAAGCTATCAGCATCGTGGAGGCATATGCTTTTTTTTATTTTAGATTACCAAAATGTTGGAAGTTCTTATTTTATTGAGATTCAAGAAACCTTACCCGAGCCACTGGGAGATTTTCCAGACCTTAGTATATTTAATATAAGCTATCAGCATCGTGGAGGCATATGCTTTTTTTTATTTTAGATTACCAAAATGTTGGAAGTTCTTATTTTATTGAGATTCAAGAAACCTTACCCGAGCCACTGGGAGATTTTCCAGACCTTAGTATATTTAATATAAGCTATCAGCATCGTGGAGGCATATGCTTTTTTTTATTTTAGATTACCAAAATGTTGGAAGTTCTTATTTTATTGAGATTCAAGAAACCTTACCCGAGCCACTGGGAGATTTTCCAGACCTTAGTATATTTAATATAAGCTATCAGCATCGTGGAGGCATATGCTTTTTTTTATTTTAGATTACCAAAATGTTGGAAGTTCTTATTTTATTGAGATTCAAGAAACCTTACCCGAGCCACTGGGAGATTTTCCAGACCTTAGTATATTTAATATAAGCTATCAGCATCGTGGAGGCATATGCTTTTTTTTATTTTAGATTACCATAATGTTGGAAGTTCTTATTTTATTGAGATTCAAGAAACCTTACCCGAGCCACTGGGAGATTTTCCAGACCTTAGTATATTTAATATAAGCTATCAGCATCGTGGAGGCATATGCTTTTTTTTATTTTAGATTACCAAAATGTTGGAAGTTCTTATTTTATTGAGATTCAAGAAACCTTACCCGAGCCACTGGGAGATTTTCCAGACCTTAGTATATTTAATATAAGCTATCAGCATCGTGGAGGCATATGCTTTTTTTTATTTTAGATTACCAAAATGTTGGAAGTTCTTATTTTATTGAGATTCAAGAAACCTTACCCGAGCCACTGGGAGATTTTCCAGACCTTAGTATATTTAATATAAGCTATCAGCATCGTGGAGGCATATGCTTTTTTTTATTTTAGATTACCAAAATGTTGGAAGTTCTTATTTTATTGAGATTCAAGAAACCTTACCCGAGCCACTGGGAGATTTTCCAGACCTTAGTATATTTAATATAAGCTATCAGCATCGTGGAGGCATATGCTTTTTTTTATTTTAGATTACCAAAATGTTGGAAGTTCTTATTTTATTGAGATTCAAGAAACCTTACCCGAGCCACTGGGAGATTTTCCAGACCTTAGTATATTTAATATAAGCTATCAGCATCGTGGAGGCATATGCTTTTTTTTATTTTAGATTACCAAAATGTTGGAAGTTCTTATTTTATTGAGATTCAAGAAACCTTACCCGAGCCACTGGGAGATTTTCCAGACCTTAGTATATTTAATATAAGCTATCAGCATCGTGGAGGCATATGCTTTTTTTTATTTTAGATTACCAAAATGTTGGAAGTTCTTATTTTATTGAGATTCAAGAAACCTTACCCGAGCCACTGGGAGATTTTCCAGACCTTAGTATATTTAATATAAGCTATCAGCATCGTGGAGGCATATGCTTTTTTTTATTTTAGATTACCAAAATGTTGGAAGTTCTTATTTTATTGAGATTCAAGAAACCTTACCCGAGCCACTGGGAGATTTTCCAGACCTTAGTATATTTAATATAAGCTATCAGCATCGTGGAGGCATATGCTTTTTTTTATTTTAGATTACCAAAATGTTGGAAGTTCTTATTTTATTGAGATTCAAGAAACCTTACCCGAGCCACTGGGAGATTTTCCAGACCTTAGTATATTTAATACAAGCTATCATGATTGTGGAGGCATATGCTTTTTCTATTTTAGATTACCAAAATGTTGAAGTTCTTATTTTATTGAGATTCAAGAAACCTTACCCGAGCCACTGGGAGATTTTCCAGACCTTAGTATATTTAATATAAGCTATCAGCATCGTGGAGGCATATGCTTTTTTTTATTTTAGATTACCAAAATGTTGGAAGTTCTTATTTTATTGAGATTCAAGAAACCTTACCCGAGCCACTGGGAGATTTTCCAGACCTTAGTATATTTAATATAAGCTATCAGCATCGTGGAGGCATATGCTTTTTTTTATTTTAGATTACCAAAATGTTGGAAGTTCTTATTTTATTGAGATTCAAGAAACCTTACCCGAGCCACTGGGAGATTTTCCAGACCTTAGTATATTTAATATAAGCTATCAGCATCGTGGAGGCATATGCTTTTTTTTATTTTAGATTACCAAAATGTTGGAAGTTCTTATTTTATTGAGATTCAAGAAACCTTACCCGAGCCACTGGGAGATTTTCCAGACCTTAGTATATTTAATATAAGCTATCAGCATCGTGGAGGCATATGCTTTTTTTTATTTTAGATTACCAAAATGTTGGAAGTTCTTATTTTATTGAGATTCAAGAAACCTTACCCGAGCCACTGGGAGATTTTCCAGACCTTAGTATATTTAATATAAGCTATCAGCATCGTGGAGGCATATGCTTTTTTTTATTTTAGATTACCAAAATGTTGGAAGTTCTTATTTTATTGAGATTCAAGAAACCTTACCCGAGCCACTGGGAGATTTTCCAGACCTTAGTATATTTAATATAAGCTATCAGCATCGTGGAGGCATATGCTTTTTTTTATTTTAGATTACCAAAATGTTGGAAGTTCTTATTTTATTGAGATTCAAGAAACCTTACCCGAGCCACTGGGAGATTTTCCAGACCTTAGTATATTTAATATAAGCTATCAGCATCGTGGAGGCATATGCTTTTTTTTATTTTAGATTACCAAAATGTTGGAAGTTCTTATTTTATTGAGATTCAAGAAACCTTACCCGAGCCACTGGGAGATTTTCCAGACCTTAGTATATTTAATATAAGCTATCAGCATCGTGGAGGCATATGCTTTTTTTTATTTTAGATTACCAAAATGTTGGAAGTTCTTATTTTATTGAGATTCAAGAAACCTTACCCGAGCCACTGGGAGATTTTCCAGACCTTAGTATATTTAATATAAGCTATCAGCATCGTGGAGGCATATGCTTTTTTTTATTTTAGATTACCAAAATGTTGGAAGTTCTTATTTTATTGAGATTCAAGAAACCTTACCCGAGCCACTGGGAGATTTTCCAGACCTTAGTATATTTAATACAAGCTATCATGATTGTGGAGGCATATGCTTTTTCTATTTTAGATTACCAAAATGTTGAAGTTCTTATTTTATTGAGATTCAAGAAACCTTACCCGAGCCACTGGGAGATTTTCCAGACCTTAGTATATTTAATATAAGCTATCAGCATCGTGGAGGCATATGCTTTTTTTTATTTTAGATTACCAAAATGTTGGAAGTTCTTATTTTATTGAGATTCAAGAAACCTTACCCGAGCCACTGGGAGATTTTCCAGACCTTAGTATATTTAATATAAGCTATCAGCATCGTGGAGGCATATGCTTTTTTTTATTTTAGATTACCAAAATGTTGGAAGTTCTTATTTTATTGAGATTCAAGAAACCTTACCCGAGCCACTGGGAGATTTTCCAGACCTTAGTATATTTAATATAAGCTATCAGCATCGTGGAGGCATATGCTTTTTTTTATTTTAGATTACCAAAATGTTGGAAGTTCTTATTTTATTGAGATTCAAGAAACCTTACCCGAGCCACTGGGAGATTTTCCAGACCTTAGTATATTTAATATAAGCTATCAGCATCGTGGAGGCATATGCTTTTTTTTATTTTAGATTACCAAAATGTTGGAAGTTCTTATTTTATTGAGATTCAAGAAACCTTACCCGAGCCACTGGGAGATTTTCCAGACCTTAGTATATTTAATATAAGCTATCAGCATCGTGGAGGCATATGCTTTTTTTTATTTTAGATTACCAAAATGTTGGAAGTTCTTATTTTATTGAGATTCAAGAAACCTTACCCGAGCCACTGGGAGATTTTCCAGACCTTAGTATATTTAATATAAGCTATCAGCATCGTGGAGGCATATGCTTTTTTTTATTTTAGATTACCAAAATGTTGGAAGTTCTTATTTTATTGAGATTCAAGAAACCTTACCCGAGCCACTGGGAGATTTTCCAGACCTTAGTATATTTAATATAAGCTATCAGCATCGTGGAGGCATATGCTTTTTTTTATTTTAGATTACCAAAATGTTGGAAGTTCTTATTTTATTGAGATTCAAGAAACCTTACCCGAGCCACTGGGAGATTTTCCAGACCTTAGTATATTTAATATAAGCTATCAGCATCGTGGAGGCATATGCTTTTTTTTATTTTAGATTACCAAAATGTTGGAAGTTCTTATTTTATTGAGATTCAAGAAACCTTACCCGAGCCACTGGGAGATTTTCCAGACCTTAGTATATTTAATATAAGCTATCAGCATCGTGGAGGCATATGCTTTTTTTTATTTTAGATTACCAAAATGTTGGAAGTTCTTATTTTATTGAGATTCAAGAAACCTTACCCGAGCCACTGGGAGATTTTCCAGACCTTAGTATATTTAATACAAGCTATCATGATTGTGGAGGCATATGCTTTTTCTATTTTAGATTACCAAAATGTTGAAGTTCTTATTTTATTGAGATTCAAGAAACCTTACCCGAGCCACTGGGAGATTTTCCAGACCTTAGTATATTTAATATAAGCTATCAGCATCGTGGAGGCATATGCTTTTTTTTATTTTAGATTACCAAAATGTTGGAAGTTCTTATTTTATTGAGATTCAAGAAACCTTACCCGAGCCACTGGGAGATTTTCCAGACCTTAGTATATTTAATATAAGCTATCAGCATCGTGGAGGCATATGCTTTTTTTTATTTTAGATTACCAAAATGTTGGAAGTTCTTATTTTATTGAGATTCAAGAAACCTTACCCGAGCCACTGGGAGATTTTCCAGACCTTAGTATATTTAATATAAGCTATCAGCATCGTGGAGGCATATGCTTTTTTTTATTTTAGATTACCAAAATGTTGGAAGTTCTTATTTTATTGAGATTCAAGAAACCTTACCCGAGCCACTGGGAGATTTTCCAGACCTTAGTATATTTAATATAAGCTATCAGCATCGTGGAGGCATATGCTTTTTTTTATTTTAGATTACCAAAATGTTGGAAGTTCTTATTTTATTGAGATTCAAGAAACCTTACCCGAGCCACTGGGAGATTTTCCAGACCTTAGTATATTTAATATAAGCTATCAGCATCGTGGAGGCATATGCTTTTTTTATTTTAGATTACCAAAATGTTGGAAGTTCTTATTTTATTGAGATTCAAGAAACCTTACCCGAGCCACTGGGAGATTTTCCAGACCTTAGTATATTTAATACAAGCTATCATGATTGTGGAGGCATATGCTTTTTCTATTTTAGATTACCAAAATGTTGAAGTTCTTATTTTATTGAGATTCAAGAAACCTTACCCGAGCCACTGGGAGATTTTCCAGACCTTAGTATATTTAATATAAGCTATCAGAATCGTGGAGGCATATGCTTTTTTTTATTTTAGATTACCAAAATGTTGGAAGTTCTTATTTTATTGAGATTCAAGAAACCTTACCCGAGCCACTGGGAGATTTTCCAGACCTTAGTATATTTAATATAAGCTATCAGCATCGTGGAGGCATATGCTTTTTTTTATTTTAGATTACCAAAATGTTGGAAGTTCTTATTTTATTGAGATTCAAGAAACCTTACCCGAGCCACTGGGAGATTTTCCAGACCTTAGTATATTTAATACAAGCTATCATGATTGTGGAGGCATATGCTTTTTCTATTTTAGATTACCAAAATGTTGAAGTTCTTATTTTATTGAGATTCAAGAAACCTTACCCGAGCCACTGGGAGATTTTCCAGACCTTAGTATATTTAATATAAGCTATCAGCATCGTGGAGGCATATGCTTTTTTTTATTTTAGATTACCAAAATGTTGGAAGTTCTTATTTTATTGAGATTCAAGAAACCTTACCCGAGCCACTGGGAGATTTTCCAGACCTTAGTATATTTAATATAAGCTATCAGCATCGTGGAGGCATATGCTTTTTTTTATTTTAGATTACCAAAATGTTGGAAGTTCTTATTTTATTGAGATTCAAGAAACCTTACCCGAGCCACTGGGAGATTTTCCAGACCTTAGTATATTTAATACAAGCTATCATGATTGTGGAGGCATATGCTTTTTCTATTTTAGATTACCAAAATGTTGAAGTTCTTATTTTATTGAGATTCAAGAAACCTTACCCGAGCCACTGGGAGATTTTCCAGACCTTAGTATATTTAATATAAGCTATCAGCATCGTGGAGACATATGCTTTTTTTAATTTTAGATTACCAAAATGTTGAAGTTCTTATTTTATTGAGATTCAAGAAACAATATCTGAGCCATTGGGAGATTTTCCTGAACACAAACACTGAGGACATGCATATGCACCATAGAATGCTTCTGATAAAGAAAAAGATACCAGGAAACAGAGAATTCAATGGTAGAAATTGAAGAATTTAAGTTAGTTTCACAGAGCACTAGAATGTCTGGAGAGCATTCCAAGAGAAAAAATTCTACACTACAAAAATTGGTTCAAGTACCACAAATGACTGAAAAAGAAAGGTTGAGGAACTTCGGTGATTTTTGCAAAATGGTTTACTTCTATTATTAATCATTGCAGTTATAGGATATTTTAGGATGAAAAAGGTGAAGAATAACAGTCACTAACCATTGTCTAAGGCAATACAAACTGGCCAGAAAGTGACCAGGACAACAGCATAATATGGTCTTTGGTTGATCACTGGAAGTGCTTACAGGGACAATTGAAAAACCCAGATATTATGTAACTGTTGACCAGAGAAGCCTCTTTAAATGCAACCAAAGAATTTTTGCTACCTGTCAGGATGTGGTAAACAGAAAACTGCTAATCAAATTTGTGTTCCTTAGAGCAGAGGGAGCAGTTCCAATTCTTGCCAGAGAGTGCAAATTTTTCTTTAAAAAGATTTATCAAACATTCAGGCCAGTAGAATAAAATAAATAAATAAATAAATTTACTATTTAATAAATAAACAGAATACCTACTCAAATATGAGTCTCCACTAAAAATAACAATTAAAGTGATAAAAAATCTGTCAGATTAATAAAAATCTATTCTAAAAGTTCTTACTTTTTTCTATAAAACAGGTAAGGAAAAGTAATCAACAAGAGCTGAAGAAATTTTAGAATGGCTTCTTTTATACAGGGTGTTCCAGAAGTCTTGGGTACATTTCAAGTCCTCATATTTGCTGAACTATGAATGGTAGTAAGATGAAACTGGTACCATTTTAAAGATATATTCATTAAGTTTTTTGTAATGCTAATGATTTTTTCAAATTTTTCAGATCAAGTAATGGCATTCACTCAACCAGAAAAGGCGTTTTATGTCCTTGAATTTGCGAAAACTGAATCATGGACAATTTTTCAACATGCATTTTGCACAAAATTCTGAAAAGAGGCACGAGAAAGGAAGTCCATATTGAGACGGCATGGTAAATTCATGAAGGATGGGTGTTTGTGCCCAGCTCAGAGAATGGGACGCCCCTCTACTTCAGATGATACGGTTGAGCGAGTTCGAACTGCCTTCAAGTGGAGCCCCTGTAAATTGATCAGAAGAGCCAGTAAGGAACTTCTGCTTCCTACAACAACTGTTTGCCATGTCTTAAAAAGACGACTGCACATGACACCTTAAGCTACAGTTGACCCAACAGTTGCAGGACACTGACAAACCAGCTCGTCGTGACTTTTGCATTGCAATGGAAGAGAAGTTGGAAGATGACGGATTTGATGTGTGCCGTTTGACCAACAACATTTGAACATTCCATGCAAAATTTGAGATTAAATTCTTTCAGAATATATCAGGCGCATTTTTATATCCTTAATAGTTTTCGAGATATTCAATGTCAAAATGTTCCCAAGACTTTTGGAACACCCTGTATAATAAATAATTAACTACTAATAATAGACATAATTAACTAGTAATAATGGACATGCCTAATGCTTTTACACCAATCAAAATTTTAAATTTAAGTTTATTTTTATAAAAAGTTTCACACATCAAGGAATCAGACAGAATCGGATTTTTGCTAACAATATGATTTCCACCACAAAATACACCGTCTACAAAAACATCTGTCAGTGAGTAATTCCCGTTTCTCTGTTTATTTCTCATTCCATTGATGAAGGACACTGGCAAGTCCTAAAATTTTGAACTCAAAACCTTTTTTTCCGTGCTTCATTTCTGTCATATGGTTAGTAATTAATGTTTAATAAATGTTTATCGTAAAGATTATATTGGTACCATTTCGTTTGTCCTTGTTTTATTTACTAACCTAATAATATTTAACAGATGTTGTCTTGTCAATGATTACCATTACAACACTATTGCAACTCACAAGAAAAATTAGCAGTATGCACTTGAAAGATAGAGAAAGACTTAACAATTTTTACCTGTAATATTTATACTGCAAGAAAATATTCTCCCTGAAAGCTTTTAAGAGGCAGCAGTGAAGACTCTTACTGTTTAGGATTGGGTTTCCAGTTCCTTCTAAAGTCTACTTCAACTCTATACTTCTAAGATCCCCCATCTGAACTTTGAAATTTTATTTACTATTTTTTCTCCTCAATAAGAGTAGATAGGTTTGTCAATCATCCAGTTTACACTCCCCTTCCAATCTTTTGGACAGGAGTATAGGTTTATCGCTTGTTCCCTATTTAGAATCAGGTTTCCAGTTCCTTCTAAAATCTTTTCATTCTCTTTCACTCCCAATAGTCCCTTGCATCTTAGTGGCATTGTTGCCATGCTTGGAGTGAATTGATTTCAAAAAAGAAAAAAAAAAGAAGTTAAGATGGCTTTTGGCAAAAATACCCTAATACACCAATTCTGATTAAAGAATTTATGAATTTGTAATAATAAGGTTTAAAGTGGTATTAGCCGTATTTTTATTTCCGACCAAGTATATCCACTTTAGAAAGGATTTACTGAGGTTAAACATATGAGCTTCAATCATACACCACAATTAAGATGGCAGTTTCTTGTACCAAGGGTCAGTGCAATAGGCTAGGCTATAATATACACATTTGCTATGTAATTCAGAACATAGAATAGATAACTGTTCCTCTTTCATTCTAAAGAGAAATATCTTTGGTTCTGAAGTAAGAACTAATAGAACTACTCAGAGTTAATTAGTATCGGTAAAAACACAAATAAATTGAATTTACTCAAATTCATACACTGACTATTATTTGCCCAATAAATAATGTCAATTATTTTGAGTTTTCAGTTTTTTTTTTGTTTTTTGTTTTTTAAGATTATCACCCCAAGCAAGGCTGGAAGCCACTAGCACGCAAGGGGTTACAGAAGGTTTGGAGGAAGAGCAGATAGGAGTGGTAAAGGAGAGGATGTGGAGAAAGATAGTGGATCGATCAAGGCAAGGGGGTTACAGAAGATTTGGAGCGAGAGCAGATAGGAATGAAAGGTGAAAGGATGTGGAGAAGGGAAGTGGATAGATCAAGGCAACTGGAGATGTCGATTGACGTTACACTTAAATAGTTGGAGATTATATTTGTCAGGGAAACAGGAATAAGGAAGGGAGTTCCACAGGCGAGATGTGTGAGACATGAAGCTATTGGAGTAGAAGAGACGTCTACATCTATCAGTTTCAACGGTGTAGGGGTGGGAACAGGATGCCAGCCTCGTAGGACGTTTAAATTCATGAGGCCTAGGAGTAAAAATAGTCGTAAAGTTAATGAAGTTGAAGAGCATTTTTCTCAAAAAACGGTCTGAAGAAATGCAAAAAAACAAATATCTTGCTGTCTTTTATATGAAAAAAATCCAAATTAATTTTAACAGTTATATTTATTTATTAATAGAAAGGAAAATACAGTAACCAATTTATCAAATATCAATAAAAATTTGATGAGTTTTTTTTTTAAAACCATACCAGCTATTTCTAGAAATAATATCAGATGCTATCAGAAGTAAGGCAAGATATCTAGAAGGAAAGTATTTTCTAGAAATAAAATTAGATGCTTCCAAAAAAAAAGACCAGAGATTTAAAAATGAAAAGAAAATGAAAGGAAAAATTACTGGTTGGATGTCTCCAGAAGCTCAGCCAATGGGTACAAGGATTTTAGACAAACAGATTGTTTGGTTTTGTTTCAACTGACATGAGATATACTGATGTTATGACACTGATTTCACAAATATTTGCCAAACTGAAATTGTCGATCAAAGAAATTGAAAACACTTACAAGAACCGTGAACTAAAAGTAAACTCAACCAAATACAATGTCATGACAAACAAATATGATAACATCATGACAGATGATGAAAATGTTGAAAACTGTCTTTCTAAGATCAGTTGTCTCGGCTCCAGCTGGTGATATAAAACAAAGAATAGCACTTGCTTCAACTGCTTTTGGAAGATTAAAGGAAAAGATCTAGAACAGAAAGCTCATTCCAAATTACATCAAGACCAGGCTCTACTATGCTTGGATTATCCCAATAGCAATTTATGTCTGCGAATCCTCAACACTGAGAAAAGAAGGCATACAAAGCTCTCAGCATTCAAAAACACCTGCCTCCCTCCAAACCATGACTGGGGAAAAATATCAAAGATAAAATAAAAATGGCTGACATAAGGGAAAAGGTAGATATGAAAACTAACTAATTATGTTAGACTAAGTCAAAACTGCTTTGTCCATGTAATCAGAAAAGGTGAACAATGCTTTGTGTATAGATTGTGAGAATTAACTCCACCGTGTCTGCCCAGATGCTCACTAGGAAGCACTGTTCAGGACTATAAAAGGATGGAACAATAAAGCCCCTTCCTCTTTTGCTGAAGTACTGAAAACAATAGGACTTCTTTTTATTGCAGGAGATTTCTTCTAGCCCACAACCGTGACAGGTTGTCTTTTTAAATTTCAGCAAGTCACTTGCATATTTTCTAACAGCAAAGTCTATAAATGTTTTTCTTCTTTTTTCAACTGTGTACACACAAGTATATTTTCTCTCTTCTTGAATTATGTTATTTTTTTCAAGTAAAAATATATATTTTAAATTCCTCCATGTCTTGACATTCATTTCTTTTGAAACTTATCAACTCCTTCCACTAAAAACTGGTGACCAACAGCAACCTCATTCACTACAAACCTGAAGCACCTATATGCAACAATGTAGCAACAATGTACTACTTCAGCACGATCCCGTCACCATGTTTGATCTGCCCTGGAAGTCGTATCGCTGCTCTGACTCAGCCCTGTTTAGGGACTCCACCTTCGTCAAGTGTTACACTTCGGTGCGATCCCGTCACCGCAGTTGATCCACCCGGGAAGTCGTATCGCTGCTCTGACTCGGCCCTGTTTAAGGACTCGTCCTTGCCGAACCTTCGTACGTCTTTGACCAACCAGCTACTGCTAGCTCTACCCATCCGGCAGTCGACCAGGTACTGTCGACAACCAACTCTACACCCGTGTCGCCGATACAACCGAACCAACTTCCCTGAAGGAAACCAGTCTTACCGGGCCCGATGCCGATACAAAACACTTCTCCAAAGTACACTCTTGTACACTTTGGATAAATAAATTCAACGTTTATTGTTTCATAAACCTCCGCCTTTGTTCTCTCATTGTCTTAGCTGTTTCTCACCTTTTCTAAACTTGTGGGGGCGACATTCTTATCGGCCCGCAACATATCTGCCAATCAAGTGTATGCTTTCTTGAACAATGTTGTAAAGTCTTTACTTACTGACCAATTCAGTATGTAAACTTATAACATGAATAAGTTTTTATTTTAAAATTGTTTTGTGCAATTAGTTGCAAAAAACATAGTCACTATCATCCAGAATCAGTTTGAACTTTGAATTATCAGCAAACATTCTTTGAGTGGTTTATGGGATTGGCAAAGGAGTGTTTACAGATTCTCAAAATCTATGTAGATACATCAAAAAGTCTGTAGCCTAATGAAGAGAAAAGGCATTTATTTTTACACAAGTATTTATTTTTCAATAATAATTTAATTCCCTATCAGTGTTCTTAACCTAATGGTTCTCTCTAGATCAGTGCTACTCAAAATGTGGTACGCGTACCAGTGCTGATACATAATCCATTGTTGGTACACAGAGTTTCCAGGAAACAAAGAAACAGTAGTCACATGAGCGACTGCCAGGATATCTGACTCGGTTTTTAAACATTTTCATTTTAGTTTTATGTTTATTATGGTTACATTTTTCAATTACTCACTCATGTTGAAAGTCATTGCTATACAACTAACGAATGCGACATCATGAATAGCAAAACAGGGAAATGAAATATGTATGTGTTGTAACCTAGAAAGAGTTACTGAATGAGGAAAAAAACAAAATGGAGGTTCGAAATGAAATGGTAATCTTTATAACATCAACAAAATACAATACTCGCCAGCAGCGTGAAGTAGGTAAACCACTGCTATTGGCGAACTACTTAGACGGCATATTATCACCACTTACAATAGTGCCCAATGTATTTGTGTGGATTTGGATATACCCATTAGTGTTCATAGGTACAGTATATAACAATATATATACATATATATATATATATATGTATATATATATATATATATATATATATAACAGTATGACAACACCATCATGAAAATGTGGCATGTGACTGTGTGGGAGCTATGCCAAGAAATAACAAAAGGCCATTTTCATAGGTATATGTTTCTACAAAATAAAAATACAAAAAAAATGATACCACTTTTATTATATTCATTATATTTTTCTGGTATAAATGAATAAAATTACGAATGTTCAAATAATATTTTCTCGGATCATTATTAAATAATTATATGTCACAAATATGGTACCTGAGAAGGCTTGTTACATCAATGATGACTGTACTTAGAACAAGACATCATGTCTTCAGATAGTCTCAAAATAGGACATATCTATAAAAAAAATGTGGAAAGGAATACAGCGCCCCATAAAATCACCTGTTTTTATTGGTAAGCTTCGCTTGCCAGTTCTTTGTACATTGAAAAAAAAAACTGGTGGTATGGCACTTTGGATAGCTTGAGAAGCAATGCTCTAGATCATATTGAAGAAACATTATACAGTGAAAATTTCAGATTAAAATTCAATGAATAACTCTCCCTATTATTATGCAAAAGATAGTGCATCAATCTATTACATGTGAATAATTAGAAAACAGAAAACTTACCATCCAAGCTGTAAAGAAATCTCCACACCATGTTCCACAGGCAGCTCCTTTCATAAAGAGCCCATTGGTGATACCCATGGCAGTGGTGATGTCATATCCTTCTGTACTCTCTCCACCAATCAACAGAAAGGCATTGTAGAGGTATGAAAAGATTAACAGACAAACAAGTGTCGTCATAAACATTGTCATCCAAGAACCATGAGATTTTTGGAACATTTTCAACTTGAAATAGCGCTCTGCAAAGATTAAACAAAACGGAAATGAGTTTTTAAATATTGGAATTAGAAAACATTGGAGAAATACATTTCAACATTGTGCTAATAATAGATGTAAAGGAAAAATGCATGCATATAAAATTTAATTTCACAATTACAATAAATTTATGCCTTTTTATTATACTTTCTAGCATACTCATCTTGGTTGTTATACTCACAATGTTTCAGCCACAGTAGCCTTAGTTGCCTGTCATATTTGGAACGAGAACTATCTACTCCTATGGATTTAATAAAGGATTCGGTTCAATAAATTGAATGTGCAAGTGGTGTAATGGATAGTGGCTCAGAATGAAAAAGCTGAATTGAAAAGCCGAATTCAAATTCCACTTAGTTAAATTCTTTTATGCACAAAAACCCTTGAGAAACATATGGATCCATCTCCTCTTCTCCCAGCTATGCGTAAACAGAACAGACTGGTCCCTATAGCCTTGGTTGGCAGCCAGTTTAGGAGAAGGAAAGCTCTGAATTCAAATCAGCCTGGAGAGGGTTGGTCCCATCAGGCTATCTTGTCTAAAAAACACCACAGCTGCTATAGCTGCAGTACATGTGGTGCCCCTATTATAGAACTCTTGAGTCAGTTCAATATTCTGAGGCAGTTGCTGATGATAACAGACACCCAAAGAAGGTCAGAAGGTATTATTTTTTCCCTAACTACCAGAGAGATTTACATTATTTACATGCAGACTATTGTCCTCATCTCTGTTGTTATCACAATGTTTCAACTATTGTGCCTTTCAGCCTTCATCAGGTGCTTGTTGATCCAGGTCTTAGATGGACAGGTGACGTCAGAGTTGAGTAGAGGGAGCCTAGGACAATCCACCAGGGTCCTTACCCGGCAGATTTCTTCCCTGTATGTGAATAGGTTGAGTGTTGTTTTTTTTTCTTTTTCAGACTTAAAACATATCTATCAAGATAGCCAGTTTGAATGCAAGGGGCTTGAGGGGTCAGAGTAAGGCTGCCTCCCTGCTTTGTGACCTCTTGTTGTTCGGTGTGGATGTCACCACACAATCCAGGAAACTCACTTTAATGCAACGTTGATGCTTGTGTGCTGTCTAATGACTTTGTCATCTATTCAGCATATGGGGACCAACTGGCCACGGGTGTTTCTTTGCTTGTGAAGCATACCCAGAATGTGGAGGTGGACGTTGTCCATGTCAATGCTGGGGGCCAGATGATTATGGCCAATATTGCAGTGAAAAGTAGTTCGTTTTGGATCATTGCAGTTTATGCACCCAATGACTGGAAGGAGTGTGTTTAGTTATTTTTGGCAGTTGGGGCCATTCCTGGTGGATTCAACATGCCTAGTCTTAATGGGGGACTGGAATGCCATCCTGGACTCCAAGTTGGACAGTGGGAGAGCTAGCAGGAGGTTAGGCAATTGTAGCTTGGTTCATCTGATCGGTGAGTTTGGTCTTGTTGATAGATACTGTGTCAATCACCCAGTGGGGGAGATATGGATGTGGGCACTTAAGTGGCCAACTACCCAGGTAGCTAACTACCTGGATAAAATGTTAATCAGAATGGCTAACATAGATCTACTAGATTGTCCCACATTCTACTGGTTAGGCTATTTGGACCAGTGACTTGTCTGTGCCCGGGTGGCGTTAGACTGTGAGCCTAGAATGGCTGGAAGTTCAATATGTCTTTATTGGACAGGTGGGACTTCCAGGAATAGCTAACTACTGTAGTGAAGCAGGGACTAGTGAGAATGGTTATTGGGAATAGGTGGTGGGAGAGGCTTAAGGAGAGAATTAGATCCTTCACCACCAAATTTAGCCAGCAGCTCGCACTGGTGAAGGCTCTTAAGGATAGTCTTTCCAGGGTGGAGGCTGAGAAGGATCCCCTAAAGATAGGCTTAGCTACGGAAGTCCTGCAATGTTTGGCTAGCAAGTGCTACCAGGGTCAGGTAATAAGGCATAAATTAAGCAAGATGTCTTTCAAAGTTGTGAATATGGATGCAGAAATGTGCAAGGAAGTGATCTGTTGAGGTTCCACTCGCTACATTCGAGAGGTCAAGACGCCAGTGTGGCATCCTCTGAGGGCAACTGACGATATGTGTAAGGCATTTCAGTGGCATTTCAAGGGCTGGTTTACCAAAGAGTCTTGTCTCTGTGATAAAGAGTTTCAAAGCTATTTGGCTGACTTTCCTCAGCTTTCACCAACTGAAGCTGCTAGCTCTGTCGGGGGATCACAGAGGGCGGGGTTTATGCTGCAATGAAGAAGATCAGCAGAGGCAAGTCTCCAGGACTTAATGGTTTGACCTATGAATTGTACGTGAGGCTGTCATACATCTTTGTCCTGATTTTGACAGTGGTGTTCAACAACTGGTTCCACCAGGGGTTTGTCCTCAACTGGATCTCCAAGGGTATGATCACGCTGTTGAAAAAGGGCAAGGTTGTTGGGCGAGATTTAGATGATTACAGACCCATAACTCTGCTAAACACAGAGTTAAAGATTTTGGCCAAGATCCTGATGGAGCATTTGCAGTCAGTTGCTGAGATTTGTTTTGGGAGCCAAGTAGACTTGTGCTCTGAAGGGCCGAACAATTCAGAGCAACCTGCATCTGATCCACATGATCCTAGAGGGTATAAAAGATGAGCAAGCCACACTGATCAATTTAGATCAGTCCAAGGCATTTGATAGTGTCAACCATTGCTACCTGGATGCTGTCCTGTAGGCCGCCAGATTCAAACACGACTTCTGCCAGTGGATTAGCTTCCTGTATCACTCCCCCAGGGCTGTGGTACAGGTGAACGGAAAATGGTCACATGCACTTGCACTATCTCAGTCAGTTTGTTAGGGTTATCCACTGTCACCCCTACTTTACACTTTGGTATTGGAGTGTCTCCTTCACTGGCTAAGGAACAGGGTGTGCAGTCCAGCTCTACATGGAATTGCTTTCCCTGGTAGTTTTCGCATACGTCAATGACATATATACTTTTGTGTCATACCACAGTGACATTAAGGTGGTACCGAAGGTACTTAAATGGTACAAAAAGGTCACAGGGGCCAAGATTAACTGCAAAAAGTCTTCTGGTTTGTGGTTAGGTGTCTGGAAGTAGGCTGATCTTCTGGGGTCCTTTGGTTAGATGGACAGTCCTGTCCACATCCTGGGAGTGTGGTTTGGACCCAACCGCCAGCTGGAGAAAAACTGGTCAGAAGTACAGGCAAAGGTTGGCATGACAGTTGAAACTTGGCACCAAAGGCAGCTGCCCTTGAAGGTCAGGGCAGAGGCATGTGCAGCTTACACCTTTCCTCTTGTTCTTTACCTTACCACCTGTCTGTACTTCCTCTCTGTAAGGAATGTAAGAAGGTGATCAAGCATTTGTGAGAGGGATACAAGCATCACATCGACAGAGAAGTCTGTACTCAGCGTTCGTGTCATAAGGTGCTGGGATTACCACACTTGGAGAGTTACAAACTAACCTCAAGGCTGAATTTCTGACACCATGCATTGACAGGGGACTCAATTTTGGCAAGGAGTGTAAAAATCTGCCTTCCCTTTCCTTACTATCAGTCCTCCCATCTTGCGAGATGAGCACTTTTGTAAGCCCTGGGATCAAACGATTTGCATCCTCGAGTGTCAATTGACCTTGATTGTCATTCCTCAGTTCAGTGACCTTTGTAGGCCTAGGTGAGTCTTCTATTGTGAACTAGTGGAGGGTTGTTGCAAAGGATCTACAGTTTGGCTTGTCAGCAGGTGAGTTTTGTTCCTTTTGGTCTTGGGCACCAGTGGCGGGTTACCTCAGCAACCCTGAGTTTTTGCTTAGCTGGTGCCTGGTTCGGAATATTCGATCTCTCAATGACAGGGCCTTCATATGGGGTGATATGCCAGACTGTAAACGGTGTGACCTTGGCTTAGAGGAAATAGCTTCACATGCCTTCTACGAATGTCCTTGGGTGCACCCCCTATTGGACTATGTCGGCGAGTTGATGGCTTGTATCACTCCTGAAAAGCTCATGCTCATTGATCACATAGATGTGTGTGACAATGTGTCGCCCATGTATTCTGGGGTGAAACAGATGGTGTTTTCAATGCTACTAGCCACAGTATGAATGATAAATTGGCCGATGCAAACAGAGGAAAACTTTGCAATGAGAACACTATTCTCATTAGAATCTAATGTAATTCTTTGAGCATCAGCTCAGGATGAAGATTAGAATTGATAGAAAGTGTTTGGCATCGACAGATATCAGTGAAAGGTGAGTAACTATGGTGAGCCTGGTTCGTGTGAACAGGGATAACCTTGATTTTCTTTTTTAAGTCTCCCTAATTCAAAATTATGCGGCTTACTGTGGAGCCCTCTCCTGGTTAGGATAGACCCTTCTTGTGTACCTAGTTAATGTGAGTAAGTGTTGTCCCTGACCTGTTCCTGGTTTCCTCTTTGATTATGATCCAAGCCAAGATTCCCAACCTCCACAGTTTGTTTTTTCTCTCCTTTTTTTATCTCAACTGGGTCAGTTTCTTTTTTCCCCATAGCCATATTTTATCTTTCCCTCTTTCCTTAGCAAGAGAGCCTCTTGATTTTGTCTGAAGACAGAATACAGCAGCCTCTCTTATGTCTTTGAGGGTTGGACAGGTTCAACTAACATCAGTTGTCTTTAGTTTGTATGTTTTTGTTATATTTCAGTTTGTTTTGGGGTTCATCCCCTCCCCCTCATTGCTTATCATCAATAGATTTTTATACATAATTTTATACTCAACAATTTTTATGTTATAGGGTGTTTTGTCAGTTCACTGTGTGTGTGCAGTATTGGGGTATATGTAGGATTGTATGATGATGGACGAGTTCTTGTGGTGGATGTGCAAATTGTACTGAATGAATGGGTCATGAATCTGATTAGCTAGGTATAAGATAGTCAACCAGCCTCAACCCATCCCCTCTTTTAGGTCTTGTGCCACAATTGTTGTATGTTTTCATGCACAATAAATCACAAAAATTAAAGTTAAAAGTGCTAACAGAGAAATCACAGCAGTTTAAATAGTATTTAATGGCCCAATCCACCCTGGGCAGAAGGGGACACAAGTCTATACTTCTGCTGATAGGAAAAGTTCATTAAGTTGAGGAAGGGGAGATAACTAGTTATACTAGTTACAATAAACAATAGTTAACAGGTAGCATATTCCAAGATTAAAATATTAATTTGATTTGTTATCATTTGAATGAATCTATTGAATTGAATGAATTATAATTTGAATAGAGTTTTAGAATTTGTATAAAAGGGAAGTGTTATGACAGATGATGGAAAATGTAAAAGAAAAATCTGAAGGTACATTGTAACAGATAAAGATGGCTTCCAAAAGCCAAATAAAATATTAAGAAACAAGAAAATGTCATTAGAAACAAAGGAAAAAGTGATGAAATGCTATGTAATATCAATCCTCTTATATAGCAAAGAATGCATGGCTAATTTCTTTACAGATCAAGAGGAGACTTGAGGCAAGAGATGTGATTCTACAGAAGACTGCTGCAAATACCACAGACAGAACACATATGCAAAAAGAAAGATTTAATAAAAATAGGAACAAAAAGAACACTGACTTAGAAACAGTTGAAACTTCTGGGATGTTTAATAAGGAATAAGAGCATTGAGAATAATTTGACATTCACAGAACATATTGAAAGCAAAAGAGGCAGTGGGAAACAATGAGTATATAGTGAGTACAAAATCATGTAATAACGAGTAATAATAATAACTAATGTAATAATTTAATAATGAGTATATAGTGAATACAAAATAATGTAATAATGAGTAATAATAATAAATAATGTAATAATGCAATAATGAGTATGTAGTGAGTAAAAATCATGTAATAATGAGTAATAACAATAAATAATGTAATAATGAGTATGTAGTGAGTACAAAATAATGTAATAATGAGTAATAATAATAAATAATGTAATAATGCAATAATGAGTATGTAGTGAGTACAAAATAATGTAATAATGAGTAATAACAATAAATAATGTAATAATGAGTATGTAGTGAGTACAAAATAATGTAATAATGAGTAATAATAAATAATGTAATAATGAGTATGTAGTGAGTACTAAGTAATGTAATAATGAGTATGTAGTGAGTACAAAATAATGAGTAATAATAATAAATAATGTAATAATGTAATAATGCAATAATGCAATAATGTGTATGTAGTGAGTACAAAATAATGTAATAATGAGTAATAATAATAAATAATGTAATAATTCAATAATGAGTATGTAGTGAGTACAAAATAATGTAATAATGAGTAATAATAATAAATAATGTTATAATGCAATAATGAGTATGTAGTGAGTACAAAATAATATAATAATGAGTAATAATAATAAATAATGTAATAATGAGTATGTAGTGAGTACAAAATAATAACTCCCTTCAAATTCAGAGGACTGAGGTAGAAAAAGGAAAGAAATTCATGAGCTTATGTGAGATTTTTGCCTTTCACAGAATTTAACTGATGAGGTGAGAAGGAAAAAAATTCAAAAGCCTATGTAAAACAGTTTTTGATTAAATGAAAACCTTGCCTTCACAGAAATTAGTTGGTAAGCCACGAAGAAGGAAAGAAAGTAGTGAGTCTATGCAAAAATCTTTTTTGATATAAAATGAGGAGAAAAATTCCAATTAAGGTGAAGAGTGTATGAAGTTCCTCACAGACAATGTTGACATATTCACCAGTTACATTTTTTGCCTCTAACCAGCATGCTACACTCCAAAGAATTTTCTCTCCATAATCCAAGAAAGAGATAGTATTTCAAACTATCTCTTTTTGTCTACTTTTGAATGTTTGCAAACCAAATATTCCTGCAGTTTGGGCACCTTGACATGGTGTAATGGTTAGCAAGCTTATCTCACTAAAATGATTACAACTGAGTAGTTAGTTTGATCCTCACTGGGTGCCCCATACATTCGGCCACATCTAAGCTACATTTAGAAAATTGCCATATATCCCTGTGGTGAGCAAGAAACTCTCTTACCTTTGTCTTAAACATTAATATTATTTTGAGTCAGATCATTTAATGTGTTGTATGAACATTTCTTCTTCATGAAAATTTGTTAAAATTACAGACTTTAAAAATTTCTGATTTATTTTCCTGAAATGAGCCCCTGACACTACTTCAAGCATGTAAATTCATAACTAAATTCCTTATCTTGGCTGTTAAAATTACCTGTGTTTTTTTGTCATTATTATTTTTTATTAATCTTCTTGATGTGGGTAAATCAAGTGTTCATTTTAACCCCTATGCCTCATGCCACTATTGTAGAATTTAGTTGGAGAAACAGCCAGTACTCGACTGTATTGGAAGTTGAGTCTGCTCTTAATAACTGTATGGGCCAATTGGTGAGTGGTTTATATAACAGACTGGGATTACACTAATTGGGCAAACCTATTCTCTAGGCCCTGATTGGCTGCTGACTTTGGTGTGAACACTGTGCTCAATAAATATCCATCATTACGCTGTGAATGCTGGGTTATGTATTGAGTTATGTTATATCATGGGATGTTTTGTAGGTCCCCTGTGAATATGGAGTATTGGGGTATATGCAGGATTGAGAGGTGATGGATGAGTTCTTGCGGTGAATGAGTAAATTATAATGAATGAATGGGTCGTGTGTCAGATTAACTAGGACTAGGATAACTAATGATGATCAGCCCCTCCCTATTTTCCCCTCGGCTTTGTGCCACAATTCTGTATTGTTCAGAATAAATACTATGTATTGAGTTACATGCCCATTTATTTTTGTCTGCCAACTGGATGCTAGTTGGGAACTTCCTTGCGAGGGTGAGTACCATATTTTTGATTCTTCAACTATAAGTAAAATAGCTAACAAGCATGTGTAAATGGATGGCAAATTAGAGGGTTAGTAAGAGGATGGACATAGAGCTACAAAGGATCCGAAGTGAGAATATAAGTGAGTGATATGGAGAAACATATTCTGAAGTGATATGGCACATAAAAGAAGTCATTAGTAATGTGTAATTATGAAATTTAGATAATTTCTTTTTGAATTTCTGGGATGAGGAGTTATTTACACTATGTACATGCAGACTATTGTTCTCATCTTTGTTGTTATCATATCATGATGTTTCAGACATTGTGCTGTCCAGTATTCATCATCCATAACTGCATTGATTAGGACATATAAACTGTGTAAATAATGAAATTTAGAGCTTCAAAGTTTATAGCACTGATTCAGCTGATTAATCTGATCCCTCTCAAAAATGAGTTTGGTACATTTCGGCATAGCCCATTTGGCATCGCTGATTCAGTGTGGCTGATATGGCGTCAGAAAAATAATTGGATCATTCAGCACAGCCGTTTAGACGGCATTGTTGTCTTTGACCAGAGGCAACCCCCCCCCAAAAAAAATGGATAAAAGCATTGAAAACACCCAACTTTCAATATGACTTTTTATTCATTTTAAGGATCTTATTAAAACACTAACGAATCTTATTAAAACACTAATGTAAATTAAAAGTTAAATTAAAACTACTGTATTTAAAAAAAAATTAAAAACTTAGTAAAGCTATTTAATCTTAGAAAGTACTTCTTCATTTCGTAATTATGAGCAACACTCTGCAGGAATTCAATAGGATCTAATGATTCAACTTCCATTATGACATTTTGATTCGTTCGTCACCATCTGTATATTCCATTTGGAATAAAAGGGCTTTGAGGACTGAAAAATATGAAGCTGCAGTGAAGGAAATATGATATAAAAATACCTCCAACTACTCTTTTTCTTAAATTGAACTATTTGAGCATATAATGATGAAGTACAATTTGACTACTAAACCAGAGAGAGAGAGAGAGCAAATTTGACTATAACAATGATGTAGTAATATGACACCTAATCATCCCTCTTCCTAAAAATTCCTATATTCAGCAACACCAAATGGGCTGTGCCGGAACATCCCATTCCCATAAAAAATACAGAACACTTACTGAAAAGCAGCTCATGAAACAATAATTTTCCCAATACAAGGCCTGTGAAAATGCCGCACATCCAAAAAATAAACTTGATAACACTCCAGTGATTCTTGGGGTACTTGGTAAACAGAAATGAGAAATCGTTCCCAATAACAGGCACGTGGCTCTCCTTGACACTGTGTGCCACGGGGTCTTCAGCATAAACAAGAAAGTTGGCAATAACGACGAGGTAAGCAACGATCAGCCGGCTGTATGGGTGCTGGAAAAAGTAACGAGCATCTCTCTCCATGAACAGTGAATAAACACTGGCAGCATCAGTTTGGTCTGGGTCCTGAGTGGAGACCACTGGTGTGGAAACACGGGTTGTGTCGCCCATGTCTGAATGTTCATCTGTGAGAAGAACCCGCTCAGCCGGCAATCTGACGTTGGTGTCACCATTGTTGACAATCTCAGGGGCATGGCTGTTTTTCTCTTCATCTTGTTTAATGTTATTCAGAGCAACATCATTGAGGTTAACTTCTTGATATCCTTTGCAATTATCTGGTTCCATGTCAGCTCCAGTTTCTATGGCAACAGGCATTGTTTCCTGTCAAGCAATGGAGACTCTCATAAGGTGAAACCAAATTGAATTATCTCCCATTTGGTGATTTCCTGCAGAAAAAATAAAAAAATAGATTATGAATAAATGAATGCTATAAGTTTACATGTTTGTAAAATTTACAAGTGATATGAAGGGAGAAGAAAGATATGCAAAGGCAGAAGCAAAAAAATATCAGTAATTTTCTACTCCCTTCTAAAAATAGATATAAAAATGAAAAAAATAAAAATTATTATCAAGTTCTGTGTACCTTTTTCTACAAAAAAGCTTGGATTGATACTAATTCTTTTGGTACACATTTTTTAATGACTGGGTATTTCTGATATTTTAGTCACCCTATAATCTTGATTATTTTACTTTACATCATTGGAAAGAGGAAAATATTTTTGTGTATACTTATACAAATTGGTTATCAATGTAATTTATATATAAAGGGTGTTTCATTAAGACAGATTATATATAAGGGTGTTTGATTAAGATGGATCAAAGTCAGCAGTAAATAAATCAGTGTTATTGGTGAAAATTTATTTATTTCTCTATTGGATCATGTTATTTAAGTCATGGCAATTATGTGTGAAAAATAATATCGCCCAAATGTCAGGCAATTCTGAAAGAAAAAGAAAAAAATTATTAGACATTTAAACTTAATTCACATTAAAATCGGTCCAAGTTATTGGAACACCCTATATATATATATATATATATATATATATATATATATATATATTTATATATATATATTATAGACAGATATATAAAAATTATATATATAAAAAATATATCTGTAAAGATGATAAAAATAAAAGAGATGAAAACATTTTCTGTCAATGTATTTCATTAAAGTTTGTCAAGGAATTAAATTCACTGGTATAAAATTTTTCTCTTGTCTTTTTCAATGAGACAGAAATAAAAAATGAAGTAGGACTTTCTATTCCAGGAAATCCCGCCCCCCAATATGTTACATTACTGAAGGGATCTGATAGTTTTGGAGTATTTCTTTGCCATGATTAGGTTTGTAGAGAAAGGGACCGGAAACCCAATCCTAAACCTAAAACATAGGATAAACCTCTACTCCTGTTGAAAAGATCCAAGAGGTGTGTCAACCAGACAACAGGCAAACCTATCTACTGCTATTGGGTATTTGGGCAGCAATCTGTCTTTTGTACAAGTTTCATTAAAAACGACTGACGAGGTATTACGGTTAAGTTTTTTATTCATTTTTTCTTGTGTTCTTATAATTTTCTACTTTTCTGGACACAAATTATGTAGAAATTGTCCAAATGTTCCCCATGCCTGAGTGCTTTTGGCTATACTTTTAGCCATTATCAAGGATGATATTATTCTTACTTTTTACTGTATGTATGAATTGTTTTATGTATGTATCTAGAGTTATAAGAATGCTTTATTTTCCAAACACTGTCAGAAGATTGTGGCTGTATTCATAGTTGATGTTATAGAGCGTTGTTCTTTTGTTTTTTATTAATAATGCTTCCATTATTTATACACATTTATCTATCAGGGGATGAAACATGTTGGTAAAAAAGTTTCCATTTAGTCTATATATATATATATATATATATATATATATATATATATATATGTAGTTTAAAATATGTGTAATTTGGCAGCAACTTTTCTTTTAACAAGATATTTATATTTATTTCAATATATATGTGTGTGTGTGTGTGTGTGTTTTATATATATATTTTATATGTGTAGTACTTAGTGGAAAGTGCTCAATATCAGTGATAGATCTAACATATTCAGTTGTATGGATGTGGGATTCATGCTTTTGCGATCATCAGACAAACTGGTTTATTTTTTTTAAATTCCCCTCCCACCATAAAGCATAATCAGACACAAACAAGCATAAATAAATCCAATTTTAAAAAATAAACCAGTTTGTCTGATGATCGCAAAATCGTGAAACCCAGGGTCACAAACTCATATCCATACAAGTGAATATGTTAGCTCTATCACTGATATTGAGCACTTTCCACTAAGTACTGCAGATATAAAATAAAATATATTATAAACATATATATATATACATCATGTCATTTCACACTCTAATATATATGCACACATATCATCTCACACTCATATATGCACATGCATCATCTCATTTTACACACACACACGTCATCTCATCTCATACACACATGGATATGTATCATCACATTCACACACACACACATACATACATACATACATACATACATACATACATACATACATACATATATATATATATATATTTATATGTCACTCTGTTAAGTGACATACTTGATACTTGCTTGGGCAATCATGTCTCTTTATTCATGACTGGCTAGGCAGAATATTTTCTCGTAGCAGGCTGCTTTGATTGATTCACTTTCTACAGCTTATCAACCTTTGCAGGTTATTAAAAGCCAGAAAATATTTTTAGATTGTAAGTATTTTTTGGGGGGTAATAATGGTTTATTGATAAAAGTCTTAATAATAAACCTATAGCTGGGGTTGAGAAGAGGTGGATTCATGCCTTTCCCAATGGTATTTGCATGTAAGCAAATATAACAAACCTGACTGGAATTTGAACTCGGTTCTCAAATTTCTCATTCCAACCCATTATACCACACCACACCACACCGTACATATATTATCACATAAAAAGCAAAATATGAGCATAAGGCAAATATTAGTATATAATATCAAAATATGCATGTTTTATTAAAAACAACAGACAAGGTACTACGGTTAAGCTTTTTATTTAATTTTTCTTGTGTTCGAACAAGAGCTTTCTTTTCTGGACGAAGGGTGTGTAAGAACTGTCCAAATGTTTTATGTTTCTGAGCGCTTTTGAAGCATCGATACACTTTCCACACCCAGATTCAATAGAGATGCTAAAGTCACATGTGGCAAGATGCTGAGCCAATGAGCAGGCATGCATTAACCTGAAGTTCTTCCTTCTGCTGCCTTCTGGAATCAATGCTACCACATCTGTCCCTCTGATATAATAAAACAAATAAAAAAAGAAACCATCTTTGGGCCTAAAACCAATGACAACATGGAATTCAACAACTCTTCTAGAACAGAAACAACCCATATTAAATGGAATAACTCACTACAAAAGACAATATTTTAAAATATTTATAATGCATTTATTATTTCAAACGATATTTTTATTGGAGACCCATGTTCGAAATAGACTTCCTGTTTTTCACTTTGAACTGTGTCATACTATGTCTTTCAGTCTGCACACTCTAGCTACACATGACATCACCTATGCCATACATATATATTTAAATTTGAAATGTAGTATTTAAAAATGCCAGAATGTAGTTAATAAAAACTCTTGTCTATGATATTGATCATATTTAGTTATTGATAATGATTAAGATAGTTGAAATTACTCTAGCAAAAACAGAATAGATGAACTTTGAAAAGTTTATACACAATTTTTATCCAGATGTGCAACAATTTATTTGAAAATTGAAAAATACAATAAAGAATTAAACAAGCTTTGTTGAATTTAATAAGATTTGTTTTATATACAGGGGAACTCTCAAAAAAATTAGATCCTCCTGGAAAATATCATTTTTTTTCTAGAATTTAATTGAAAAAATGAGTCTCTCATATATTCTAAATTCATTACACATAAAGTAAAATATTTTTAACCTTTTTCTTTCAATCCTGATGAAGTAGTTTCTTCTTCTACAACCTTGTGAAAATTAATTGAAACAACAGCTTAAGTTTCTTTCTTTCACAATACGGTCAGATTTAGACCCACTAGAGTGACAGGATGTAATCGATTTCTATTTTCTCCTCACATCAGATCATTTGCAATGGTGTGCAGTAATCTATTTTTGGGGTGTATAATGAAATTTGTTTGGCCCTGAAAAATATTGCGTCATCTGGGATTGCATCAGATTTTCATCATGCCCAGACACTATTGTCTCAATTGTCGATTAGTTGTCCTATGGCCATTGTCTGCAATGGATGTTACTCCAAGAAAGCGTACGAAAATTGTAACACTGCACGAACACAATGGCAAGCCTTACCAGTGAGCAAATCAAATTACTATTGACTGGCTCAGAAACTCTCCTGATTTAAATCCATTTGAGAATCTGTGGTCAATCTGCAAGGAAAGACTTTGTGGAATGGACATACGAAGTACTAACATGTGCATTGGGTCATGTTTCATTGGACAAATATGAAAAAAAGTAAATAATAATGGAATTATTCATTTTGTTTCAATTAATTTGCCTTGTCCTGTCAGGATGTTGGCAATAATGGCTCTCCACAATTTCCAATCCTTTGTAGCTCTTAGTAAATTTTGACTTTTTTTTCTCCTAAACTGTTCTCCCATCCAATTACACAAGCTCGTTAAGTAGGTTACAAGCCATTTTCCTCTGTCCCTCTTTAAGGCTTATGAAATCAACAATCTGTCTCAAAATACTAGAATATTTTATAAGAACATAAAAATTTGATGCAAAAATGTTGACCTTCTAAAAAATAAATTATGCTGTCAGTACTTGCTTAGGGATCCTTTTTCAGGTATTACTGCATCAATGCAGCATTGTAATGAAGGCAATCAACACAGGGAATGCTGAGATGTTATGGAAGACTGTTGCATTGTTAGTGGTCTTCAGATCATCTGTATTGTTGGGTCTGGTGTTAATACCTCTTAGATACTCAATAGGGTTCAGGTCAGCCATATTGACTGGCCAATCAAGTATATTAATACCATAGTCAGCAAACCAGTTAATAGTAATTTTGGCACAGGGGGTACATGTGTTCCTTTGTCATTACGTTTATTACCGATCTTTACTCAGCACAACTCCCATATATCATCACCATAACATTAAGTAGTAATATGCTAGAATAGGCTTGGCACTAAATTCCACACCAGATCATCAAAGAAAGCCAGGGTCATAGTTGACCTGAGATGAAACCAGCTGATCCCAGCAATGATTCACCCTTTGTCAGTGGTGACTCTGAGAAATGAACACCGACGTGTTTGACTGCAGCTGATATGTGCACGTGTGAGATCAAGAATGTAAGGACTATGTTCAGACTAGCAGCGGCATGGACACTCACACACTGGCCAATGAGAATTGATGATGTATTACAGCAAATGAAATACTATTTACATTATTCGGACTATTGTCCTCAACTTTGTCACCATATATATTACAACGTTTCGGACGTTGTATGCTCCGGCCTTCTTCAGGTGGTTGGAATGTCAAACTGAACCCTTTATTTCGCTGATTGGCATAGACCGTTCTAGTTCCGTGTGCCATGTCTAATGGATATCAGATATCTCCTGTTAATTCCCCTGTCGAAGTTCTCAAGGACACAAGGCACAGTGGATAAAGGTGCTAGTTAGATCCAGTGACAGGACCCAAAGAGTGTGAGTTCAATACCTGGTTAAGGTGGTGGAGAACTTTGAGAGGGGAATTAACAGGAGATAACTGACATCCATTACACATGGCATGGGTAACTAGAACAGTCTACCCCAGTGAGTGAAATAAAGGGTTCAGTTCGACATTCCAACCACCTGAAGAAGCCAGGAGCATATAATGGCCAAAACGTTGTAATATATGGCGACAAAGATGAGGACAATAGTCCAAATGCTGTAAATAGTGTACATAATACATCATCTCAGAAATATAGACATATAGCAAATGAAATGTATTATTAGATGCGAAGGTGTCGACTCTTTTGTTAGTTACAGATCAGCATGTGTTTTATTTATCAGCACACCTATTTCATTACAAATAACAAAGTTAAAAGTAAAAGAAAAGTGAGCAGTTTGGGAAGAAAAACATCTAATTAATAAAATATAACTAATCTTTTCTATGTGCCAAATAACTCAAGAAATTAATGTGAACTAAGCACAAGAGAAGAGCTTAATTGGAATAAGACTTTTATTGGCATAAACACCAGATTTCTATGGATGAATGACTGTGTATAAAATTAAATGGCTTCTTTATCAATGCACAATTATTGGAAAGAGGCATGAAAATTGAGAAAAAAAAATAACACGACATGTAAAACTTAAAGAAATAAAAATAAAAAGTTTTCATTTATTGCAGTCGACAAGACGAAGAGGATTAAAACAAAGACGAGAAAAAGAAAACAAAACTAGCCTTTCAAAAAACGTGTTATTACCAATGGACTATTTAAACCAATTTTCACATTTATTGAAGAAGTAAAGAAAAAAATTATCATGAAAAAAGCAATAAGCAAAAACAGTGAAAGCAGAATCTGTTTAAACTACAACATTCGAATGATAAATGCGAGAAATGTGAAATGTTTTAGTGATTGTGACTTAGTTTTTATATTTTTTCAACATTTTCTTTAAAATTCTCCAATTAATTTGTTGTAAATATTCTCACAACAAAACCAGTAATATAATTCGATTTTATAGTTGCACAATAATACCATCTCTGATATAAATCTAACAGGTCTTCTCAAGAATTATTATTAACTTTTGTTACCATTACCTAACAGATCTCTTGCAAGAATTAATATTTTTAATATTATTACCTAAAAGTCTCCCTGGAGAATTATTAATTTTTATTATTATTACCTTATATCTTAGTTGTGAATGCTTTGTGCTAGGTTGGTTGACTTATCTATTTTTAGAGATGGTGAAATTTTGATCTCTATGTTATTATTTGTTTATTTCTTTTCATACATACTGGGGTTGAAAGCTTCTTGATTGATTGGTTGAACTATGGCATTGTTTGCCTGGTGATTTTTATTATCCATTAATTTTTAGAGATGTTGGAATTTTGGTTTTCTTGCTATAATTGTTATTCCAATTTATTTTTATTTCAGAGTTGCATTTTCCATTCTCTGTTAAAACACTTCCTTGATATATAAATTTTTGTACTTGCTTGATTGTGGTTTCTCTAATTTGTAGCTCACATTCCAGGTTGTTTCATTTGCTAACAACCATACATTCTTTCTTCTTGCAATTGATGTTTAGTCCTTTCTTCTAGCTTTTCTTTACTACTTTCTGGAGTAGTTCCTGTAGTTTTCTTTCTATGTCTTTTATCAACACTGTGTCATCAGCATATCTTGTTTATAAGATTGTGGCCACTGATAATGAATCCTGATAGGACTTCTAATTCTTCCAGGATTGCCTCAATATAAAGGTTGATTAAGCCTACTGAAAATACACATCCTTATCTTACACCACTTCCTATTTTTGTGCATTTACTAAATTCATTTTCTATCCATATGTAGATTGTTTGCTAACAGTATAATTTATGGATTATTCTAATATCTTAGCCAAATAAATCAAGCCTCCCTAGGAGTTCTAACAGTGCATTGTATTGTATTTTATCAAACACTTTTGCATAATCTATAAAACATAGGTAAACATCATTTTGAATTGATATTGCATTCTGAGCATAAATATTACATTCCTTGTTGCAGTGTCTTTTACAAACCCACACTGTTCTTGTCCTATTCCCAGTCTAATTCTGCAGCACACTCTATTCATCAGAATTTGGATAAGTTTTGTTATATGGCTCATTAGGCTGATTGTTTGATGGAGTTCATTGGTTTCTTGGGCAGAGCTATGGAAATCCGCTAATGAAAAACTATGCCGTATTATCATTAACAACTGTTATTTATCTTCGACTGGCGAGGTGTATTAGAAACTATTGGAAAATTATTAGAAAAGTTTTTAAAAAAATTGTACTTGGTTACTTATTAAAATCTTTTAAAAAAATAGCTAACTACTAAAAGAGAACAGTCTCTATTGACTGAGTGTGTGCATTTTTTTTTTTGGCATTTCTACAAACTGTAAACGACATGATTTTTTATTATTATTTCTTTATTTTAGTTTTTCCAACTTTCTCTGTACTGCTATAACATAGGTATACATTCTTCTGTATTTGTATTACTATAACATATATATACATCTACATATAGATATTATATGCTACGACATATATATACATTCTTCTATGTATAGATGTTATATGCTATAACATATATATACATTGTTCTATGTATAGATGTTATATGCTATAACATATATATACATTGTTCTATATATATATGTTATATGCTATGACATATACATACATTCTTCTGCATTTGTATTGCTCTTTCTAAAATCATTCTAAGCTGCATTCCTTGTTCTAGTGTCTTTAACAAATCCAGTCTAATTCTGCCACATACTCTGTTCATCAGAATTTGGATGATAAATTTCATTATGTGGCCTATTAAGCTGATTGTCTAATGGAGTTCACATTCATTTGTACCTCATTTTTTAAGCAGTGCTCTGAAATCAGATCTGCTTAAGCCTTCCAGTATACCACCACTGTTATATATGTTATTATTTCTGTAATTTTATCAATACCAGACTTATCCGGTCCTGTTGCTTTGTTCTTGTCCAATTTGGCCAGTACTGATTTCTTTTCTCATATTGATATATATTTCTGATCTGTCCTGAAGTTACCATTACTAGACCAATGCCTAAATAATCTGATTTTACAAACTAGCCCCATACTGATCCCTCAATATATATTCTGAATGATCAAATTATTATTATAAATTAAAATAATGTTAAAATAAAATTTAAAAAAACATAAATATGGATGGATCATTAGTTTCTTTTCACAATGGTATTCACTCTGTACACGGCCCAAGTGGAACTTACATCTCACAAATGGGATACAAAGAAAATGAGGGTGGTTCACTACAATGTGCTTGGCGTGGTGGGTCTTAAAGAAGATTAGAAATGGTGTAAGTGAGGAATGTAGTTTGTCTGAAGATTTTCCAACTTTCCATGGAAATAGCGGTAGAGTAGACAGAGGCTTGCAATGTTTCATCTGAGGGAAAGAGATTGTAAGGTGGAAAATAATTCATCATCCACAAGGACAAAAAGACACTTTCGAATTCCATTGAGACTGGAAAGTGAAGACCAGGCAGCTCCTACCCATATATGGCAGCAGTACCCCCATTCTCAGCCTCATCTGCTTCTTGTAAAAGTAAAGCAGAATAGGATCAGTTCGGTACTTATTAGAGCGGTACAGGAAACCAACCCTTTTTTCCAGCATCGTTAGCAATGAATTATATTTACAAGATCCACTTGAGATCAGGCTAGAGCTTAAATCTTAACAGGCACTCAAAGCATGCAACCCCCCCTCCCCGAGAGAACACCCATTCATCATGATAGGAAGAAATCCAGGGTCTGCTTGGTAATGATGGGATGTCACTAGTTTAGTTTCAAGGTATTCAATGTGACCAGCCAGTTTTTCTTGTACTGAGCAATTACATGCTGAAATATTATTAATGGTTACTTTAGCAATCATTAATGAACTCTTTAACTATTCCTTTTTAAGTTTTGAGTGTGTATTAAATGGTAAGAAATACAGTATTAGTCATTTTTGTTATCATTACCTAACACATATCCCTCAGGATTCATTCTGTTTTTGCTATGAATTGAGCTGAATTAACTTCATACAAAAATCAATATTTATTTTATGATAGTTTGTAAACTAAAATAATTAGAAGAATTAAATTTCTTCTTAATTTAAAGTTTGCAATAGATAAAAACAACAACTTAGTACCATTGTGGGATTAGATCACTTTGTCTACCAATGAACTATACACAGTGCCTACAAAATGGCATAGCAATCAGTGGATGTGGTAGGTAGATGTGTCCTGTCGTCTCTGCCAAAGGAGATTTCTTTCCTCTAGCAAACTTTTTAATTTCACACAACCACATGGGCCATCTCACTCACTCACACACACACACACACACACACACACATGCATGCTCACGCACGCACTAAAGCTAACAAATTTTTATTTTATTTTTTTCTGAGTTGTTTGTACATAAATGAATTAATTTCACTTCTCTTTTTATCCATGGCATTCTTGTTCTTTATAAATATATATGTTACTTTGGAAAATGCTGAATTCATTTGTTTGAACATTCTCAACCTATTTTAATAGGAGTAAATTGGTTCACCTATCGCCTGGTTCGCACTCCTCTCTGTCTATTGAAGAGGAGTAGAGGTATATCCCTTATTTCTTGTTTAGAATTGGGTTTCCGGTTCCTTCAAAATTCTTCACTTTCACTTTCACTCCCAGTAGTCCCTTGCATCTTAGTGGCACTATTATCTTGCTTTGGTTGAAATGATTATAAAAAAAATCCAATCACAATTGGCAACCACAACAATTATAATCCATAACACCAGTCCACTACACTTTAGTGAAAGTCTTACCACCATATCACATTGAAACACCAGTTCTGATACAATCACCATAGTTAAACAATGTCGAGCCTAGATGGGTGATCATTTGAGAATGTTAGGTGCTAAATGCAGCTGGTGTAATAAATAACAGCTCAGAATTTGAAATTGGAGAGCCAAGTTCTAATTCCAGTTGAGTTTATTATATTCACTTACAACAAATACCTTTGAGAATGGTATGAATCCATTTCTTCCGCCCCCAGCTATAGATCAATTAATCTGACTTGTATTAGAAAATCATTATCTCCCCCAAATTTCTTACAATTTAATAATATATTTTGGCTTTAAATAACCTGCAAAAGGTTGATAAGCTGTAAAATATAAATCAATCAAAAAAAAATTACTAAAATCTGTACAGTATCTATAAGCAGGGTTTTATTTCTTATTAAAAATAAATGAGAATTTATGTGTACACAAAAGCTAAAATAATAGTTATTTAAATTATTTTACTTGAAGTAGCATCAGACAATTTTGCCAGCTAATAAAATGACATTTAACAAAATCACAATAAACTAGATTAATCACTGGTATCTTATAATTCTCCTCTTCTCTACTTAGCACGACCGTTATGCCCCACCATTACTTCATAAATAATGGACTTATCCATTTTGGTCAAGTAGAAAAATAGAAAAGACATATCAGAGATGCTACTTGGTTTCAGTGAGAAAAGAAAAAAAAATGGAAGTGTTTAATATCTCCTGTCAATACCTAATAATTAATGGAAAGAGGGGAAAGACATATCAGAGATGCTACTTGGTTTCAGTGAGAAAAGAAAAAAAAGATGGAAGTGTTTAATGTCTCCTGTCAGTACCTAATAATTAATGGAAAGAGGGGAAAGACATATCAGAGATGCTACTTGGTTTCAGTGAGAAAATGAATAAAAGAAAGAAGAGTTTTCTATTTCCTGCCAATACCTCATAAATAATGGACTATTCTGTATTGATGTGAAAAGATGGAAAAAACATAGAGATACTCTTTGGTTTCACTGAAAAAATGAAAGAAAGAAAGAAAAAAAAAGAGCAGAAAGAAGTGTTTAATGGCTGCTTAAGTCAAATGAAAAAATTACGTCTTAAAATAAACACCAGCATTCATATTTATGATTGTTATTGCAATATTTTGTTAAAGTTGTTAAGCTCAAATATTTAACAATGCGAAAGGGAAATTTCTACATGTCTTTTATTTTTGTGGAACTTGTTATGAGTTTATTCAATCATTAATTTAAGAATTAAGATTAATCAGAAAATTCAAATAGGAAAACTGTCAAATTTTCATGAGTATTTCTAGTTTGTTTTAATATAAAACGTAAATGATTCAAATTGTCAATCCCTGTCCACAGCAGAGAGGAAAACTTGAAGAGTTATCAAGGGAAATTAACTAAAACTAAGATATCCAAAGGCATGGCATGAGGAACCGGAATAATCTAGCCCCTGTACTGAAGAAAGGGTTCAGTCTGAAATTCTAACAAATATCACCTGAAGAAGGACAGAATGTACAACAGACAAAATGTGATTGTAGCTATAAAGATGAGGATAACAGTCAACACAATGTAAATAGTGTAAATGACATTTTTATTAAAAAAATGTGATGGCTTTAAAAACAACATCAGTTCTCCCATTTGGCAATGAATGCTAGACAATTGCCTTACAGATGAAGAAGAGACTACAAGCAATAGAGAAATACCATGGACAGAACATGTGATCAATGAGGAAACTTTAAAGAAAATAGGAATAAAAAGGACACTTGTACTTAGAATCAGAGGGAGCCAGCTGAAAGAGACACACAATGAGGAAAGAGTGATTGGAGAATTTAATACACAAGGGATATATTGAAGGTAAGAGAGGCAAAGAAGAACAGCAAATAACCAACCCAACAGGATTTATGCAAATGAAAAACAGGGACTTTGAGTGATAGTAAGGGGTAAACATTGATTAGAGCTTCAAAGGATAGGAAGTTGTGGTGAAACATGATCACTCAACGTCTTGAAGGGGTATGGCACATAAAACAAGTTTATATGCAAGCACTCTGTTCCATTATACTAAAGAGTACTGATGAAAGGGTGTTGCTTAACTTTTAAAAACAAACAAGAATCAGTGTATTGTAATATCTATAAATAAATCTGTACTGACCAGCATGCCACATCACACCTGCCTATTTCTACCATTAAGAGATATTTGGCTAGCTTTCAAACAGAACCAATAATAAAGATACTGCTCTTTATAAATATCTGCAAGAATTAAAGTGCTTGATTTTTATATACATAAAAAATATAAACAATTGTGAAACACCCTAAATCTCTGGTTCACTTAATAAGCACATGACATTGGGTTGCCAATTTGTAATAGAAATAATAATGAACTACATGTATACATGAATTACAACAGAGATGTAATTAGATAAAACAGACTATATAAAATCAGAAACATATGAAAAGAGATTTTCATCTTTAAAACTCATCTTGGTAAGAATCCAACAGGAATACAGTTGTACACCCAGGGCAAACATACCAGCACTTGTTACCGGAATTTTACTTAAGGGAAATTTTTCTGCAAAAGGTTTACATAGAATTTCCAAGTCCAAAAGTAAACATTAAGAACACCATTTCCTTTATTTATTTTCTTTTTAATTTTACTCATTTTTTTGTGTGTGTGTCAACAAATGAAATTTAGTATTTCAAATAGTCATGCACTTAATTAAATTTACTTTAGACAAAGGCAAAATCCAAATTTCAAAACCATTTAAAGTTTGTTTCTATTATAGATGACTGGAAATTTTACTATGAAACATCTGTCAGAGTTAGCTCCTCCTCAGTTCCTTAATCCTTCAACAGGGGTCTCTCTCCACTGCCTATAAATACTGGCTGACCCTTCGCCTCGATCTCTCTTTTCCACTTAAACCTTGGGCCGCCACCTCTCGTGGAGGTGAAG
>OZ038484.1:126006910-126011910 GCA_964036315.1 Acanthosepion esculentum | reverse complement strand
TTCTCTAGTATGTAGACATCCAGAATATATACAAAGAACAGATAAATATAAGTAGAATTTGAAAGGCATATTTTAGCATAAAATAATTTTCAACATTTAATAAGGAACCTATAAATATATACTTCCTAACTTGTTGAAGTGAGAGTCAAAAATTAAAACTTCTAAATAAATTTGCTTTGTATTTATGGCCTTTTGTTAGGATTCTTTCTTTAGAGTAAGTAACCTACAAGGGATGAAATTTTCCTAAGTGTTGGTAAGAATTTAAAATAAATAAAGAATTGATATTTTTATCTATTTCTTACTTATATGTATTAATCAATATTAGTCTTTATGAGACTCTAGAACAATTTTATGGATAAGTAGAAAAAAATAATAAAAAAGGAAGTAATAAAACAAATATTCTAAAAAAAATGTGATAAGAGAATTTAGTTTCTGTATAAATGTCTTTATTTCTCCAAGTTAAAAAGAAGAATTCAATTTACACTATTTACATTGTTCAGACTGTTGTCTTTATCTTTATTGTCATATCCACAATGTTTTGGACTTTGTACACTCCGGCCTTCTTCAGGTGATATACATTGGAATTTCAAAGCAAACCCTTTATTTAGTTCCATTTAGTAACTCAACTCTCAAAGTTTTGTTCACCTCTGCTGTGGCCAGGTATTGAACTCACAACTCTTTCAGTAATATCACTTTTGGACTATTTCAACCAATGATTTTATCCACTGAGCCATGTGTTCTTGGGAATTAACTAAAACTGAGATATTCAGAAAAGGCATGGGACATGGAACTAGAACAATTTTCCACTATAGACTGAATAAATAGTTCACTTCAAAATTTTAATGTATATCACCTGAAGAAGGCTGGAGCATACAACAGCTGAAACAGATGACAATAATGATGAGGACAACAGTCCGAACAAAGTAAACAGTGTAAATAGTTACAATACCTCATCTCAGGAATATAGACAGATGTTGAAGAATTTAATTAATGAAGTTTCTAAAATATAATATCTGTTTTAATAAACGATAAAAGAAAACTCGAATCAAGTCAAGAAAAAGTTGGAAAGCAAGCAGAAGCCTATTTTATGTGTCATGTTCTTTGATTGTGCTTACTTATGTGTGAGGGAGAGAGACCAAGAAAGGAAATGAGTGAGGGGTGCATAGGTAGCTAGGTGATAGGTTAAATAAGGTGAGTGGTAAGGTAGATATGAACATACCAGAAGCAATAGATAGATAGATAGATAGATAGACAGAATTGAAAGCAACTGAAGTAAGCAACAAATTGATATGAACAAAAGCAGATTGACTGATGTTTTAACCATTGAACTGCATCGAAAAGTACTACATTATTGAGTGTGCATAAAATGCATACATTAATAAAAGTGAATAGACTTAAATTAGAAGAGTAAGTAAAATATGAAATGGAAGAGAAATCTAGTAAAAAAAAAAGTAAAAATGCATGCATTTTAAAAAGAAAACTAAATACTGAAATAAGAGAAAGTTATTCAATTTATACATCTGTTTCTTAAAAAAATCTTGTTATATGACAGGAACCTTATTACTACTCTTTAATATACTAATATATATATATATATATATATATATATATATATATATATATATATATATATATAGTCAGGTTTTTTTTTTTTTTCTTACTTTTTCTGTTGATATTCACTTTTTCTCAATAGACTGAAAGAAAAGAATGTAGCACTTTTTTTTCTGCAAAATTTTTAAATGCTCACTTTACTTAAAAGTAATACTTCATACGAGTGGGAAATATAGAAAATAATGAAAATACTAAAGTAAAAAATTTTTATTGTCATTCTTCAAGACTTCAGAACAATTTTATGGAATAGAATTGAAGTAACAAAAATATTCTACAGAAAAGTGATAACAGAATTTTGATTCTCTACAAATGTCTTCATTTCTCCAAGTTAGGAGGAAGAATTCATTGGGAAGTTTCCAATATATAATATCTATTTTAATAAATGATAAACAAAGACTAGAATCAAGCTTGAAAAGAAAAGTAGATAAGTATAAGACTTTTCTTCTTTTATGCACCATGTCTGTAGTGGTCTAATTGTTTTCTCGCCCCGTGTCAAATGTTGGGGTTACCATATGTAGTGGTAGGGTAATAAGAATGGACAAGTGTAGATGTCTGTTGATGAGGATAGATGTTTGTTTACGGCTGCGTGAATAACATGACCACACAATTATTTACATTATTCAGACTATTGTCCTCATCTTTGTCGCCATATTTATTACAACGTTTCGACCGTTGTACGCTCCAACCTTCTTCAGGTGGTTGGAATGTCAAACTGAACCCTTTATTTCGCTTTCTGGGGTAGACTGTTCTAGTTCCGCATGCCATGTTTAATGGATGTCAGTTATCAGTTGTCTCCTGTTAATTTCCCTCTGAAAGTTCTCCACTGCCTTAACTGGGTATTGAACGCACACTCTTTGGGTCCTGTCACTAACCAACGCCTTTATCCACTGTGCCATGTATCCTGCATGAATAACATGACCACACAATTTATATTAAATGTAAAATACCACAAAACATGAAATACAAGAAGTAACAAAATGGTTTTAAAAACATAACATTTGTATTTATTTGTGTGTTGATGTACATGCGTAGAAGTTAAAGATCTGTTGGAGTTATGTCTCTTAGACTGTGAGTATTTTTATCTGAACTCACAAAAGTTGAATTAATTATAAAGCTGATAAATGCTGAATAAATTGTAGATTTAAAAGAATATTTCAAAGAGAAAAGTTCTTGTTGCAATTTGGAAATGTTCTTTATGTTTGTAATGTTGGTTGGAAAATTTTGTACGTACGTGCATGCATGAATATGCTTTTAACGTCTGACCACCCATGGTCTAGACGAGAATCCTGAAGACCACATCACAGGAATTTGGAAGAATAAAAGAGAATGAGTGAACTCGTGTCTGCTATTTATAGATAATGTAATCACGTGACAGGATCACAGCAAATTGGTGGGGAACTTGACTTGATCATGCCTAGAAAAAAATATTTGTACGTGGGTGGATTGCAATGCCCACTTGTATGTTTATTGACCAATTAGAAGCTGATACCTCCTGAAAATATTTACTAAGCTGAGCAGGCTCTCCGATCCACTTTTTTGCACAAAAATGTACAAAATTATACATTGATAAGGAAGTGGTAGAGGGATCCTAAATGTCCCTTCAAGGTGTCGACAATCATTCGTATCTCTCCACAACTTCCTTGTAGCTCAAAACAACTTTTGACTCTTTATCAATGTGATTTTTCTATAAATACTTTCATGGTAATTGTTCTGATAAACTTTCGTCTTTGGTATCTAGACTTTATAAATTTAAGCACAGTACTAGACTGGTGGCAAGATCTCATTTTACAGTTGAAATGGTTAGATGGAACTGAAAGTTTTATGCTAATAGTTTCTTCTATTGGATTTCTCATTTGTGGAACTCTCTTCTGCCTTCTTGCTTTCTAGTCAACTTTGATCTTCAAAAGTTTAATTGTAATGTCAATCATTATCTTCACTTGCTTTAATTCCTGTTCTTTTATTGTTCTCTCTCCTTAATAGTGCTTTTTTTTTCTCATATTATCCAACACCCATTAACCCCTTGCATCTTAGTGGCTTTATTGCTTTGCTCAGGACAAAATGATTTTTTTTAAAAATCCCTCATTACCCTTGCTCTACCAAGCATTCACACAAATTCCTAAGGTAGATTACTTGCTGTTTCACTCTTGCCTAAGTACAATTAGTTATTTAAAAATATAAATACAGATGAATTTTGGAAAACAAGAGAAGGATTCTGGTGATCAGTAGGATGGAGAGAGCTTTTAACATAAATAAAAGATCTGTACTAACTTCAAAAGACGAGTGGGTGATGAAATAGTTAGTAGCTATTTTCCATTTTTTTAAAGCATTTCACCCCAAGCAAGGCAGGAGTGCCACTAATACACAAGGGGTTACAGAGAATGAGAGCAAGAATAAAGAGGGGTGTTTGAGGAAAGGATATAGAGAAGCATGGGGATTAGGATCAAGACATCAGATGTCGATTAACATTACATTTGAATATTTGAAGATTATAGCCATCGGGGAAGCAAGTAGGAGGAAGGGAGTTCCACTGTCGGGAAGTGTGAGAGAAGAAGCTGTTGGAGTAGAATAGGTGGTTACATTTAACTGTTTCAACAGTGAAAAGGTAGGACCGAGATGCCAACCTAGTGGCATACTTAAATTCATGCAGTTGGGGTACCAGTGAAAGTAGCTCATCAGCACAGTTGCCATGGAAATATTTGTAGAAAAGACAGAGAGAAGCCACAGAAAGTGACTGTAGATGAGATGCCAGATCAGGAATTATCACATTGCATATCCGTTTCTGGATTTTGTCTAGGACCTCGAGATGAACAGCAGGGGCACCAGACCATATATGGCAACAGTATTCAATGATAGGATGAATGGTAGATTTGAAGGATGGACTCAAGTGAGAAAAACCTGGCGCGACACAGAGAACCAACTTTCCTTTCAGTAGATGAAGCTATTGATTCAATGTAGTTGTTCCACCCCAGGTCAGTGGAAAGTGTGAGACCAAGCAGGTGCAGAGAGACATTCTTGTGGAGTTGGGCATCAGCCATTCTGATATGAGAAATCAGAGAGAAGAGTTTCAATTGAGTTTGTCACATTCGCTTATGCACAAAATCCAAAAGGCATGAACCCATCTCTTCTCCCTCCAGTTTTTTTTTTAATCAATTGACCTCAAGCAAGGAAATAATACCATTAAGATGCTGGGAGGGAAAGAGAATGAAAAAGACTTTAGAAGGAATGGGAAGCACCAATTGTAAACAGGAGACAATGGATAAACCTCAACACCTCTTCAAAAATCTGGGGAGCAGTGAGAACTGGATGATAGGCAAACCTATCTACTCCTATTAAATAACTTAAATAGTAGAACAGACTGGTCTCTCTAGCCATGGTTGGCAGTTAGCCTA
>OZ038484.1:125974410-126004410 GCA_964036315.1 Acanthosepion esculentum | reverse complement strand
TAGACACATAAAATGTTGAATATAATATATATAAGCTTATACAGAAATCTTACTGCATTTATTTTTCGTTAATTTGATTAGAAAAACAATGTTATTAATTTTGGCCTATTATTTATTGAGTATTATTTATATCTTTCAAAATGTAATAATTTAATAAATTAATGCATTTTCGATTAGTGTGCTAAAATCTTTATATACCTAAATTCAATTAGTGCATACATAATACTCAGTTAGTGTGGTAAAACATCCTTCAGTTTAACCATAGTAATTGAGACTTGATTTTTTATAGTTACTGGTGGACAAATTAGCCGCATTAATCGAGGGATTCCTGTATAATTAGTAACTTAAACATCTACTTTGTCTGTCCTAAAAAAATATAGAGAATATCACTCATTATATATTAGGAGGCATTTATATTGGATTTAAGACAAATTTTCACATTCCTTTAGTGTTAAAAGTCAACATAAATGCAAGCTTTCATTACTTAATTCTAAAATACAGCACAAATTTGACTAAAATTAAGTATGTTTAGAAAATAATACTTACTGTCTTATCCATGCTTGTATTTTACTGTGGAACTTGTTTTTTCTGTTATTATCTTTTACACACCTTAAGAGTTATTTTAGGTCAACAACATGTTTGCTGTGCTTTGACTCAGCAAAGAATTTAAACTGCATACACCTACTGGCAAAACTATGTCATTTGTGGTTTTTAAAATTGTCATTGGTTTACTAAAAAAAAACAAAAAAACAATAACAAATTTAAAATTTTATAACTAAAATACAAAATACCCAAGATTTTAACCTAACATTCTCAATGAACTTCTTTACATCTACTCCCACTTCAGATCTTTCTATGGGCCATGCACATTAAAGAGATGGGCAATCGTGGCCCTCCACAGCTACCTGTCTTTTGTTACCCTACTTTCAACCTTACAACTCCTCTTTTTCTTTGTAGTACTACTACCTTAATCATGTCCTGGGTATGATGATAAACTACGTCCAGCAGCATGACCTCTGATCGAAATGGAACCACCTTTTAATTGCTGTTGTTCACAGGTCCACCTTGACCTTGGGTAGTAGCACCTGTTAGGGTCCCAGCGTTGGGCAAATAGGGAGCCCCCCTAAAAAAAACACTATGATAGTATAAAAATACATTTTTATAGTAAAAATATCGGCAATACATTTTTATATAAAAAAGGACCAAGACATATCTATAGTAAAATGACTAACAATACATTTTTAAAGCAAAATGACCAACAATATATTTTTACAGCAAAATTACCAGCAATACATTTTTAAAGGAAAATGACCAACAATAGATTTTTAAAGCAAAATGCCCAGCAATACATTTTATTTGTCATTGAAAGCTTACAATTGTGTTCAAATATACGGAGTTAAAGCCATGAAATTGTGTTCAAATTATTTAGATTTCAGCATTAAATAACCCATAGTGGTTGATATGCCGCTAACCAAACAACCAACATAAAAGAACACTTTCATGACATTAAGCCGTATAATATCTGACAATTTCTTAAATCAAACTGTATTTCAAGATATAACTTCAACGAACCTACAAGATATGTCCACACAAACCTGTATATGCACAAAAGCTGAGTATTATCCACCATGTTTTTAATTGTGAAAGCAGAATAACATGTATTTTTATGACTTCAAAACTACCAAGAAAATTAAATGACCCATAAGGGTGTTGATATGCCATTAAACAAATCAAACAACAACCTTCATCCATTTGTATAAATGGAAGAAGGAACTAATACAAATTTACAAGGTGACTTGCCTCAGCTTCTCTTACCTTCAGACTTTCAGCCACATCCCATTGAAACACCAGTTCTCATACAATCACTGGTTAAGCAACATCGAGTCTGGTCATTACCTAAATGGATGACTGCTTCAGAATACCAAGTGTTGTAAGCTTGGATGCGTGGGTGGCGTAATGGATAACAATTGGAAATCAGAGAGCAGAGTTCCATTTCCAGTCATGTTCATTATATTCACTTATGTGCAAATACTCTTCGGAAAGGTATAAATCCACCTCTTTTCCTCCCAGCTATGGGTTAATTAGTAAAACTTGTATCAGTAAATGATTATCTCCAAAAGATTCTTACAATCTAAAAATATTTTATGACTTTTATCAAAAAATTCTCTTGCTTTCAATATATTTTGTGAGTGTTAAATTTTCCAAGCCCTCATTTCTCATTATGTTCCCCCCCACCCCCAAAAATTTCACCTGCTTCCCAATTGTAATTCTTACTCTCTTTAGAATCTCCTCATTTCTAACATGCTCTGTCATGACAATTCACAATCCTCTTCAGATCATTGTTATGCAGGGTGTGGCAGAAATACCTTCCACATAATGGTAAGATGTTAGTGGCAATGGTGTCTTCATCTAGCTAATGTCTTACCATTTTGTAGGTGGTATTTCTAGCACACCCTGTATGATAGAGGAGACACTCAGCATTTATTAACCAAACAATCAGCATTACTGCCAACAGGAACCTACAAAAACTTGCTCCTAAAACCGTTTTTCAGGAAAATAGGCTTCTTAAGTTCACTGTTATCACTCTTTCTAAAAAAGTATGGGAGTTTCCTTCCTAACCTTTTGTTTACTGTCGTGTGGAAGATCAACATCTTGATTATATCATTATTTTCCCTTTTAATTACATGTGCTACTCATTTTAGTTGTTGCTGCCGTCAAAAGTCTTCAAGTGGTTTTTAGTAAGAGATGGTCACTTAATAAGCAAATTTAAATTTCCTTTATCCTATTTATTAAGAGGATTAGTTATTTGAAATAATATATTTACCATTACTAAATTACTACATTTAAAGTATACTATTAGAGTTTTTCATAAAAATATGATTTTTTACCAATAATCTCCTGTGGCTATCTTTCCACTAAATTGCTCTGCCTGACATAGAGTTCATTTGATTTTGTCTATCAGATTTGCTGAATATAGAAATCAAAAGGAAAACTATCCAGCAGTGGTAATTTGATGTCCTTCTAAATTAAATCATTTGATATTGAATCAAAGAAAATTAACTTCATTTCCTCTTCTCTTGTCAAAGGAAATTTGATTTGGATTAGAATTTTGTTTTTTGTATACAAATGTTTGCAAAACAATAGTTATGATTTTTTTTATCTTAGTGTGTTAAAATGAATAGATGTATATATGTGTATATATGTGAATGCGAGTCCAGTATTTGCTAAACATTTATATGAATATACAGATGATCATAAAAATAAATCTTTAGCTCTAAAAAAAAAAAAAAAATCTTCCCAAAACTATCATTTGATCAAGATTTTGTTGGGCTTATCAGTGTTGTTCTTGCAGCAGTGTTTATATATATATATATATATATATATATATATATATATATATATATATATATATATATATATATATATATATATATATATGTATGTATGTATGTATGTATGTATGTATGTATGTATGTATGTATGTATGTAGAGAGAGAGACAGACAGAGAGAGAGAGAGAAAGAGAAAGAGAAGAGGCAAGGTGGAGTAATGGATAGCAGCTTGGGTTGTGGAATTGGAGAGCCGAGTTCAAACTACACTTGAATCCATTACATTCACTTATGTGCTAATAACCTTGGGAAAGGTATGAATCCTCTTCTTCCCCCTCCAGCTATGGGTAAATAGCAGGACAGACTGGGTTCTATAACCTTGGATAGCAACTGGTCTAGGAGAAGGGCAACTCTGAATTCAAAACCTGCGAAGGGTTGTTTAGGGATCATGTGGCATCTTCAAAAAGTGTGGATGGTTCAGCACAAAACCTTTACCACTATAATCAAATCTCATGTGCTGGTGTCTGAGTTGTCGGTTCCTAGGAATTTAGCTACTTGCAGGAGAGTCATACATATATATATATATATATATATATAAGCCACTGTCGGTCACACAACCAATGTTGTGGGGGAGTTTAATTGATGAGCTGGACATGTCAGTGATGGTCATACTTGCTTTGTGAGTCGACAGACACTATATATATATATATATATATATATATATATATATATATAATCATTTTGAACAATTCATGGATTCTTATCTATAATGTAACATTATTTCCTACTGCTATATATGTTAGATTTAGCATTTTACATATGTATTTTTTTAAAACAGTTTTTATGTATTTTTTTTTAAAACAGTATATTTTTGGCTACCGGTCTGGGTTTGTTTTTCATTAAAGTCACTCAAAAAAATTGCAGGCCAGTAGACAAAACTACTGTTTAAAAAATGTCCACTGAAACATATGTATCCACTAAGTATAACATAGCACTAAGAAATATATATTGTTTAAAATAAGAAATATATATTGTTTAAATTTGCTATATTTATGAGGGTTTTTACAATTCAATTTTCAATAATAGCCAAGTAGTTTCATAGCTGAGAATCAGAAACTTGAATTACGGAAATCCAAAGGTGCATTGAAATATGAAAAGATGCCTTCCAAAAGCTGAGCAAAGTATTAAGAAACAAAAATATTTTGTTAGAAACAAAGAAAAGAGTACTGAACTGTTATGTAATATCAATACTCCTTTAGGGCAGTGAATGCTGGACAGTCTCCTCACAGATGAAAAAGACATCTGAAGCCACAGAAATGTGGTTCTACAGAAAGCTGTTGAGAATACCATGGACCAAACATGTGAGCATTGACAAAGTTCTAGGGACAATGTCAACAAAAAAGAGACCTATACTTAAACATCAGAAAGAGACAGGTGAAATGTCTGGGAGAGCTAACAAGCATAGAGGGCTTGGAAAATATGACACTCACAAGACAGATTGAATGTAAGAGAGACAGAGAAAAGCAATACATAACCTACCTGGCAAGTTTGAGCAAATGGATGATGGAGCATGGTTTGAGAGTTGTTAACAGTTACAAATGACAAGAAGTTGTGGAGAGCCATGATCACTAATGTCCTGAAGGGATGCAGCACATAGAATATGTTTATGAGGGAAGAGTGCTCAGTATCAAGGATATAGCATTTGTTGATGCAGACAATGTAGACATGGGAATCAACACTACATGGCGACTGTCCATTTTCATACCTTAATCATCAGATTCATAGCCTGAAGATCACTCAAGGTATGAAACTGACAGTGTGACATAAGGTGTTTATTTCTATGGCCACACTGTTTAAAATATTAGGTTTGACGAAATTATAATATTGAGTTTAACAAAACAGAGTATCATCTCAATGCTCAGTGTTAGGTTATCTCCCCCTAATTTTCAAAACCCCTAATAGGGGAGGCTTTTCAGTACTATAAATACTCCGTGATAATTATTCGCAGCCTAATCTTAATTTTTATGTCAATGTGTAAGTTTCTCACGGAAGAACATGTTCCATTTTTGGGACACGCACAGACAATACAAATGCACACCTACATACGTACCTTTCACTTCATTTTTTTCTTGGAATTTCTCCAACACCAAACTACACATACACAAACAATTCACTAGCTTAAATATTTTCTTCATTCATGTTTATCTATCCTAGGTATGACGATAAACTACATCCGCGTCCTGGGTAAGACGATAAACTACGTCCAACAGCAACGCCTCTGATCAGGAGGTTTTGAGGAGCATGGAACCACCTCTTAATTGCTGGTGTTCCCAGGTCCACCCTGACCCTGTGTGGTAGCACCTCTTAGGGTCCCAGCTATGGGCAAATAGTTCACACCCAAACTTATGTAAAAATAGATTTTAATACCAGAAATACTTTGTAATAAAAATAAATATTACCAGCAATAATTTTTGAAGGAAAAATTATTATCAGAAATACTTAAAAAAAGAAAAAAGTACTAGCAATACAAACAGCTATATATTCCTTGAAAAAAAATATTACCAGCTATGGATTTCTTCAAGGAAAAATATTTCCAGAAATAGATTTTTGAAGAAAAACATATTACCAGCAATAAAAATTTTGTTAGCATTAAATAACCCATTGAAGTTGCTATGCCATGAACCAAACCAAACTAAATCATTCTTGTTCATTGTTCAGTAGCACAACAATATTCTATTGTATATGAAACCCTTTATTGTGAACACATTACCATTTGTTTGTAAACATATATATATTAGCCGTTGTTGTTTTTAATTTTTTTTTGTGGACTCATATTCCGAGTATGCCATATTGGTTGTGGGCATTTCAGCAGACACACGTTTATCTCTCAATGTGTACACCAGGCCACAACACTCAGCTTAGAACTGTAGTTTATTTTCGCTTTATTGTAAATTACTTTATGGAACATACAGTGTTTAATAATCTGAATAAAAACCTTAACAATTTTAATTTTTACTTCCAGATGGAGAGAATAATCAAGGGACACAACAGCAGAAAGCTGAACAAAAAAAAAAAGGCAAGGAAAAGGAAGCAAAATTATAGAGGTACTACAAAATGTTTCCTTAATGATAACTGAATAATGGAAACCATAAATACCCTTCAATCTGGCAAAATATAAAAATAGCACCTAACTTGCTAGTTATGTATGGGAGATTAAGGAAAAAGAAAACAAAAGCCCTATTATAAAATGAGCCTTGATGAAGAAGATCCACAGTTTGGACTTGGGAAGCAAGATGTGCCAAGAGGAAAAATTGGCAATCATAAAAAATTTGAATATGTTACGAAATGAGAGATCTGAAATAATGACAGCATGCAAGCACACAAGAATATTTCTCCTGGCAAATTATGAAGCAGAGTAGAAAGTCTTATTTTGTTAATAGAATATACAAATTTCTTTTTTCATTTTTTTTCTTCCCCACTTCTATTACAGGTAGTGTATATATATATATATGTATATATTTGATTGGATTGATGCGAGTTTGTGATCCGGGGTTTTACACTTTTGCGATCATTAGACAAATGAGTTTGTCTGATGATTGCAAAAGCATGAAACCCAGGGTCACAAACTCACATCAATCCAACCAAATATGTTAGCTCTATCTCTGATATTGAGTGCTTTCTAATAAGTACCGCGCATATAATATATAAATAATAATATATATAATATATTACACATATATATTTATATACACACACTTTTCACACACACACACACACACACATATATATATATATATATATATATATATATATATAAGCATATTTAGGTAAAAGGAGGGGAAAAAATCCTGACTTTTACTGCCTTACAATCTGCAGTTGAAAAGATGTTGGGATTTTTTATTTATCACATTTTAGAAAAGTTTAAATTGCTCTGTATTTCTATTTTTGTAAGTACATTGAGCACTTTGTTATTCATATAACCATTTCTCTCCAAATAGGATTTTCTTCCCATTTTGTCATTCAATTACCAATCATTTATCTGATATATAGAACTTATATAACATATTCTCCCATACACACACACACACATATATCTAATCAAACAGATAAATATAAATAAATGTACATGTAAGTGTACAAATACATACATAAATATATCCTTTCATGTAAGAAAAAAACAGTGCTCAATGCTAAATAACAGAGCTATTACATATATATTTATAAATATATATAATACCCCACACTATCAGTGCAGCTCGGAGTTTCATGCTTAATGCAATCAACAATGCAATCATATATATACATATATATATATATATATATATATATATATATATATATATATAAAAATATATATGAAGAAATATACTCTTAAAATGTGCTATATTTATGGGATAAAGTGCTCAATATCAGAGATAGAGCATGTGTAAATATAAAAGTGAACATAGAAGTCAACACTTAGAGGCAATAGTCTGTTTCATGCTAGATGCAATCATCAGGCCACAAGTGTGGTTATTTTCCTCGGCTATCTATATCTATGAGTTAGTATAGCTTATTTAATAGTTTTGTTTTTGTTTGAGAAGATAATTAAATCTATTTGTTCAATTTCAACTATTAAATAAGCTATATAAACAAATTTTTATTACGTTAATAAAAACACTGATCAAAATAAAAATAAATATATAAGAAAAAAATAAAAAATAAATAAAACAAGCAAAATAATAAAATAACTGCTAAAATAGACTACCCACAATGCACCACTAACCCATATATATAAATAGCCTGATGATTGCATCTAGCATGAAACAGACTGTTGCCTCTAAATGTTGACTTCTATGTTCACTTTTATATTTATATATATATATATATATATATATATATATATATATATATATATATATATATATATATATATAAATAAATGCGAATGTCAGTGTGTCACACTTTTTCAACTTTAGAGGCTGTAGCCCAACATATTATACCATTTTGGAATCAGGTCAACTTTGTGACCAAATTAAAAACATTCCAGGTCAAATCAGAACTGGCAATACTGAAATTTTTTTATGTGATTTTTTGCAACAATTTTTTCGTACAATAACAATTTTTATAACTTGGAAATAAATTTGGGAATAATCAAAATTAATTATGAAATCCAGCAAAAATCGGCCCAATAAAAATAAATGTTTCTACAGAAAGTAAGGACCTACATACATCAAATTGTCTTTAAATTAGGTGGTGTCAGAAGAATTATCATTGAAATTTTAAAAGGTAAGCTTAGATATGAATGCAATACTTAAATGCAGTGATCATTTTGAGTTTTTCTGTAATTTATTGTTGCCTATCGCATCCACTCCTCCCTATGAAAGCCCCCAGGAACTAGCTTAAATGCCATCCTATTGGACAGCTTTTAAGCTAGTATATATATATATATATATATATATATATATATATATATATATATATATATAATTATTGTCATCCACAGACAGACTGTTTCACTGTATCACAGCTCTTCAGTGTGGCTAGACGTCCGGTTGTCTTTAGCTAGGATCGAAACCCGACTGAATTGGCGTCAGTCGGAAATTCTACCACTAAGCCATTGGCACACGGCAGGGATGAAGGTGAATTTTAGCGTATTTATTTTTAGATAAACACACAGTCACCGACAGGACTCAATTCGCTTTTGCCGAAGAGTCACGCTATATCAGCTTTATATATATATATATATATATATATATATATATATATATATATATATATATATATGAGGTCTGTCTCAAAAGTAATGGGACTGGTTTCACAATTTATTTTTTGTTCCCAATAACAAACTACATTGTTTCCCCTTCAAACTAATCTCCTTCAAGTCTATTGCACTTTTTCCTCCTTTTCTGACAATGATTCTATGTACTGCTGTAAGGATTCTTCTTGGATGACACTCAGATCCATCATTATAACCCTCTTGATAGCCACCATGATTTCAAAACAGGTTCCCTTAATGGTTCCCTTGAACCTGGGTAAAAGAAAAAAGTCACAGAGAGTAAGATCAGGTGAATCCCTATTTGTTGTTCCAGTACGGTGATATTTTTCTTGGCCAAGAACTGACGGATGCTCAAGGCATTGTGAGCACATGCATTGTTGTGGTGAAGTGGCCTCGATTTGTCTTGCCGCAACTCTCATCTCTACATGGACACTGAGCAAAGCAAATACCGCAGGATATCTTTGTAGATTTGCTGATTAATCATCTTGGCCCATGGCAAGAACTCTCTGCGGATGATGCTTCTTACATCAAAGAATGGATATCACCTGTTACTTTTCAGACAGACCTTGTCTTGTGTGTGATTGTGGGGGGGGTGCAGATAGGGATGTACGGTGCTATAACTGATAGCAGCTTGGAATGAGAAATCAGAGAGTCAAGTTTGAATTCCAATCGAGTTCATCCCATTCACTTACGCAGAAATACCTTTGAGAAAAATAGGAATCCCTCTCTTCTCCCCACCCCAGCTATGGGGCAAATAATAGGGCAGACTGGGCCCTATATCCTCCAAAAAAGAAAACTGAATTCAAACCAACCTAAATGTTGATCTGCTATGTATTTAGAGATTCTTGATAAAATACAACGAATAATATGCAATATTATTAGTTCTGACCTGGTATCACAGTTTCTGCAATGTATTTAGAGATTCTTAATAAAATATAAAGAATGTTATTAACCTTTACCATGCTGCAAGCGACAGTTGTCACCATAGAATTCTCTCCCTTTGCTACTCTAGGCACATTCTGTTGCCTTGAGACAGTTGTTATAAATAAACACTTGTCTACTGTTATTTCCAGTATTTAAGCTGGAAATCACCTAGTTCTGCTTTGGAACAAAGCTAAACTTCCATTTTTGGAAAATGGAAGTTTAGCCTTGTTCCAAAACAGTACTAAGTGATTTCCATGTGATTGCCATTTTGAATTCTTCTAGACTCTTTTCCAGGTGATTGCCATTTTGAATTCTTCTAGACTCTTTTCCAGGTGATTGCCATTTTGAATTCTTCTAGACTCTTTTCCAGGTGATTGCCATTTTGAATTCTTCTAGACTCTTTTCCAGGTGATTGCCATTTTGAATTCTTCTAGACTCTACACAAGGTGTAACGCTGATTAAACACACTTTAATTTTTCACAATTTTTTGTAAACAAAAATAGCCGTGTCAAAATCCAACAAAGCCTTTATTCAGGAGTTTTTCTTTGATTAGGACTCCAATGATGATTTTGAAGGCTTTACTCAAGTGGATATTGACGGTGAAGTGGTTGAAGATGATAACCACGCTAGTGACATGGAGGAAAGCGATAATGACCACTAGCGGCCACTATCATCCATGGTAAATGAAAATGAACCTTTTTTATCAATGAAGAATTGAAATGGTTTACAAACTCCAACAGAATTCCGCATATATTTTACAGCTCTATATGAGTCATGTTCTTAAATATCCTCGTCAGATCGAGACGTTCATGTGGATGTCATGCATGGTGCCAAAGTCATTCAGAAATATCTGAACTGTCAGCAGCATACAGCCACTTTCACAGATCAATATTTAGCCTTTACCACACAGCCGGTGACAATAGTCACGATAGAATTCTCTCCCTTTGCTACTCTAGGTGCATACTGAGATGGTTGCTATAAACAAACACTTGTTATTTCTGGTATTGTAAGCTGGAAATCTCCTACTGCTTTGGAACAAGGCTAAACTTCCATTTTCCAATGCCATTTTGAATTCTTCTAGACTCTACATGAGGTGTAACACTGATTAAACCAACGTTAATTTTTTGTAAACAAAAATGACCGCATATTTTTGCACCCTCCAAAAAATGAAATGGCAGGGGTAACAATTCTAGAAAGAACGTAACATGGTAAAGGTTAATCCTGACCTGACATCAGTCACTTTCCCACTGCATTAACATAGCTTCTCTGTAGCTTTTCTATAAATATTTTCATGGTAATTGTTTTCATGGGCATTCTTCTTTGCTAGATAGACTTTATAAATTTAAGTTCAGTACTAGATTGGTGGCAAGGTCTCATTTTACAGCTAGATGTAACCGTAACGTCTACGCTAATTGTTTTCTCAGCTTCTTGATTTGCAATATGATAGGTCCTGATCTGGCATCTCCTCTACAGTCACTTTCTCACAAACATGATGTGGCTTCCCTCTGTCTTTTCTACAAATATTTTCATGACAACTGCTCTGACAAGCTGCTCTCACTGGTGCCCCAACAGCATGAATTTAAGCATGCTACTAGGTTGGTATCTCAGTCCTGCTGTCAAAACAGTTAAAAGTAACCACCTGCTCTACTCCAACAGCTTCTTCTCTCACACTTCCTGCCAGTGGATCTCTATTCCTCCTACTTGCTTCCCTGATAGCTATAATCTTCAAATATTCAAATGTAATGTCAATCAACCTCTGATGCCTTGATCCTGAATCCTATCCTTTTCTATATCCCTTCCTCTAACTCTCCTCTTTACTCTTGCTCTCACTCTCTGTAACCCCTTGTGTGTTAGTGGCACTCCTACCTTGCTTGAGGTGAAATGCTTAAAAAAAAAAAAAATTCCAGCCAAACTTTTTCTTCAACTATTGAAATGCAAAGTTAACGATTATTTTCCATTTTCTTAATTCCTATTCCTTTATTGAGCTCTCGCCTTTAATAATCATTTCTTTTTTTTTCATATTCTTTCATACTCAGTAACCTCTTGCATCTTAGTGGCTTTATTGTTTTACTTGGGTCAAACAATTAAAAAAAGAAAAAAATAGCGAGAGAACCACGGTGAAACAGTGAGTAATCTACTTAATGACTTTCTGTGAACAGATGGAAGAACATACAAAGAAATAGTTAAGCATAAAAACCTACTTAAATCAACAAATTACAGGAAGTTGTGAAGAGTCATGATTGCTTACATCTTGAAAGGATTTAGCACATGAAAGTAATCTGTAATGAAAGTATTTGGGGAGCTATCTCAAATAACATTCCCCAGTATCCCACACAATGTGAAGAAATCAAGTTGTCTGGTGAGAAATGGGTAATTGCTACCTATTAAATTACCTTTGCCCAATGCTCACCTCAACAATGTTAAACTCTTTCAAGAACAACAATTATCAAAAAAAAAAAAAATCTACAGCAACAGGAAAACTAGAACATCCAACATTCTCAATCCATAAAATCTCTATGAATGACAGAAGCTAGTCTGCATGTGCTGACAAGAAACCAATATCTCCCATGAATACATACTAAATTTAGCAGCATGTTTGATGTGGTACTCCAACATTCTGGGAATTTGACTATTAAAATAAATTACTTATCCTAACATCTGCCTACTTCTAAGTAGTTTCTTGCCTGCTATTTACACAGTGGTGCACAAAAAAATACTGTTCACACAAGTCAATACTGGATATCACTGTTCTAATTACCTAGACATTTTTTGTCACATCTCTAATAAAAAGTTTTAATATTTAAAGCCAGTATTAATATGAGGCACATTGGTGTAAATGATAGCAGCTCAGATTAAGGAATTGGAGAGCCGAGTTCAAATTCCACTCAAATCCATTACATTCACTTATGTGCTAATACCCTTGGGAAAAGTATGAATCCTCTTCTAAAAGCTATGGGTAAATAGCAGGAGAGACCAGGTTCTATAGCCTTGGATGGCAACTGGTCTACTGCAGAAAGAAATGGCAACCTACTGTGGGAAAAAATCTGCCTTGTCAGTCATGTATCGAAAGATACATGATTGCCTAAGCATGTAATTCACATACATATTAGCCAAATTTATGGGGCATTTACTTGCTTCCTGTGAAATATGATTTAGAAATCAATCTTTAATTATTCCCCCCACTGCACACAAATGTTGTTCTTTCCATCATTCCCTTCTTCCCCTTTTACCCACTCCTCCTTCCTACCACTTCCCCTAACACATTTCCCTCCTACTCTCCTCTTCTTTCCATCACTACTTCCTTACATGTTTTCCTCCAATTCTTTTCTTTATGCCACTCCCCTTACACTTCTTCTCTTACTCTTTCCTTTCCACCATTCTCTTCTTCCCGTTTTACCCACTCCTCCTTCCCACCACTTCCCCTTACACATTTCCCTCCTACTCTCCTCTTCTTTCTACCACCACCCCTTTACATGTTTTCCTCTTACTCTCTTCTTTATACCAATCCCCCTTACACTTTTTCTCTTACTCTCTCCTCCATTTTATTACTCCCCATTACCATTTTTTCTCTACTCTCTTCTTCTTTCTACCACTCCCCCTTACTTTTTTCTTTCTACTCTTCTTTCTACCACTCCCTCTTACCTTTTTTCCATTCTTCCCTTTTCTGACTCTTTCTTCTTCCAATTTCCTTTCTTCCTTTCTTTCTAGTCATCTTTGTGATACATTGTCACCAAACAACAACAAAAATTATAAGGAAACACAAAAAGTTATAATTAATAGAACAAAAAATAGATTGATTTCCCAATAAGGATTAAACTTACTAAAAGAAGCTTTTGTTATGACTGTCATATTACTATTAATACATCCACAATGACTATCTTTCTTTAGTGTTACTTCTTTGTTTTCCTAACAAATACATTGGACATTTTAAAAATTAATTTGAAATATATATCTGTCTAAAAAGATAAAAACAAGAAATAGTGAATTCATGAAAAAAATACTGCACTTAATGGCAACAAACTTGACATTCTGCATCAGATAAATGGTCCCAATGGGAGTTTTAAAAAAAACTACTTTGATATTTGGTTTTTCAGAAATTATAGCCGGAGCAATTATCAGACATGATTCAGACAACTCATAAATCATGAATTTATTTGCAACATTTTCAATTTTTATTTATCAACAAATAACTATTGGTCATTTCTGATCTCAAAAGCATTACAACATTGCCTCTGACTGTTCTCTAGAAACTGCCTCCCTACTTAATCTTTTTTCTACACCACATAGCAATTTAATTGGGCCATTATACTCGTACTGGCTTCTAGAAAGCTGACTTAATGTTGCTTGGGACAAAACCAATTTATAGATTGCTATAATAATGATGATGATGATGAACACTGACAGGAATCCTGTGTGCTTTACAGAAGTCCAGACACACAAACTATAAAGCTGACAATTCAAAGCAAAAACAAAGGAAGCAATGAAATATGCGCAAGGATATTATTCTGAATTATGCATTTATCAAGTATGATCCATGAGAAAAAAGGAAACGTTCTAACTCAGAACCAATAGGCAATGTTACTAGGAAGTAAGGAAACTAAAAGAGATAGCATATATCAGCCTGCAAATAGATGTGCATGTCAGGATAGTACAGATTTCAAAAATATTGTTTTCTTTGCTTACTAAAGTTGGTGTTAGGAAGATCCTCCACCCATTGATGTACATCCTTGTGCAAATTAATTGGAACAACTACTTTAGTTTCCTTTCTTTCACCATACAGTCAGTTTTAGACCCACTGGAGTGACAGGGTGTAATCAATTTCTATTTTTTCCTCAGATTAGGACATTTTCAGTGGTGTGCAGTAATATGAATCTATTTTCAGGGTGTATGAGGATATTTGTTTGGCTTTGAAAAATATTTTGTCATTCGTGATTGCATCAGAGTTTTATCATGTGTGGACACTATTGCCTCGACTGTCAATTAGTTGTCCTACAGCCATTGTCTGCAATGGACATTACTCGAAGGAAGCATAGGAAATTTATAACACTGCACAATCACACTAGTAAGCCTTACCAGTGAGCAAATCAAAGTACTATAGACTGGCCCAGAAACTCTCCTGATTTAAATCCAGTCAAGAATCTGTGGTCAATCTGCAAGGAACGACTTCGTGGAATGGACATAAGTAGTACTAACATGTACACTGGGTCATGTTTCATTGAAAAAATACCAAAAAAATTAAATAATAATAGAATTATTCATTTTGTTTCAATTAATTTGCACAAGGGTGTAGTTTAGAATATCCTGGGCACTTGGTATACATGTCATGAAACTAGATTAGTCCACTGAGTACATAAATAAACAATTTCTGTCAGTTTACATTAGTTTGGTACAAGGACACAACTATGGGGTGTTCAATGAGTATCAAACTTACTACTCAGTTGTAATGAGAAATCAGACTAGTTTTCTGACAATTACTCAATGCTAAACCAACAATGTCTGTCACCTGTTGGTTCTGATTTAACTTTTTAATACCAGAAGCACCCAAATATGTCAGCAAGATTCACATTCTTGCAGACTGAAGCTGATTAATGCACTCACAATTGGGTGGCACTTTATTTCAATACATGCCATTAATGATGACCTATAGTTGCTGTAACATGATCAATTAGAGGTTCTAGAAAACTTCAACTTTGTAGATTTCCAAAACCATGTGTCATAACCAGTATTACCAAAGTGGTTAAGAGATTTCCTTTTTTCATAGATTACACCTGACAAGTGCTGAAGAATAGACCAGCTGAAACACTGTGCTAAAAAATTCAAATAATAGATTTGACTATCCAAACAATGTTCGAAAGGAAACCTTACTGAAGGCTATAGAATTGGCCAGTAATTCATCTTACAGATTAGAACAAAATGAAAGTCATTATTTTACAGTCAGACTAATGTCCTCATCTTTGTTAGTATCATATTTCAACCACTGTGTCTTCTGGTTTTCTTCAGGTCTAAGTAAACTTCAGAACTCTCACAGAACAGTAGACTAGAGGATTGAAACATTTGTTTGTGAATTCAGTGGTATAATAAATATGAGTTCATGCCTTAGGCCTGATACTACAGATTTGGACTCACTGGAAAAAAAAACTAGCAATATCTAAACAATAATAAGAAAAATAAAAAAAATTTCCTTAGACACTGAGAGCAAAATAAGAAGAATATAACCCTTAGATTAAATAAAGAGTTCAGGTCCAAATTATCTAAAGTTTACCTGAATTGATAGAAACTTGAAGAAGGTTCAAGGGCAAAACAGTTAAAATTATTGTCAACTGTAAATAATGATAACTCCTCAGCCCAAAAATTCAGACAGAAAATTAAAGTCCTTGTCTCAAGTTCCCAAACATTTACTGCAAGCTAGTGACAACATATAACGAAAACTGTACCAGTTGAATTATTAGAATGCTTGTTTGATTTTGTTTAGCAGCATATCAACCTCTATGGGTTATTTAAATCTAAATATTTTGTACATAAATTTATGCTACAGATATTTTATACATAATTTTATACTTTCAAGGTAAAGTATGTTTTTTTTTTAGATATATTGCTTGTAGATCATAAAATGTATTGTTGGTCATTTTATTATAAAAATGTATTGTTGGTCATTTTATTATAAAAAAATGTATTGTTGGTCATTTTATTATAAAAATGTATTGTTGGTCATTTTATTATAAAAAAAATGTATTGTTGGTCATTTTACTATAAAAATGTATTGTTGCTCATTTTATTAAAAAAATGTACTGTTGATTTTTGTTTGGGGTTTACTATTTACCCATAGCTTGAACCATCAACAGATGCTACCACCCTGGGTCAAGGTGGACCTGGGAACAACAACAGCTAAGAGGTGGTTCCACACTCCTCAAAGCCTCAAATTTTCTAGATGCCTTACTGGTAACAGTGAAATTAGCTATTTTGAGACAGGAAGCATTCGATATTGCAGTCATTTGAAATTTATAAAACTTTTGTCTCAAAACAGTTTTTCAGGAAAATAGAATTATCAAGTCCAATGTTATCACTCTTTCTAGTTTCCTTCTTAACATTTTGCTTAAGGTAGTGTAGAAATTCAACATTTTATTTATATCATTTTCTTTTTTAGATACATGTGCCATACATTTTAGTTGTTGCTGCTCTTGGAAGTGTTCAAATGATGTGGTTTCTGTTGATCAGTAAAGATCTTTGTGATTCCATAGGATCAGTCTATAGGATCTGATGAAGATGTATCTTCTTTAAGACATCAAGGATTCATTTGTTTGCAGCTATTTTCAAATAAGAAAATCAACAAAGAAACGTAATATGCTTCATATTGGAATTTAATGGTCACACATGGAGCAGGCTGAAATGAGAGCCTAATCAGTGCCCTTGTAGAAGTCAAGTGGTACCCTTGACAGACCCCGATATAAAGTCCGACTTCCAGAATTTGGACTCTCTTTTTCATTCACTTTCCCTTGTGACTGGCTCTTAGCCATGACTTGTCGACCTGTGTCTTGCACGCTGCAACAGACTGCCTTTACCCAAGCCCTAGATGCCCAGAGATAAGCAGCTGCCACTATCGACATGTGCGATGCCCAACCTGGATACAAGCCTGTAACATCGAAGCCCACTGACCATCCTACCAGTTATGAGGACGAAATTTCAAGCAAGCTATGTCTGCAAATACACTTTGTTTGCAAACACACATATAAGTTTTTTCCTTTCAACTTTTTTCCTTGAAGTAAATTAATTGAACTTAAATGCTTGTTGTATTTCCTTTCTTCAAAAGCTGTCGTTCCAATCTGCCTGTATGCACTTAGCTTCAGTTCTGAACCCATCCAACTTGGTTTTTTATCCTAAATAACTTTCGGAGACAAAAATCCTCACATTTGAAAGAATCAATGCATGATAATTTTTAAAATTACAGTCTTCATTATTGCACAAAATTTTCACAAGGAGAACAAACTTCACAATCAAATCATTTAAAATTTAATGACATTCAGTTATTGACAATGTTAATAATAATAGAACAATTTAAATATTAAAGGAAAAACTTATTTTGAATTATAGCAAAATAATCTTTTAATTATATTTGCAAAATCACTGGAGTTAACAAAAATTTGCAAGAGAAAATATTTGTCATGAGAGAAAATATTTTCTTGAGTCAGCCATTTTCAAAATGGAGAAAATATATATTTTAATATTATAGTCATACACAAAACAGTTTTCTTGGTGAATGCTGATCCAAGATGGGAAATCACTGTCACTTATTAAAATGAAGTAGAATTCAGATCTACACTTTCTTGCTGAGTAAAGCATCATAAAAAGTGTAGCATCATAAAACAGTTGTTTTTCTTAATTAGTTCCATGAGTTTTGATTCTTTTCAATGTCAATGTCCTAAAATGTTTTATGATACACGTAGCTTCTTACTCCTTGATATTATCTAGTATAAAAAGAAAGCATTGACAGCAAAAAAAATGAATATACGGGCGATTAAATTATTGCCTGGTTTATTTGGATAAATATTCTTCTTTTCCACTTTCAACATAACATTCATACAACAACTAAAATATCCAGGAAGTGTTGTAACAAAGGGTGGAAAGTGAGATACTGAAATCCAAGGTGCACTGGGATAGTGAAATAGCCTTTCAAAAACTAAGCAGAGTTTTAACAGAAAATTTCATTAGAAATAGAGAAAAGAGTACAGAAATTTTATATATCAATCCTCCTATATGACAGTGAATACTGGACGATCTCCTGGCAGATGAAGAAGAGACTTGAAGCAACAGAAACAAAGAAAAGAGTACTAAGCGATTACATAAGATCATCCCTCCTATATGCAGTGAATACTGGACAATCACCTCACAGATGAAGAAGAGACTTGAAGCAACAGAAACAAAGAAAAGAGTACTAAGCGATTACGTAAGATCATTCCTCGTATATGGCAGTGAATACTGGACAATCTCCTCACAGATAAAGAAGAGACTTAAAGCAACAGAAACAAAGAAAAGAGTACTAAGCGATTACGTAAGATCATTCCTCGTATATGGCAGTGAATACTGGACGATCTCCTCACACATAAAGAAGAGACTTGAAGCAACAGAAACAAAGAAAAGAGTACTAAGCGATTACGTAAGATCATTCCTCGTATATGGCAGTGAATACTGGACAATCTCCTCACACATAAAGAAGAGACTTGAAGCAACAGAAACAAAGAAAAGAGTACTAAGCGATTACGTAAGATCATTCCTCGTATATGGCAGTGAATACTGGACGATCTCCTCACAGATAAAGAAGAGACTTGAAGCAACAGAAACAAAGAAAAGAGTACTAAGCGATTACGTAAGATCATTCCTCGTATATGGCAGTGAATACTGAACAATCTCCTCACAGATAAAGAAGAGACTTGAAGCAACAGAAACAAAGTAAAGAGTACTAAGCGATTACGTAAGATCATTCCTCGTATATGGCAGTGAATACTGGACAATCTCCTCACAGATGAAGAAGAGACTTGAAGCAACAGAAACAAAGAAAAGAGTACTAAGCAATTACGTAAGATCATTCCTCGTATATGGCAGTGAATACTGGACGATCTCCTCACAGATAAAGAAGAGACTTGAAGCAACAGAAACAAAGAAAAGAGTACTAAGCGATTACGTAAGATCATTCCTCGTATATGGCAGTGAATACTGAACAATCTCCTCACAGATAAAGAAGAGACTTGAAGCAACAGAAACAAAGTAAAGAGTACTAAGCGATTACGTAAGATCATTCCTCGTATATGGCAGTGAATACTGGACAATCTCCTCACAGATGAAGAAGAGACTTGAAGCAACAGAAACAAAGAAAAGAGTACTAAGCAATTACGTAAGATCATTCCTCGTATATGGCAGTGAATACTGGACGATCTCCTCACAGATAAAGAAGAGACTTAAAGCAACAGAAACAAAGAAAAGAGTACTAAGCTGTTATGTAGGATAATTCCTCCTATGTGACAGTGAATACTGGACAATCAACTCACAGATGAAGAGGAGACTTGAACCAGCAGAAATATGGTTCTACAGAAGGATGCTGAGAATATCATGGACCATATATGTGTGCAAAAACAATGTTTAAAAAAAATGGAAACAAAAAGGACATTTATACGTAACATTAGGAAGAGATAGTTGAAAATTCTGGGGTATATAATGAGGAAAGAGGGCTTGGAAAATCTGATACTCACAGGTCAGATTGAAGGCAAGAGGGGCTGAGGAAAACAACACATAAACTACCTAAAGAACTTGAGTAAATGGATGGCAAACAAGGTTTAGAAGAGATAACAAAAAGACCAATTTTATAGCTACAAATGATAGGAAATTGTGGAGAGCCATGATCCCAATGTCCTGAAGGAACACGGTACATAGAAGAAGAAGCAGAGTGATAATGTCTGATGAAAGTTTTCATTCTATTTTTTTTCTTGCTAGCTTTGATTTCTCTTGCAATGTCTCCAGTAGATAATGTAATTGTTATTTCTACAGGAAATCCGGCTGTGGAATAAACTACTATATAAACAGGGATTTCAATTGGTTGTTGCTTTGTGTAGAAAGACATAATAAAAGCAGGAAAAAGTAGACAGTTTTAAATTATGGAAGTTGAAAACAGCTCCATGTGGTTCTTGTTTAAACCTCAAGCATAAAAATTCTAGAAAACTTTATTCTTCACAACAATTTTTTTTTCCAATAGTAAATAAAGAGATCATATTCCTACAGAGTTTAACAGATATAAAGAGATTTTATTGTAGAACAATGTAACAGAGTTAAATTAGCTGATAAGAAATTTCATTTGTAATATATCCTTGTGCAAATTAATTGAAACAACCACTTTAGTTTCCTTTCAATTACCATACGATTCAGTTTTAGACCCACTGGAGTGACAGGGTATAATCGATTTCTATTTTTGTCCTCAGATTAGGACATTTGCAGTGGTGTTCAGTAATATGAGTCTATTTTTGGGGTGTATGAGGAAATTTGTTTGGCCTTGAAAAATATTGCATCATCTATGATTGCATCAGATTTTTATCCTGCCCAGACACTATTATTTTTACTGTTGATTAGTTTTCCTACGGCCATTGTCTGCAATGGACATTACTCGAAGGAAGCGTACAAAAACTGTAACACTGTAAAAATACACTGGCAAGCCTTACCAGTGAGCAAATCAAAGTACTATAGATTGGCCCGGAAACTCTCCTGATTTAAATCCAGTCAAGAATCTGTGGTCAATCTGCAAGGAACAACTTTGTGGAATGGACATACAAAGTACTAACATGTGCATTGGGTTATGTTTCATTGGAAATATATGAAAGAAAAGTAAATAATAACAGAATTATTCATTTTGATTCAATTAATTTGCACAAGGGTGTAGATAGTTTGATAGTTTGTTTGTTTAACCAGCATATCGACCTTCATTGGGCCATTTAATGCTGAAAAAGTTTTTTTTTGTTTTGTTTATTTTCAAAAAAGTATAGTTGGTAATATTGTTTTTCAAAAAAGTATAGCTGGTAATATTGTTTTTCAAAAAAGTATAGCTGGTAATATTGTTTTTCAAAAAAGTATAGCTGGTAATATTATTTTTTCAGAAACGTATAGCTGGTAATAATATTTTTTCAAAAATGTATAGCTGGTAATAATATTTTTTCAGAAACGTATAGCTGGTAATAATATTTTTTCAAAAACGTATAACTGGTAATAATATTTTTTTTCAAAAAGAAATGTGCTGGAAAAGACCTAGAAGTTCATTATTTTTCCATAGCTGGGACCCCAACAGGTGCTACCACCTGGTGTTCCCAGGTCAGGGTGGACCTGGGAACACCAGCAATTAAGAGGTAGTTCCACACTTCCTCAAAACCTCCTGATCAGAGGCCTTGCTGTTGGATGCTGTTTAACGTCATACCCAGGACGAAGGGTGTAGAAACAATTTACTTTTTACTCAAAATAATAATAAACCTGAGATCAGAGAAATTCAACCTGGCATGTAGAACTTAATGACCTAATTTAGTCTTCAGTCAAAAATTTAACTAATTAGGAATCAGTCTTACAAAATCTGAAATAGTTAAATTTTTCATATGTTCTCAGTGCTAAGTAAAGTGATCTGCACTTACCTATATATTGTTAGTTAACTGTTGGTTATCAACCCATTGCTAAATGATTGAAGGGTGATGGGTGGTGGCTTATAAAAAAATCTAAACAGAAACCACCAAAGACAGTAAGAGTGTTCTGAGATGCTTCTGAGTTCCCAGAAGAGAGTTTCATGAGCATCATTTATGAAGAGTGAAAGAATTAGAAGTCTTACCAGGATTCATTATTGGCAACCACAATTTTAACAACATAAGAATGCAGATAACACAATGCTAATAGCCCATATACAAAGGAAACTACAAAAACTCCTACAGAAAGAAATGAAGGATATTGAGAAGAAAGGATTAAACATCAATTGCAAGACTAAATGCATTGTTGTTAGCAAAAGGAACAGCGTAACATGCAAATTCAAATTGGAGATACCAAAATCAAGCAAATATCAGGGAAATATTTAACAGAGGATAGAAAGTATGACAGATGAAAGATGCCTTCCAAAAACTAAGCAAAGTATTAAAAAACAGAAAATTTTGTTAGAAACAAAGGAAAGAGTACCAAACTGTTATATAATATCATTCCCCTATATTGCAATGAATGCTGAACAATCTCCTTGCAGATGAAGAAGAGTATAAAGAAACAGAAACATGGTTCTACTGAAGAATGCTGATAATACCATGGACCAATTAATTGAAAGTTTTAGAGAAAGTGGAAACAAAAAGGACACTTATACTTAACATCAGAAAGAGAAAGTTGAAATTTCTAGGGCACATAATGAGAAAAGAGGGCTTGGAAAATTTGATACTCACAAGACAAACTGAAAATAAGAAGGACAAAGAAACACATTGCATAACCTACTTAGCTCGAGTAAATGGATGGCAGAACATAAGGTCTAGAGTAAGAACAAATTTTCTCTCCATCACATATTTTATTTACAGTATATTTTTGTAATTGTTCTATTTTATTGCTAGATATTTTTTTCTTAATTACTTATTCGGCCTAATTTATAAATTAAACTATATCATTGGTATGAGGTCGTATTGAATGATTGAACTAAACATGCTATGACTTTATCATTCAAATGCATGCACAGCTAATGCTCCTTGATACTCTGCCTTCAATTTATTTTCAATGATGATGCAAGGTTTTGTAAATGTGTGTTGGGACAAATATTCAATCTTTATGATGGTTGATAAATTTAAGCAATATGCTTGAATAAAATTATGTCATAAAATGTGGGAAAGAATTTGAACTCATCTATGTTCGTAGTAGCAAAACAATCCTTCAGATCTCTCACACTGATTGGAATTGGAGTCTGCCAAGAGAAACTAGTCTGGGGACCTCTTGATACCATCTCAGTTGTGAATTTTTAAAAACTACAAAGTGGTATAGATAAATGCATGCACAAGAAAATCATGACTCTTCAAAATAAAATGGTAAAAACTTATAAACATTTATTGTAAAGAAATGAATAGATAGACAGATATGATATGATATCAGATGGTTCCCAGACTATACTTACTGTAATTGTTCCTGTCATACCCTGTTGGAGCTACAATTATTTAACTCAAATGATGTGTTCACTCCAACATCCACAGCTCATATGATAAAAACAAACATTAATTTTGTCCATATCTACACAGCCAATTCTGGAATCAGTTATGTGCCATGCATGATACACACTTAGGTGATCATGTATCTTTCGATACATGACTGACGAGGCAGATTTTTTTCCCATAGTAGGTTGCCATTTCTTTCTGTGGTAGACCAATTGCCATCCAAGGCTATAGAATCTGGTCTATCCTGCTATTTACCCATAGCCAGGGAGAGAAAAAGAGGATTATTCATATCTTTCACAAGGGTATTAGCACGTAAGTGAATATAATGGATTCAACTGAAATTCAAACCGATTCCTCAATCCAAGCCGCTATCCATTACTCCACTGCGCCTCTTAATTTTTGAATGCTGCCCCCAAATACCAGGGTCATAAAACATCTTTTCTGACCAATCAGAAAAGGCCCATGCAGGTTTTTGCAACAACCATTTTTAAGGCTTACACTGACTGATGCTGATTTTACACACAAAGGCTGAACTGTCTGGCATTAGAGACAAACCCCATGCCAGGTAAGCTTTACTGGGTGTGGCAGACTACACAACTGCTCAGGCTATCAGCAATGATACCAAGGCACTTCCATCAACAATAATGCCTTTGGCCAACAATGAAACCAGCAGCAGCAGCAGAGACTAACTCTCAACTACTACAATGTGATAATTCGGGAATAGTTCTCTCATTAGTCTATCACACTTGACTATATATGCTACTTGATTTTCTCCCACAAGTTTATCTCACTCAACTATATATGAGTGTTAATTTTCTCTTACGAATATCTAATATTCTGCTCCTTTCCTACTACTTGAAGATTGTGCATAGATATGAAACAGTCAATATTGGAATAAGTGAAGATCAAGTTTATTGTTTTTATATTGTATATGTTTAATCTATATTTTTATTTTATAATTTACATTGTGTACTGTGTCCTTGTCAGGTTTGTGTTTAATTATTGTAAAGGATTATTTATTTATATATATATATATATATATACATATATATATATATAGTCAAACCTAATGAGCCAGACAAACCTACCAAGGTTTCACTTAGGCAGATCGTCAGGGTCAGAGACTAACTCTCAACTACTACAATTGGACCTTGAACCTGTATCTGTGCGATTATTTTCGACAGACTTTCATGTTCCTGGCTCTTTCTTTTTTTTAAAACCTTTTTTCCCTTCGAGATTGATGGCTATTGTTAAATCAAGAATTCAAAGGTTTTTCGCCACGAGTATAGTTACCTATATGTATATATATATATATATATATATATATATATATATATATATATATATATATATATATATATATATATACAAATATATATATATATACATATATTTATATATTTATATATATATATATATATATATATATACATATATATATATATATATATATACATATATTTATATATATATATATATATATATATATATATATATATATATACATGATAGAAATTATTAGGCAAATTTGATAATTATATTTAAGTAATTCATCGAGTCTGAAACCTCAACAGAATGCAGAAAGCACTGGACGGCTGTTTCGTCCTATATTTGGGACTCATCAGCAGTGCGCATCCACTACCGAGAATTGAAACCCTGACAGTTAGGTTGTTAAGCAAACATCATACCAACTGTTCCAACGGGACTTGGTGATGAAGAGTAGCAAATCACATGGATGCGCACTGCTGATGAGTCCCAAATATAGAACAAAATGGCCATCCGGTAGTTTCTGCATTCTGTTGAGGTTTCAGACTCGATGAATTACTTAAATATATATATATATATATATATAAAATACATAAAAGGTTAATGGTCAAAGTTAAATCAGACTAGGAAAGAATAGTATTAAAAAGTGCTCAATACACATTTGAAAAAATAAAAGTAAAAATAACATGTAGAGCTTTTAACTTTAAAAATTCGGAGGTCAGTTGAATTTGCTATTTTTGATTCAACCTTACGGTATCCCCAGGCAATTTTTATCAAATGACCTCTTAACACTTTTTCTTTTTAAAAGAACTAATGAATGCTATTTTGTTATTTTCAAAAATAAATAAACAAACACACAATGTTGGGTGTAATAGAATGTGAGGAGGAGGAGGAGAAGAAGAAGAAGAAGAAGAAGAAGAAGAAGAAGAAGAAGAAGAAGAAGAAGAAGAAGAAGAAGAAGAAGAAGAAGAAGAAGAAGAAGAAGAGCAAGGATATTGTAAATGTATCGGTGTGTGTATGTGGGGGGGTATTTGAAATGTATATTACTTCTGTTTTTTTTTATTTATCCAGCCTCATATGTGATTAAAAGGAATTTTCTAAATATGTAAAATATATTAAACCAGAAATCCGAAGTCTTATGTCCTTGCTTACATATTAGAAAACTCCTCTTGATTTTATAAAAATTGCTTGAGGATACCATAAGGTTGAAACCAAGGTGGTGGATTCTTGCAATATGAGCACTGGAAAAAATGGTTGTTGAAACATTAGGTTTATAAATCGCAAAAATTCATACACAGATGTTCTCAAGGACACATGGAACAGTGGATAAAGACATTGTTTAGATCCAGTGACTAGACTCAAAGAGTTGTGAGTTCAATACCAGGTCACAGCAGAGTTGAATTAAAAGGGAAATAACCAAATACCAGGTCACAACAGTGATGAAACAAAACTTGGAGGGTTGAATTAAAAGGGAAAAAACTGAGACATCAGGAAGAGGCATGGCATGTGGAACTAAATAAGGGGTTCAGTTCAAAATTCCAGCCAGCTGAAGAAGTCCAGAGTGTACAATGACAGAAATATTGTGAATATGGTAATGAAGATGAAGATAACAGCCTGAATAATGTAAATAATGCAAGATTTTATCCTTTGAAAATCTTACTTTTCATTGAATAATGGCATCATTCCCAAAAGTATAATATTTATTCTTTATTGCTTTAGTTCCATTATGGAGTTTGAACTCAGAGAAATATATGTCATGAGTTAGGAAGGATTCGATATTTGCCTAAAATGGGGTAACAACAATGGAACACAGGACAAAGTTTAATTGTACAACATGGGCTAAGATTTTTGGGGAGAAAGACAGCAGTGTATAGCAGGTTGGCTAAGTTTTTAACTAAAAATATATTCTTGTGACATAGTTTACTTAACTCAGGATGGAAGATGAACATTTTTCACAGTGTATACTGATAATAATATGGACAAAGCAGGATACAACTTTCTTTTCCATCAGAATAAGGACGTGTGTGTTTGTGTATATATATATACATATATATATATATATATAAAAATACACACACACATATATATATATACACATATAAATGCATACAGATATATATATATACACATACATACATACATACATACATACATACATACACATATATATATATATATATATATATATATATATAAATATACACACACATATATATATACATATATAAATGCATACACACATATATATATATATATATATATAAATGCATACAGATATATATATATATATATAAATATATATATATACACTCACATATATATATATACATATATAAATACATACAGATATATATATATACACATACATACATATACACACACATATATATATATATATACATATATAAAGGCATACAGATATAAATATATATATATATATAAATGCATACAGATATATATATATATATATATATATAGAAATGCATACAGATATATATATATATATATATATAAATGCATACAGATATATATATATATATATATAAATGCATACAGATATATATATATATATATATAAATGCATACAGATATATATATATATACATAAATATATATAGATATATAAATATACACACACACATATATATACATATATAAATGCATACAGATATATATATATACACATACATACATACATACATACATACATACATACATATATATATATATATATATATATGATGGACTCTCCCGTCGAACTCGACGTATGAGGGTCAGACAGATTAGTTCCCAGAAACTGAAAGCCCGACACCCGCACAGGATTTGATTATAGTGGTGAAGGCCTTGTGCAGGTCCATCCACACTTTTTGGAGGGACGAATACAGGGACCTGGTGCAACGGATGCCACAAGGTCCCCAAACGACCCTCCGCAGGTTTTGAATTCAGAGTTGTCCTTCTCCTAGACCAGTTGCCATCCAAGGCTATAGAACCCAGTCTGTCCTGCTATTTACCCATAGTTGGAGGGAGAAGAAGAGGATTCACACCTTTCCCAAGGGTATTAGCACATAAGTGAATGTAATGGATTCGACTGGAATTCGAACTCGGCTCTCCGATTCCTCAATCCAAGCCGTTATCCATTACTCCACCGTGCCTCATATATATATATATATATATATATATATATATATATATATATATATATATATATATATATATATATATATATATATATATATATATATATATATATATATATATATATATATATATATATATATATACAGTGCCACACAAAAGTTTACAACACATTACAAAAAATGTTTCTTTAGGTATTTCTAACACAGATTAATGGAACTTTTACTTCTAATAGTACATGTTTAAGCCTTTAGTCAAACAATTTTAGTCAAACAATAAGATTTTTAAAAAATAATCAATAATAATATCCCATGAAGAAAAAACAATATTTAATAAAGCAAAAGTTTACAATTATTAAATCATCTATTAATATTTCGTAGCATAACCATTATTGTTAATTACAGCCTGTAGGCATTTAGAGTAGTCCCCTTTGAATTTCTTGCATATTTCTTGGCTAATATTTTTCCATTCTTCATGACAAAATTCCTTCATTCAGGTTTTGTGGGTTCCTTCTTTGAATTCTCAGTTTCAGCTCTCTCCATAAATTTTCAATCGGATTGAGATCTTGAGATTGACTTGGCCATTTCAGAACATCTGTTCTATTTGAACTTAACCATAATTTTGTAAGCTTTGAAGTATGTTTAGGATCATTGTCTTGTTTCAAGACCAACAAATGTGCACTCTGACATAATTTTCTCTCCAAAATATCCCTAAAATATATTTCATTCATCCTCACTTCTATTATTTCAATGTTTCCTACATTAAAGCGACCCCTGATCATTATTGATCCACCTCCAAATTTTACTGTTGGGATAATATTCTTCAGTGTATATTCAGTACCCTTCTTCCTCCATACCTTTACCACAGCATTTCTGCCAAATATATGTATATATAAGTTCAATTTTCTTTTCGCCTGACCAAAGTATATTTTGCAAAAATGCTGCAGGTTTGATATAATGCTCATTTTCAAAAATCCAGTCGAGCAAGAATGTGTTTTCGTTTAAGTGTTTTTTTTTCCTTGGAGTCCTCGAAAAGACGTTATACCAACGAAGTGAACGACTAATTGTATCCCTACTCACTTTTACTCCACTCACTTCTAGTCCTCCCGGAAGTTCTTTAAGCATAACTCAGGGCTTGTTGCCAACTTTTCTTGCCAATAATCTAATCATGAGTTCCATTACCTTTCTAGGATGACCAGAGCTTTTTCCAGTGACAAACTATCGCACCAACTGAACTCAATGGCACATTTAACTGACTAAATATCTTCCTATAACCAGGTTCATTTGTATGAAGGTCAACAATACATTTACGGAGGTCTTGATCAATTATTTTGCTTTTCCCCATTTTGTCAATGTTTAAAGGACAGTTGAAAAAGGAATGACACGATACTTATAATCATTCCTAAAAGTAATCATAAAATTAATCTGGAACATTCTAAAAAACAACCTCATCCTAATTTGGAACATTCTAGTAAAATTTGCCAGTGATACGTTTTTGAAACAATGATGTTGCCAGTGATACGTTTTTGAAACAATGATGTTGCCAGCGATACGTTTTTGAAACAATGATGTTGCCAGCGATACGTTTTTGAAACAATGATGTTGCCAGCGATACATTTTTGAAACAATGATGTTGCCAGCTATATGTTTTTGATATATTTAGTAAATACTGGATCTGGCATTAAATAACCCACAGTGGTTGATATGCCATAAAACCCCAAACAAACAAACAAACAAAATCTAGTAAAATTCAAACACTTTTATAAAAATAGCTGTTATAAATAAAAAAATGTGTTGTAAACTTTTGAGTTACTAAATATTGGTTTTTATTTGTGATGCATACAGATTATTTTGATGAAGTACTAATGTATTTCCAACTAATATCTGTCTAAACCATGAATGTGA
>OZ038484.1:125911910-125971910 GCA_964036315.1 Acanthosepion esculentum | reverse complement strand
GATCTAGTAAGCATTCCCTCTGTTTACAAAGGGAAGGCCCACGGAATCTGATATACAAGGACTCTAGAACCTTGAGGTGATATGAGAAGTGGGACCTAGATAAAATCGAAAAATGGTCACCAGTAAAATCAACCACACAAGTCCTGCTATTTATTACATGCTCAGCAATAGCAATATATATATATATATATATATATATATATATATATATATATATAATATATATATATATAAATATATATATATAAAAGTGAACATAGAAGTCAACACTTAGAGGTGACAGTCTGTTTAATGCTAGATGCAATCGTCAGGCCTGACGATTGCATCTAGCATGAAACAGACTGTCGCCTCTAAGTGTTGACTTCTATGTTCACTTTTATATTTACACACGCTCTATCTCTGATATTGAGCACTTTAGCACATCTTAAGACTATATTTTTTCATATATATATATATATATATAATCATTTCATATGCAGATACTGTGCACCAGAATCCTTACTCAGTGTGGTCTATTCTGGAATCATAGAAAGTTTCAAACCTCCATGACATCAGACTTTCTTTCCCACGGGCACTGCCCAGAGTAATCATTTCTCAACTAGCATTCAGGGATATAAGACTTTTATATATCAACAGAAAGTTCTACTACAAAAAAAAAACAATAAATTGTTCATACCAATCTAACAGACTCTTCTGGTGACATCACAGAAATTTGAATTTTCTCATCCCTTTTTATTTCGCAATTCAGATGATATAGTCAGAGCAGAATTTTCTATTATTTTAAACTTGATAAATCAAACATCACTGAAGCAAAATGTTGTATCCTTAAAGAGGTTACAAACAGACAAAGGTGGTACTCAAGTGAAAGAACAGCAACACACGTGTAATTCAACGAAAGAGAGGTTTATTGTAAAAGAGAATACACTACTGAAAGACAGGGAATCAAGTGGCAGGCTACTAATTCCCAAAGCAAGGTTATTTACCTCACCACCCCATGAGGCAGGATGTGGCACAAGGCCTTTTTTAATGCAGGGTAAAACCTTAGCCTGTGGGCTCGGGCAAAAATTCCCCATAGACCCTGTAAAAAACGCAGTCGGATACCTGTCTACTTCCCCAGATGAGACTCTGCTCTTTGGCATAGCCTTGTCTGGGTTCCTCTCTGTCCAAAGGCAGAGAGTTCGAATAGCTTAGCTGGAGCCAAATCTCCAATTAATTCCTGAAACAAGCCCCCAGGTATATCCCGTGCTCACCACATATAACTACTGACATAGTCCGTCCCCAGAGGCGATAGGGAGTGTGGGGCATTCCATTACAACACCTCCCCCTGAGCTAATCTTCCCATGAAATTTTGCTCAATACCTCTTCTTTTGGGGGTCAGGACATAATTGTTTGACTTTTTTCCTCTTCCTAATAATTTCCTGTCTCACCACAAAAGAAATGTGGTTCTACAGAAGGATGCTGAGGATACCATAGACTGAATATGTATGCAACTATTAGGTTTTAAAAAAAAAACAAAAGGAAACTTCTGCTTAACATCAGGAAGAGATAGTTGAAATTTCTGTGGCATGTATTAAGGAAAGAAGACTTGGAAAATCTGATACTCACAGGACAGATTGAGGGAAAGAGGGACAGAGGAAAGCAACATGTAACATACTTGATGGACTTGAGTAAATGGGTGGTACAACAGGTTTGGGAAGAAATAACAAAGACAAAACTTATTAAAAGCCACAAGGGACAGGAAGATATAGAGGACCATGTCCTGAAGGGACACGCCCCATAAAAGAAGAAGAATGTCATAAATCCTTTTGAACTCAAAGATTATTCTTAGTTCATAGATAAATGGATAAGAATTTTGTAATTGCATTTCATTTATGAAATATGAAAAAATTAAATATTTCTGTGTCACTTTTTAACAACATAGGGAAACTAGTTTTTTATATAAACAGATGCATTCTCCCCCTTCCATATAGACATACATGCTTATATATAAATGCATTTAATACAGAAATTTTATATATATATATATGTGTGTGTGTGTGTGTGTGTGTGTGTGTGTGTGTGTGTGTGTGTGTGTGTGAGTACCGACGATCCTTAAAAATCCATTCGGTTATAATTTATTTTATGAATATACAAATATTCATCTCCTCAGACTGAAGATTTTTTTTAATCAATTTATTCAGACGAAAGGAAAAGGGAGAGGAAAAAAGAAAAGGAAAAAATTTTAATATTAAAGAGGTAGAAAGAAAAAGAAAAAAATCAATATAAGGTTTTTAAAAAAATTTGGAAGAGAGAGGGAGGGGAGAGAGAAGGAGAGAGTGAGAGAGGGAGGTAAAGAAAAGAAAGAAAAGAAGGAAGAATTAAACATGAGCCAATAGGGTGACCTAGAAATTATTTTTTTCTTTAAGGACTGAACAAGTTAAAATACAGGGTAAGGAAGGGAGTGATCAGATTTAAAATAAATACATTGAATTGTCTGATATTCATGTCATTTTCATAATATATATATATATATATATATATGTGTGTGTGTGTGTGTGTGTGTGTGTGTGTGTGTGTGTGTGTGTGTGTTTGTATATGTCTTTAATTTACTAGAGTATTTTGGTGAGACTAGTCTCATGTTTCAGCACAATGCTGGACTAATGAGATTGGCAGACACAGACAAAAGCCAACTGAAAAATGCTCATTTTCTTCTTTATCAATTTTTTTTTAAACAAAAGTGCAACAGGAAGTAAATGAACTTACAATTGAATAAAAATTCTTCACATTTTCTGTGGTGTACTTGTTCTGAAAATCTGGAACAAAAAATAAGAATTATGAACAAAATTTTCTTTAAGGAAATTTAATTTTTTTTTTAACTCATTTACATTAAACAACCTAAAAATAAAATGAAACTATGAAAAATAATAAGATGGATAAAAGGTAATATTATTTGCCCCCAAAATGGCAAATGGGAGATTTTTGACCAGTAACAAACAAACATTTTTTTAAAATACTCAGTATTCTGTAGACAGATCAATAATTCAATACACTAAAGATGAAAAAAGTATTTATTCCATACAACAAATTTTTCAACATAATCTCCTTCCTTATTAAAGCACTTTTCCAAATATGTATTACTGGTATTTTTACTATAAAAATCTCTTTTTATACTTTCATAGTATTTTGATCCCAGTTCAGGGGTTAACTATTTTCCCATAGCTTGGACCCTAACAGGTGCTACCACCCCAGGGTCATGTGGACCTGGGAACAACAGGGTTTAAAAAGTGGTCCCACACTCCACAAAACCTCCTGATCAGAGGTCTTGTTGCTGGATATAGTTTATCGTCATACCCAGGACAAATTCAAATAGGAAATTTTCATGGGTATTTCTAGTACAATAACATTATATTAACACTAAACCACACTGTTCATCCACTATAGCCCACAGGAATTACTTTTTCAGGCTGTACAAGCTTGACAGCTCCTATAATTGTAAACATGTTTTCAAAGAGACAAAGCTTTTGATGACAGAATGAGGCAACATATAGATTCTAACAAGTCTTGTTCTTGTGACTACGAGTGGCTCTCTAATAGTGTCATAAATAAGAGTAGGTTTTCTATCCCTCTTCACTCCACTCAGTTTGAGGTGTTAGCATCGTCTTCTGATAAAGCAGAATGTTTTGCTTGGAAATTCTCTTACAATTCTACACTTGACTCATGTGGTGTATCTGTGCCTGAATTTCCACTTAAAACTGAGTGTTTATTGTGTGATATGCATATAACTTTATCTATACCTTCTGCTATCATCTGTAAAATGGATCCCCACAAAGCATGTGGACTTGGTTGTATCACTGCAATAAGACTTAAGACATATACTCCTGAAATGGCATCTGTTGGTTTCAATCCCAAATGGGAATGACAGCAAAATACTTTCCCCTCTGCTTTTATAGGCAGAAGCACACAAATGCATGCTGGGATTTTTCACTAACCAATAGAATAGGTGGGTTCACAATTTCATATAACTCAGTCCCAATCTGTCTCGTCTTGAAGTCAGAATGCTATGTTTGTTTGTCCGAACTTGATTTCATGTGTTGACACCAATTCTTAGTTGTGAATTTTTTACCTTATTATTATTATTTACTTGCCTTATATTATTTTTTTATATGTTTTTTCCTTTTGCTTGTTATTTCTTATTGCAAACTTTGTCAATTCTGTTTGTTGAAGAGTTCTGCTACTTGTTTTGCATTTGACCATGGCTACTCACTCCACAGGCTATGAGCCCAGCATGCTTCCATACTTCCAGGTTATGAGCCCAGCATGCTTCCATACTTCCAGGTTATGACACCAGCATGCTTCCATACTTCCAGATTATGAGCCCAACACAATTCTCTAAACTCTGCAATAAATGCCTTGCTACTTCTTGCTTTCCTGCTTGTTGTGTTCCAGTCTTTAAGAACTCAGATGAACCATCTGATCTTTCTATCAGCATGTTAGCATTCTACCTCTTTTTGGCAAAGTACTAGAAGTTGTAATCAACTCTGAATTGGTTAATTATCTCATAGCACAAGATATTTCAAATAAGCATTATGGCTTTTGCTTCTCTACATCAACTGCTGATGTGTTAATGATTATTGCTGGAAGGATCTATCAAGCTTTAGATAAGAATGGTGAAGCTTGGGTTGTTGCTTTGGATATGTCAAATGCATTTGGCAAGGTTTAGCATACTGGCTTTTTTCACAAGTTGAAAGGTTATGGAATTTCTGGGTTAATTTTTGATCTGATTCTATCTTTTTTATCAAATCACAAAATGAAAGTTTTCTTGAATGGCCACTCTTCTAGATCTTTTTTTGCTTTAATGCAGTTGAACCTCAGGGCTCTATCTTTGGATATTCATTGTTCCTAATTTTTATCAAAAACCATCCTGATACCATCACTTTTCAGTTCAGTCTCTGCTGACAACAACTTTTATTGTAATGGTAAATCTGGTAAGTTCAATTAGGTCAGATTTGCAGCTGATCTCCAAAATGACCTACAATCTGTTTTTAACTGGTACAAGAAACGACTTATTAATTGCAATGCCTCCAAAACAAAACTGCTCTCTTTTTAATAATCTGTGTGACATTTTTTGCCTTCTATTAGCATGGCTGATGCTAACCTCCAGAAGAACGGCTCCTTGTGACGTCCCCGGCTAATATTTTCTGATTAATGAAACAGAAAGATGATATTAAATCAACTGCTAGCAAATTTTGTTTGCTGTATTGTTCTAGACAATTTTTCTTGCCTGAATCTATCTTTATAAGTCATTTATAAGTCTACCATTAAAATACCATTAATCTCTATTAAACATTGCTGCCACATCTGGTCTGGTGATCCTACTATATATTTAGAGATTCTTGATGAAATTCAAAGAAGAATCTGCAATGTTATCAGTCCTGACCTGACATCTCAGATCCAGTCACTCAAACACTGCTATAACATAGTTTCCCTGTTACTTTTCTATAAATATTTTCATGATAATTATTCTGATGAGTTTTCCTCATTGATACCAAATTCAAGTGCAGTACTAGATTTACAATTAGGTCTCATCATTTTACTGCTTAAATTGCAAGATGTAACTATAAGTTCTATGCCAACATTTTCTTCTCTTGTACTTCTTGCCTGTGGAACTCTTCCAGTTCCTTGTTGTCCTATCAACAATGATCTTCAAAAATTTAAATGTAATGTCAATAATCATCTCCTGTCTCCTTAAATCCTGTTCCTTTTTTCTTCTGTTGCATTCACTCTCAGTAGCCCTTTGCATCACCTTGTTTGCGGTAAAATGGATTAAAAAAAATAAAACAAATAGTCCTCATTTCATTCACATTTATACTTTACAGATGATTCATAACAAAAGGTTCAAAGTCAGCTGGGCTGTTATTAGTAGTTAGATAAAAATGTAGACAGCAAATAGAAAATGAAGCAAAGATTTATACCATTAACAATAAATGTATCTTGAAAATGGAGGCTAAATTGCCATGCCTGAGATCACTCAGAGGACAGAAGGATTGCCAATGGGTGGATAATATTGACAAGTACACTTTTTTTTTCTTACTTTCTTAATGTAATCTAATGCATAAAATATAATTGCCATGAATAGAGCACATTAGCTTTCTAGATGTTATTACTAGTGTGCATGCATGTGTGTGTCTATGTATATATATATATATATATATATATATATATATATATATATATATATATATATATGTATGTATAAACAAAATAAAATACCTGATATGGAGCAATGATTTTTATTGGCAATAAAGCCAGTTTTATTTGGTGACCCGGTATTTTGGCATTTACCAATGTTGAGGAATGGTTTCATGCATGACTATCTACTGCAGACACAACACATACATCATTTCTGCACCATTCTAGTGTTCTGTTTATTTATATAACTATATATATATATATATATATATATATATATATATATAAGTGTATGATGTGCACCAAATTCAGAGTTGTACCAAATGCCAAAGAAGAAAATGTATATTTATTATTAGTATACATTTTATCTCTTATTTTACATCAGACACTACTTTATTACCACCTGCAGCCACTGTGCATTATATATATATATATATATATATATATATATATATATATATATTTATGTATATGTGTGTGTGTGTATGATGGATTTTCCCTTTGATTTCAACATCTGAGTGTTCAACAGTTTAGTCCAGAGTTACTAGGCTAACAACAAAGAAAATGTTATTATAGTAATGAAGGCTTATGTATAACTAGCCACACTACACTTTCTAGAAGTCCAAAGCCTTCTCTAGTTTTAAAGCCTTAATAAAAAAATAATTTTTTAGTCTTTAACCAAAACATATATATATATATATATATATATATATATATATATATAGAGAGAGAGAGAGAGAGAGAGAGAGAGAAAGAGAGATTTGATTTGAGTATATATATATGCATATATATATCAAGAGATAAATATGAGTTCACTTTATATATATATATATATATATATCAATAGATTTGATTTCACTTTATATATATAGAGAGAGAGAGACAGAGACAAATTTATTTCATTTTTATATATATAAATATATATATATATATATATATATAGAGAGAGAGAGAGAGAGAGAGAGGGTGATGTGATTTGAGTTCATTTATGTATATATATATATATATATATATATATATATATATATATATATATGTATTACAAAGAAGTAGTCATACAAGGAATAAATCAGTAAAGTTAATATAATTAATGGTGAATTCACTTTGCTAACAGATTTAATAAAGCATTAACCTACTAACCACTTGTTGAATGAAGTGATCCTTGTTTGTAAAAATTGTAAATGGATTAGATATTCTGTATGTTCCATAGATATGTTAGGACTTTCAATAATTCTTATTATTATCATCAGGTAACTTCTGAGACAAAAATAAATGTAATACAGGTCGTAAGATTTTTTTTAAAGTGTATTATTATTAACAGTTGCAAAATTTTGGAGCATGCAGTGTCACAATGCTGCAGTTGTATTTAAACAATTTTAAATGAGAACGAATTTTTGAATTTGATTTTTTGCCAATTCCACAAATTTTTTTGTCGCAAGTGTTTTATCAGTCAACATGGCATGGACCAAATGGTCCAATCACTAGAGCAATGTCCCAGTATATATATATATATATATATATATATATATATATATATATATATATTTAAAGAGAGATGTGATTTCAGTTTATATATATATATATATATATATATATATATATATATATATATATATGCAGAAATATAGTCTTAAAGTGTGCTATATTTATGGGATAAAGTGCTCAATATCAGAGATAGAGCGTGTGTAAATAAACGTTATAAAGATAACCAGACGCTCATCTGTGGCTGAACGGTTAAGGCACATCACGCGATATATATATATATATTGGCATGTGGCCAAGTGGTTAGAATGTTTGCATTCTGACCAAATCGACCTGGTTCGAATTTCACCATGATCGATTTGCCAGGATGGAGACTTCCTGATGTTAACAGACTGCAGAGGCTGATTCCTAGCATGCTGCACCTTTTGAAAGTGCCTGAAAACCATACCACAGGTTGACCCAAGTCTTTTGAGTGAAATTAGGTAAAAGGAACCCTTGGGGGGCTGTTGACAGCTGTGCTAGCATGGAGTCACAAGTCATGGTGGCCGAGGGCTTGAGTGTGCTAGCCTTGTTCAAATTGTCGATCATGCTAGATAACTCGCTCTTTCCCAGAAACTGTAACTAAGTTCTGCTCAACATAGTTGCAGTATGAACCACAGGTGGGCCCTGTGAGTGTTGATTTATGTGCTTGTGGTACAAGTTTCAGCACCATAGAGAAGTGTTGAGAGAATGACTGATCTGAAAATGTCGATCTTTACTCAGAGAGACATGTCTTTGGTGTTCCATAACCTATGTTGATGATTACCGAATGCTGTGCTGTCTTTGGCTATGCTGGATATATATATATATATATATATATATATATATATATATATATATATATATATATATGGATTTCTCTGTCCATTTTTCCAGCAGAAGAGTGTTGATCCAAGGAAAGATTTGTGAGAGATGGATTCCCTGGTACTTCACCTCTGTCAATATCATCTATGATGGCTCTGTCATGTACATTGAATGAATGACAGCTGTATACCAAATTATATCATGTAAGGGTGAGCTGGTCTTAGGACATCCTAGTAAGCCATCCTGCACTGTTTCAAGGAAATTTGCAGGAGGAACCTGAAACTCACATGCTGTTGCTAAGTTTAAATGAATCAGACACAAGACAATATGCAAGTAAGGTTTTTCTCTGCACCTCAAGCAAAGGCAATAAAGCCCCTAAGACACAAGGGGTTACTGAGTGAGAGAATATGAGAAAAAAAACACTAAGGAAAAAGAACAATAAAAGAACAGGAATTAAAAAGAAGATAATTGACATTGCATTTAATTTTTGACAGGAAAGCAAGAAGCTGGAAGAGAGTTCCACAATCATGCCCCAGGAATCTGCTTGCTCCAGCACAGTAGTGTTGGTAACTTTGTCTCTCCATGTGATGCCAAGGATACATTGCAGGTGGTGAAGATGGAAGCTTTTTCAGGTTTCATTGTTATAAACAGAGTACTCATGTGAAGTGAGTTCCCCAATGTATATATCTATATATATATATATATATAAGTGAACATAGAAGTTAACACTTAGAGGTGACAGCCTGTTTCATGCTAGACGCAGTCTTCAGGCCTGAAACAGACTGTTGTCTCTAAGTGTTGACGTCTATGTTCGCTTTTATATTTACACACGCTCTATCTCTGATATTGAGCACTTTATCCCATAAATATAGCACACCTTAAGACTATATATATATATATACATATATATATATATATATATATATTTAATATTTGCTATATTTATAAAGGAAAGTGTGCTCAATAACAGTGATAGAGCATTTATTAGTTTATAAATATAGAGAGTGTGGACATAGGAATCAAATCTGCATCATGACAGTCAGTTTCACACCTAAATACAACCTTCAGGCTAAATGCTACTACTCCTTTAGCAGGATCTATATATAGGTCAATGGAGGATTAAGAGAAGGGGGAAACCAGCCTTTCTCTGGGTTTTTTTGTTTGTTTAAGGTTAATGCTTAGGATTATTTATGGTCATGATCTCTAGACTATCATTTTAAAATAACAAAATAATAATGCAAACATTATTATTATTAAAATTATATAATTCATTGCACATCAAGGCAAACAGAATTTCTGTCAATAAAGTGCTAAATAGTAATATAAAAAAGTAGTTTTTGAATCAGAAGTAATATAAGTTAAAACTTGAAAAGCTTAGATTGGATTTAAACATGTATCAATATGGTGATTTCCTTTCGTCTTTCAATGATAATGTTATTAAGTTTATCAGGCAATATGGAATGAACCTACTTAAAATAGACAAAACTTGTCTATATTATTTAATGAAACATGCATCAATGAAAAATTGCTGCCTAAATATATGCAATGCACAATATATATATATATATATATATACACACACACACACGTGTGTGTGTGTGTGTGTATGTGTGTGTGCATACATAAAAATGCACATACACTGTGAAAGAGAGAGAAAAGCTGAGCAATTACTTAGAAATTCAATAAATTAAATTGGGAAAAATTGATAAGCAATTAAAAAAAGTATTCAAAATTACTTTGTAGAAATCTAATATAATGAAAAGTTCTAAGCACTTTTGCCAATTCCCAGAGTTAATTATTTCCTCCCATAATCATTCCAGTAGAACTAGCAACATGAAAAACAATTCAGAGGACAACCTACCCTGAGCCAGAGATCCAGCTTTTAGGACGTAGAGGGAAAAACACATGACAGCTTTGGCCAGTTCTTCAGGGTTCTGAAAGAAAAAGGAAAAAAATAAATTAAAAATAATTTTAAATTAAAATAACAATGCTCTCAAAAACATGAACATTTTTGGAAATTTAAAAACATGAAAATCCTTGTTTATTTTAATGTTATTTGCTAACTGGTTTAGTTTGGCATAAGGTCCCTGCATAGAGCACTCAGTCACCATCAAACTCTCGATAGTATAGTAGTTCAAGGAATTGATCAATCGTTACACTACAGTAAGGCATCTTTATGTTCCTTTTAATTTTAAGATTTTATCATCTATATCTGATCATCTTCAAATGACATTATGTGTTATTATAGATTGGTTACCTATGCATTTGAGAATGCAAAGATACATCACAAGCCTATTGCTATACTATCACTATTTTCATGTCAAATATTCAGGCAAGCTTCATTATTTGGTTCTACCATTTCAGACCCTTACAGCGAGGACATGCCATGCTAGTTGCAGTTGAAACACACTCATTTCCTCTGGGCTCCAAATATAAGAAGTCCCTCTCAGCTTTTTCCCCAAAACTTCCACTTTGTGGAACAGACCCCTGCATGAATTTTTCTCAGAACTCTACAATCTCAGCCTCTTCAAGTTAAGGGGTCAAACATTCTTACCACCTTCTCTTTTAGTCATATCACACGCTTCATTAATCATTATTGTTTTAAAAGTAACCCATTACCTTAAGTGTCTCTCTAGTCTTTATTGGGTAAATTTTAGTATTATATATATATGTGTATATATATATGTGTGCGTGTGTGCGTGTGTGGGAATAACAAATACCCATATTTAATTCTCTCTTCCCTCAATACAAATGTTCATAACACCGAGAAATTTGAAGACTAATAATGTAAAAAGCATTTATTTTACAGAACAAATATTTATTTTTCAATATAATAGTATTAGTAATATATATATATATATATATATATATATATATATATATATATATATATATGTGTGTGTGTGTGTGTGTGTGTGTGTGTGTGTCTGTCTGATAAATTGAATAGACAGAACAAATATTTATTTTTCAATATAACAGTATTAGTAAATATATATGTGTGTGTGTGTGTGTGTGTGTGTGTGTGTGTGTGTGTGTGTGAGAGAGATAAATTGAATAGACAAAAATATTTATTTTTCAATATAATAGTATTAGTAAATATATGTGTGTGTGTGCGTGTGTGTGTGATAAATTGAATAGACAGAACAAATATTTATTTTTCAATATAATAGTATTAGTAAATATATATATATGTGTGTGTGTGTGTGTGTGTGTGTGTGTGTGTGTGTGTGTGTGTGTGTGTGTGTGTGAGATAAATTGAATAGACAAAAATATTTATTTTTCAATATAATAGTATTAGTAAATATATATGTGTGTGTGTGTGTGTGTGAGATAAATTGAATAGACAAAAATATTTATTTTTCAATATAATAGTATTAGTAAATATATATGTGTGTGTGTGTGTGTGTGTGTGTGAGAGATAAATTGAATAGACAAAAATATTTATTTTTCAATATAATAGTATTAGTAAATATATATGTGTGTGTGTGTGTGTGTGTGTGTGAGAGATAAATTGAATAGACAAAAATATTTATTTTTCAATATAATAGTATTAGTAAATATATATGTGTGTGTGTGTGTGTGTGTGTGTGTGTGTGTGAGATAAATTGAATAGACAAAAATATTTATTTTTCAATATAATAGTATTAGTAAATATATATGTGTGTGTGTGTGTGTGTGTGTGTGTGAGATAAATTGAATAGACAAAAATACTTATTTTTCAATATAATAGTATTAGTAAATATATATATATGTGTGTGTGTGTGTGTGTGTGTGTGTGTGTGTGTGATAAATTGAATAGACAGAACCTACCGATATATTTAACCAAACATATTTGAAAGACTTCTTGCTGCCTAAATACATACATACATACATACATATATATATATATATATATATATATATATATATATATATATATATATATATATAATACATAAAAGGAAACAGTAGTATTAAAAAGTGCTCAATAGACATGTAAAAAAATAAAATAAAAGTAAAAATAACATGCAGAGATGTTAGCTTTAAAAATCAAGAGATCAGATGAATCCGCTACCTTTGAGCTTGTAAAACAGAAGCAATAAAACAAAAGTAACGCATATTAATGGCCAAAATAAAATGTATAGAGGATGTACTGAAGGTACTTTCAAACACGTTTAAATCCTATCTAAGCTTTCGGCTTACATAAGCCATTATCAAAGATGACAATTACATTTCAATATATCAAACAATACACGGACGAAACAATAATGATAGTCTGTTTTTGTTGCATGAAAAATTTCAATGCAACGACAAACTCGTATATATGAAGCACAGAAACGAAAATAGCGTCGCAGCTCGTGACATCCCACATGACCACGCGAGAGTGAAAATGAGAAATATTAAGTATGGGAAGCCATTGGTATAAACCAATGGCTTCTGTTATGAATATATGTAAATATTTACCTTATCATTTAAGCATTAAAAAAATATTTATGTAAAAAATGAAATACAATTTTCCAAACTCAAGAAAACACTAGAACACTCAAAAATTAACAAGAACAGTAAATGTCTGAAAAACTGGAAGTCAAAACTACTACAACTGAAAGGAAAGAGAAAAAGAGGGAAAAAGTAAAAAACCAATAAGGAGTGAGTGTAAAGTGAAAAAAAATGATGAAAAGGACAAATAACCATGACATTCTAGATGTACACACATGCACACAGATGGGTGAATAGGCATGCACGCCCGAATTCATACATACACTATGGAAAAAAATGAAAATTAAACCTTGCATCAATGAAAAGTGCATATATAAACGAAAATTCAAAAGTATAAATAGTCAATTGCTAATAACCCTGGACGAGTGGGTGGAGTGAATCTTAGAGGGTGCATCTACGAAGCTCTCGAGTCAGGATACTTAAGGTCTCATCAATCAGCTAAGTGACAAACTTTTTATTAATTTTATATATATATATATATATATATATATGAGGCATGGTGGAGTAATGAATAGCAGCTCGGATTGAGGAATCGGAGAGCAGAGTTTGAATTCCATGTTGAATCCATTACATTCACTTATGTGCTAATAACCTTTGAAAAGGTATGAATCCTCTTCTCACTCCATATATAGGTAAATAGCAAGAGAGACTGGGTTCTATAGCCTTGGATGGCAACTGGTCTAGGAGAAGGACAACTCTGAATTCAAAACCTGTAGAGGGTCATTTGGGGACCGTGTGGCACAAAGTGCACCAGGTCTCTGTATTCAGCCCTTCAAAAAGTGTGGATGGTTCTGCACAAAACATTCACCACTATAATCAAATCATATGTGCAGGTGTCTGGGCTGTCGGTTCCTAAGAACTGAGCTGCTTGACCCTCTTACTTCAAATACAAAGGGAGAGTCCACCATATATATATATATATATATAAAAGTGGACATGGAAGTCAGCACTTAGAGGCAACAGTCTGTTTCATGCTAGTGCAATCGTCAGGCGATTGCACTAGCATGAAAGTCGCCTGACGATTGCACTAGCATGAAACAGACTGTTGCCTCTAAGTGCTGACTTCCATGTCCACTTTTATATTTACACACGCTCTATCTCTGATATTGAGCACTTTATCCCATAAATATAGCACACTTTAAGACTATATTTCTTCATATATATATATATATATATATATATATATATATATATATATATATATATATATATATATATATGATTAATTATTTGACAAGTAAGCCAGACAAGTGAAGAGTCAATAAGTTTAATGACTTAAATGACAAGAGAATTAGGTTTTACAAATCCTGTATATTTGCATTTTTTGGAGTATATCAAGACCATTTTTGTTTTATATAAATTTTAGGGTAAAATTTACCAAGATGTTTTGTACATTTATTAGTAAGAAAACAGTATAGAAAATGTGTGTGCATATATCTCAAATACAAATCTAGGAAACATTCTCTCTCTCATCTCATCAAATACAAATCTTGCAAACATTATTTTAAAAAATGATTAATGATTTATGGTATTGTAATTATTATTGTAATTTTTCTAAAAGTATCCACATCAGGTGATAGAACCATATACTCTGTCAAAGTAATCTTCAAACCTACCATTCTATTATCGAAAAAATATTACTGAAATTTAAGCTGTATATCCTAACATTATTCATCTTTTATTTCTTTCAGATATTATATGATTCAGATATTATAATGACAGATACAAGTATTGAGATTCTTGCAATTTTGAGCCATTATTTAAAACTGGGCCTCAAAGCCTCTGAAGCTACTTGCAAGAATAGGAAGGAAATAAAACCATATTTGACCTTAATGCACAAGACTGGCATCTGGTCCCTACAAGCAAACAACCATCAATTCTTGTCAGGTAAATATTATTTTTAGTGGATACCCATATTGGGCAGACACTCCATCTATTTATGAGACAGTATATTTATCTATTTTCACCTACCAGACTGAATATTTGAGAAATCTTATTAAAAAAAAAGATGTGCCCTCAGGCAGGATGCACCCTCAGGATTCTTTTCTTTAATAAGATTTCTCAAACATTGAGGCTGGTAGAGGAAAATAAATAGATATCGTCGTCACTGTCATTGGCATCCATCCGTCTCAAGAGACAATGGAGTAGGGCCGTGTGCTACAAGCCTGGGCAGGATATATAGAGAACTCGGGCTGCCCAGGCGTCTAGTCCCCCCTCGCGGCCTTGCTAGCAGAGTCCAAAGGAGAGGATAAACCAATACAGTTTGGTACGAATGCGGCTGCAGGAGTTGCTGGAAGGTAGCACAAAGTAACGTCCATCCGCCTTCGGGGCTCCATTCCGGGTTTGAATTCAGAGTTGTTTTTCTCCTAGACCAGTTGGCATCCAAGGCTATAGAAACCAGTCTGCCCTGCTATTTAGTCATAGCTGGAGGAAGAAGAAGAGGATTCACACCTTTTCCAAGGGTATTAACATGTAAGTGAATGTAATGGATTCGACTGGAATTCGAACTCGGCTCTCCGATTCCTCAATCCAAGCCGCTATCCATTACCCCACCATGCCTATATATATACTGTTTAATAAATAAATGGAACATCTACTCAAATATGGGTATCCACTAAAAATAAAGTTTAAGTGATAAAATATATATATATGTGTGTGTTTGAAAACCAATAATTGATTTCTTATTCTTGTAAATACCAGCTACAGAAGGACATTAATAAAAAAAATATAAGTTATAAGTACAGTCAACAGTTTTTTAAATACTGACATGAATTTGTGCTTTGAAGGTTAATGGATCCAAAACAGTTTGCATACAAAAAAAAAAATCAAACTATCAAATCAATTAAAGTAACTTTTTTTTAACAATTTGTCAAAGTGAGAGAATGGATAATAAAGAGGGAATATTGTTCAAAAATTAATCTTGAATGACTGTGTGCAAAATATTCATTTAATTTATTTGCGGATTCATTTTAATTTTATCAAATAAAGTCAAGGAATAGAAGTCCAGGGTATTTCTTTCTGACCAAATTAAAACAATAAATGAATCCTCTCATCTCTGTAACTCTGATATTACCATTCTCAAAAAATGATGGGCAAAATTCTTGCATTCAATTAAACATCTTCACAAAGACTAAATTAAAATCTCATTCCATTCATAAGATCAGATTGAAAAGTAATTTTCTTTCATTGATCTCAACTGATACCAAAGGCTGATTGTCTTTTATCGACATATTCATTTATTGCCAGACAATAATAAATTCAACGCTAACAAATTTACTTCAAGATAAATGCCAATTATTTTTTTATTCTTTTTGCTGGAATAATACACATCAGAATATGCCTTAGCAGCCAGCCTTTGGTAAAATCCATACATAATACAGCAAATGCCTCAAAGAAATTATAAAAATCAATCAGTTCTGTAATGATTTACAAAAACCCAGAAGCAAGTATATGCATTTGGAGGAATAATTCCAATTAGGTTTTCAGCAAACTGTACATGATTTTATTAAATTAAAATAGTGAAGGAAAACTGTTTTTCAGCTATTCTATTAACAAACTGAATTTATAATTTAAACAGCACTAGAGTCAAGCAACAATCTACTTACTCGATGCCATTACAGTGACAATCTGAGAAGTCTAGCCCCTGTAAGCAAATGTAAAGATATTTGAAACTAAACATACTGTTAATCCTCTGTTTTAAAAGCTGTTTTGAACCATATTGGAAATGTAGAGCTATCTGGAAACAGAATTTACAACAGATCATGGCTGCCAATGTCCATGAAAATACATTACAATCTAAACAGTACACTCAATCAGTTATGTGCCATGCATGATACACGCTTAGGTGATCATGTATCTTTTGATACATGACTGATGAGGCAGATTTTTTTCCCCGTCAAGGTTGCCATTTCTTTCTGTGGTAGAAAAGTTGCCATCCAAGGCTATAGAACCCAGTCTGTCCTGCTATTAACATATAGCTGGGGGGAGAAGAAGAGGATTCATACCTTTCCCAAGGGTATTAGCACCTAAGTGAATGTAATGGATTTGACTGGAATTCGAACTCCGCTCTCCAATTCCTGAACACGAGCCACTATCATTTACTCTCAATAGACTACCATTTTTTTAAAGAACCTTATTATAATGACAATAAATGCAAATACAAATGACATCTTCCTATGTTATTATAAAGAGTATCTATCCTCAATATTCACTTCCTACCACTTCTGTTTTCATTCATAGCACACACCTCAATAATCCTCTACCTTGAGGGGCTCTCGAGCCTTGTATGGATGAATTTTATTACATATATATATATATATATATATATATATATATATATTTGGAGTGAGAGAGATAAAATAGCATACAGTGAATGCTGGTAGTAATAAAACATTACTCATGTATAATAATAAAGCTAAAATTTATACTAATAATAAATATATATTTATTATTATTTATTATACTAATAATAAATATATATTTATTGTGTGTGTGTGTGTGTGTGTGTGTGTGTGTGTGTGTGTGTGTGTGTGTGTGTGTGTGTATGTGTGTGTGTGTGTGTTGGTTGTGTGTGTGTGGGTGAGATGTGGAGGGAGAGTGGTGGGGAGGGAGAAAGAGAAAGAGAGGAATAGAGAGAAAGGGAGGGAGGAATAGAGAGAAAAGGAGAGAGAAAAGAAAAAGGGAAGGAGAAACAGAGAAAAAGGGAGAGAGAGAGAGAGACTGATTAACGAATAAGCGATACGAGTGAAGAATCAATGTTTAATGTCTTAAATGGCAAAAGAATTGGGTTTTTCAAATCTTGTATATGTGCATTTATTAGGGGATATCAAGAGTGTTTTTGTTTTATATAATCCTTTAATCCAAAGCTTATTTCATGTAAACATCTGAAGACAATCTATGACTCCAGTATATTATTAAAATACCTAATATACTACATAATATATTTATTAAAACGAAAAAGTATACAAAACAGAGTTGTCATAAAACAAAATATGAAAGAATACCGCTATTCAAAATCAGAAATTCCAGCTGCCAATATTTTTACAAGCTCTCAACAGCTCTCACACCTTCTTTATTCAACTCATTATTTGGACCAGTGTACAGATAATGACATTTTAAGAAGAACGGAAAATCAAAGGAAAGAGAACTAAAAGAAAGTTAATGGGTAATCAACTTGACAAATTTAAACAAACAGATGGAGGAGTGAGTGACACAAATAAGGGTTTAAAGAGGCAAATCTTACTGAAAACATCAAAAAAAAGGAATCTGTAGAGAGTGCTGATTGCTCAAGTCCTGAAAGAACATGGCAGAAAAGAGAGAGAGAGATCATGTTATCCAGTGGTCTCTATATAATGTTTAATAATATTTATTTTAACCTCCTCAGTATGAATGCAAGATTTGTGATTGGGAGAAAACTAACATAAAAATGGAATAACCTATAATAAAATATAGATATAATTTTTATATATAAAATGTATAAAGATTTTATCAGACCTTCCTTCTGTATCCCTTATGCAGGTTATGTAATGGGCAGCACCCCAAAAGTAGGTATTGGTCAGCTGAGTTCAAATTCCAGTTGAGTTCATTACATTAACTTTCACGCAAAAGGCCTTGGGAAAAGTATGACTCTAATATACCCCCAGCTATAGGTTAAATAGCTAGAAGATTGAGCTCTCTAGCTGTAGTAGGCAAACAGGAAAAGACAACACTGAATTCAAAAACTATATGCAGCCCTAGTGAAATACCTGCTGTACAGTAGCGAAGCTAGAAAGAGAGGGCAGTCCACCCTAGTTGACGCTTTTATGGGGGGCATCCCTTTTGGGTCTGGTGTATAACCCTGTATAATGCAGTATTGAAATAAAAGTGGTTTTAATGCCTGGACACTACTCAAAGTTAAAGAACTTTTTTGATTTTGTTGTGGTAAACCCTCCTACAGTAGAATGAATTCTTCCTCCTCTCATAAATACTAACTGCAAGACTTCCTAGGAAGAGTCATAGGGCAGTCGGTTTGGGAGCAGAGACGCAGTGTTAACCTACCGTTCAGACATACACCACTATCTGCTTATTATTAAAACTCTTGCTTTGTATATATCTGTTATTTCAATACACTTGTTCAACCTACCTTCATCTCCCGTGTCTTTCTTTCTGGCCCCTAAACAGGCCACAACAGATTTTGAGGAACTTAAACAGTAGCATATGTATTTAAGCGATTGTTATCTTGGTCAAACAATAAACATTATCCAGTGATGTATTCAGTATTATTTTATCATTGCTGACAATGTGAAACCTGTGACTGGACACAGGGTGCATTTTCTTAGTGCCACAGTATTACTGTGTGTGGGAGTACATTTTGGTTGATAGCAGATAAATTTCAGTTATTTTCCTAGTTGGTTTGAGGGTATGTGTTTCTCTATTTTTCATCTTTTAGGACTTAGTTGTCACTGTGCAATATGTTGTATTTGAATGGGGAGGGGTGTCAAAATCAAACTCAAGAGCTACTCGAAGTGGCTACGCAACTGCCATGAAAAAGATTAAGTTCACAATTAACTGTTTTGTGGGGTGTGAAGTTTATTATCTTGACGGAGACTGATAGGGTAACATTACCAGGATCAAAAAACCAACAGATGTAACATACACCCAAGGTAGCCTGAAGAACGTACCTGCCAAATGTTATGATAAAAACAACAAAGATTAAGATATTAGTTTGAGCAATGTGTAAAGTGACATCTAAATATCACCAAATACTCTAGATATATGAGGAAGGTTGGACAAACACCATTTAAATGTCTATAATAAAACCTGCAAAAATAAAAGTCCTGTTTAAATAATGCTTAACTACAGAATTTCACATGACAGTTATCAACCAATGTCATTAAAGAAATGAACATTGGGGTAAAAAAAGAACCTATGCCTAATAGCTAAAGTAGTTGCCTATTTATCACCAGCATGAATCTTTGAGCCCAAGTAAAAACTGAATTAACGTATTTGGAAGATCAACACAACACATTCTTAAAACTCCCTTAGTTTTAACCGATTTAATTAAACTTTTTTCATGTGGCACATCTGTGTGAGAATTGGTCAGGAGCACTCACATGAAAAAACTCTATACAAGTCCAATGGGCAAAACAATTCCACAAATGCTGACTATCACTGTTCCTCAATCTCAGGTAAGCAACTCCTCTAACCAAAAACATGACTCTCATTTGAATGAGCATACCTTGCTTTTATGCTCCTGACCAGCCATCACTCGGCCAATGAGTGCTCAGAACCAGCCAATAAAAATGGCCACCACTTCTGTCCACACAAAATGCTGCTCGATTCACCTTCAGTCCGAAGCTCACCCATTCGCCATCTCCACACTCCGTTGCAAAACATACATGCGACTCTGGCCCTTTTGGGTTGCTGATGTAAATCTCCGCTATGAAACATAAATGATCATGGCTCTTCACAACTTTGCTATCTCGTGTGGCTCTTTCTCCCTTTGTTAATGCTCCTGACCCCTGTTCTGCCATCCATTCATACGAGCTCATTAAGTGGTTCACTGCCTTCCTCTATCTGTCTTATTCTCAATATGCTCCATGAGGGTTAAGTTTTTCAAATCCTCATTCCTTATTATGTGTCCAAGGAATTTCAGCTGTCTTTTCCTGATTCCTTGTTGCTTACTCGCTCTATGGAATTTTCAGTATCGTTCTGCAGAACCACATTTCTGCTGCCTCTAGATTTTCCTCATCTGTGAGGAGATTGTCTAGCATTCACTGTTTCTATGTATGTTTATGTGTGTGTTTGTCTATGTATGCATGCCTGAATTGTGATAAAATGTATATCAAATTTGTGTGTTATTTTAGCCATTCTGCTGTTTGGTGTTGCAAAAAAAAAATGACTTGGCAAAATAACCAACAAGAAGAAAGAACATTACTCAGTGCTGCTGACCCAAGTAACAGAGTACTATGGTCCAGGTTAGGACCAAGGAAGAACAACACAAACACAAGAGTAGAAATAATTATAATTCCTCATTCCAGAAATACAGATAGCAATCACGATTATTTATTTAGCTTAATTTTGTCCCAGGATGCGAAAGTGCAATGAACTCACCACTCAATAGTAATCATATGTGAGAACCGTTTGTATTAATTAACCTGTACAGGGATTTAAAAAGCTTATCTTAGTCTATCATAAGCTCAAAAATGTAGAGCCTCTTGTGAAAATCGAACTCACTAACTGTTATGGTCCAGGTTAGGACCAAGGAAGAACAACACAAACACAAGAGTAGAAATAACGAAGATATATTACACAGAATAATAATACAAGAAGTGGAAGGTGTTAGTATGACTGTCAGTCTGGTTTGGAGTGAACTACTTTTGGCTCAACTCAATTCGTCTCTCTCTCTTGAGAGGCGTAGTATACATAGTGTTAGGAAGAGTTCATTCTGTAGTTATAGGTAAGGACCCATAACACAGAGCTAAGCAGTTAATGGAAAATTAGACTAATTGGCAAGGAAAGACATTTGCCAAGGGGTGCTGGTGGAAGATAAATAATAACACTATTTACATTATTCTATTGTCCTCATCTTTGTTGCCATATTTATTACAACATTTCCGCCGTTGTATGATCCAGCCTTCTTCAGGTGGTTGGAATGTTGAACTAAACCCTTTATTTTGCTCACTGGGGTAGACTGTTCTAGTTCTAATGAGCAAAATAAAGGGTTCAGTTCAACATTCCAACCACCTGAAGAAGGCCGGAGCGTACAATGGCTGAAACATTGTAATAAATATGGCAACAAAGATGAGGACAATAGTCTGAATAATGTAAATAGTGTACATAATACCTCATCTCAGAAATATAGACAGATAAATAACATATCTTGAATTGTGATGATATTTTATAAGACCATATGAATTGCAGGAAACACTGAAGTCTAAAGTTAGGCTTAAAAATAAACAGAAGTAAACAAAAGTAATGTTCAGCTGTAACACTAAAAATACACATTCTAAGAATAGAGGATGAAGAACTGGAAGAAGTTCAGGAATACATCTGTTTAGGCCAGGTGATCACATTTAAAAAGATCATGAAGATAAAATGTACAGCAACAGGTTGGCAAGCATTTATTTAATAAAAATGGAGACCCAGTTTGAGGTCTCTTGCTAATACACTTGAAACAGAGTATATCTTCTTTTTCTATGTACTCTATCCATTCAGGACCTGAATGATCATAACTCTCCACAATTTCCTCTCTTTTGTAGCTCTAAGTAAAATTTGTCTTTTTGCTCTCTCTCCTAATCCCTGTTCTACCAAGCATTTACGCAAGATCTTTAGGTAGGTTATGCATTGCTTTTCTTTGTCCCACTTGCCTTCATGATGTCAAACTATCAATACCAAGAACATTCATGATTCTTGACAATATTATTAACAGCATGAAAGGGGTTAAGCTTGCTGGAATTAACTACTCACTCAGTAAGGAAGGGACATGTACAACAGAACGTGTAATGAATGTATAATGCCAGTTATATGACATACAGGTGCAAAGCAGGAAAATTAACAAAATCACTGGAAAAGAAATTTATAAATGCACAGAGAACACTGGAAAGAGCAATGCTCTGTATAATTGACAGAAAGAGGTCAAAAGGAATATAAGAACAGACTAAGATTAAAAAAAAATTATAGAAGTCATTAAACCATAAAAATGAAAAAGGGCAGAACACATATCAAGAAGAAAGGATAAGAGATCGAGCAAAAGGTTGATTGAGTGATGCCCAGTGGGATTACAAACATAGTAAGAAAAGAATGAACAGAATATGGAGAGATGAGATAAAAAGGTATACTGGTAATACATGACAGAGAATAGGAGAGTCATGAAAAGATTCAGAAAAGGCCTTTATCCAGAAGTGCATGAACAATCGCTGGTGCTAATAACAGTCAATTGAAATTTTATATAACATTTATATATTCTGGTTCAATGCAAAAATCATGTTCTGTAGTATATTATTAAAATTAAAAATATGATTTTATGTAAACTAATTAACAGTGAATATGTAGATAGTGTAACAGTTATTGCTTCAAAAAGTGGAATTTGCAAGCCAAGTTCTGGATGTTGCATTCACTTTCGCATAAATGTCCAAGGGGATAAGATATAAATCCATTTCTTCTCCTTACCACCTCCCTGTTAAATGGCAGGGTGGGTTAAACTCTCTAGCCTTTGTTGGTAGTTAGTCTAGGAAAAGGATAACTCTGAATTCAAAACCAGTTAGGTAACTCAAAAAAAAATGCTTGCATCACAGTGACTCTTACATGGCTTGGTTAAGGCCATATTTCACAGAGGGTCAGCAGGTCAAGAATAAGAAATAACACTATCATGGCATTTTTTGACCATAAATTGGAATATAATGTTTAACAAAATTATACAAAAGCCAGATTAGGCCAAAAATGGAATACTACTGCCATACATGGGAAGGAGCTGTCCAATCAAGCCTCAATAGAGTCCAAAGTGTCTTCATGTCCTGGGGGTGAGGAATTATTTTCACCCTACAACTCCTTTCCCACAAACAAAATATTGCAAGCCTCTCGCTGCTCTTTCACTATTTCCATGGAAAGTGCTCAGACAAACTACATTACTTAGTTCCACCAGTTTAAACCTTCACATCTAAGATCCACCATGCCACACCCATTGTATCAAATCACCCAAATTCCATTTGTATTCCATTAGTGAGATGAAAGTTCCACTTGAGCAGTTTCTTCCCACAAATTACTGCTTTATGGAACCCACTCCAAAGAGGATGTTTCCCCAATCACTACAATCTTGGCTAGGGTTAGTCATCCTCATATATCCCAGTACACTGAACCTCTTACTAAGTAACCCTAGTAACCCTCAAATGGCTCTTGGGCCTTGAGAGGGTGAACATTAATGAATTACTGAAATGCAGAACCTCTAGCTGTGACTGTAATTGTGTATAGCATATAGGAAATCATAGACTAATATTTGTTTATTTTATTGCTTTGCAAAAATGAATTCTATGTGTGTGTAGCATAGCTGTTATCAGCACAGAAAATGAAGTTAGCAAAAGCCAATTTCAAATTCCAGTCTTGTCCATTGCATTCACTTTCAAACTAAGGAAAAGTATTAATCTATCTCTTCACCTCCCAGCAATGGGTTAAATAATAAAGTGAACTGACCTCTCTTGCCTTTGGTTGGGACCATTCTAAGAGAATGACAACTCCATATTCAAAACCATGGAGAAGGCAACAAGAAACCTCTCTGCTATCTTTCCCAAGAAGTCATGACAATTCTCAAATAATAAAGAAAAGAAATCTGCAGCAAGTCATGATTCCCTACATCCTCAAGAGATGTGGTACTTAATAAAATATTCTTTTATAACATAACTAAAATAAATTTGATAAATTTTTAATTAACATTAAATGATGCATTGATTTGTATGCCATTAAACAGATGGTAGGATCTTTACACCATTAAACAGATGGTAGGATCTGTATGCCAATAAAACAGATCCTAGGATCTGTACACCATTAAACAGATGCTAGGATCTGCACACCATTAAAGAGATGCTGGGATCTGCATGCCATTATAGAGAAGCTAGGATCTGTACACTATTAATCAGATGCTAGGATCTGTACAACATTAAACAAATGCTAGGATCTGTACAGCATTAAAATGATGCTAGGATCTGTATGCCATTAAACAGATGCTAGGATCAGTATGCAATTAAACAGATGCTAGGATCTGTATGGCATTAAACAGATGCTAGGATCTGTATGCTATTAAAAAGATGCTAGAGTCTGTATGCCATTAAACTGATGCTAGAATCTGTTCATCATTAAATAATGCCACGACTTGTATATGATTAAACGATGATATAATCTGTAACCACTTTAGCCTTTAGATCACATCTTAGAAGGGTACAGAAGTATGCAATATATAAATATATATTTGTAATGGTACATTTTGAAAATCTGACAAATATTATACATTATAATTTTATAATTTGTTGTATCTACTATCTATATTTCTCATGTTATCTGTCTGTGTGTCTGTCGTGGGCGTTGTTACCTTGCCCAGGCCACATTTCTCACCCGATTTTGATGCGGTTTTCACTACAAGTTTGCAAATGGCTGCCGTAAGGACATGACAGAGCCCGATTTTTGAGTTCGGACTCAGGTTCCGAAAAAATCGATAATTGAAAAAAATCTGCTTACAGAAGGAATAATCGCATTTCAACCAAATTTGACACCCTCTTAGAGTCTACCATTAGAAGTGTTGTCCAGAAGTTTCATGACCATGAACCTCTGAACAGCATGGAAAATCGATAAAACCCAAAAACTGATACGCCCAGATTGCACCTGAACCGCATGTTCGTTATTAGCAAAAACCGACTGGATTTATGAGGAGGCCATTGGGAGTCACCATGTGAAATTTCAACTCTGAGCGCCCCCCAACTAGAGTGCAAATTGACAATCAGTCAACCCTTAAAAATATTTTTCTGGTTGGGTATTTCCTAAAGGCAGATTAATTTAAGGTCACACTATGTGCTGGAAGAAACAGGTCAATGCATGCAGTGGAGTGGAAGAAAATATTTGACCTCAAATTCTGGAATGGGTGCAGGGCCATTGAAATTCGGCTTTTTTTTATCCCTGCTACCAGGTCTGACTTTGAGCCACAAATGACATATTCGACTTTGTCAACACTTTTGCTTTAATCGTCGCATCTTACCAAAATAAGCGCTTCCTTTATTCGCGTCTTTACCGAAAAAAACCCGCATACGTGCTGAGTGAAAATGGTTCCGCCCTCAGCAGTCCATTTTCCAATTCTTTAAACCTTCTCCCCTAGCCCAGGTCGCATCCCAGACCTGACGAGGAGTTTTTGCGCTAAAACAGCAGGGCCTCCTCCCAATCCATTTCAAAGCTTATCGCCGGCAAATGGTTAGCGTTTTTTTGTTGTTGCACAAGCCAAACAAGCAAACACTTCATTGCAGCTCCTTGCATTCTCAACGCCGGCATCACGTGCGTTAGAGCCAAGCTGCATATGCAGCAGGCAGCTTGACTCCGTTCACGACCAAACCTTGCGCTTGCCAAATCATGCGCACATGCGTGAATGCGCGCTAGCATCTTCTATTTTGCATGAGCTCATTCATTGGTCTAAGTCATGGCCATTGTCCAGGCTACACCAATCAATGACAAGTCACGCTCCCTTTAAATACCTTCAGCACGGCTGCATCCGCACTCTCTTCTTGATTTGATCGCCATTAACACATCTGTCCTTGGATTAATTGACAGCTTCCTGCTACCGCAAGTTACCTTAAGTTTGCTTAAACGTTTGCATTACCCATTTTATCTCCACATGCTGCCTCTACTGCGCAGCCCAGTCCATCTTAGCATTCCATACCTATTTCTACCTTTTCGTAGTTCAGTTTTGTTATCAGACAGTTAACTGCTGTCGCAAGTTACTTATTTACTCAATCGTTTGCCCAACCTATTCTACCTCCACGTTACAGTTTTCACTGTAAGTTGAAGTGTACTGCCTTTACTACGTGGCCCAGTACACCTCAGAACTTCACTGCCTATTTCATGTGTAACCCAAACTTCTTGCCTATCTCACACTGCAAATTTTTTTTAAGCTCTATACTAAACATTAACATTGTTATTTTAAGTCAAGTGATAGCGATTGCTGTATGAGTCGTACGATTTTTTAATCAAGCAGGTGCAACGCCAGGCCATGCTGCTAGTATGAAATAAAGGATCACCAAAATATTTAAACACATTGTACTTCTTTAATTATGAAAATTTCACAAAGACATAACTTTCTCAAACAAAGAAATGACTGTATAGCACAACAGAGGAAAAAAAAAAGAAAGGCCTTAACCCACATAATGCCAAAGATTGCTAGTGAGAAATAAAATTATCTCAAATAGAATTAAATGCATTGAATAGTTTAGATGAATGTACAAGATTTGTATTCATATATGATAAAGAAACATCAGCATGACAATTTCCTTGTGATAGAAAAACAGTTAAGACCCAACAGAGAATCTAATGATTCATAAAAGAGAGCATAAAAGAAGTTAATAACTTCCCACTGAGTATTGTAATCTCATTCAAGGAACTGCAGATGAAATGCTGAACAAATATTATAAGTGGCACTATAACCTTTATTTGATGAATTATTGTCAACCATTGAATTTTTAAGTAGACAGTTGTTGAAAGTCTTCATACAGAAAATATTCATTTTTAATAAAGTATAATTCAACATAAACTATTGTTGAATACAAAAACTTACATACAAATTTAAAGTTTAGTAGAAAGGATTACTAATTTTTGAATGCCTTGTCTCTTCGGGATATAGATGATTATGCCTCTCTACTTATTATCTGTGAATTGCCAGGACATCTTGGGAAAGATAATAGACTAACTTCCTACAGCTTTGAGTTCCGAGTTTCTTTCTCTTGCACTAGCTGCCACCCAACTTAGTTATTTAACTCATAACTGGAGGGAGGGATGAACAGATGGATTTCTTTGGTTTCGTTTGTTTTGTTTTACAGCATGTCAACTCCCCTGTGTTATTTAATGTCAACAAGATTTTTTTTTTCTTTTAATAGATTCGTATGAATAGAATATATATTTGTAAGAAATCAGTTTGTAGATCAGGTGTCATTGATGAACTTTTGTAAAAGAAGATTTTGTGGAGAGTATGGTTTGGTATGGTTTGTTTTGTTTTATGGCATATCAACCTCAATGGGTTATTTAATACCAACAAGATTTTTATTGCTGGTAATATTTTTTCCGAAAAAAGTATTGCTGGTAATAATGTATTGCTGGTAATAATTTTTCTTTGAAAATCTATGGCTGGTAATAATTTTCTTACAAAAATGTATTGCTGGTATTAAAATCTATTTTTACACTTTCATACCACTTTGACCCAGTTTGGGGGTGAACTATTTACCCATAGCTGGGACCCTAACAGATGCTACTACCCAAGGTCAGGGTGGACCTGGGAACACCAGCAATTTAGAGGTGGTTCCATGCTCCTTAAAACCTCCTGATCAGAAGCCTTGCTGCCAGATGTAGTTTATTGTCATACCCAGAATGCAGATGTAGTTTATTGTCTTACCCAGGACGCGAATGTAGTTTATTGTCTTACCCAGGATGCACAGATGGATTCATTCCTTTCTCATGAGCACTAGTATGAAAGTGAAGACAATGCCAGAGTTTGAATCCATTTCATTGATTCCAATTTTTATGCTGATAAACTTGTACAAAAATGTCTAAAGTGTCAGCTGTATACAAGTGCTTTCTCAGATTAATGGTTAAAAGGGGCATTGCGTAAATGAAGCCTGTAGGTCTTAGCAAAGATCATCCTTCTTCAAACCTTGTGAATTGGCACTACAGAATCACAAGGAATTCTACCAAATAACATAAACTACATTACTTGAAGTCTTTAAAGTTCTATTTGGACAGCTTCTTCCCAGGAACCATTACTTTGGGAAAGGAGAGACGGCACTTCAACCATCACTACAATCTTAATATCTTCAAGTCTTGGATCAACTGTTATCTACTTTCAACAACTTCATTCAGTAACCTTCTATCTTGAGTGGCTCTTGAGACTTACACTAGGTGTACAACCGTATAAAAAAGTAAGCATTCATACATTTTGTTTTTGCTAATGCCGCTAAAATATATTTCTTTTTAGCTGTACACATATGAGCTTGCTATAATGCATATATGGCTGTAATTTTACAGAAAGGTGTCATTAGTTTTTAGTTTTTGTTATATTGTTTCAATTCTCAAAATGCAGCAAAAACTTTATGAAAGTTGTTTAAGTCATTGCAACCCAAAACATGGTTGTTTCAACAATGATTTTACTTTTGAGAAAACCAGTAATCACAAAGGACTAAATCCAGACTAGTGAGGTTTCAGTGACAAATATAGGTCATAATTTGTTGTTCAAAACCCCTTTATGAGGCATGAAGAATCTCCTTGTTTGTGGATGCAATCGTTACACTGTACTCAAGTACTGAGTGAGTAATAACATAGAAGAGTATTTTATATGTTCTCACTGAGGGAATCACCATTAGCTGTATTGGAAAAGTCCGATAGAAATTTACATATCTGCAGAGATTATAAAATTAGTATTAACTGTAAGATCTGTTCAGATTCATCCCCTATTCTAAAATTGATCTTTAAAACTGATTATTACCAAATCCAAATTGATGATAACTTTAAAAAAATCACAACTATTAACAGTCACATAGGTTTACTTAGATGGTAATTAATGCCATATGGAGTAAAAATGGCAAGCTCCATATTTCAGAAAGCAATAGAATATGTTGTTGTATAGCCCTCTCACACTGGTGAGAGCTCATGAGCAATGGTGTTAATTCAATAATAAACTTGCATTCTTTCACAGCTGGTGATCACTAGTTGTTTTGGATTCTGAGATAAAAGAACTTCCAGGGAATTTTACTTATTTTATTAACATCGATGTATACATCTTCTAACTAGCCATAGGGGCTGCTTTCTACTCCAATGGGGAGCAGTTCCAAACATAAAAAGGAAACACATCTACATTGTCCAGCGGTTAAGAAACAACTCACTGAAAAACCTTTCTCTATTTATCGTTCTTATGCTAGTTCAGCTAATCAAAATTGACTTCCTTGTTTTGTCTTCCATCTGGCCACAAAGGTCAATTCTGAGCAGAGATATCATTCCCATTAAAAATAATAGTCTGCTTAACTATTATTTAGCAATGTTCTTAGAGGACACATAAATAATATGACTATATATCAAGATGATATATGTTTGGCAGTAACCAACAAAGAGTGAGAGTCAAATATCAACAATGTACTAAATAGATTAACAAGGGCTGGTATGACGATTGATAAAAATAAATACACATTCAATTGTGAGAAAATATCATATCATGGATCACAAAAGATGATATTTCACCAGGCAAATTTAATACAGAAAACATTTAATCTCTACTCCTACCAATAAGAAACAATTAGAATCTTTTTTTGAGGTTAGTAAATCTCTACAGTACATATTTTTTTTAATCAGTTTCACTCCAAGCAAGGCCATAAAGCCACACACAAATAGTTATTGCAAGTGGAAGAATTAAAAAATGAGAAACTTTACTAAAGAGCAAGAACAAAAGAAGAGTAATCAGGAAGACAGTAGAAAGCGATTGACATTGCATTTAAATCTTTGAATTCTTTGTTTCCAGGAGGTGTAGTGATATTAAAGTAAGTCTTGTCTCATTTACATATCAGCACATTGATTTTATTTAAATTTCATCCTAAGCAAGGCAATAAAGCCACTGAGACAAAAAGCGTTATTGAGTGTGAAAGAATAAGAAAAAAGAGAAATATTATTAAGGAGCAAGAACAACAAAAGAAGGGGAATCAAGAACACGGTAGATAACGAGTGACATTACATTTAAATTCTTGAAAGTTGGCTGGAAAGCATGGAAGGGAAGAGAATTCCACAAGTGAGAAGTGTGAGAAAAGAACCTGTTAGCATCAAACTTATTGTTACACTTAACCAACTCAGTTGTAAATTGGTGAGATCTCTATCACCTGTCTAGTATTGTGTTTAAACTCAAAATGTCTAGGTAACATGGCGAAGAGCAATATTTATTTCCACTTATTTACAGAAAATGTGGCACAAGGCCAAAATGGGGAATGGGGGAAAAGGATGGTCTTCTTCTGTCTTAACATTAAACTTAGCTAGCCACAAACACTGACCCAAACATGCAACAAGATTCCTAGCACCAAAACAACGCATTCTTACTTACCTTTCTTACTACATCCACCGTAATACCTCATTGTCGCCATGAAAGTATGAATTAGTCCCCATATGTACAATTCATTGTCTGTGGGGTGAAAAACTCATCCAAACAGTTACCATGAAAGTATCTATAGAAAAGGCAGAGAGAGTCAATTTTGTAGTGGTGGGAAAGTCACTGAAGATCAAGACCAATACTATTGCTGATTCTTCTTTGGATTTTAACAAGATGTCTAGATATATAGCAGGAGCACCAGGCCATATGTGGCAACAATATTCTAAGCATGGATGAATGGTAGACTTGTAAATATGCAAGATAGATTTAGGGGAGAAAAATTGTCTAGCTCTACACAGTGGAACCATAACAGTTGAGTTAACAATGTACTGAAATATTTGTAATTAACTGAACCCTTTTCCAGTTTGCATAAGAAAAATGTTGAATTTAAATGGACAAACAACATTTGGGAGTTTAAGAAATGCTCTTGCACAAAAAAAAAACATTGTGAAGATTTTTGATCCCAAAAAGGATGTCAGATTAACCACAGATGCAAGTGAACATTCCATATCAGCAGATTTATCTCAGGAATGACACTCAGTAATGTAGACCTCAAGAAGATTAATAAATAAACTATTCAAATATAGAAAAAGAGGCTTTAGTGATCATATGGAGCACTAGTAGAGCTCACCCATTCTTATTGGGTAGAAAATTGTTGTAACCTAGTGAAGGTTACTGAATAGGATAATTAACTGAGGGTTCATAATGAACGATAATACTTAGGACAAGAACACATAAGATTCTCCAGCGGCGCGTAGAAGAGGTAGTCAACTGCTAGAAGTGAGTCAAGTGAATTCCACAATGAATCTCCAACTGCAGACCAACATACAGTATTTACTACTGTATTTATGTGAATGGGGACATACCCATTATCGTCAGTAGGTATGCTACAACAAAAATGATTGCTGAAGTCCAATCATAAACCTTTAGAATTTATTTTTAATCGAAGGAAGGAATTACTAAAAGTTACAACTAGAATTTTCAGATCAGTTATAAAATTCATGAATCTGATTTTGATATTGAATATGTAAAAGGAAATAAGGATCTTTATCTTGACGTATTATCATGATTACAATTTAAAACAGAAGAAAGAGCATATCAGATAATATGGAAGACAAATTTTTACATTGTATTGAACCTGATGTACTATCCCTAAACCGATTTACCTCAGAAATATTACATGATCCAATATTAAGCAAAATTGACCCAGTAATAAAAAAAAAGAAAACTTTCAGTAATTGTTCTAAAGTTGAAAGGCCTTATAAAGACATGACACAGGTTAACCATAGAAAATTATATCATATGTAATGGATATTTATTAGTAAAGCCAGAAAAGTTAAGAAACAATGTATTAAAAAGTGGTCACATATTCACATGGATCATGCATGTTAACACTGTTGAACTGAGTCTTATTTTAGTCTATTCTTCTTCTTGATGGCCTGAAGTTGTCTGTGCTCAAAATAAAAGAACTGATACCACAATTCAAGTATTACAAGTAATATTCTCCATAAGTGGAGGCCCCAAAACATTTCTATCAGATAATACCCCAGTATTTTGTGTTGATAGTGTTCTTGGTTAAGAACAATTGATTGCATTCCACATAAAACTCCACCATATCATCCACAATTAAATGGAATTGTACAGACTATAAAAATGGGATTGAAAGCATTTCCTACTCACAGGGATAATATTAAACCTAGAACACTAACCACGGGTATATAGTAACAAGCGCAAATTTTCATTAGTTTTAATTGTATTAGTTTTTAGAATGTTGTAAATATAAAAATATTTTTGTAAATGATCAGCTAATAAATAAATAGTGTGTAATATTTTTGTTGTAAATTCTCAAGAAAAAATGTATAAATTCACTTTCATTATATGTTTAGGTTTTATTAAAATTGTAATCATCCTTTTTTACAACAATAAACATTGCCAAGGTAGTCAAAATAATAGCAGTGTCAAGGGAAAAAAACGTCTTTTTGACACTGTTTTTTGCGAACACAAAGGTCCAAATTTGCTAAATATCTTAATGAGCAACTTGAAAAATGCCAAGAAAAGTCACTGCAAATCAAAAAGTAACTGAAAAGTAGATCCAAGATAATTTAAGACTAGTTAAAACTCCCATATCCCATAGAAAACAGCCTTAAAATGCACTGCGATTCTCAAATGAAGTTCACATATGAGCAGCAAGATGATCCCTAATAATCTTTAAAAAATGTTCATTTGATTAGACAAAATAAAAATTGACCTTTTTGACCACAAACCAGTTCATCACATCTAGATAAAAGATAAATATGCCTATGACTGAAAAAAAAAACAGTATCTCCTTAATAAATCATGGAGGTAGGGTGTGTTCTTTTGACAGTATGAAAACACTCTACATGATTGAACAGAGTGATGTTAGTGTATTTTGTAAGCTAATTTGCACTCTTTGGTGCAACAGCTAGCACTTACAGAGGGTTGCATCTTTTAACAAATAACATCCCAACATACAAAGGTGGCCTTAAAATTTCATAAGCTATGAAAGAGTGATGCTAAAACTGAAATCTTGCATGCATTAATTTCAACTCTTATTAATAACTGCATTGTTTCTTTCCAGATAAACTGACATCTGAAATTTTTAATCACCATCATGTTCTGGCTGACCATGAAAGTACTACAGATGACTTGGTTGATTGATTGATTTTCTACTGTTTATCAACCCTTTGCAAGTTATTTAAAACCAGAAAATATTTTTAGAATGTAAGAATATTTCTTTTTGTAGATAATGATGTAGTGATTCAAGTCTTACTAATTAACCCATAGCTAGTGGGAGAAGAGGTGGATTCATATCTTTCCCAAGGGTATTTATGTATAGGTGAATATAACAAACCCAACTGGAATTAGAACTCGGCTCTCCGATTAACAATTCCAAACTATTATCCATTATACCACCCATGCATCCAAACTTACTGGTATTCCCAAGAAGTCACCCATCTAGGTACTGACCAGGCTCACAGATGACTTGGTAATCAAAATTCCTCTTTCTCTCCATTCTAAAACTCTCTCAGTGCAACAATAAACTTCCTGTTTGTCTATTCTGGGATATTTTTCTGTTAGTTATTTCTTTGTCGGTCTCTTACTTTCCCACCATGTATCAGGATTACTGGTGATGAGACCTGCCCATATGGTTTTATTTTACATCTCTTTAATATGGTTACTTGGTCTTTATGCAGTCTAATGGTTTACCTTATTTACTTCCTCACTTCTTCATTACTGATATACTTTTTATAGAAGTGTTGAGTCTTGACTCAATGTTGAATCTCACCTATTGCATGGAATAATAATGCAACACAAAATGTACTTGGAACAAGAATGTATTATAACAAGAAAGTGTACACAATAAGTACATATAGTATTTCTGTATATTTCTGGGAAGACGTTCCTGGAGAATGTGTTGACTAGTCGCAGTCAATCAGAGTCTCTAGTTGGATCTTGTGATTCCACTTCGTCTTCCGGTAGCAACCATTATTTATATAGTTGGTAGTCACCTATGCAGATTAGGTGGATCCCACCACAACACCCCCCTCCCAAGCCTTGGAATCCTTTTGGATTTCAAACTGGCTTCTATATGGGATGATGATTATGGTTATTTCTTTTTAGATCCCCTTTGCATAGTTCATATGTATATCTGTTTTTTTTTTCAATATCTTTTTCGTTTTGGATTCACGTCCAATGGGTCCGTGAACTTTCGTTTCCTACCGGATCTTCTCGGTTCATGAGCACTCTGCGGAGGTCCTACTTGAAAAGTATCATACATTACATCAATGGGATCTTCCTCCTCATCCGGTATACTCTCTTCATGGTCTAGCACGTAGCATTTTTTGAGTTGGTTCTGGTGCCTTTTATGAGTATTCTTCGGCCCTTTTATTATGTAAATCAGGTCACCGATTCTCTTATCCACTATGCCTCGCTCCCAGAACTCAATGTTGTTTCTATAGCACTTGAAAAAGACCTTCTCTCCGGGGGTGTATCTTTTTCTAGCTGTATACATAGTGTTCTTTATTCTATTTCTTCCTGGCAAAAGCTTGTCAAACACTGACTTAACTTTCCTAGCGAACATTAGTTCAGCTGGTGCCATGTTTGATGGTGTTCTCTGGTTAGGCGTGATTCTGTATACTTGTAGGAATTGCTGAAGTGCCTTTTCCGTTGGAACTCCTGAGGCTTTCTTCAGAGCGCGCTTTAACGTATCTACAAATCTTTCTGCGAGTCCACTGGATCTCGGATGATACGGCGGCGTCATTATGTGGTTAATTTGATATAACTCACAAAATTCCTTAAATTCGTCAGAAGTGAATTGTGTACCATTGTCACTCACAATACCCTTTGGCACACCGAACCGTGCAAATAGTTCATGCAAAAAAGTTGTTGTGGTATTGGACGTAGGCTTTTTGCAGCGTAGTACTTCCGGCCATTTTGTAAAGCTATCTACCACTATTAAGTAGTAATAATCTTCTACTGGACCAGCGAAATCAATGTGTCATCTTTCCCATGGATGATCCGTCTTTGGCCATGGTTTGTGTACTATAGGTGGTGCCTTAGCTGCTAACGCACACCCTTTACATCGATGAACCATGTTTTCGATATCCACATCCATTCCTTTCCAATATACAAAGCTTCGCATTAAGCTTTTTGTTCTATTAATCCCCGGGTGACCCATATGAAAGTCCCGTAGGATTCTTTTCTGCAACTTTTTTGGTACTACTACTTTCTCACCATTTGCGAAAGGCACGTTACGTTTCTTTTTAACTATAGGCATAGTATTTTCTTTTAATTCAAATTTAGCTTCAAATTTGTTACATCTTCCAAGACCAGGTGTAAAGGTTTCCGGAAACTTTTTCTTTAATTCCCCTTTAATGTCCTGTCTTGATTGCGTATTACTTTCTACTTTTCTGCAGAATGAGTTTAACGGTTTATCCCACAATTCGAATGTTTCAATAAAATCTGTACCCAAGTTTTCTCCATTTCTCAGAATGAAAACTTTTATTTTTTTAACGATCCCATTCACTTTCATTGGAAGTACAACCTCGCCTTCGAAGTTAATTTGCTTTCCAGTTACCGTTCGAGCGAGTTTCGTTGACTTCATTATTGTAGGCCTTTTTAACATTTTCCATGTTTTATCGTTCATTATTGTTAAATCTGACCCTGAATCGAGTTGAAATTTGATATTCTTTTTGAATATTTCAGTCGTCACATATTTCCTCAAATCTCTATCTGATTTGATATTCGAATTTGTTTGTCTAATTCGACTCTTGAATTTTTTCGTTTTACAACAAGATCCTTTGTGACCATTCTTTTGGCACACAAAACATTTCTTATTTCTATATGGGCAATTTACCTCCCAATGTCTTTCGTTACAACGTCTGCAATTATATGGTGGGACTTTTTTATTTTCGTTCTTTTTATTTTCTTGTCTATTATTAAAATACTCTGAATTTTTTCTCCAATTTTTCTGTAATGGGTACTTTGACTGCTTTTTTATTTTTTTAATATAAGCAAAACCAGCTTCTTCGATTTTTTGCGACTCTTTCTTTAACTTTACAGCCCGTTGACACTCCTCTGCTAACTTTTGCAGGGTAAGGCCTTGTTCAGATTCGAGTTTAGACAAAACTCTACGTCTTATTTCGGCACTCTTACTGGATACCAGTCCTTGAGCAAAAATTAAGCACTTGAATTCTTCAACCGTAATCTCTGCCAATCTGAAATTGTCACAATGTCTATTCACTATAGATGCATATGTTAAGTAATCCTGATCGTCGGATTTAGAAACATTCATGCATAACCATCGCTTATGCCAAAGCGACATATTTGCTCCAAACAGCTCTTTTAGCAATTTCACTGTTTCCGAGAATTCCAATTCAGTTGTTTTTCTCGGTAGAATAAAATCTACAAATTTGCTATGTTCTGCTGTACCTAGCTTTCTTAGTAATAGACTGACTTTTCTTGAATTCGACCAGTTTTCACAGTCTGTGTAGAAAATATCTTCATATCGTTTAAAGTACGCTTCAAACGTTTTTTCTTCGTCTGGCACATAGTTGAAAGTTTCCAGCGAATTAAATATGGTGTTATTAGAATATGAAGAATTTCCCTCATTTGCCTGAAAGTTGTTTAATTTCTCCAGTGTTAACTTTTGAATTTCCAAAAGTCTTTCATCTTGTTTTTCCTGATATTTTTGCAGCGCTATTTGTTGTTTTTGTTGTCTTTCATCTTGTTTCTCTTGATATTTTTGTTGTCTTTCATCTTGTTTAACTTGATATTTTTGCATCGCTATCAGTTGTTCTTGCTGTGCTATCTGTTGTTCTTGCTGACGTTGTTGACTCAACTGCTGGGATTTTAATAATTCAGATATGACTTTGGATAGTTCCTCCATTTTTAGCTGATAGTGTTCATGCAACAAGGAATATACTTTTAATTTGTGTATCCACGAATATCATATAAGCTGACCCAAAAAATCGAAACAAACGTACGACTTTTTAATTTTATGACTTACTTTTACATTCACGCCCGTGCTAATCAACTTTGGTATTTTTTTTTTTTTCGTGAACAGAGAGCGTCGGACTTTTTCTTTTTCGTTTTCGACTTCTGTTCGCGTATTTCAATGACAATGTCTGATTTTTTTATCAGAGGTAATTCGTCACTATATTGTTGAACAAATAATTTAAAAAAAATAATTTTTTAAAGTTTGTTACCTTTCAAAGTCGACACGGTGTATTTGTGCTCCTTTTAATCCATGCATGTTTTTGTAGTCGGCCAATTTTTCTTTTTAGCGGGTGTCTCGGTGTAGATAATTTTTTAATTTAAAATTACCGTTATTCGTTTACGACACCTTCCAATTTTTCTGAGTGAACGTTCCTTTATGCTTAGTCGTCTTTTAACGAGTTTTACATATCCAGAAGTTTAGAATCCTTCGTCGTTACGTTAACGTTGGACTTTGAATTAATAGTTTTTTTTTTTCAGCCTGGGTTCTTCAATGACTTGTCCCATTTGTTGAAAACTCTCACTATTAATTCTTTCTTCTTTCCTTATGGTTCGTTCTACTTCTTTGCCATTGTTGAAACTTGGCGTATGGTTCGTTCTACTTCGTCGCCATTGTTGAGTCTTGACTCAATGTTGAATCTCGCCTATTGCATGGAATAATAATGCAACACAAAATGTACTTGGAACAAGAATGTATTATAACAAGAAAGTGTACACAATAAGTACATATAGTATTTCTGTATATTTCTGGGAAGACATTCCTGGAGAATGTGTTGACTAGTCGCAGTCGATCAGAGTCTCTAGTTGGATCTCATGATTCCACTTCGTCTTCCGGTACCAACCATTATTTATATAGTTGGTAGTCACCTATGCAGATTAGGTGGATCCCACCACAACAAGAAGATGCCTAGGTATCCCCTCCTACTTGTAAATAAAATAATGAAATAGATAGTGTTTGTGTTCAGTCAGCAAATTCTATTTATGCGCATCATAGATGCTAACAAAAAGGACTGTTGTAATCTCAGTGCCATAATTTTAGCATAACATTATGAAAAATTACAAAAACAAAAAATGAAGAAAAAAAAGGATTTTAATTGGAAAAATTGACAATTTACAAGTAATAGTTTACAACAATCTAAGGAGAATAATTTATATGATGACTGTACAAAAAAAAAAAAAAGTTTTTTTTTTCAATTTCAATTTCAGAATTGCAAATATTATGGAAGAAACTAATTTAAGAAACTAATTATATTTTAAATTTAATCATCTCATTTGAAAAATTGCAATCTGTTAATCAAAGATACAAATGTTTCTGGTTTTTAAAAAAAATATCAACTAAATAATTTACTGGAGAAGGATTGTTTTGAAAAAAAAACAAACATTGCAGTCAGGATTATATAAAAAACAAAACAGAATAAAAAAAATTCCCAGAGTTGTTTGTCCCATTATGGACAACAGCCTACGCTTCACCTCATTGTCATAGAAGTTGTTTTTTTTTTTAAACTTAACCTATTTAGAGTACTTGCATTTCAGTAACATGATCTCAAACTAAAAATAGAAAACATTGTTTTCAATTAACTAAGTTTCAATTAGAGTAATCAATGAGTAACATGACAAATTTTTACTCTCTATTTTCAAACAGAATTGAAAATTTAAATAAGAAGAGTGCAAAGAATAAAAGGATGAGAAAGAAAGAAGAAAGAGAAAGAAAAGAAGAAAGAGAAAGAAAAGAATATAAATATAACAGGAAAGAGTAAAAGTGACAAAAAGAAAAAAAACGAGAAATAGAAGAAAGCAGAACATAAAAGTCAAAGAAAAATGGTAGATAGTATAGAGAATAAAAAGTGAAAGCATTTGTGATGTTCATCCTGTACAAGGCCCAAACGCCACTCAAGATAGTGCAGGAAATTTGTCCCAGTTTTCCCACATGAAAGTGTCGAGGTTAAAAAATTGTGACAAAAATTGCATAAAAACAGGAAGACAAACTCTCTCTTTTAGGCGGACGAATAAAGAAAGACTCAAAACTCCTGCTCAGAGTGTAACAATAAAAGAAGAAAATTTTTATTTACATGTACAAAAGAAGGGTTAAGGGATAAACACAATTAGGAGAGAAAGAAAGGGAAAAGAAAAAGTCCCTTAAAAGGAATAGAAAATGTTCATAAAAGAAAAAAAGGGCTTGCTGAAAATATTTTTCTGAGCACCTAAAAGTGAGTAGAAGGTTGTTAAGGGCTAGAAACACTATGTTGGCAGATATAGGAATTCTGCATTTGAGTGAGTTCATAGGTCAACAACAGAAGTCTTGTAGGTGAAAAGAGGTAGCTTTCAACTGGTCTTTAATAGTGGGCTGACGTTTGTTCTCGACAGCCCCTTAGTAGGTAGTTCTTCTTTGTTGAAAGTGGTTCCGAAGTTGACTGGTGTTCTCTATCACTAACCTCACAGATGGTGGTCAAATTCTCACTGCCAAATAGGCAAAGATTCTCCAAACTTATGAAGATTTAGGAGGCTCAGTAGAATCAGGGACTTTTCCCTCCAAATTTATTATACAAATTTCCTGGCCCCTTCATCGGTCAGAAAATATATTCTTATCTCTGATAAGAATCAGGGCTCTAGGAGCCGGTTTTGAAGGTAATGAAAACAGGTTGGAGTGAACAAGCTGTGAGGTTTCCACCAGACTTTATGGCACCATGGAAAGAATAATGGTGGTGGAATTCCTTTTTATATTTTCCAGCTCTCTCGTTAGTCAGAAAATATATTCTTATCTCTGATAAGAATCAAGGCTTTGGAAGCCGGTTTTGAAAGTAAGAAAAAAGGTTGGAGTGAGGATTGTAAAATAGGCTAGAACATGAACTTGTAAAATATTGTATTTTTGGTTCTCAAATTAGATTCCAATAACAGTGGGTTACAGAGTAAGAGGCACAGCTTATGCAGATATGTGTGGAAGATAACAGTTTACCCTAGATTTGAACAGGTTAAGATTGTAGAGATTGAGAAAGTATCCTATTGGGAGTTGGTTCCACAACACAGTGGTTCATAGCTCAAGTGGAACTTACATCTCACCAAATGGAATGAGAGCAGTTCACAACAATGTACGTGGCATGGCTGGTCTTAACTCTGAAGGTTAGGACTGGTGGAACTAAGGAGTGTAGTTCATCTGAACACTTTCCATGGAAATAGTGAGAAAATAGAAGGAAGGAAGGAAGAAGAGAGTACTGATCAATGAACAAAGGGAAAGAACAGGGGGGGGGGAGCACCAATGAAAATAGAGAATAAAAAAAGAAAGAAAAACTAGAGAAAGATAGCCATGAAATGTATCTTGGAGTGATTGCCCCACACAAATAAGACAATAAGGTCTATGGTTTATCAAATGAAAACCCATAACTTATCACTCATGACAAAACTCTTAATAACCCCAACATAATCCCAACGTGTTCAACAAAAATAACCAAAAACAGAGATGGACTGTATCTATTCAGCTACAGTTAATAACTAGAGTCAATGATTTATTATTGTAAACAGTGGCAGATTGGTATAAGTTTTAACAGAATATAATTGTGTCATTTTCAGTTCAGCAATATCTATACGGTTTAGGGCAGGCTTTAAACTAATTAGATTAATCCATTATTCTTACCTGGGCCTGCAGCTATGAGTCAAGGGCTACTCTAGTATTGGTATTGGGTCCATAACTAATGTTACCAAGCGCATTCTTTAATCTATTAGAATTCACCCAATACAAGGCTCAAGAGCCAATCAAGAAAGGGGGTTACTGTTAAAATGGTTATGATGAATGAGGTCTAATATAATTGAAAGAGGAGGTGGTAGAAAGTGAAGATTAAGATAACAACTGACCCTTGACTTGAAGAGGCCAAGACTGTGGCATTCAGGGAAGCCATGTTCAGAGCTAGGATAATATAGATAGATAGATAGGATAGGAATTTGCATTAATGCTATATATATATATATATATATATATATATATATATACATACATACATATACATACACATACACACACGCATATATATATATATATTAGGTCATCCCATAAGTTCTGTCCGAATTTTGAATAAAGAAAACAAGTGACCAAATGTTACATTTAATTACAGATTCAATCAACAATGTATTTTCCCTGATTATCTATGACTTCCTTCCATCTATTAACAAGCTTACTAATTCCATTAATGTAAAATTCTTTGGGCTTTGATTTGAAGAACTCACAAATGTCAGTTTTAACCTCTTCCTCTGTTACAAAAGCTGTTTCTTCCAAATGATTCTGTAAGCTACAAAACAAATGGTAGTCTGAAGGAGCAAGGTTGGGAGAATAAGGTGGACGAGGAATTTTCTCCCAACCAAGTTCTTCGATCTTTTGTGACGTGATTCTTGCTGTGTGTTGTCACGCATTGTCCTGATGAAACATTACCCGTTTTCGATTCACTAGGGCAGGTCTTTTTTTCCTCAAAGCTTGGTTCAAATGCTCTAATTGCTGGCAGTATATTTGAGCATTAATTGTTGCATTAGGTGGTAAGAATTCAAAGTGGATTATTCCTTGGCAATCCCACCAGATTGAAAGAAGAACCCATGAAGTTCCCTTCTCGGCTGTGGCTGGGGTCCTTCACCTTTACCAAGCCACTGTCTACAATGCTTAACATTTCGATAAAAGATCCATTTTTCATCGCCAGTCACAAGTCTATCCAAAAAAGGTGAAACAAGTTGGCGAGAATGGAGAGAAGAGTAGATGTCAACTCGGGATTTGAGGTTGTTTTCAGACAATTCATAAGGCACTCATTTTCCAAATTTAGGAACTTTTCCAAGTTGTTGAAGATGATGATGAACAGTTGTATGGTTTGAACTGAGAACCACTGCCAATTCCTCAACTGATAAAGAAGGATTTTCTTCAAGAGCTGCTTCAAGAAGCTTTTCATCAAACTCAACTGGACGTTCAATCTTCATCTTCATGGGTGAAATCTCCACCTCTGAATTTTGCAAAACATCTTCTGCAAGTTCTTTCATTCACACATTCCTCTCCATAAACTGAGTGAATGTTTCTAGCCGCTTCGGCTGCTGAGTTTCCTTTCTTGAACTGATAAAGCATTATGTGCCTCAAATGATTCTTGGGTACTTCCATGTTAGCAGGGTTTTAATCAAACAAAATTTAATTTTATTGTTCTCTGAAATAAAATTTGATCAGTTTAAATGCATCTGAACATAAAAATAATGTTTAGCTCCATTAGGCACTATAAAATACTCTTTAAATTTTGTTCGTTTTAACAAAAAGTTAAAATAGGATAGAACTTATGAGATGACCTAATATCTATATATATATATTAATACACAATAAAATCCCAAATGACTTCATATGGGGAATAAGATTTTTCCCCATAGGAGGTGATTTTGGATTTTATTGTGTATTAATTTTTGCTCTGTGAGAATAAATACAACTAGGATCAACTTGGATTGTATACAAATGGATTTATTACCTTTTATATATATATATATATATATATATATATATATATATATTTGAATTGGACATAGTCCGACAATTTATTTAAAGACATTTATATAATATGTTTATATATATATATATATATATATATATATATATATGTATATGGTGGACTCTCCCATTGTATTCAACATATAAGGGTCAAGCAGCTCAGTTCCTAGGAACTGACAACCAGATGCCAGCACATATGATTTGATTATAGTAGTGAAGGCTTTCTGCAGAACCAACCACATTTTTTGAAGGGCTGAATACAGAGACCTGCTGCACTATGTGCCACAAGGTCCCCAAACAACCCTCCGCAGGTTTTGAATTCAGAGTTGTCCTTCTCCTATACCAGTTTCCATCCAAGGCTATAGAACTCAGTCTGTCCTGTTATTTACACATACCTGGAGGGAGAAGAAGAGGATTAATATTTTTCCCAATGGTATTAGTACCTAAGTGAATGTAATGGAATCGACCAGAATTCAAACTCTGCTTTCCGATTCCTCAATCTGAGCCGCTATCCACTACTCCACCGTGCCTCCTTACATACATACATACATACATACATACATATATATATATATATATATATATATATATATATATATATATATATATATATATATATATGTGTATGTATATATGTATGTATGTATGTATTTATGTATGTTATAATGCACTTAATGCTACATTTTGGCATGCTTTACAGAGAAGCAGAATGATTTTAATTTTCTTCTGAAATCTTCTAAATTCAGAAGAATTATTTATACTTCATATATTTAAAATATGTTAATTACTGAACAGCATAAAAATTTATTTATCTGAAAAAGTTAAAGAGAAATATATATAAATATATGTGCTATAGCTTCTACTAAGACCTTAGCTGTGAATCTGTGACCCTACAAAAAAGAAATGTAATCAATTGGTTTCTATAGTTCCCAAGGCTGATTGTGATATGGATTTTGTAGAAGTCAGCTATATTTAACTATAATGTTCACAGTTGATGAATGTATCCAAACCAGAAAATCACAAATCTGGATATCCTGAATAAAACTTATTAACTGACAAATAAAACTGTAAAGAAAAAGAAAAAGCATTAAATCAATGATTCTTGTTTTAATTTCTGGGATACAGTGTTATTTTGCTTTTATTATTACAATGTTTTGGCTATGGTGCTCCTGTCAGAGTTAACTCCTCCTTAATTGTCCAGGTTGTTCACTAGGGGACGCTCCCCCTACACTATAAATACTGGATGATTTCTTGCCTCGTTCTCTTTTTCATTTCTTCATTTTCAGTGAACACATCTACAATGTAAGCTCTCGCAGAAGATTGCGTCTTCCCACTTGTGGGAAACGCCATGAACATTATACTCACATACACATATGTACAAACATTCACCAAAATACAAACTCTTTACGTTCACACACAAACACAAATGTTAATGTCTATGTCCATTGTAAATTTTGTTGTTTAATACATATACTTGTTTGTATATATATATATATATTGGTCTTGTTGGTTTTCTTTACATTGCTTTATGGTGGATTCAATCTCTGAGTCTGCCATGTTCTTGTGGTGGACCTTCTTCTAGCAGGAATAAACACATGTGTTCCTAATTTACCAACACATAAACCCTCGGCCCTCTACACCCACCTTGCCTTCTTTAGATTAACCAAATTAACAAACACAGAAGAAGGTATGAGAAAACTGCAATGGGAGGTTCAGATCAAAAAAATCCAAAATCTGGGGTCATAATTCCAAAGAGTATAGATCAGCCTTGCAGATTCAATGCAAAAATATACTGGGAACATAAATCAAAAGGGGTAAAAAATATCTGTATCCAAAACTCACAACACACAACTACCTTCTTCACCCATGAAGAACACTAAGTTGTCACCAGTGTGATCATGAGTGAGGGTGTGGCAACAAAGGCGAAAACCTTACCTCAAAAAAGAATTCTTTTTATAATCTATTTATACATTTTCTTTATTCTTGAGAAATGACAACAAAGATATTAAACACTATTTATTTATTAGATTGTTTATTTCCAAGAATAATTTTATATTTAAAAGATTATAAAAATATGTGAATCAACTATAATGAATGTTTTCAAAGTTATTTATAAAATGGTTAATAATAAATATTGCATTGAATTGATTTACATATTTTGATAAATTTGTAATTTTTTATAAATTTTTGAATAAAAAGATTTCTTTTCAAATGTATTTCTTTATATAATAGTCAATAATAAATCTTTATAAAAGGTAAATAATATTGCATTGTACCTGGTCTATATATTTTTATAATCTTGTAAATAAACATTGCCAAGGGAGTCAAAAGTATATACAGTAATAACAACCATCTTTTTGATACCCCTTTTTTTTTTGCAGGCACAAATGTTAAATATAGCCAAAATAATTTATATATCATTTTCCCTCAGCACTACTGTTGAAATTTTGGCTAATCCTTGTCGCCAAAATGTTGTAACCTAGGGAAGGTTTACTGAATAGAATAACCACACGAAGGTTGGTAATGAACGATAATACTTAGGACAAGAACAACACATATAAGATTCGCTAGCGACGAAGAAATAGTCAACTGCTAGAAGTAAGTCAAGTGAATTCCACAATGAATCTCCAACTGCAGACCACAGACGACATCTACCAACTGCCCCATGCAATCAGATATGGCACAAGGCCAAATTTGATGTGGCCAAAAATTCCCTGTAGACCTCGTATAAAATGGGGTCAGGCTTTGATATAGCCCCATCTGAGGATGCTCTCTGCCCCGAAGGCAAAGAGCTTAATCAGCCCAGCTAAAGATGAATCTCCAACTGCAGAACACTGACCACAGACCAAGACATACAGTATTCACTACTCTATTTATGGGAATGGGGGCATACCCATTATCGTCCACAAACATGCTACAACAACTACAGTATCAACATGATTTTATTTTCATTTATTTATTTTTCTAAGATCCATTCTTTACAAAATTTCATCTTCTCAAGGCTCTTGGTCAAAATGCACTCTTTCAAAAGTTTGATAAAGAGTAGTTACAGACAAATAATAAAGCATCTTACAACCATGTACTATGTATTTTCTTTATCTCACATTTTTTAATAGAGAGAAACTGATAGCTTGATCAAATGCCAAATCTAATGGAAAACTTTTAAAGGACCATTACTATCTTGAAGCAGAGTATATAGCACTATCATTTATTTTACTTCACTTAATATCTGTTATGATTGGATGTAGTAGCGAAAATATATCATGTAGAAAATGAACTGGTTATTTTAAGCAATAAAAAAAATCTGCTCTTTCTTCCTATTACTTGCAGCAGATCCAACAGTAATAAGGAAAGAGAAATAAAAGATAAAAGATATTTGCCAGTTAATATAGATTTTTTTTTTCTCTTATTTCCTTTCACTTGTTATCCTAATCGGTGTACTTGGATTCAGCTAAAATGACTTGTTGGGTTTAATCAGCAACACTTAGTAACAAGCAATAAAAGAAGGAAGGTTAAAGAAACTAGTTTTTATCTCTCTCTTTCTCTCCCTCTATTCCTCGCTCTTTTTTCTCTCCCTTTATCCCTTGCTCTTTTACTCTCCCTCTCTCCCTCACTCTTTTACTCTCCCTTTATCCCTCACTCTTTTACTCTCCCTCTCTCTTTTACTCTCCCTCTATCCCTCACTCTTTTACTGTCACTCACTCTTTTACTCTCCCTCTATCCCTTGCTCTTTTTTTCTCTCCCTTTATCCCTCACTCTTTTACTCTCCCTCTATTCCTCACTCTTTTACTCTCCCTCTTTCCCTCACTCTATTACTCTCCCTCTATCCTGCGCTCTTTTTTCTCTCCTTTTATCTCTTGCTCTTTTACTCTCCCTCTACCCCCCTCTCTTTTACTCTCCCTCTATTCCTCACTCTTTTAGAGGGCCATGAATACAAAAACGTCTAATCTAATCAAATTCAATTCTCTTATGTAACAGATAATGTGCATATTTTTACTTAGCTTTCTTTTGACTTTGCCATGGAAGTAAAGAGACCCTTTACGCTATTAAAATCAATACTGGGATCACAACCTGATCTGCTGTGCCACCATTTTGTGTGAGTGTGCATACAAGTACACACACACACACACACACACACACACACACATACATGTTTAATGCTATATGCATAAATATACAAATCACCAAGTAATGATTATCACTGAGCAGGACAATCAATGAATTATGTTTTCATCCTTTTATTCAATCATGCTTATTTATTTTATCTCAGCACAGAAAAGTATAAACTTACAAAGGCATAATAATATTAAAAGAAAAAAAAATGATAGCAATCCTATGATTCCATATTATTTTGCATACATATACAGTGTAACCCGGATATAAGAGAGTTGTCGGGACCGGAGAAGAAGTATCTTATATCCGGGTTTCTCTTATATCCGGGTCACTTATATCCGGGTTACACTGTATAATCTAAATAATAAGTGTCTGTAATAAATATGGATAGTCAGCTGATTAGTTTCATAAAACTTTACAAGTGAGTTTATTAATTAATGTGCCTGTCGAACTAGGTGTAGTTTGAGGGCAAAAGTGTAAAGCTTTCACTCACCTGGGTTTATCTTAATTTTGTTCTCAGTAGGAACATAACAAATTTCCGTCTTACAGTCTGTTCATGTCTACTATGTCATTTTCTATTCCTTTGCTTTCTGTCTGCCTTTCTCCTCTACTTTCAGCTGACTATGCATCTACATGAATGCTAACAACCATCCAAATAAACACCCTCCCTGTCTCTATTATTCTTTTATAATTATCAACCGTACCAACAATTCTGTACTACCTGCCAGCTGTGGTCATCACTACTAGTATTTAATCCCTCATCCCACACCTTCTCAGTCTTCTAGGCTCATTCATTTTATCTCTTGAACCTTGGCAGTTTTGTTTGTTGAAGATTACACAAAGTTAAACTTGATAAATAAATATGTACAATGTGTGTCAGATATTTAAGAAGACACATTCAGCTGGCTATAAATGTATGTCAGCCTAACAAGGTTATAAAATAGGTGCCAATTTTAACATTGTCACTTCTTTTTCAGTTATATCAAAAGCATTAACATGATAAATGACACAGAAAATTAAAAAAAAAAACATGCTATACTCTTTGACCCACAGTGACTGAGTTAAGCAGCTTCTTGAAAGTGGCCATATCCTTCATATTTAAGGCTAGAAATGAGTCTGACAGGATCATCTGTGGCCAAGAGAAAATTGTATTTGTCTCGCAGGTACAGGACAGGTAATTCAATGAGAGCAATCACTGAGCAGCTCAAGGCTACATAGAAAAAATGCATAAAAGTACAAATTCTGACAAAATCCAGAAGGAACCGGTGATACATATAAAACACTAGCTGAACAAGCTCAAGCATGCTCAGGAGGAATGACAATAGGACCTGCAGAGATATCCTTGGTGATGAACACCAAGTTCACATCATCTCTGATAATTCTGGAGGCCATAAGCAACAACGGCCAAAATCATGTCACCTCACTCCCCCAACTTTTTCTGGGCATAGTGGTGAAGAAAAAAAAAGATAATATTCATTATCTTGCTAATAATCATTATTTGGTGATTTGTATTGCAGTAGACATTAAATCTTTTTTCATAGACATGCATGTGTTGATAGCCCTGTCAGCAGCAGCAACCCCTTTTTCAGCTCTTGGGCATGTATAAAAAGAAAAAAAACTGGGAGCATGCATACTGTGAATCCCAAGAGGCCAGGTCGTCCTTTCACTTCTGGCTGAAGTAATGGTAAGATGCTAAAATTAGCACTCTGTGAAATAGACACATATAACCAAGACAATACACCTGACTCACTCTTCAAAGTTTAACCATTTTTTAATTCTCTACAGAGACTCTGAGAAAAATTTCTTGAATTTACACTTTCTTTCAGGAACTATCTTTGAAATTTTCTCTACACAAAAAGTTCCTGATAAAATAAAAATTTCCATTTAATATTTAACACTCTTGTTTTTCTATTTTCTCAAACAATTCAACACTTTTAGTTTTTGTCCATCAACACACAAAACATTCTCAACTTCATATAACAACCTTAACCTAATAACAGTATATTTATGCATACTGCACTAAATGTGTGTGTGTGTGTATACACAGACACACTAGATTGAAAAGGTAGACATAAGGGTGGTATGTACACACAAACAACAAACAAAAAAGGATAGAACAGCAGATCTGTTCACTCCTCCAGGGTCTACCTGACCCAAAGGTAGTTGTCTAAGAATTTTCACAATCCTATCAATTCCAAAATAAGGCCTCCTAGCTGTACTATTTTTTTAATCCTCTGAGTCAAAAAAAAGTAATTGTCGGTCTGCTTAACAAAAAGTAGACATAGGTCTGGTTTACACTAGAACCAAAAAGGTAGACATGGCTCTGGTTAAGAGCTAAAATGGTAGACACTGGTTTGGTTTACACTAGTGTCAAAAAGGTAGACATAGGACTGGCTTATGCTAAAGCAAAAAAGGTAGACACAGGAGTGGTTATAACTAGAGCCAAAAAGGTAGATATAGGTCTGGTTTACACTAAAGCCAAAAAGGTAAACAGAGGTCTGGTTTATACTAGACTCAAAAAGGAAGACACAGGAGTGGTTAACACCAGAGCCAAAAAGGTAGACTTAGGTTTGGTCTACACTAGAACCAAAAAGGTAGATTCATGTCTGGTTTACACTAGAGTCAAAAAGGTAGACACCGGCCTAGTTTACACTAGAGTCAAAAAGGTAGACACTGGACTAGTTTACACTAGAGCCCAAAAAGGTAGACACTGGACTAGTTTACACTAGAGCCCAAAAAGGTAGACACTGGACTAGTTTACACTAGAGCCCAAAAAGGTAGACACTGGACTAGTTTACACTAGAGCCCAAAAAGGTAGACATAGGTCTGGTTTACACTAGAATAAGAAAAATGAGACATAGGTCTGGTTTATACAAAAGTCCTCACATATCCATCTGGAAGCTAGTCCTATTTGATGAGGGCCTTACCCCTCTGTTGGTGTATTCTAAGCCCCACCAACAGAGGTAAAAGAAGAATGAGGTTTTGTATCATGTGCAAAGCAGATCCTGTTCATCACCAGAAACAAATCTAGAAGAATGTAAGCTCTCTCTGAAAACAAGACAAAATTCCATTTCCTACAGAAATCACTCTGACACATGTCAGTTCTAATGATTTCTTCACAGTATAAGTAAATATCTACAACCCATCAGATTGTTATAAAACATCCAAGTTCTAAACTTTCAGTATTCTAGTAAGAAAGAATTGTATAAAACTGTCATAGTAATTTTGCAATAAATAAGTTGTTTCAGCATGTAATCTACATATAAACAAAATTCCCAATGGAAAAGTTGAAGGAAGGTATTTCCGCATAAAATTTCCTTTTCTGTCTGTCACTGAGCTTTATAGAAAGGCTGTTGGGATGCGACCAATAGCCTATGATAAGTAGTCTCGATCTCTTAAAGAAGCTGCAATTGAATTTTGCATGATTTGAATAGTAATAGCTGTTGACATGCTTCTCTTACTATCTCTTCACAGCCAGGGTTATCAAAATAAAGTGATTTGACCTGACCCCAACGAAACTATCTCTGACATCATGGGCGGAGTCTTTCTACTCAGGCTGTTGATTTTATAGAAAATCATTCAACCATCACATGTCAAAGCTGAATTGATATGGCACACAAGGAAACTGACTTACTAAACCTGCAATCTGAATTGTTCTACCATAAAACTAAGCAAATTTTGACTTTTAAAAATGTGCATAATGCTATAAGCCTTATAATGTCTAAATAATGACAAGTGTATCTGAAATTTATCCTCCTTATCGTTATTGATTAGAACATTGAAATAAATAAGATTAATTTTTCTAATTATTGTAATTATAATTAAATAATTATATCAGATTTATTAATTTATGTTCAAGGAATATAATTTCTGGTCTGGTGCTCCTACTATATATCTCGAGATTCTTGACAAAATTCAAAGAAAGGGTCTGTAATTTAATTGATCTTGGCCTGGCATCTCAATTTCAGTTACTTTTTGTCACCAACATGATATGGTGTCCTTCTGTATTTTCTACAGATATTTTCATGGCAACTATTCTGATGAGATTTTTTCCTTAATGTCTTGGCTGCATGAATTTAAGCATGCTAATAGACTGGCAACTAGATTTCACCATTTTATTCTTGAACTGTCTAAGATTTAATCTTAATTTCTATTCTTTTTATTTCTTTTCTTACACTTTTCTGCTTCCCTCCCTTCCAATTTCTTGCTTCCCTACACCGACAATCTTCAAAAATTAAAATGCAACATCAATCACCATCTTCTATATCTTATTCTTTATGTGCTGTGTCCCCCTCAAAACATAGGCGGTCATGGTTTTCCACAACTTCCTGTCCCTTGTAGCTCTTAATAAACTTTGTCTTTCTATTATTTCTCCAAAGCCCTGTTCTGATGAAATACATGACTTACCTCGGAGTTCAAAACAAGTGCGAACGTGTCTTGCTTGCAGGGTAATGCCGAAAAGAAATATGGCCGCTATCGAAGACACAATTTATGCATGCCGATCTCATCTGAAATGAGACTATATCTGTGCACATGCAAATTTCAGCAGTGTCAGATGGGCATAAAAGTGAGGTGCCAATGGCACAAATGTGGAGCAAGTCATTCGGCAGACTTTGTGCAACAGAGTTTGGCAGACGAAGAGGAATTTGAAGTAGGCACGTCTGAGTTGGTGTCTGTTCCACGACTGCCTGGTGTAACAGCCGAGAAAGGGAGACTCACAATCCATTTCCTCAAGGCGACCAACGACGAAAGTAGAACAGCTGGTCTGCTGGCAAACGGCGCACTGCACTCTCTAACACTCCTCTCATCACTTTTTTTCTTTTTGTTCACTGCACTAAGTATGCTATGCATTATTTTTCTCTGACCCTTTTGTCCTTTATCTGTCCTGTGAGTATCAGATTTTCTAAGCAAGCCTTCCTCATTATGTGCCTCAGAAACCTCAACTGTCTCTTATTGTCCTTTCTTCACTTCTCACTAAAGTCTTCTCATTCTCTTTCACTCCCTGTAACCTCTTGCATGCTAGTGGCATTATTGCCTTGTTTGGGGTGAAATGATTAAAATAAAAAATTTATTTTTAACTAATATTTACTGCTAACAAAAGTACAAACTGTGTAAATTTTGAAATTCAAGTTTCCAGTGTACTTAACATTAAATATTTTTTTTAAAATTATCTGAAAATACAAGTTCTTATTGATAGAGCTTTTTGGAATATTACTAATATTTCAATATAATTCTCCTATGTAAATAAGCACATGGCTGACTGCTGATTTCTGAATATACCTGCCTGATAGGGTAGTTAGCTAACCCCTGTTGCCGAGGTCTGCTAAGACACATTTGTGTTTTTTCAACACTCACATAGCCAATCTGTAGTTCATAATGCAACTATGCTGAGTGAACCTTAGTTACAGTTTCTGGCAGAGTGTATAATCTGGCATGATCAATAGTTGAACAAGGCCAGCATGTGCAAAATTTTGGTCATGATGCTTTGTGATTTTGTTATTGAATATATGTTATGGTCCAGGTTAGGACCAAGGAAGAACAACACGAACACAAGAGTAAAAATAACAAAGATATATTACACGAAATAATAATACAAGATGTGGAAGATGTTAGTATGACTGTCAGTCTGGTTTGGAGTGAACTACTATCGACTCAACTCGATTTGTCCCTCTCTCTTGAGAGTCGTAGTATACATAGTGTTAGGAAGAGTTCATTCTGTAGTTATAGGTGAGGACCCATGACAATATAAGAACTAGGAAACTTAAAATTACTTAAAAAAAATAAAAAGCAAATTTTCAAATAATGAGCTATTGTTGAAGATTGTCTGTAACTTCTAATCTTTCTATATTTGATTAAATTTTAAAAAATAAGACTTATCCTGCATTATTTTGTCAATCAATTTACCCCAAGCAAGGCAATAAAGCCACTAAGTCACAAGTGGTTACTGAGTGTTAAAGAATATAAGAAAAAGAAAACTATTATTAAGGGATGAGAACAATAGAAAAGGAATTAAAAAAAAGAGAAAATAACGATTCACATTGCATTTAAATTTTTGAGGATCAAAGTTGTCTGATATCCTGGGTAAGACAATAAACTACATCCGACAGCAAGGCCTTAGATCAAGAGGTTTTGAGGAGCATGGAACCACCTCTTAATTGCTGGTGTTCCCAGGTGCACAATGACCTGGGGTAGTAGCACCTGTCAGGGTCTCAGCTATGGGCAAATAGTTAACACCCGAAAGGGGTGAAAACACTATGAAAGTATAAAAATAAGTTTTAATACTAGCAGTGTTTTTTGGAAAAATTATTACCAGCAGTACATTTTGGGGAAAGAAAAATATTACCAGCAATACATTTTTGGAAAGAATATTACCAGTAATAAATATCCTGTTGGCATTAAGGTTGATATGCCATAAAACAAACCAAACCAAACCAAAATTGGCTGGGAAGCAAGGAGCCAGAAAAGAGTTCCACAAACAAGAAGTGTGAAAAAAGAAACTGATAGCATAGAACTTATGGTTACATCTTGCCAATTCAACTGTAAAATGATGAAACCTTAATGCCAACCTGGTACTGAGCTTAAATTCATGAAATCTAGGTACCATAGAGGAAAGTTCATCAGAACAATTACCATGAAAGTTTTCATAGAAAAGGCACAGGGAAGCTACGTTATTTAAGGGAAAAGTGACTGAAGCTGAGATGCCAGGTCAGGACCAATAACATTGCAGATTTTTCTTTGAATTTTATCAAGAATCTCTAAATATATATGGGGAGCACCTGACCATATGTGGCAGCAATATTCAAAGCACGGATGAATGGTAGACTTATAAATATGTAAAATGGATTCTAGAGAGAAAAATTGTCTAACATGTCACAGGGAACCAACTTTCCTAGCAGCAGACCTAGAGAAAAATATTTGGTAAAAAATAAACTGCTTAGAGACATTTGTGTTTCTTTGACATGCACAAAGCCAAACTGAGCAGACCATAGTTACAATTTCTGGGAGAGAGTGCATAATTTGGTGTGATCAACAGTTTTGAAGAAGACTACTATGTTTAAACACTGTAGTGATGTCTTATGACTTCCTACTAGCAAATGTGTTGTAACTTGTACTCACCAAGAAACTCGATGTGGAGGGTGAAAGTGATGGAATTCAAATGGTTGTTTGGTGGTTGGTCAAGATAAGAAGCAGGGAATATGTTTTCTTTGTCAACCAGTCTTTAATGTTTGCTGTTGTAGTAGATCCCATCTGACTGAATGGATGAGACTACAACACATTTCAATGAGACCGTCTGGAAAGCAATAAAGGAAATCCCTTTCACCCTCCAGATAGTTATTGTTTTCTATTAGTCTGTTACTATGTCATACTGTTACGATATTAGATACTATTACTATTACAAGGACAGATGTTACTTGTAAGTAACGAGGCAATTCGTTGCAATCTCAAACTATTATTACTCAGGGATGCTGTGAAGTGCTGCTACAACAGGCAAGAGTTCTATCTTTTTTTTTTTCTCATTTCACATTGAGTTTTGGGTACAAGGCTTCTGAGTTACCTAGCTGTCCGAGTTTCGCACTCCCCCAATCTGTCAGCATAAAGAATCTGACAGATATGCGACTACAGATTAATATAATATCTAAGAATACCTTGAAATGAATATAATATGTCCTTCAAAACATGCAGGTAAGATTCTTATGCTTGAATTCTTACAATACAAGCAAAAGGTAAAAGATTCCACAGAAAGTCTCTCCAGAAAGTATTGAGTTCTTAAGAATAGATTGCACATCCTTGTACCTTGTCAACCAATCGGAGGGGACCATTACTGCAGATGTGTGAACATATTTGCTCAGAGGTTTATTCAGTCAAGGTACAAGTTATGATTTGAAGAAATTTAACTATCTGTAACAGACAATAGGCAATGTGACACAGAAATCCAAAGGCAAAAGATGCCTTCCAGAAACAAAGTATGAAGGGACAGAAAAATGTTGTTAACTTTCTGCTATTTCATATCTATCCTCCTATATGGCAGTGAATACTGGACAATTTTCTCACAGACAATGAAAATGCTCAACAAAACAACGGAGATGTTCTACAGGCAGATGCTGATAATATTATGGACCGATCATGTGAGCAAAAACATTTAAAGAAAACAGAACTAAAAAGACATGTATACTTACAATTAGAAAGCGAATGATAACATTTCCGGGATAAATGAGGAGATGGGGGGGGGTTGGAAACTGTAATACATATAGAGTATATTGAAGACAGGAGGGACAGAAGAAAAGAGGGAGCAATCTACATAATGAGCTTGTATAGATAGATAGATAGATAGATAGATAGATAGATAGATAGATAATGAACAGGTTGAGATAGATAGATAGATAGATAGATAGACAGACTGGGATAGATAGACTGCGATAGATATCAATAGAATGAGATAGATAGATAGATAGATAGATAGATAGATAGATAGATAGATAGATAGATAGATAGATAGATAGATATCAATAGAATGAGATAGATAGATAGATAGATAGATAGATAGATAGATAGATAGATAGATAGATAGATAGATAGATAGACTGGGATAGATAGACTGGGATAGATAGATAGATAGGGATAGATAGACTGCGATAGATAGATATCGATAGATAGATAGATAGATAGATAGATAGATAGATAGATAGATAGATAGACTGTGATAGATAGACTGTGATAGATAGATATCAATAGAATGAGATAGATAGATAGATAGATAGATAGATAGATAGATAGATAGATAGATAGATAGATAGACTGGGATAGATAGATATCAATAGAATGAGATAGATATTAATAGAATGAGATAGATAGATAGATAGATAGATAGATAGATAGATAGATAGATAGATAGATAGATAGGGATAGATAGACTGCGATAGATAGATATCAATAGAATGAGATAGATAGATAGATAGATAGATAGACTGGGATAGATAGATAGACTGAGATAGATAGACTGCGATAGATAGATATCAATAGAATGAGATAGATAGATAGATATCAATAGAATGAGATAGATAGATAGATAGATATCAATAGAATGAGATAGATAGATAGATAGATAGATAGATAGATAGATAGATATCAATAGAATGAGATAGATAGGTAGACAGACAGATTGTCAGACAGACTTTTGTAGTTGCCTGAATTTGTGAACGGATAGTGTGCATAATATGAAATTTGATCTAGCTCACATGTGGCTAGTAATTGCACTTAGAAATCCAACCTATGTATATGTATACTTTGCCTAATAGTAAATACAAGGAGCTTCAAGGAATAGGAAGTTGTGGAGAGATATGATCGACCATATCCTGAAAAAGGGGGAATCTGCTGTGTGAGCTTGGGTAATGTATGACTGGTACATTCACAATGAATGTGCATCCTATTTGTTTGAAAATTGGTTATTCATTCATTAAATTAATGATAATTAAAATATTTGGGGACGGATTCAGTTAAGCCAGGTAAACAAACTCTTCATACTTGACTGGAAATTTGTTGAAATGGATATGCATCCTAGAAAGCTTTCAACATGCTGCACACTCAAAAATGTTCACTGTGCATTAGATTGCAATAACACTGAACATTTTGCATAAATTTCATTATGTCAAAAATGTATGTGTAACAGAACAGATCGACAATAAAGAGCAACAGATGGTTGATTGCATTAGTTCACATGAACAGACTTATTTTACTTACATGTTAAGATGTGTAATCCTTTTCCATGATTAGAAAATCAAACACTGTTCTGGTAAAAGTTCAATGAATTAAAGTTTATAAAATTTTATATCTTTTTGAGTCTAGAATTATTTTTAGTCATTACGAAGGTTATTTAGCCATTTTGTGTTGTTGTTTTTTTTACACTATCATTACTTGAATGCATCGTCCTGGGTATGACGATAAACTACATCTGCGTCCTGGGTATGACAATAGACTATATTCGACAGCAAGGCCTCTGATCAGGAGGTTTTGAGGAGCGTGCAATCACCTCTTAATTGCTGGCGTTCTCAGGTCCACCCTGACCCAGGGTGGTAGCACCTGTTAGGGTCCCAGCTATGGGCAAATAGTTAACACTCAGACTACATCCGCATCCTGGGTATGACAATAAACTACGTCCAACAGCAAGGCCTTTTTTTTAAAGAATAGTGTTGCCAGCTATACATTTTTGAAAAAATATTACCAGCTATACATTTTTGAAAAAATATTACCAGCTATACATTTTTGAGGGAAAAAAATATTAACAGAAATAGATTTTTAACAAAACAAAAATATTATCAGGAAAAAAAAAGTTGTTGGCATTAAATGACCTATTGAGGTTGATATGCTGTAAAACAAAACAAAACTTGAATGTATTTTTAAAATTCAAATATTTATTTTTATATGTAAATAATGACAATTCTTTTTTAACCAGTACTATGTGAGTAAATTTCATAATAGTCTCATTCACCGAAAAATCTTAAGTTTACAAAATTTTATATTTTTTGGAAACTTTGGAATTATTTTTAATCACCATGAAGTATTTATTTTTTTTAAATACTTTCATCCTTATTTGTATAATTGAGATGTTCATTTCTGTTTATACTATCGACCACTGTGAGGATCACAACTGAAACGTTAACAACAAAAACAAAAAGAAAATTTGGATACTTATCTTTATCAACAAAATATACATAAAATCTATCACATTGTTAATTTTCAATTTCTTTTCTTTAAATGTTATAAACATTAAATCTTATGATATTAACATGAAAAATGCAATAAGAACACAAATACAGCCTAATCCAATTTATTTCTAGTTTTACTGAGAAATGATTGGAACTCTTTATCTACAAAAGATGCATATAAATTACTTCCTTATATATAAGAAAATAAATATGTGTATTCATGTATACCACCCAAAAGTTCAAGGAACTTAACCTTTTGAACTTTGATCATTTACCAATTGAGTATCCCTGGATATTTAGTAAATTGCACTGTTTCAGAATTGAATTTTGTAATCGAACTCAGCCTATAGATCAAAAGTCTTATTAAAGAAAAATATGCCTCCTAACATAAATTGAACATGTATTCCTTTTTAATCTTCAACCTATGTGTGTGTGTGTGTGTGTGTGTGTGTGTGCACACGCACACACAACATTTCACAGAGTGCACAGATACTACATACCGAAAGTTGGGAAATGCCAATATATGTAAATAATTACATTTGTTTTAACCAGTACTATGTGAGTAAATTTTATAATAGTCATAATCTCAAGAAAAACTTAAGCTTACAAAATTTTATATTTTTGGGTACTTTAGAATTATTTTTATAAGAAACTAAGTATTTGTGTACATGTATACCACCCAAAAGTTCAAGGAACTTAACCTTTTGAACTTTGAACACATCTCAATTGTATATCCCTTGATATTTCATTAAAATAACTTTGTAAGAGCACAAATAAATAGTGAACAAGAGCAAATGATTAATACCAAGTAACTCATATGAACAAATTCATTCTACTTACATGTTAGGCTGTGTAATTTAACTTTCTGTTAAATAATTTCTAATATAATCCTCTTTGTCGAACATTCAAATCATAGTAACTAAAAAAAAACTGTCTCCTCTTTGGTCTGAATAAATAGAATTTTTTTACCAATACATTCCCTGCATGTCACTTCCTGCCTATACACTCAAGGGAAGTAATTCTGTTCATCTTGACAATCTCTCACTTTCTCTTTTGTTAATTAAACCAAATAGATCAATGTGTTAAAAGCAATATTGATTTGAAGAGGTTTCTATATTTTCCTATCCTCATTTCACTTCATTTAGCTTGTTTCATAGAATATACTAAATAAACATAATTGATAAATAAATATAATAAACACTAGAATATAGAGCATGCCTACAATGCCTACAACAGTTTTTCATTATACATCATGAAGCTACACAACAATTCCATCTAAGAAAATTGGAATACAGGAAATATACATTTAAAAAGCAGAAAAATGAAGTCTGACTTGAACACAGAAAAAAAGACCACATTAACACAAGACATTTTCATCCATGCCAAGTAAGTATGTTGTGGGATACTAGTATGTTTCAGTAGAAATAAGTCACAATTATGTTGTAGTATCACCACTTTGATATGAGTATGTGTATGTTGTATAGTAAATATTTATGAGCTTCTGGAACATTTATCCTACAAACAACATTTGTGAACACAACATGAGTCCAAGGAAAAATAATTTAAAAACAATAAATATAAAGCAAGCGACAATGTATGTTATTAAAAAAAAAGAATTACATTATGATTGTAACAATTGCTCTAAGAATGTGCTTGTGTGCAAAACGCACATTTGTAAGAGAGTTCAAAAGTCAACTGATGATCAAGGAAGCAAACAGCATTCTTTATCAACATCAACTACATCTGGAAGCAAGAGCTAAAAAGAGCAAGAGAGAGAATATGATTGCTTTTTTATAAACTTAAAAAGCACCCCCTAGCGAGTACTTTTGGCAAAGCCAAGTGGGATAACCCACAAGTACATCTTTAGCAATTCATCATGCCAGCTTCTTTTATTTCTTCATAAGGTTTTTATATTCTTTTTCAGTAAAGTATCATTGATAAAAAAAGGAAAAAAATAGTGTATTGATAATTGATATCTATTGTAATATAATTTTTAAAAAATATTCATGCAGTTGCCTAACATTTCCTCAAAATAGAATAATGTAAGTATTGTCTATAAACTATAACTCTAGTATAAAGGAACTTTTATATACAACATTAGAAATTGTCCACTCTTGAGCACATAAGAGAAACAAGGAGAATAAAAAAATGTTGTTCCAGTTTTATTAACACAAACAAAAATTGGTTCCGTTTATTTCAGCATCTCATCTCTATTTTATGGATTGTTCCCAGAATGAGGGTCAATATTCAGGTGTCCTTCACAAGAGAGCAGTCACCATATCAATTTGAGTCACAGGACACAGTAAATAGTCATCAAGTTGTGGATGGTAATCAAGCTCTATTGCCAACTGTGTTGAACAGAAGCA
>OZ038484.1:125801910-125906910 GCA_964036315.1 Acanthosepion esculentum | reverse complement strand
CCCTGAATGTGGACAGCAGAACAAAATCTACCCCATAGATTAAATAAAAGGTTCAGTTCAAAATTCTTTGTAGGCGAATCAAATCGACAATCACCTGATGAAGGCCAGAGGTCGTAACAGTTGAAATATTGTGATAACAACAATAAAGATGTGGTTAATAATCTGCAGCTAAATAATGTAAATAAGAATTTTATATTATCTGCTTTTTAAAGATTAAACAAACAAATTCCTTACCTTTATGCTTAATTCCATAGAGATAATTATACATTTTGAAAGATGCTTTCTGCAGAGGAAAATAAATAAAAAAAAAATAGTTCCAGAGCTTCTCCAAGATAAGGTAGTGTAGGCTTTTAGAGATACAAGAAATTATTATCTGAGAGCATCAATATTGATTTGAATTTGCTAACTGGAAAAAAAAAGATTTAGTAAATGTCTACATTTTTATAGCTAAATACGAGGGTTGCTGAAAAAGAATTTTGCATTCGTTCTATATGTCAGTTAAAGCTATCAGGAAACACCTGCAATTTCAGATATCTTGTTTCTTACTCAACATCATGGAACAATGCATTGTCTGGTAAATGCAGAGAGGAACTTTGAAATGGTGAGGCACACTTTAAACAATGGTTTGGTATTGAATTTCAAGAAGCCAAGAATAAATCAGCAATGATTGTTCGCAGGTGGTTAAATATGTCTACCATGTTAGTGTTAAATGTTTTAGTCTTTTTTTTTTCTTTTCCTTTTACAAGGTAGTTATTGTCTTTCAGCTTTCTCCTTATTTGATTATAAATCTGTGTCTATATTTTCTTATTCATTCCTTAATAAGGTAAAACCATGAGATTTTCCTTTGGAAAGCATTCTCCAGTCTCTCTCTTTAAACATTTAAATATACATAACTTTTTAAAACAATACATTTTCCCCAGATAAGTTGCCAATTTTTCTGGCCATACAATCAGCTTAAAAATAGGAATGTGACAAATATATTGCTCACAGACATATTGTTAAAGATTTATGCAAAACTACTCTATCACCAAGTCTCTCAAGTTGATATCCTGCAAAAGAAAGTTGACTGATATTGACTATGCAGATATCCTAGCTTTCACTATAGACACCATTACCAATGCCACAGTTCTCCTACATCATCTAAAAAATGCTGCTAATAATATTGGGTTCTATATCAATGCCTCTAAAACTGAATTCATAAGTTTCAACCAGCAAGGCTGAATACAAACTGTCCCAGGTTAATCAATAAAATCTGTCGAATCTTTTACATACCTAGGAAGCAAAATAAATTCTACTGAAAAGGATGTGAAAATGTGCATAGCTAAAGCCTGGGCAGCCTTGAATAAAATGAATGTAATCTGGAATTCTGATCTACCAGACAAATTCAAACAAATTCTTTTGAGCCACTGTTGAGGAAGTTTTAAAGGATGGTACCAGTACTTGAACATTAAAACACTATAGTCTATGCTTGATGGAACCGACACTCGGTTGCTAAGAGCTATACTTAACATCTCTTGGAGAAAACACCCATCCAAATCACAGCTCTATGGACCCATCCCTGATCTTTCTTCATTCTTACAGAAACACAAAATGAACTTTTCAGGACACTGCTAGCAAGCAAAATAAGAACTTGCGAATGATCTACTGCTGTGGACACCTAGTAAAGGAGCAAGACAGGTTGGTCACCCAGCAACTGCCTGCATTGACCAGCTATGTTATGACACAGAATGCTACCCTAATGCCATTTTCTGACCTTGATAGTTGGCATGATAGTTGGCGTGATAGTTGGCGTGATAGTTGGCGTGATAGACCTGTGCATGTCTGAGCTATAGCTTGACTGAACAAACTTTTAATAAACTGCTGTTTTCATTTTTATCATTTTATTTCTTATTGATTTGATATAAATAATGAGGTAATCCTCAGAGAATTATAAGTCGTAGCAGTATTTATTATTGGTGGACACACTCTTAACAACATAAGATATTGAAAAAAGAAACTGGAAGAAGTAATAAAGGAAAGTGATAATAAAGGCCTAACCATCAATTGTAAGAAGATCAGAGATAAAAAAGAGAATTGAGGCAATAGAAAGTGGTTCTACATAAGGGTGCTAATAATAGTATGGAATGAACATGTGAGTTTTAAGGAAAATGAAAACAAAAAGGACACTTATACTTAGTATCAGAAAGGGACAATTGAAATTTCTAGAATACTTAATGAGGAAAGACAGCTTGGAAAATTTGTCACTCACATGACATATTGAAGGCAAGAAGCACAGAGAAAAGCAAGTAAGTTACTTAACAAGCTTGTGCAAATGGATGGCAGAGCAGAGGGATATGAAAACACAAATGTTACTAAGAGCTAGAAAAAAGAGGAAGTTGTGGAGAACCACGATCAGTCATGTTCTGAAGGAACATGGCACATAGAAGAAGATAAAGAATATTGTTATTTGTGGGATTACAGGACAATTTTCTGATACAGAGCACATTCTTAGTGCATATAAAGATCACAGGCATGAACTGAATACATTTACTATGTCATTATATAGGAAATAAAAAGAGATAGAGATGCAGTTTAGTATAATCAGAGAACATTTTATGAAAGAGTTATTGCCCTCAAAATCAGCTTGTCTCAAATATTTCATGAGTTCATTAGAAATCATAAAATACCAAGTTAGGAAGAAAGTCCAATCACATTTTTGACATGATCATTTTAAGGGTATGTTTTCAATACTTGCAGTAAAATAATCATTACTTTACATGTTCTAATGTTTTTTTTTTCTATCTTTGAAGATTACTTAATACCAGAGTTGATAAATCGATAAGTCCAGATCAGACCTACATCAGACAATCTATGCTGTATGAATTCTCTTCAACAATAGAAGTGGCCAGAAATATTTGCTCTGTTTATAGAAATGAAGCTTTAAGTTTTCACACTTGCCGACAAAGAGTTGGCCAGTTTCAATCAGAAATTTTTCTCTCAAAGATTCTCCACATTCTGGACATCTAAGTTTTGTCCATATTGAGATTCTGCAAGCCATAATTGAGGAAAATCCTAAGCAGACTGTATGAGGATTAGCAAAACAGTTCAATACAAGTCAGACTTCAATCATAAAACATTTTCATGATCTTAGAAAAGTACATAACTTGGTTCGATGGGTCCCCCTCATCCTCTGGCTGCTTCTCAGCTTAATGAAAGAATTGACGCCTGCCCATTGTTGAAGCAAAGACATGATAATTAAAGTTTCCTGGGTATAATCCTCAACAGTGGTCAGAAGTGGGTTCTCTATAATCATATGTAATGAAAACAACTAATGACTAACACCCATTGAAAGAGAAAAATCCATCCTCACACTGAAATTACATCCCAGAAAGTTACACTCTGCAATCTGTGCTTGATGGGAAATAAAAGGTATTATCTAAAAAATACAAAGATGTCCTCAAGGACACATGGCACAGTGGTAAAGGCATTAGTTAGATCCAGTGACAGGACCCAAAGAGTGTGAGTTCAATACCCGGTTAAGGCAGTGGAGAACTTTCAGAGGGGAATTAACAGGAGATAACTGATAACTGACATCGATTAAATATGGCATGTGGAACTAGAACAGTCTACCCCAGTGAGCGAATTAAATTGACAGGACCCAAAGAGTGTGAGTTCAATACCTGGTTAAGGCAGTGGAGAACTTGGAGAGGGGAATTAACAGCAGATAACTGATAAGTGACATTCATTAAACATGGCATGTGGAACTAGAACAGTCTACCTCAGTGAGCGAAATAAAGGATTCAGTTCGATATTTCTACCACCTGAAGAAGGCCGGAGTGTACAACAGCCGAAATGTTGTAATAAATATGGCGACAAAGATGAGGACAATAGTCTGAATAATGTAAATAGTGTAGGGTATTATCTATCATAAAGTGCTAAACCAAAATGAAACAGTAGTGTTGTGAATTGAAAGCACATTTTGCACAAGTCACTCAGGAAAAGATTATGATGCTAAATATGATTTTTTCCCTTATCCTCCTAACTCACCTGACCTTGCTCCTTCTGATTATCATCTTTTCAGATCACTGCATCATTTTTAGCAGAAAAAAAATGGGTTATTAATTGTGGTGACATTAAAACTGATATTGAGTGCTTCTTTGTATCAAAACCTGAAGAATTTTATATCCGAGGGATTAACAATTTGTCAAATAGAGAAGATTAAGTTAGTGATAATGGTGGGCGGGGGGGATATTATCTTGAATAAATATATCAATTAAGACCAAAAAGACATTATTTTCTCCTCTATCTTCAAATGCCACAGGAATTTATTTCCAATCTAATATTTGAAACCAACTGATTTCAAATTAATAAAAGAATTCAAGTAAATAAATAATTTTGAATAAATAAATTTTGTATTAATTTTTTCTTAACATAAAGTTGTTTATAACAGTGAATTTAATAAAATGTCAATTTATAAAATGAATGAAAATTAGCTCAACTTTTATATCTTTTGCTTAATGTTATAAGCCACTCATATTTAATTTAAAAATAAAAAATGTCCTAAATTGATCACAATAAATAGTTCCCTTTGTAATATGTTACTGTTTGTCTGTATCTAGTCTTTCACTGCTGATAGGATATGGATAAAAAAAATTAGAGTTAAAAACCAATAAATTAATATTACAAAGTCAGCATAAACAAAAAAGTTTATTTTTGCTTAAGGCTTTTCCCTCTGTTTACTAGCATACAGGATAAAAGCCTGATTTTTTAAAAATACTTAATCAAATATGGCAATATTAGAAGTTACAGACAATCCTCAATAATATCTCACTATTTGAAAAATTAATTTGCTTCTTTTTTTTTAAGTAGTTTTTATATCCAGTAATAAAGTTGCAAGTCATCATAACCAAAGGTTTTACTGGTTTTGTCGAAACTTCCGATCCTATCAAATTATACTCTCTCTCTCTCTCTCTCTCTCTCTCTCATTTTTCCATTAAAAATAAAAATTATATATAAAAAAAAAATGGCTCTTATCATGCTAGAATCTATCTTACATATTTATAAGTCTTCCATGCTTTGAATATTGCTGCCACATATAGTCCGTTGCTCCTGTTATATATTTAGAGATAAAATTCAAAAAAGAATCTGCAATGTTATTGGTCCTGACCTGGCATGTCAGCTTCAGTCACATTACTATCATGGTAATATAACATCCCTGTACCTTGCCTTTTCTGTATATACAGCGTTGTTCGTTAATAGTTACTCACCTAATTTTTTTTTACTTAAAAATTTTTTCGCCTATTGTTTTCGGGGTCAAACTAATTTTTAATCTTACTAATAAAAAGACCCCTTCCCGACCACCTAGTAAAAAAGTTTACTCTCCCTAAGGTATTCTATTGATAATTATAATTTTGGATATAAATGAGATTTAGGAAAAACTCTGTGCAAAAAAAGTGACTCACTAATTTCCTGCAACTAGTAATCAATAGAAACATAACCGAACAGCTTTAAATAAAGAATAATAGAGGTATAATTTATTTATAATAGGTAATATAGTTTGAAATATTTAATAATCTATGGGTCCTCCTTTATTTTGAATAACCTTTTCAACCCTTTTTGACATTGACTTGATTAGGTTCTGGCAAATCTCATCTCCAAGCATTGAATTCCATTCAGATATGAAATTCACAATCAAATCCTCTTTGTTGCTCAACTGCTTTCTCGAGAGCCTGTACTTTATAATGCTCCATAAGTTTTCTATGGGGTTGAGGTCAGGAGATTGGGGCAGCCATGTCATAATACTCACCTGCTTCTCATCAAAGTATTCCTTCATCAATTTTGATTTGTGACAGGGAGCATTATCCTGCATGAAAATGACCTTGATGGGGTCAATTTGCACCCTTTCAGCAGAAGGGAGCAGACAAGACTCTAAAATTCTCTTGTACTGCTCACTCCTGAGGGTCTTTTCAATAGGTTTTAAGAAACCAGTTCCATGAAAAGAAAAGCATCCCCAGAACATTATACTGAACGGATGCTTGACAGTACTTACTGCTAAATTCAAAGAGCTTTCAAAGCTTCTTCAGATTTTAGATCGCTTATCCTTTAAATTTAACTTAACTTTCGTTTCATCGAAGAAGAGAACATTTAGTAAAAAAAATCAGGTGAGTCACTTTTATCAAACAGCACTGTATTTTCATGGCAATTGTTCTGATGAACTTTTCTCTATGGTACCTAAACTTTATTAATTTAAGCCCAGTACTAGGTTGGCGACAAATCTCATCCTTTTACAGTTGAAATGTAACTGTAATTTACTCTGCTAACACTTTCTTTTCTCATACTTCTCACTTGTAGAACACTTCTGGCTTCTCGCTTACCAATCAACTTTGATCTTCAAAAGTTTAAATGCAATTTCAATCATTATCTTCTGTCTTAACTCCTGTTCTTTTATTGCTCTCTCTCCTTAATCGTAGTTTTTTCTCATATTCTCTCATGCTCAGTAACCCTCTTGCACCTAATTAGCTTTATTGCCTTGCTTTGAGTGGAATGATTTTAAAAAATTTCTTTTTAAATATCCCAAATTGTTTTAAGAGTAGATTCATTAGGAAAGGGTATATGTTGTAGAATCCTGGATAAAAATATTCTTAATATACAGGTTTTTTTAATGAAGCAGTTGCATTTAGAAACGTGCGCTTGCGTGTGACATGTACACAGCCTTAACTATCCTACTAGAACTGAACGGTACTTTCCTTCAATTTCGAATCTATTTGTGTTGACATCTTTCCACTGTATTGTTAACTTCTGCTTTTTATTTCTTTTGGTGTGCATTACAATCTGGTAAATGTGCTGTTATTGATTTGATGAGTCAGGTTGCAGTTAGTGAGTCAATAGCAAGTCAAAGGATGAGATGGTGGAAGGTGAGAAAGATGTCACAAGCAGAAAAGGACAAAAAAAGACCGAGAAAAAGAGGGAAAATTTTAAATGTAACACTAATAAAAAATAATAGTCATAATAAATGAAGTGTAATATAAAGTGAAACTAAAACAGAAGCTTTTCCATTTCTAACTGAGCCTAAAACTGGGCCAAATGTGGCACATTAGGTAGACATATTCTCATTGTAAATTGTAGTTTTACAGCTCAGACCAGACCCCAGGTCCATTCTCAGGCGACGGATTCTTCTAGTCAAATGCTTGTGACTTACAAAATAACTCTTTAGTCAGATCATTACCCAAAAAATAAAACCATGAGACGAGATTGTGGCAGTAGTCAAATTTTATTCGGTTGTAACCTACTATAAATGAGTGAGGCAGAGGTGAGGCTAAGTTATATTTTCATGTCATGGCAAGCGGACTCTTGTCCATCTATGTGCCTGTCTGTGTTTTTTCTGTTAAGAATCCCTGTCTTAAAGGGAACAGCATTCTTTGTCCTGTCAGCTTTGTCTAAAAGAGTAATACCTCAAGAACTCAGGATCTGACTTTATTTGGTGACCTTTGTCAGGATCATTTGACCTGGTTCTTCATTAAGCTTACCTTTCTAATGAAAATAACTGTCAAAACAATTTCTGTAACACCTTTCTGATGTTTCCCTTTAAAAAGATCTCAACTGAAACTGATATTGCTACTTAATCCAAGGTAACAGAAATGTGCTTCTATAGAAGCATGCTGAGAATACCATAGAATATGTGAGTAATAAGGAAGTTTTAAGGAAAATGGAAACAAAAATGACACTTACACGTGTGCTTAGAATGAGAAAGAGAAGTTTCTAGGACAAGTAATGAGAAAGGAGTTTCAGAATTTGACACAGGTCAAAGGTCAGTTGAACAGAGGGAAACAGTAAGTAACCTACGTAATGAGCGTGCGTAAATGTACGGTAGAACAGGGAGGGATGGTGAACAAAACAAACCTTATTAGCAAAATATTAAGATAATTTCATTAGAAACAAAGAAAAACTGTTAAACTGTTATTATAAAATCAGTCCTCCTATATGGTGATGACTTTTTAACAATCTCCTCCTAGATGAAGAAGAGACATGTGGTAACAGAAATATAAGATGTTGATAGTACCATGGACTGAATAGGCAAGTAACAATGAAGCTTGAGAGAAAATGGAAACAAAAAGACTCTTATACATAAAATCAGAAAGAGATAATTGAAATTACTAAGATACATAATGAGGAAAGAGGGCTTAGGGAATTTGATACTCACAGGGCATATTACGGATAGAAGGGGCAGTGGAAATCAATGCATAACCTACCAAACAACTTTGTGCAAATAAATGGCAGAACAGGGTTTAGGATAAAAGGGAAAAAGACAAACCTTACTAAGAGCTACAAAGAATAGAAAGTAGTGGAGAGCCATGATTAAAATTGCTATCAGAACCATCATTAATTTTTACCTATATTTTTTTAATTTGTCAGATAAACATTCAGTAATGTAATCAATATGGCATTGAAAAATAACATTATTATTAATTTGCAAATAATTTGCTTTTTTTTTTACATATCTGAGATTGTCACTCCTCAACTATTAGTTAGCAGCATGGATCAGAAATAGAGAAGATAGATAGATAGATAGATAGATAGATAGATAGATAGATAGATAGATAGACATGGATATACTTAGATAGATAGATAGATAGATAGATAGATAGATAGATAGATAGATAGATAGATAGATAGATAGATAGATTAGTTTTCCCCAGCTTATCAACCCTTTGCAGATTATTTAAAACGAGAAAATATTTTTACATTCTAAGAAATGTTTTGAAGATAATAATGGTTTACTAATAAAGTTCGTAATAATTAATCCATAGCTGGGGGGAGAGAAGAGGTGGATTCATATCGTTCTCAAAGGTATTTGCATGGAAGTGAATATAACAAACCAAATGGGAATTGAAAGTTGGCTCTTTATACATTACACCATCTGCACATCCAAGCTTACAGCACCTGGTATTCTCCAGTGGTCACCCATCTAGGTACTGACCAGGCTCAACATTGTTTAACTTTCGTGATTATATGTGAACCTGTGTTCAACATGATGAGTGTATAAGCCTTAAAAATAGAGAATTAACCTACAGAAAAATGCACACTCACATCCCTTATCCTTGGGAGCTTGTCGGTGTAACAGCTGCCTTACCAATTAGGCTACAAAAACCACTGGCTGCAATCATTCAAATTTAGGCATATAGTTATTTTTTATGAAACACATGATATGCCACCATTTTTTCTTTAGATACATTAGTAGTATTAGTATAGTATTAGTAGAAATATTGTTTTGAATTTCATAGATGAAGTTTATTCTTTAATCCCAAGCTGCACTGTACTAATGCTAACCATGTAATCCCTCCTGTGGAGTATCAGGCCATAGCTTCACCATGTTTAGTGTTGCTGCTGTGGTTTCTATAGCAAGTAATTTTTTACAGGATGGAGTTACTAATCCCACACCCAAAAGGTGTTAAAAGTGGATTTTACAAAATAAAATCAACCAAAAAAAATGAGCACTCACCCTCAAGTAAAATTAATCAGAATATTCTGACTGAGATCAATAAGTCTTATTGCGATCATATTACATATCAATTTGTATTTTTGTTAATGCTGTACATTCCTCTCAGGAATACAGGCCCACAACTGCTAGGTGTTGCTGCAATGCTTTCCATTGCAAGTAGGTTTTCATGGCGTAATAGTTGCTCATCCCATACCCAGCTGGTTTTGAATTCACAGTTGTGCTTCTCCTAGACTTGTTGACAACTAAAACTAGAGAGCAAACTCTACTCTGTTCTTAACCTCTAGCTAGGATTTGTGTGAAAGTGAATGCAACAGTCTCATGTGGAATTTGACTTGTTACACCAATCTCACTTTCAATGCCAATAATGGTGACGCTAGGCACACATCCCCAATCTGCATCACTTAATAATAATTGTGCAATGAATATTTGTGAACTTCAGTAAAAAGTCAGTAGAAATAAGATGAAAGAAATGTTTGTCAAAAATTAATAATAATTGACAATGTTTCACTGAAGAAATTCAAAAAGGAAAAAGAAAAGTATGTGACATTGTTTTTACAATGAAATATAAAATCCAATTTAATAACATTATGACTGCACAAAAATTAAAATCCTAATCTAGTCAAGTATCACTCATTTTCCATTAAAAATAAATAATAATAAAATATTCCAGAGTTAGTTTCAGAGATAAGGATATACTGAAATATTCCATTTATATATTAACATTAAATAAAGTAGGCTTTTTGTTTTTTCAATCATTGCACTCTAGAGCCAGATGTTAATGCCACTAAGAGGCAATGGTTACTGGGAGTGAAAGAAAATGAGAAAACTTTAATGAGGAAGACAAATGATTGGTGTTGCATTTTAATTTTTGAAGATTGTAGCTAGAAATTGGAAGAGAGTTCCATAGGCAAGAGGTGTGAGAAAATAAACTGTTAGAATGAGAATATTGCTGCCACCTATGGTTTGGTGCCCCTGCTATTCACCTTGAGCTCCTTGATGGGATTAAAAGAAGCATCAGTAATATTATCAGTCCTGATCTGATGTCTCGGTACCTAAACTTTTTGAATTTAAGTGCAGTACTAGACCGGCATCAAGATCTCATCAAATTACAGTTGAGTTGGCTAGATGTAACTGTAAATTCTATGCTAACAGTTTCTTTTCTTGAACTTCTTACTTGTGGAACTCTCTTCCAGCTCCATGCCTTTCCAGCCAACTTTAATCTTCAAAAATTTAAATGCAATATCAATTGCTATCTACTGTCCTCCTGATTACTCTTTTCTCTTCCCACTCATTACTAATGTTTCTGTTCCTAATTCTTCCACACTCAGTAACCCTTTATGTCTTAGTGGCTTTACTACCTTGCTTAGGATGAAACCGATTAAAAAAATAACATATGGTTGCATCTAGCAAGTTGAACAGTAAAACTGTGAGACCTAGTTGCCAATCTAGTAGCATGATTAAATTCATGCAGTCGAAGCAGCAAGGTAGAAAGCTCAGCAGAACAATTGTCATGATAATATTTGTAGAAAATATAGAGCGAGGCCCCGTCACATTGGTGAGAAAATAACTATAGTCGATATGCCAGGTCAGGATTGATTAAATTACAGACCCTTCTTTGAATTTTGTCAAGAATCTCAAATCGAAGAGCACCAGACCAGATAAGGCAGCAATATTCAATGCACATTTTCTATCTATTTTTATGAGCAGAACACTAAATTATTTTTTTAAAATGCAGCAGAAAAAATAGATATTTATACCATATAAATGTAAAGATTTTTTGACAGTTTGCTTCAAGATTATAATATCTTCCAATATTCTTGTATAAATTTTCTTTCAAAGTGAAATATAGTCATGTGTCACTCTAAAATGTTTCTTAGGATAAAATATAGACATTTTCAATAAATCTATAAATTTAACCATTCCAATAAATCTTTTAAGACCACAAATCCCTCAATTGGCTTCTTAGGATTCTTCATGCATTATCAAATTCTATAGTCGCTAAAAGAAATACCAATTTTATCATGAAAAGTCAATCTTAAACTATCCAAATACAACTATATTTAGTGGATACTTTTATTAATAAATATTGAATACAAATTTGTATCTAATGTGATAAATCTGTCTATGAGGAAAAAAGAATTGAACAATTAGGTTGTCACTTTGTTGACTGACTTTTAACATTCAGAAAGGAGAATGAAAAATAACAGTTTTTGAACTGTTGGCAATAGAATGAGAACTTTTTATTAATACTTAGCAATAATGAATTTTTTTAATCATTTCACCCCAAGCAAAACAGTAAAGGGGTTAGTAAGTGTTAGAGCATATGACAAAAACTACTATTAAGGAAAGAGGACAATAAAAGAACAAGAATTAAGAAGATGGAAGATAACAATTGACATTGCATTTAAATTTTTAAAGATAGAAGTTGACTGGAAAGCAAGAAGCCAGAAGGGAGTTCCACAAGTGAGAAGTGTGAGAGAAGAAACTGTTAGCATAGAACTTATAGCTACATCTAGCCATTTTAACTTTAAAATGATGAGACCTTGCCACCAATCTAGTACTGTGCTTAAATTCAGAAAAGTCTAGATACCATAGAGTAGTGCTAGTCAAAGTGGTGCAGCATGTTAAGTGCTAGACGGTCGAAACTCTCTGCCTCTGTGCAGAGAGAAACCCGGACGAGGCTCCGCCGAAGGGCAGAGTCTCGTCTGGGGTGGTTGACCAACCCAATCCCGTTTATACGGATATTTTTGGCCAAGCCTACGGGCTTCGGAATACCCCACTTTAAACCCAGCCTTGTGCCACATCTATCCCTTGTGGGGGAGACAGTAAATACTGTCAAAGTGGTGGTACGTGAACCAGTGCTGGTATCCGAACCATTAGCTACTGGTACACAGCCGGTGTCCAGGCCATGCTAAGAAATCATTTGTAAAGATTAAGGCTATATTATTTTTGTTTTTGTGTTAATAAATTGCTTTTTTTTTTTAATTACATTTTATATGTTTTGATATTGAATTATTTTTTTACAAAATAAATGGAAGATAAAAAATAGTCAACTTTTATTATATTCATTATATATATTGTTTCCAGTATAAATTAATATTACCACAAAATATTACAGATACATGACACACTGAGAAAAAAAATACTGGTCCGTCATATCAGATAGTTTAAGAAGCACTGCTAGAAGAAAGTTCATCAGAACAATTACCATGAAAGTATTTATAGAAAAGGTGCAGAAAAGCTACCTTGTGGCAGTGGGAAAGGCACTGAAGCTGAGATGCCAGATCAAGTCCAATAACATTGCAGATTCTTCTTTGGATTTTATCTCTAAATATATAACAGGAGCACCTGACCATATATGGCAGCAATATTCAAAGCGTGGATGAATGGAAGACTTATAAATATGTAAGTTAGATTTGGACAAGAAAAATTATCTAGCACGACATAGGGAACCAACTTTCTTAATTAAAGACTTAGCAAATGATTCAATATACTCTTTCCCCTTCATGTCGATTGTAAACATTAGTCCAAGAAGGTGCACTGAGTCACTTTCCTGGGGGTTAGCATCAGACATGCTGATGGAAGGTAAAATGTATTCTTTCAGATGATTAAAAGAGAACAGTTTCAATTTTGAGATGTTAAAATTAACGAGCCATTTCTTGCCCCCTTTAACAACAGATCATAGATCGTATTTGAGATCAGTTGAAAATTGGCCTTACCGAACTGAGCTGATTTACTATTAACAGTAAGTAGTTGTCATCAGCAAAGATACAAAGTTGAGAACTGATGAAATCAGGAAGGGCATTTATGAAAATTCGATGCATGTAGGACCAAGGATAGAGCCCTGGGGAACACCTGCATTTATGTAAAAAAAAAAAAAAAAAAAAAAAATCTAGAAGAGTAGCCATTCAAGACAACTTTCATTTTGTGATTTGGTGGGAAAGATTGAATCAGTTCAAACTTTTGTCCAGAAATAGCATAACCTTTCAACTTGTGAAGAAAACCAGTGTACCAAACCCTGTCAGATATCTTTGAGATATCCAAAATAACAGCCCAGGCTTCACCCTTCTTACCTAAAGATAGAAGCAGCAAGGGATTAGAGTTTAGAGAGAACAAGAGACAGTTCTGGAGCACATTTATTAAGGACTATTGCAGGGATACCATCAAGTCCACATGCTTTGTGAGGATCCCGTTTAGAAATGATAGTAAAAGTCACATTAAACTAACTTTCCTAGCAGCAGATTGAGCAATTGATTCAATATAATCTTTCCACTTCATGTCAGCAGAAAATGTTAGACTGGGAAGGATAACGAGTCACTCACCTGGCAGTTAGCATCATTCATCCTGATGGAAGGCAGAAATGGTTCTCTCAGATGATTAATAGGGCAGTTTCATTTTGGAGGCTTTAAAATTAATAAGCCATTCCTTGCTCCAGTTAATAACAGTATGCGGGTCATTTTTGAGGTCAGCTGCCAATTTGACTTTATTGAATCAATCAGACGTACTATTAAGACAAGAGTAAATAGTTGTATCATCAGCATAGATACAGAGTTGAGAACTGATGCCATCAGGAAGGTCATTGAGGAAAATTAGGAACAATGTAGGTCTAAGGATAGGGGTCACCTGCATTAATGTAAAATGATCTAGAAGAGTGACCATTCAAGACAGTTTTCATTTTGCAATTCGATAAGAAAAAACGAATCAGTTCCAGAATGAATCCAGAAATACCATAACCCTAAACTTGTGAAGAAGACCAGTATGGCAAACCCTGTCAAATGCCATCAAGATATCCAAAGCAACAGTCTGGGTGTCACCATTCTTATCTAAAGCTTGATAGACTCTTTGAGCAATAATCATTAATACATCAGCAGTTGATCTAGAGAAGCCATATTGCTTACTTGAAAGAAGTCCTTGCAAGGTGAGATGCTTAACCAATTCAGAGTTGATTAGGGCTTCTAGTATTTTGCCAAGAAGAGGTAGGATACTAATAGGCCAATAGAAGGATCAGTTTGCTTAAGTTCTTAAAGACTGAAGCTACAAAAGAGGATTTCCAACAAGCAGGAAAACAAGGAACAGCAAGGAATTTATTGTACAGTTTAGTGAGAACAGATACTGGTTCAAGAGCACATTTATTAAGGACTATTGCAGGGATACCATCAAGTCCACATGCTTTGTGAGGATCCCGTTTAGAAATGATAGTAAAAGTCATGAACAAATTTATATGCATATCACTCAACAGAGATTCAGATCTGAGTGGAAAGACAGGCAAAGATACTTCAGATGAGTCAAGAGTAGAATTTGAAGAGAATTTACAAACAAAACATTCTACTTTATCAGGAGAGGATATTAACACCTCAAATTGAGGGAAGAGAAGAGAGATAGAAGACTTAACTTTATTTAAGGTACTTACTTCCTTTATATTTTGCCGAGAAGAGGTAGGATGCTAATAGGCCAATAGAAGGATCAGTTCACTTAAGTTCTTAAAGACTGAAGCTACAAAAGAGGATTTCCAACAAGCAGGAAAGCAAGGAACAGCAAGGAATTTATTGTACAGTTTAGTGAGAACAGATACTGGTTCAAGAGCACATTTATTAAGGACTATTGCAGGGATACCATCAAGTCCACATGCTTTGTGAGGATCCCGTTTAGAAATGATAGTAAAAGTCATGAACAAATTTATATGCATATCACTCAACAGAGATTCAGATCTGAGTGGAAAGACAGGCAAAGATACTTCAGATGAGTCAAGAGTAGAATTTGAAGAGAATTTACAAACAAAACATTCTACTTTATCAGGAGAGGATATTAACACCTCAAATTGAGGGAAGAGAAGAGAGATAGAAGACTTAACTTTATTTAAGGTACTTACTTCCTTTATATTTTGCCGAGAAGAGGTAGGATGCTAATAGGCCAATAGAAGGATCAGTTCACTTAAGTTCTTAAAGACTGAAGCTACAAAAGAGGATTTCCAACAAGCAGGAAAGCAAGGAACAGCAAGGAATTTATTGTACAGTTTAGTGAGAACAGATACTGGTTCAAGAGCACATTTATTAAGGACTATTGCAGGGATACCATCAAGTCCACATGCTTTGTGAGGATCCCGTTTAGAAATGATAGTAAAAGTCATGAACAAATTTTTATGCATATCACTCAACAGAGATTCAGATCTGAGTGGAAAGACAGGCAAAGATACTTCAGATGAGTCAAGAGTAGAATTTGAAGAGAATTTACAAACAAAACATTCTACTTTATCAGGAGAGGATGTTAACACCTCAAACTGAGGGAAGAGAAGAGAGATAGAAGACTTAACTTTATTTAAGGTACTTACTTCCTTTATATTTTGCCGAGAAGAGGTAGGATGCTAATAGGCCAATAGAAGGATCAGTTCACTTAAGTTCTTAAAGACTGAAGCTACAAAAGAGGATTTCCAACAAGCAGGAAAACAAGGAACAGCAAGGAATTTATTGTAGTTTAGTGAGAACAGATACTGGTTCAAGAGCACATTTATTAAGGACTATTGCAGGGATACCATCAAGTCCACATGCTTTGTGAGGATCCCGTTTAGAAATGATAGTAAAAGTCATGAACAAATTTTTATGCATATCACTCAACAGAGATTCAGATCTGAGTGGAAAGACAGGCAAAGATACTTCAGATGAGTCAAGAGTAGAATTTGAAGAGAATTTAGAAACAAAACATTCTACTTTATCAGGAGAGGATGTTAACACCTCAAATTGAGGGAAGAGAAGAGAGATAGAAGACTTAACTTTATTTAAGGTACTTACTTCCTTTATATTTTGCCAAGAAGAGGTAGGATACTAATAGGCCAATAGAAGGATCAGTTCACTTAAGTTCTTAAAGACTGAAGCTACAAAAGAGGATTTCCAACAAGCAGGAAAACAAGGAACAGCAAGGAATTTATTGTACAGTTTAGTGAGAACAGATACTGGTTCAAGAGCACATTTATTAAGGACTATTGCAGGGATACCATCAAGTCCACATGCTTTGTGAGGATCCCGTTTAGAAATGATAGTAAAAGTCATGAACAAATTTTTATGCATATCACTCAACAGAGATTCAGATCTGAGTGGAAAGACAGGCAAAGATACTTCAGATGAGTCAAGAGTAGAATTTGAAGAGAATTTACAAACAAAACATTCTACTTTATCAGGAGAGGATATTAACACCTCAAATTGAGGGAAGAGAAGAGAGATAGAAGACTTAACTTTATTTAAGGTACTTACTTCCTTTATATTTTGCCGAGAAGAGGTAGGATGCTAATAGGCCAATAGAAGGATCAGTTCACTTAAGTTCTTAAAGACTGAAGCTACAAAAGAGGATTTCCAACAAGCAGGAAAACAAGGAACAGCAAGGAATTTATTGTACAGTTTAGTGAGAACAGATACTGGTTCAAGAGCACATTTATTAAGGACTATTGCAGGGATACCATCAAGTCCACATGCTTTGTGAGGATCCCGTTTAGAAATGATAGTAAAAGTCATGAACAAATTTTTATGCATATCACTCAACAGAGATTCAGATCTAAGTGGAAAGACAGGCAAAGATACTTCAGATGAGTCAAGAGTAGAATTTGAAGAGAATTTACAAAAAAAGACATTCTACTTTATCAGGAGAGGATGTTAACACCTCAAATTGAGGGAAGAGAAGAGGGATAGAAGACTTAACTTTATTTAAGGTACTTACTTCCTTTATATTTTGCCGAGAAGAGGTAGGATGCTAATAGGCCAATAGAAGGATCAGTTTGCTTAAGTTCTTAAAGACTGAAGCTACAAAAGAGGATTTCCAACAAGCAGGAAAACAAGGAACAGCAAGGAATTTATTGTACAGTTTAGTGAGAACAGATACTGGTTCAAGAGCACATTTATTAAGGACTATTGCAGGGATACCATCAAGTCCACATGCTTTGTGAGGATCCCGTTTAGAAATGATAGTAAAAGTCATGAACAAATTTTTATGCATATCACTCAACAGAGATTCAGATCTAAGTGGAAAGACAGGCAAAGATACTTCAGATGAGTCAAGAGTAGAATTTGAAGAGAATTTACAAACAAAACATTCTACTTTATCAGGAGAGGATATTAACACCTCAAATTGAGGGAAGAGAAGAGAGATAGAAGACTTAACTTTATTTAAGGTACTTACTTCCTTTATATTTTGCCGAGAAGAGGTAGGATGCTAATAGGCCAATAGAAGGATCAGTTTGCTTAAGTTCTTAAAGACTGAAGCTACAAAAGAGGATTTCCAACAAGCAGGAAAACAAGGAACAGCAAGGAATTTATTGTACAGTTTAGTGAGAACAGATACTGGTTCAAGAGCACATTTATTAAGGACTATTGCAGGGATACCATCAAGTCCACATGCTTTGTGAGGATCCCGTTTAGAAATGATAGTAAAAGTCATGAACAAATTTTTATGCATATCACTCAACAGAGATTCAGATCTAAGTGGAAAGACAGGCAAAGATACTTCAGATGAGTCAAGAGTAGAATTTGAAGAGAATTTACAAACAAAACATTCTACTTTATCAGGAGAGGATATTAACACCTCAAATTGAGGGAAGAGAAGAGAGATAGAAGACTTAACTTTATTTAAGGTACTTACTTCCTTTATATTTTGCCGAGAAGAGGTAGGATGCTAATAGGCCAATAGAAGGATCAGTTTGCTTAAGTTCTTAAAGACTGAAGCTACAAAAGAGGATTTCCAACAAGCAGGAAAACAAGGAACAGCAAGGAATTTATTGTACAGTTTAGTGAGAACAGATACTGGTTCAAGAGCACATTTATTAAGGACTATTGCAGGGATACCATCAAGTCCACATGCTTTGTGAGGATCCCGTTTAGAAATGATAGTAAAAGTCATGAACAAATTTTTATGCATATCACTCAACAGAGATTCAGATCTAAGTGGAAAGACAGGCAAAGATACTTCAGATGAGTCAAGAGTAGAATTTGAAGAGAATTTACAAAAAAAGACATTCTACTTTATCAGGAGAGGATGTTAACACCTCAAATTGAGGGAAGAGAAGAGAGATAGAAGACTTAACTTTATTTAAGGTACTTACTTCCTTTATATTTTGCCGAGAAGAGGTAGGATGCTAATAGGCCAATAGAAGGATCAGTTCACTTAAGTTCTTAAAGACTGAAGCTACAAAAGAGGATTTCCAACAAGCAGGAAAACAAGGAACAGCAAGGAATTTATTGTACAGTTTAGTGAGAACAGATACTGGTTCAAGAGCACATTTATTAAGGACTATTGCAGGGATACCATCAAGTCCACATGCTTTGTGAGGATCCCGTTTAGAAATGATAGTAAAAGTCATGAACAAATTTTTATGCATATCACTCAACAGAGATTCAGATCTGAGTGGAAAGACAGGCAAAGATACTTCAGATGAGTCAAGAGTAGAATTTGAAGAGAATTTACAAACAAAACATTCTACTTTATCAGGAGAGGATATTAACACCTCAAATTGAGGGAAGAGAAGAGAGATAGAAGACTTAACTTTATTTAAGGTACTTACTTCCTTTATATTTTGCCGAGAAGAGGTAGGATGCTAATAGGCCAATAGAAGGATCAGTTCACTTAAGTTCTTAAAGACTGAAGCTACAAAAGAGGATTTCCAACAAGCAGGAAAACAAGGAACAGCAAGGAATTTATTGTACAGTTTAGTGAGAACAGATACTGGTTCAAGAGCACATTTATTAAGGACTATTGCAGGGATACCATCAAGTCCACATGCTTTGTGAGGATCCCGTTTAGAAATGATAGTAAAAGTCATGAACAAATTTTTATGCATATCACTCAACAGAGATTCAGATCTAAGTGGAAAGACAGGCAAAGATACTTCAGATGAGTCAAGAGTAGAATTTGAAGAGAATTTACAAAAAAAGACATTCTACTTTATCAGGAGAGGATGTTAACACCTCAAATTGAGGGAAGAGAAGAGAGATAGAAGACTTAACTTTATTTAAGGTACTTACTTCCTTTATATTTTGCCGAGAAGAGGTAGGATGCTAATAGGCCAATAGAAGGATCAGTTCACTTAAGTTCTTAAAGACTGAAGCTACAAAAGAGGATTTCCAACAAGCAGGAAAACAAGGAACAGCAAGGAATTTATTGTACAGTTTAGTGAGAACAGATACTGGTTCAAGAGCACATTTATTAAGGACTATTGCAGGGATACCATCAAGTCCACATGCTTTGTGAGGATCCCGTTTAGAAATGATAGTAAAAGTCATGAACAAATTTATATGCATATCACTCAACAGAGATTCAGATCTGAGTGGAAAGACAGGCAAAGATACTTCAGATGAGTCAAGAGTAGAATTTGAAGAGAATTTACAAACAAAACATTCTACTTTATCAGGAGTGGATGTTAACACCTCAAATTGAGGGAAGAGAAGAGAGATAGAAGACTTAACTTTATTTAAGGTACTTACTTCCTTTATATTTTGCCGAGAAGAGGTAGGATGCTAATAGGCCAATAGAAGGATCAGTTCACTTAAGTTCTTAAAGACTGAAGCTACAAAAGAGGATTTCCAACAAGCAGGAAAACAAGGAACAGCAAGGAATTTATTGTACAGTTTAGTGAGAACAGATACTGGTTCAAGAGCACATTTATTAAGGACTATTGCAGGGATACCATCAAGTCCACATGCTTTGTGAGGATCCCGTTTAGAAATGATAGTAAAAGTCATGAACAAATTTATATGCATATCACTCAACAGAGATTCAGATCTGAGTGGAAAGACAGGCAAAGATACTTCAGATGAGTCAAGAGTAGAATTTGAAGAGAATTTACAAACAAAACATTCTACTTTATCAGGAGTGGATGTTAACACCTCAAATTGAGGGAAGAGAAGAGAGATAGAAGACTTAACTTTATTTAAGGTACTTACTTCCTTTATATTTTGCCGAGAAGAGGTAGGATGCTAATAGGCCAATAGAAGGATCAGTTCACTTAAGTTCTTAAAGACTGAAGCTACAAAAGAGGATTTCCAACAAGCAGGAAAACAAGGAACAGCAAGGAATTTATTGTACAGTTTAGTGAGAACAGATACTGGTTCAAGAGCACATTTATTAAGGACTATTGCAGGGATACCATCAAGTCCACATGCTTTGTGAGGATCCCGTTTAGAAATGATAGTAAAAGTCATGAACAAATTTTTATGCATATCACTCAACAGAGATTCAGATCTAAGTGGAAAGACAGGCAAAGATACTTCAGATGAGTCAAGAGTAGAATTTGAAGAGAATTTACAAAAAAAGACATTCTACTTTATCAGGAGAGGATGTTAACACCTCAAATTGAGGGAAGAGAAGAGAGATAGAAGACTTAACTTTATTTAAGGTACTTACTTCCTTTATATTTTGCCGAGAAGAGGTAGGATGCTAATAGGCCAATAGAAGGATCAGTTCACTTAAGTTCTTAAAGACTGAAGCTACAAAAGAGGATTTCCAACAAGCAGGAAAACAAGGAACAGCAAGGAATTTATTGTACAGTTTAGTGAGAACAGATACTGGTTCAAGAGCACATTTATTAAGGACTATTGCAGGGATACCATCAAGTCCACATGCTTTGTGAGGATCCCGTTTAGAAATGATAGTAAAAGTCATGAACAAATTTTTATGCATATCACTCAACAGAGATTCAGATCTAAGTGGAAAGACAGGCAAAGATACTTCAGATGAGTCAAGAGTAGAATTTGAAGAGAATTTACAAAAAAAGACATTCTACTTTATCAGGAGAGGATGTTAACACCTCAAATTGAGGGAAGAGAAGAGAGATAGAAGACTTAACTTTATTTAAGGTACTTACTTCCTTTATATTTTGCCGAGAAGAGGTAGGATGCTAATAGGCCAATAGAAGGATCAGTTCACTTAAGTTCTTAAAGACTGAAGCTACAAAAGAGGATTTCCAACAAGCAGGAAAACAAGGAACAGCAAGGAATTTATTGTACAGTTTAGTGAGAACAGATACTGGTTCAAGAGCACATTTATTAAGGACTATTGCAGGGATACCATCAAGTCCACATGCTTTGTGAGGATCCCGTTTAGAAATGATAGTAAAAGTCATGAACAAATTTATATGCATATCACTCAACAGAGATTCAGATCTGAGTGGAAAGACAGGCAAAGATACTTCAGATGAGTCAAGAGTAGAATTTGAAGAGAATTTACAAACAAAACATTCTACTTTATCAGGAGTGGATGTTAACACCTCAAATTGAGGGAAGAGAAGAGAGATAGAAGACTTAACTTTATTTAAGGTACTTACTTCCTTTATATTTTGCCGAGAAGAGGTAGGATGCTAATAGGCCAATAGAAGGATCAGTTCACTTAAGTTCTTAAAGACTGAAGCTACAAAAGAGGATTTCCAACAAGCAGGAAAACAAGGAACAGCAAGGAATTTATTGTACAGTTTAGTGAGAACAGATACTGGTTCAAGAGCACATTTATTAAGGACTATTGCAGGGATACCATCAAGTCCACATGCTTTGTGAGGATCCCGTTTAGAAATGATAGTAAAAGTCATGAACAAATTTTTATGCATATCACTCAACAGAGATTCAGATCTAAGTGGAAAGACAGGCAAAGATACTTCAGATGAGTCAAGAGTAGAATTTGAAGAGAATTTACAAACAAAACATTCTACTTTATCAGGAGTGGATGTTAACACCTCAAATTGAGGGAAGAGAAGAGAGATAGAAGACTTAACTTTATTTAAGGTACTTACTTCCTTTATATTTTGCCGAGAAGAGGTAGGATGCTAATAGGCCAATAGAAGGATCAGTTCACTTAAGTTCTTAAAGACTGAAGCTACAAAAGAGGATTTCCAACAAGCAGGAAAACAAGGAACAGCAAGGAATTTATTGTACAGTTTAGTGAGAACAGATACTGGTTCAAGAGCACATTTATTAAGGACTATTGCAGGGATACCATCAAGTCCACATGCTTTGTGAGGATCCCGTTTAGAAATGATAGTAAAAGTCATGAACAAATTTATATGCATATCACTCAACAGAGATTCAGATCTGAGTGGAAAGACAGGCAAAGATACTTCAGATGAGTCAAGAGTAGAATTTGAAGAGAATTTACAAACAAAACATTCTACTTTATCAGGAGTGGATGTTAACACCTCAAATTGAGGGAAGAGAAGAGAGATAGAAGACTTAACTTTATTTAAGGTACTTACTTCCTTTATATTTTGCCGAGAAGAGGTAGGATGCTAATAGGCCAATAGAAGGATCAGTTCACTTAAGTTCTTAAAGACTGAAGCTACAAAAGAGGATTTCCAACAAGCAGGAAAACAAGGAACAGCAAGGAATTTATTGTACAGTTTAGTGAGAACAGATACTGGTTCAAGAGCACATTTATTAAGGACTATTGCAGGGATACCATCAAGTCCACATGCTTTGTGAGGATCCCGTTTAGAAATGATAGTAAAAGTCATGAACAAATTTTTATGCATATCACTCAACAGAGATTCAGATCTGAGTGGAAAGACAGGCAAAGATACTTCAGATGAGTCAAGAGTAGAATTTGAAGAGAATTTACAAACAAAACATTCTACTTTATCAGGAGAGGATGTTAACACCTCAAATTGAGGGAAGAGAAGAGAGATAGAAGACTTAACTTTATTTAAGGTACTTACTTCCTTTATATTTTGCCGAGAAGAGGTAGGATGCTAATAGGCCAATAGAAGGATCAGTTCACTTAAGTTCTTAAAGACTGAAGCTACAAAAGAGGATTTCCAACAAGCAGGAAAACAAGGAACAGCAAGGAATTTATTGTACAGTTTAGTGAGAACAGATACTGGTTCAAGAGCACATTTATTAAGGACTATTGCAGGGATACCATCAAGTCCACATGCTTTGTGAGGATCCCGTTTAGAAATGATAGTAAAAGTCATGAACAAATTTATATGCATATCACTCAACAGAGATTCAGATCTGAGTGGAAAGACAGGCAAAGATACTTCAGATGAGTCAAGAGTAGAATTTGAAGAGAATTTACAAACAAAACATTCTACTTTATCAGGAGTGGATGTTAACACCTCAAATTGAGGGAAGAGAAGAGAGATAGAAGACTTAACTTTATTTAAGGTACTTACTTCCTTTATATTTTGCCAAGAAGAGGTAGGATACTAATAGGCCAATAGAAGGATCAGTTCACTTAAGTTCTTAAAGACTGAAGCTACAAAAGAGGATTTCCAACAAGCAGGAAAGCAAGGAACAGCAAGGAATTTATTGTACAGTTTAGTGAGAACAGATACTGGTTCAAGAGCACATTTATTAAGGACTATTGCAGGGATACCATCAAGTCCACATGCTTTGTGAGGATCCCGTTTAGAAATGATAGTAAAAGTCATGAACAAATTTTTATGCATATCACTCAACAGAGATTCAGATCTGAGTGGAAAGACAGGCAAAGATACTTCAGATGAGTCAAGAGTAGAATTTGAAGAGAATTTACAAACAAAACATTCTACTTTATCAGGAGAGGATGTTAACACCTCAAATTGAGGGAAGAGAAGAGAGATAGAAGACTTAACTTTATTTAAGGTACTTACTTCCTTTATATTTTGCCGAGAAGAGGTAGGATGCTAATAGGCCAATAGAAGGATCAGTTCACTTAAGTTCTTAAAGACTGAAGCTACAAAAGAGGATTTCCAACAAGCAGGAAAGCAAGGAACAGCAAGGAATTTATTGTACAGTTTAGTGAGAACAGATACTGGTTCAAGAGCACATTTATTAAGGACTATTGCAGGGATACCATCAAGTCCACATGCTTTGTGAGGATCCCGTTTAGAAATGATAGTAAAAGTCATGAACAAATTTTTATGCATATCACTCAACAGAGATTCAGATCTGAGTGGAAAGACAGGCAAAGATACTTCAGATGAGTCAAGAGTAGAATTTGAAGAGAATTTACAAACAAAACATTCTACTTTATCAGGAGAGGATGTTAACACCTCAAATTGAGGGAAGAGAAGAGAGATAGAAGACTTAACTTTATTTAAGGTACTTACTTCCTTTATATTTTGCCGAGAAGAGGTAGGATGCTAATAGGCCAATAGAAGGATCAGTTCACTTAAGTTCTTAAAGACTGAAGCTACAAAAGAGGATTTCCAACAAGCAGGAAAGCAAGGAACAGCAAGGAATTTATTGTACAGTTTAGTGAGAACAGATACTGGTTCAAGAGCACATTTATTAAGGACTATTGCAGGGATACCATCAAGTCCACATGCTTTGTGAGGATCCCGTTTAGAAATGATAGTAAAAGTCATGAACAAATTTTTATGCATATCACTCAACAGAGATTCAGATCTAAGTGGAAAGACAGGCAAAGATACTTCAGATGAGTCAAGAGTAGAATTTGAAGAGAATTTACAAAAAAAGACATTCTACTTTATCAGGAGAGGATGTTAACACCTCAAATTGAGGGAACAGAAGAGAGATAGAAGACTTAACTTTATTTAAGGTACTTACTTCCTTTATATTTTGCCGAGAAGAGGTAGGATGCTAATAGGCCAATAGAAGGATCAGTTCACTTAAGTTCTTAAAGACTGAAGCTACAAAAGAGGATTTCCAACAAGCAGGAAAGCAAGGAACAGCAAGGAATTTATTGTACAGTTTAGTGAGAACAGATACTGGTTCAAGAGCACATTTATTAAGGACTATTGCAGGGATACCATCAAGTCCACATGCTTTGTGAGGATCCCGTTTAGAAATGATAGTAAAAGTCATGAACAAATTTTTATGCATATCACTCAACAGAGATTCAGATCTAAGTGGAAAGACAGGCAAAGATACTTCAGATGAGTCAAGAGTAGAATTTGAAGAGAATTTACAAACAAAACATTCTACTTTATCAGGAGTGGATGTTAACACCTCAAATTGAGGGAAGAGAAGAGAGATAGAAGACTTAACTTTATTTAAGGTACTTACTTCCTTTATATTTTGCCGAGAAGAGGTAGGATGCTAATAGGCCAATAGAAGGATCAGTTCACTTAAGTTCTTAAAGACTGAAGCTACAAAAGAGGATTTCCAACAAGCAGGAAAGCAAGGAACAGCAAGGAATTTATTGTACAGTTTAGTGAGAACAGATACTGGTTCAAGAGCACATTTATTAAGGACTATTGCAGGGATACCATCAAGTCCACATGCTTTGTGAGGATCCCGTTTAGAAATGATAGTAAAAGTCATGAACAAATTTTTATGCATATCACTCAACAGAGATTCAGATCTAAGTGGAAAGACAGGCAAAGATACTTCAGATGAGTCAAGAGTAGAATTTGAAGAGAATTTACAAACAAAACATTCTACTTTATCAGGAGTGGATGTTAACACCTCAAATTGAGGGAAGAGAAGAGAGATAGAAGACTTAACTTTATTTAAGGTACTTACTTCCTTTATATTTTGCCGAGAAGAGGTAGGATGCTAATAGGCCAATAGAAGGATCAGTTCACTTAAGTTCTTAAAGACTGAAGCTACAAAAGAGGATTTCCAACAAGCAGGAAAGCAAGGAACAGCAAGGAATTTATTGTACAGTTTAGTGAGAACAGATACTGGTTCAAGAGCACATTTATTAAGGACTATTGCAGGGATACCATCAAGTCCACATGCTTTGTGAGGATCCCGTTTAGAAATGATAGTAAAAGTCATGAACAAATTTTTATGCATATCACTCAACAGAGATTCAGATCTGAGTGGAAAGACAGGCAAAGATACTTCAGATGAGTCAAGAGTAGAATTTGAAGAGAATTTACAAACAAAACATTCTACTTTATCAGGAGTGGATGTTAACACCTCAAATTGAGGGAAGAGAAGAGAGATAGAAGACTTAACTTTATTTAAGGTACTTACTTCCTTTATATTTTGCCGAGAAGAGGTAGGATGCTAATAGGCCAATAGAAGGATCAGTTCACTTAAGTTCTTAAAGACTGAAGCTACAAAAGAGGATTTCCAACAAGCAGGAAAGCAAGGAACAGCAAGGAATTTATTGTACAGTTTAGTGAGAACAGATACTGGTTCAAGAGCACATTTATTAAGGACTATTGCAGGGATACCATCAAGTCCACATGCTTTGTGAGGATCCCGTTTAGAAATGATAGTAAAAGTCATGAACAAATTTTTATGCATATCACTCAACAGAGATTCAGATCTAAGTGGAAAGACAGGCAAAGATACTTCAGATGAGTCAAGAGTAGAATTTGAAGAGAATTTAGAAACAAAGACATTCTACTTTATCAGGAGAGGATGTTAACACCTCAAATTGAGGGAAGAGAAGAGAGATAGAAGACTTAACTTTATTTAAGGTACTTACTTCCTTTATATTTTGCCAAGAAGAGGTAGGATGCTAATAGGCCAATAGAAGGATCAGTTTGCTTAAGTTCTTAAAGACTGAAGCTACAAAAGAGGATTTCCAACAAGCAGGAAAACAAGGAACAGCAAGGAATTTATTGTAGTTTAGTGAGAACAGATACTGGTTCAAGAGCACATTTATTAAGGACTATTGCAGGGATACCATCAAGTCCACATGCTTTGTGAGGATCCCGTTTAGAAATGATAGTAAAAGTCATGAACAAATTTTTATGCATATCACTCAACAGAGATTCAGATCTAAGTGGAAAGACAGGCAAAGAAACTTCAGATGAGTCAAGAGTAGAATTTGAAGAGAATTTACAAAAAAAGACATTCTACTTTATCAGGAGAGGATGTTAACACCTCAAATTGAGGGAAGAGAAGAGAGATAGAAGACTTAACTTTATTTAAGGTACTTACTTCCTTTATATTTTGCCAAGAAGAGGTAGGATGCTAATAGGCCAATAGAAGGATCAGTTTGCTTAAGTTCTTAAAGACTGAAGCTACAAAAGAGGATTTCCAACAAGCAGGAAAACAAGGAACAGCAAGGAATTTATTGTAGTTTAGTGAGAACAGATACTGGTTCAAGAGCACATTTATTAAGGACTATTGCAGGGATACCATCAAGTCCACATGCTTTGTGAGGATCCCGTTTAGAAATGATAGTAAAAGTCATGAACAAATTTTTATGCATATCACTCAACAGAGATTCAGATCTAAGTGGAAAGACAGGCAAAGATACTTCAGATGAGTCAAGAGTAGAATTTGAAGAGAATTTAGAAACAAAGACATTCTACTTTATCAGGAGAGGATGTTAACACCTCAAATTGAGGGAAGAGAAGAGAGATAGAAGACTTAACTTTATTTAAGGTACTTACTTCCTTTATATTTTGCCAAGAAGAGGTAGGATGCTAATAGGCCAATAGAAGGATCAGTTTGCTTAAGTTCTTAAAGACTGAAGCTACAAAAGAGGATTTCCAACAAGCAGGAAAACAAGGAACAGCAAGGAATTTATTGTAGTTTAGTGAGAACAGATACTGGTTCAAGAGCACATTTATTAAGGACTATTGCAGGGATACCATCAAGTCCACATGCTTTGTGAGGATCCCGTTTAGAAATGATAGTAAAAGTCATGAACAAATTTTTATGCATATCACTCAACAGAGATTCAGATCTAAGTGGAAAGACAGGCAAAGATACTTCAGATGAGTCAAGAGTAGAATTTGAAGAGAATTTAGAAACAAAGACATTCTACTTTATCAGGAGAGGATGTTAACACCTCAAATTGAGGGAAGAGAAGAGAGATAGAAGACTTAACTTTATTTAAGGTACTTACTTCCTTTATATTTTGCCAAGAAGAGGTAGGATGCTAATAGGCCAATAGAAGGATCAGTTTGCTTAAGTTCTTAAAGACTGAAGCTACAAAAGAGGATTTCCAACAAGCAGGAAAACAAGGAACAGCAAGGAATTTATTGTAGTTTAGTGAGAACAGATACTGGTTCAAGAGCACATTTATTAAGGACTATTGCAGGGATACCATCAAGTCCACATGCTTTGTGAGGATCCCGTTTAGAAATGATAGTAAAAGTCATGAACAAATTTTTATGCATATCACTCAACAGAGATTCAGATCTAAGTGGAAAGACAGGCAAAGATACTTCAGATGAGTCAAGAGTAGAATTTGAAGAGAATTTAGAAACAAAGACATTCTACTTTATCAGGAGAGGATGTTAACACCTCAAATTGAGGGAAGAGAAGAGAGATAGAAGACTTAACTTTATTTAAGGTACTTACTTCCTTTATATTTTGCCAAGAAGAGGTAGGATGCTAATAGGCCAATAGAAGGATCAGTTTGCTTAAGTTCTTAAAGACTGAAGCTACAAAAGAGGATTTCCAACAAGCAGGAAAACAAGGAACAGCAAGGAATTTATTGTAGTTTAGTGAGAACAGATACTGGTTCAAGAGCACATTTATTAAGGACTATTGCAGGGATACCATCAAGTCCACATGCTTTGTGAGGATCCCGTTTAGAAATGATAGTAAAAGTCATGAACAAATTTTTATGCATATCACTCAACAGAGATTCAGATCTAAGTGGAAAGACAGGCAAAGATACTTCAGATGAGTCAAGAGTAGAATTTGAAGAGAATTTACAAACAAAACATTCTACTTTATCAGGAGTGGATGTTAACACCTCAAATTGAGGGAAGAGAAGAGAGATAGAAGACTTAACTTTATTTAAGGTACTTACTTCCTTTATATTTTGCCGAGAAGAGGTAGGATGCTAATAGGCCAATAGAAGGATCAGTTCACTTAAGTTCTTAAAGACTGAAGCTACAAAAGAGGATTTCCAACAAGCAGGAAAGCAAGGAACAGCAAGGAATTTATTGTACAGTTTAGTGAGAACAGATACTGGTTCAAGAGCACATTTATTAAGGACTATTGCAGGGATACCATCAAGTCCACATGCTTTGTGAGGATCCCGTTTAGAAATGATAGTAAAAGTCATGAACAAATTTTTATGCATATCACTCAACAGAGATTCAGATCTAAGTGGAAAGACAGGCAAAGATACTTCAGATGAGTCAAGAGTAGAATTTGAAGAGAATTTAGAAACAAAACATTCTACTTTATCAGGAGAGGATGTTAACACCTCAAATTGAGGGAAGAGAAGAGAGATAGAAGACTTAACTTTATTTAAGGTACTTACTTCCTTTATATTTTGCCGAGAAGAGGTAGGATGCTAATAGGCCAATAGAAGGATCAGTTCACTTAAGTTCTTAAAGACTGAAGCTACAAAAGAGGATTTCCAACAAGCAGGAAAACAAGGAACAGCAAGGAATTTATTGTAGTTTAGTGAGAACAGATACTGGTTCAAGAGCACATTTATTAAGGACTATTGCAGGGATACCATCAAGTCCACATGCTTTGTGAGGATCCCGTTTAGAAATGATAGTAAAAGTCATGAACAAATTTTTATGCATATCACTCAACAGAGATTCAGATCTAAGTGGAAAGACAGGCAAAGATACTTCAGATGAGTCAAGAGTAGAATTTGAAGAGAATTTACAAAAAAAGACATTCTACTTTATCAGGAGTGGATGTTAACACCTCAAATTGAGGGAAGAGAAGAGAGATAGAAGACTTAACTTTATTTAAGGTACTTACTTCCTTTATATTTTGCCGAGAAGAGGTAGGATGCTAATAGGCCAATAGAAGGATCAGTTCACTTAAGTTCTTAAAGACTGAAGCTACAAAAGAGGATTTCCAACAAGCAGGAAAACAAGGAACAGCAAGGAATTTATTGTAGTTTAGTGAGAACAGATACTGGTTCAAGAGCACATTTATTAAGGACTATTGCAGGGATACCATCAAGTCCACATGCTTTGTGAGGATCCCGTTTAGAAATGATAGTAAAAGTCATGAACAAATTTATATGCATATCACTCAACAGAGATTCAGATCTGAGTGGAAAGACAGGCAAAGATACTTCAGATGAGTCAAGAGTAGAATTTGAAGAGAATTTACAAACAAAACATTCTACTTTATCAGGAGAGGATATTAACACCTCAAATTGAGGGAAGAGAAGAGAGATAGAAGACTTAACTTTATTTAAGGTACTTACTTCCTTTATATTTTGCCGAGAAGAGGTAGGATGCTAATAGGCCAATAGAAGGATCAGTTCACTTAAGTTCTTAAAGACTGAAGCTACAAAAGAGGATTTCCAACAAGCAGGAAAACAAGGAACAGCAAGGAATTTATTGTACAGTTTAGTGAGAACAGATACTGGTTCAAGAGCACATTTATTAAGGACTATTGCAGGGATACCATCAAGTCCACATGCTTTGTGAGGATCCCGTTTAGAAATGATAGTAAAAGTCATGAACAAATTTATATGCATATCACTCAACAGAGATTCAGATCTGAGTGGAAAGACAGGCAAAGATACTTCAGATGAGTCAAGAGTAGAATTTGAAGAGAATTTACAAACAAAACATTCTACTTTATCAGGAGTGGATGTTAACACCTCAAATTGAGGGAAGAGAAGAGAGATAGAAGACTTAACTTTATTTAAGGTACTTACTTCCTTTATATTTTGCCGAGAAGAGGTAGGATGCTAATAGGCCAATAGAAGGATCAGTTCACTTAAGTTCTTAAAGACTGAAGCTACAAAAGAGGATTTCCAACAAGCAGGAAAACAAGGAACAGCAAGGAATTTATTGTACAGTTTAGTGAGAACAGATACTGGTTCAAGAGCACATTTATTAAGGACTATTGCAGGGATACCATCAAGTCCACATGCTTTGTGAGGATCCCGTTTAGAAATGATAGTAAAAGTCATGAACAAATTTTTATGCATATCACTCAACAGAGATTCAGATCTGAGTGGAAAGACAGGCAAAGATACTTCAGATGAGTCAAGAGTAGAATTTGAAGAGAATTTACAAACAAAACATTCTACTTTATCAGGAGTGGATGTTAACACCTCAAATTGAGGGAAGAGAAGAGAGATAGAAGACTTAACTTTATTTAAGGTACTTACTTCCTTTATATTTTGCCGAGAAGAGGTAGGATGCTAATAGGCCAATAGAAGGATCAGTTCACTTAAGTTCTTAAAGACTGAAGCTACAAAAGAGGATTTCCAACAAGCAGGAAAACAAGGAACAGCAAGGAATTTATTGTACAGTTTAGTGAGAACAGATACTGGTTCAAGAGCACATTTATTAAGGACTATTGCAGGGATACCATCAAGTCCACATGCTTTGTGAGGATCCCGTTTAGAAATGATAGTAAAAGTCATGAACAAATTTTTATGCATATCACTCAACAGAGATTCAGATCTGAGTGGAAAGACAGGCAAAGATACTTCAGATGAGTCAAGAGTAGAATTTGAAGAGAATTTACAAACAAAACATTCTACTTTATCAGGAGAGGATATTAACACCTCAAATTGAGGGAAGAGAAGAGAGATAGAAGACTTAACTTTATTTAAGGTACTTACTTCCTTTATATTTTGCCGAGAAGAGGTAGGATGCTAATAGGCCAATAGAAGGATCAGTTCACTTAAGTTCTTAAAGACTGAAGCTACAAAAGAGGATTTCCAACAAGCAGGAAAACAAGGAACAGCAAGGAATTTATTGTACAGTTTAGTGAGAACAGATACTGGTTCAAGAGCACATTTATTAAGGACTATTGCAGGGATACCATCAAGTCCACATGCTTTGTGAGGATCCCGTTTAGAAATGATAGTAAAAGTCATGAACAAATTTATATGCATATCACTCAACAGAGATTCAGATCTGAGTGGAAAGACAGGCAAAGATACTTCAGATGAGTCAAGAGTAGAATTTGAAGAGAATTTACAAACAAAACATTCTACTTTATCAGGAGAGGATATTAACACCTCAAATTGAGGGAAGAGAAGAGAGATAGAAGACTTAACTTTATTTAAGGTACTTACTTCCTTTATATTTTGCCGAGAAGAGGTAGGATGCTAATAGGCCAATAGAAGGATCAGTTCACTTAAGTTCTTAAAGACTGAAGCTACAAAAGAGGATTTCCAACAAGCAGGAAAACAAGGAACAGCAAGGAATTTATTGTACAGTTTAGTGAGAACAGATACTGGTTCAAGAGCACATTTATTAAGGACTATTGCAGGGATACCATCAAGTCCACATGCTTTGTGAGGATCCCGTTTAGAAATGATAGTAAAAGTCATGAACAAATTTATATGCATATCACTCAACAGAGATTCAGATCTGAGTGGAAAGACAGGCAAAGATACTTCAGATGAGTCAAGAGTAGAATTTGAAGAGAATTTACAAACAAAACATTCTACTTTATCAGGAGAGGATATTAACACCTCAAATTGAGGGAAGAGAAGAGAGATAGAAGACTTAACTTTATTTAAGGTACTTACTTCCTTTATATTTTGCCGAGAAGAGGTAGGATGCTAATAGGCCAATAGAAGGATCAGTTCACTTAAGTTCTTAAAGACTGAAGCTACAAAAGAGGATTTCCAACAAGCAGGAAAACAAGGAACAGCAAGGAATTTATTGTACAGTTTAGTGAGAACAGATACTGGTTCAAGAGCACATTTATTAAGGACTATTGCAGGGATACCATCAAGTCCACATGCTTTGTGAGGATCCCGTTTAGAAATGATAGTAAAAGTCATGAACAAATTTTTATGCATATCACTCAACAGAGATTCAGATCTGAGTGGAAAGACAGGCAAAGATACTTCAGATGAGTCAAGAGTAGAATTTGAAGAGAATTTACAAACAAAACATTCTACTTTATCAGGAGAGGATGTTAACACCTCAAATTGAGGGAAGAGAAGAGAGATAGAAGACTTAACTTTATTTAAGGTACTTACTTCCTTTATATTTTGCCGAGAAGAGGTAGGATGCTAATAGGCCAATAGAAGGATCAGTTCACTTAAGTTCTTAAAGACTGAAGCTACAAAAGAGGATTTCCAACAAGCAGGAAAACAAGGAACAGCAAGGAATTTATTGTAGTTTAGTGAGAACAGATACTGGTTCAAGAGCACATTTATTAAGGACTATTGCAGGGATACCATCAAGTCCACATGCTTTGTGAGGATCCCGTTTAGAAATGATAGTAAAAGTCATGAACAAATTTATATGCATATCACTCAACAGAGATTCAGATCTGAGTGGAAAGACAGGCAAAGATACTTCAGATGAGTCAAGAGTAGAATTTGAAGAGAATTTACAAACAAAACATTCTACTTTATCAGGAGAGGATGTTAACACCTCAAATTGAGGGAAGAGAAGAGAGATAGAAGACTTAACTTTATTTAAGGTACTTACTTCCTTTATATTTTGCCGAGAAGAGGTAGGATGCTAATAGGCCAATAGAAGGATCAGTTCACTTAAGTTCTTAAAGACTGAAGCTACAAAAGAGGATTTCCAACAAGCAGGAAAACAAGGAACAGCAAGGAATTTATTGTAGTTTAGTGAGAACAGATACTGGTTCAAGAGCACATTTATTAAGGACTATTGCAGGGATACCATCAAGTCCACATGCTTTGTGAGGATCCCGTTTAGAAATGATAGTAAAAGTCATGAACAAATTTTTATGCATATCACTCAACAGAGATTCAGATCTAAGTGGAAAGACAGGCAAAGATACTTCAGATGAGTCAAGAGTAGAATTTGAAGAGAATTTACAAAAAAAGACATTCTACTTTATCAGGAGAGGATGTTAACACCTCAAATTGAGGGAAGAGAAGAGAGATAGAAGACTTAACTTTATTTAAGGTACTTACTTCCTTTATATTTTGCCGAGAAGAGGTAGGATGCTAATAGGCCAATAGAAGGATCAGTTCACTTAAGTTCTTAAAGACTGAAGCTACAAAAGAGGATTTCCAACAAGCAGGAAAACAAGGAACAGCAAGGAATTTATTGTACAGTTTAGTGAGAACAGATACTGGTTCAAGAGCACATTTATTAAGGACTATTGCAGGGATACCATCAAGTCCACATGCTTTGTGAGGATCCCGTTTAGAAATGATAGTAAAAGTCATGAACAAATTTTTATGCATATCACTCAACAGAGATTCAGATCTAAGTGGAAAGACAGGCAAAGATACTTCAGATGAGTCAAGAGTAGAATTTGAAGAGAATTTACAAAAAAAGACATTCTACTTTATCAGGAGAGGATGTTAACACCTCAAATTGAGGGAAGAGAAGAGAGATAGAAGACTTAACTTTATTTAAGGTACTTACTTCCTTTATATTTTGCCGAGAAGAGGTAGGATGCTAATAGGCCAATAGAAGGATCAGTTCACTTAAGTTCTTAAAGACTGAAGCTACAAAAGAGGATTTCCAACAAGCAGGAAAACAAGGAACAGCAAGGAATTTATTGTACAGTTTAGTGAGAACAGATACTGGTTCAAGAGCACATTTATTAAGGACTATTGCAGGGATACCATCAAGTCCACATGCTTTGTGAGGATCCCGTTTAGAAATGATAGTAAAAGTCATGAACAAATTTTTATGCATATCACTCAACAGAGATTCAGATCTAAGTGGAAAGACAGGCAAAGATACTTCAGATGAGTCAAGAGTAGAATTTGAAGAGAATTTACAAAAAAAGACATTCTACTTTATCAGGAGAGGATGTTAACACCTCAAATTGAGGGAAGAGAAGAGAGATAGAAGACTTAACTTTATTTAAGGTACTTACTTCCTTTATATTTTGCCGAGAAGAGGTAGGATGCTAATAGGCCAATAGAAGGATCAGTTCACTTAAGTTCTTAAAGACTGAAGCTACAAAAGAGGATTTCCAACAAGCAGGAAAACAAGGAACAGCAAGGAATTTATTGTACAGTTTAGTGAGAACAGATACTGGTTCAAGAGCACATTTATTAAGGACTATTGCAGGGATACCATCAAGTCCACATGCTTTGTGAGGATCCCGTTTAGAAATGATAGTAAAAGTCATGAACAAATTTTTATGCATATCACTCAACAGAGATTCAGATCTAAGTGGAAAGACAGGCAAAGATACTTCAGATGAGTCAAGAGTAGAATTTGAAGAGAATTTACAAAAAAAGACATTCTACTTTATCAGGAGAGGATGTTAACACCTCAAATTGAGGGAAGAGAAGAGAGATAGAAGACTTAACTTTATTTAAGGTACTTACTTCCTTTATATTTTGCCGAGAAGAGGTAGGATGCTAATAGGCCAATAGAAGGATCAGTTCACTTAAGTTCTTAAAGACTGAAGCTACAAAAGAGGATTTCCAACAAGCAGGAAAACAAGGAACAGCAAGGAATTTATTGTACAGTTTAGTGAGAACAGATACTGGTTCAAGAGCACATTTATTAAGGACTATTGCAGGGATACCATCAAGTCCACATGCTTTGTGAGGATCCCGTTTAGAAATGATAGTAAAAGTCATGAACAAATTTTTATGCATATCACTCAACAGAGATTCAGATCTAAGTGGAAAGACAGGCAAAGATACTTCAGATGAGTCAAGAGTAGAATTTGAAGAGAATTTACAAAAAAAGACATTCTACTTTATCAGGAGAGGATGTTAACACCTCAAATTGAGGGAAGAGAAGAGAGATAGAAGACTTAACTTTATTTAAGGTACTTACTTCCTTTATATTTTGCCGAGAAGAGGTAGGATGCTAATAGGCCAATAGAAGGATCAGTTCACTTAAGTTCTTAAAGACTGAAGCTACAAAAGAGGATTTCCAACAAGCAGGAAAACAAGGAACAGCAAGGAATTTATTGTACAGTTTAGTGAGAACAGATACTGGTTCAAGAGCACATTTATTAAGGACTATTGCAGGGATACCATCAAGTCCACATGCTTTGTGAGGATCCCGTTTAGAAATGATAGTAAAAGTCATGAACAAATTTTTATGCATATCACTCAACAGAGATTCAGATCTAAGTGGAAAGACAGGCAAAGATACTTCAGATGAGTCAAGAGTAGAATTTGAAGAGAATTTACAAACAAAACATTCTACTTTATCAGGAGAGGATGTTAACACCTCAAATTGAGGAAAGAGAAGAGGGATAGAAGACTTAACTTTATTTAAGGTACTTACTTCCTTTATATTTTGCCGAGAAGAGGTAGGATGCTAATAGGCCAATAGAAGGATCAGTTTGCTTAAGTTCTTAAAGACTGAAGCTACAAAAGAGGATTTCCAACAAGCAGGAAAACAAGGAACAGCAAGGAATTTATTGTAGTTTAGTGAGAACAGATACTGGTTCAAGAGCACATTTATTAAGGACTATTGCAGGGATACCATCAAGTCCACATGCTTTGTGAGGATCCCGTTTAGAAATGATAGTAAAAGTCATGAACAAATTTATATGCATATCACTCAACAGAGATTCAGATCTAAGTGGAAAGACAGGCAAAGATACTTCAGATGAGTCAAGAGTAGAATTTGAAGAGAATTTACAAACAAAACATTCTACTTTATCAGGAGAGGATGTTAACACCTCAAATTGAGGGAAGAGAAGAGAGATAGAAGACTTAACTTTATTTAAGGTACTTACTTCCTTTATATTTTGCCGAGAAGAGGTAGGATGCTAATAGGCCAATAGAAGGATCAGTTCACTTAAGTTCTTAAAGACTGAAGCTACAAAAGAGGATTTCCAACAAGCAGGAAAACAAGGAACAGCAAGGAATTTATTGTAGTTTAGTGAGAACAGATACTGGTTCAAGAGCACATTTATTAAGGACTATTGCAGGGATACCATCAAGTCCACATGCTTTGTGAGGATCCCGTTTAGAAATGATAGTAAAAGTCATGAACAAATTTTTATGCATATCACTCAACAGAGATTCAGATCTAAGTGGAAAGACAGGCAAAGATACTTCAGATGAGTCAAGAGTAGAATTTGAAGAGAATTTACAAACAAAACATTCTACTTTATCAGGAGAGGATGTTAACACCTCAAATTGAGGGAAGAGAAGAGAGATAGAAGACTTAACTTTATTTAAGGTACTTACTTCCTTTATATTTTGCCGAGAAGAGGTAGGATGCTAATAGGCCAATAGAAGGATCAGTTCACTTAAGTTCTTAAAGACTGAAGCTACAAAAGAGGATTTCCAACAAGCAGGAAAACAAGGAACAGCAAGGAATTTATTGTAGTTTAGTGAGAACAGATACTGGTTCAAGAGCACATTTATTAAGGACTATTGCAGGGATACCATCAAGTCCACATGCTTTGTGAGGATCCCGTTTAGAAATGATAGTAAAAGTCATGAACAAATTTATATGCATATCACTCAACAGAGATTCAGATCTAAGTGGAAAGACAGGCAAAGATACTTCAGATGAGTCAAGAGTAGAATTTGAAGAGAATTTACAAACAAAACATTCTACTTTATCAGGAGAGGATGTTAACACCTCAAATTGAGGGAAGAGAAGAGAGATAGAAGACTTAACTTTATTTAAGGTACTTACTTCCTTTATATTTTGCCGAGAAGAGGTAGGATGCTAATAGGCCAATAGAAGGATCAGTTCACTTAAGTTCTTAAAGACTGAAGCTACAAAAGAGGATTTCCAACAAGCAGGAAAACAAGGAACAGCAAGGAATTTATTGTAGTTTAGTGAGAACAGATACTGGTTCAAGAGCACATTTATTAAGGACTATTGCAGGGATACCATCAAGTCCACATGCTTTGTGAGGATCCCGTTTAGAAATGATAGTAAAAGTCATGAACAAATTTTTATGCATATCACTCAACAGAGATTCAGATCTAAGTGGAAAGACAGGCAAAGATACTTCAGATGAGTCAAGAGTAGAATTTGAAGAGAATTTACAAACAAAACATTCTACTTTATCAGGAGAGGATGTTAACACCTCAAATTGAGGGAAGAGAAGAGAGATAGAAGACTTAACTTTATTTAAGGTACTTACTTCCTTTATATTTTGCCGAGAAGAGGTAGGATGCTAATAGGCCAATAGAAGGATCAGTTCACTTAAGTTCTTAAAGACTGAAGCTACAAAAGAGGATTTCCAACAAGCAGGAAAACAAGGAACAGCAAGGAATTTATTGTAGTTTAGTGAGAACAGATACTGGTTCAAGAGCACATTTATTAAGGACTATTGCAGGGATACCATCAAGTCCACATGCTTTGTGAGGATCCCGTTTAGAAATGATAGTAAAAGTCATGAACAAATTTTTATGCATATCACTCAACAGAGATTCAGATCTAAGTGGAAAGACAGGCAAAGATACTTCAGATGAGTCAAGAGTAGAATTTGAAGAGAATTTACAAACAAAACATTCTACTTTATCAGGAGAGGATGTTAACACCTCAAATTGAGGGAAGAGAAGAGAGATAGAAGACTTAACTTTATTTAAGGTACTTACTTCCTTTATATTTTGCCGAGAAGAGGTAGGATGCTAATAGGCCAATAGAAGGATCAGTTCACTTAAGTTCTTAAAGACTGAAGCTACAAAAGAGGATTTCCAACAAGCAGGAAAACAAGGAACAGCAAGGAATTTATTGTACAGTTTAGTGAGAACAGATACTGGTTCAAGAGCACATTTATTAAGGACTATTGCAGGGATACCATCAAGTCCACATGCTTTGTGAGGATCCCGTTTAGAAATGATAGTAAAAGTCATGAACAAATTTTTATGCATATCACTCAACAGAGATTCAGATCTAAGTGGAAAGACAGGCAAAGATACTTCAGATGAGTCAAGAGTAGAATTTGAAGAGAATTTACAAAAAAAGACATTCTACTTTATCAGGAGAGGATGTTAACACCTCAAATTGAGGGAAGAGAAGAGAGATAGAAGACTTAACTTTATTTAAGGTACTTACTTCCTTTATATTTTGCCGAGAAGAGGTAGGATGCTAATAGGCCAATAGAAGGATCAGTTCACTTAAGTTCTTAAAGACTGAAGCTACAAAAGAGGATTTCCAACAAGCAGGAAAACAAGGAACAGCAAGGAATTTATTGTAGTTTAGTGAGAACAGATACTGGTTCAAGAGCACATTTATTAAGGACTATTGCAGGGATACCATCAAGTCCACATGCTTTGTGAGGATCCCGTTTAGAAATGATAGTAAAAGTCATGAACAAATTTATATGCATATCACTCAACAGAGATTCAGATCTAAGTGGAAAGACAGGCAAAGATACTTCAGATGAGTCAAGAGTAGAATTTGAAGAGAATTTACAAACAAAACATTCTACTTTATCAGGAGAGGATATTAACACCTCAAATTGAGGGAAGAGAAGAGAGATAGAAGACTTAACTTTATTTAAGGTACTTACTTCCTTTATATTTTGCCGAGAAGAGGTAGGATGCTAATAGGCCAATAGAAGGATCAGTTCACTTAAGTTCTTAAAGACTGAAGCTACAAAAGAGGATTTCCAACAAGCAGGAAAACAAGGAACAGCAAGGAATTTATTGTAGTTTAGTGAGAACAGATACTGGTTCAAGAGCACATTTATTAAGGACTATTGCAGGGATACCATCAAGTCCACATGCTTTGTGAGGATCCCGTTTAGAAATGATAGTAAAAGTCATGAACAAATTTTTATGCATATCACTCAACAGAGATTCAGATCTGAGTGGAAAGACAGGCAAAGATACTTCAGATGAGTCAAGAGTAGAATTTGAAGAGAATTTAGAAACAAAGACATTCTACTTTATCAGGAGAGGATGTTAACACCTCAAATTGAGGGAAGAGAAGAGAGATAGAAGACTTAACTTTATTTAAGGTACTTACTTCCTTTATATTTTGCCGAGAAGAGGTAGGATGCTAATAGGCCAATAGAAGGATCAGTTCACTTAAGTTCTTAAAGACTGAAGCTACAAAAGAGGATTTCCAACAAGCAGGAAAACAAGGAACAGCAAGGAATTTATTGTAGTTTAGTGAGAACAGATACTGGTTCAAGAGCACATTTATTAAGGACTATTGCAGGGATACCATCAAGTCCACATGCTTTGTGAGGATCCCGTTTAGAAATGATAGTAAAAGTCATGAACAAATTTTTATGCATATCACTCAACAGAGATTCAGATCTAAGTGGAAAGACAGGCAAAGATACTTCAGATGAGTCAAGAGTAGAATTTGAAGAGAATTTACAAACAAAACATTCTACTTTATCAGGAGTGGATGTTAACACCTCAAATTGAGGGAAGAGAAGAGAGATAGAAGACTTAACTTTATTTAAGGTACTTACTTCCTTTATATTTTGCCGAGAAGAGGTAGGATGCTAATAGGCCAATAGAAGGATCAGTTCACTTAAGTTCTTAAAGACTGAAGCTACAAAAGAGGATTTCCAACAAGCAGGAAAGCAAGGAACAGCAAGGAATTTATTGTACAGTTTAGTGAGAACAGATACTGGTTCAAGAGCACATTTATTAAGGACTATTGCAGGGATACCATCAAGTCCACATGCTTTGTGAGGATCCCGTTTAGAAATGATAGTAAAAGTCATGAACAAATTTTTATGCATATCACTCAACAGAGATTCAGATCTAAGTGGAAAGACAGGCAAAGATACTTCAGATGAGTCAAGAGTAGAATTTGAAGAGAATTTAGAAACAAAACATTCTACTTTATCAGGAGAGGATGTTAACACCTCAAACTGAGGGAAGAGAAGAGAGATAGAAGACTTAACTTTATTTAAGGTACTTACTTCCTTTATATTTTGCCAAGAAGAGGTAGGATGCTAATAGGCCAATAGAAGGATCAGTTCACTTAAGTTCTTAAAGACTGAAGCTACAAAAGAGGATTTCCAACAAGCAGGAAAACAAGGAACAGCAAGGAATTTATTGTACAGTTTAGTGAGAACAGATACTGGTTCAAGAGCACATTTATTAAGGACTATTGCAGGGATACCATCAAGTCCACATGCTTTGTGAGGATCCCGTTTAGAAATGATAGTAAAAGTCATGAACAAATTTTTATGCATATCACTCAACAGAGATTCAGATCTAAGTGGAAAGACAGGCAAAGATACTTCAGATGAGTCAAGAGTAGAATTTGAAGAGAATTTAGAAACAAAACATTCTACTTTATCAGGAGAGGATGTTAACACCTCAAATTGAGGGAAGAGAAGAGAGATAGAAGACTTAACTTTATTTAAGGTACTTACTTCCTTTATATTTTGCCAAGAAGAGGTAGGATGCTAATAGGCCAATAGAAGGATCAGTTCACTTAAGTTCTTAAAGACTGAAGCTACAAAAGAGGATTTCCAACAAGCAGGAAAACAAGGAACAGCAAGGAATTTATTGTACAGTTTAGTGAGAACAGATACTGGTTCAAGAGCACATTTATTAAGGACTATTGCAGGGATACCATCAAGTCCACATGCTTTGTGAGGATCCCGTTTAGAAATGATAGTAAAAGTCATGAACAAATTTTTATGCATATCACTCAACAGAGATTCAGATCTAAGTGGAAAGACAGGCAAAGATACTTCAGATGAGTCAAGAGTAGAATTTGAAGAGAATTTACAAACAAAACATTCTACTTTATCAGGAGAGGATGTTAACACCTCAAATTGAGGGAAGAGAAGAGAGATAGAAGACTTAACTTTATTTAAGGTACTTACTTCCTTTATATTTTGCCAAGAAGAGGTAGGATGCTAATAGGCCAATAGAAGGATCAGTTCACTTAAGTTCTTAAAGACTGAAGCTACAAAAGAGGATTTCCAACAAGCAGGAAAACAAGGAACAGCAAGGAATTTATTGTACAGTTTAGTGAGAACAGATACTGGTTCAAGAGCACATTTATTAAGGACTATTGCAGGGATACCATCAAGTCCACATGCTTTGTGAGGATCCCGTTTAGAAATGATAGTAAAAGTCATGAACAAATTTTTATGCATATCACTCAACAGAGATTCAGATCTAAGTGGAAAGACAGGCAAAGATACTTCAGATGAGTCAAGAGTAGAATTTGAAGAGAATTTACAAACAAAACATTCTACTTTATCAGGAGAGGATATTAACACCTCAAATTGAGGGAAGAGAAGAGAGATAGAAGACTTAACTTTATTTAACACACTTTTACAGTGCCGCCTGTAGTTATGTGAACCAAACATGTTAGAGGTAATACAGTGCTTCATATTAGCAAACAAAGACTTACAGTTAGAGGACATGTTCCTAAGTATTTCAAGCAGTCACAAATAGGCATCTTTTTTGATCGGAATTATCACAGCGGTACACCCAGAAAAACTGATTGCTATGGTCGTTGGTGGCTGAACATACTGGTGTAAACCCAGGAGACAATTGTGGTTTCATCTGATATTTGTGAGAAGGTACAAAAGCATCAATACCAGCTTTAACTCGAGAAGAAACTTTTGTGACACAATTCTCAATAGGAAGGTTAAGAATATTAATCCAACAGACATCTTGAATTATTAGAAATGCTTCAATATTTAAGTAGACATTTTGTGAGACATAAGGTAAATTTTTCATTAAAAAATTGGTAAATTTCTAAGTACAAATGTATTAAAGTATATTAGCTATAAGTAAAAAATCACTAGTACAAAATACAAGAATACATCTGAATAATATATATACATTTATTATTCAGATCTATATACACTCACATAATATATATGTTTTGAACAATTTTCAGCCTATCCCACTTAACAAAATTTGACCAAATATCAGAATTTGTCAGAGAATCCATTAATGGTTGAAGCAAGAATTTTTCAGTGCACTATAATAAATCCATAAATCCTTAAAAAAATTGTTTTGTTTATGATTTGAATACAAAACTGAGCAGATATGGTCCTTCGAGACAACTATCTTAGTGAGGAAGTGTGCAGTCGTTAAAAAAAACAAAAACCTGAGCCTTGCTGAACAGTGTTGCTCTCTGTAGCCAAGTGATAAAGCATACTGGATCAAACAGTGGTTTCTCTTACAAAGAATGACACTGATCACTGATTTGTTCCCTGCTGGAGAACACATTCTCTTTATTAAGATTTCTCAAATACACAGGCAGATAGAGACATTGATTCAAGTAAAAATAAAAGATGGGGTGTCTATTTCAAATATGAGTATTCAAAATAATAACATTTGAAAAAAAAATGTATATATATATATATATATATATATATATATATATATATATATATATACACACACACTAATAACAAATATATATTGGTTCATTACCGTATGGTGAGAAAGTTGCACTAAATAGTAAGGAACAAATATAAATTTATTATTAGTATAAATTTTAGCTATGTTATTTTATATTGAGCACTGTTTTATTACTACCAGCACTGACTGTGCATGATTGATTATATATATATATATATATATATATGTATATATATATATATATATATATATATATATATATATATATATATATGTATATGTATGTATATGTGTATATATATATATATATATATGTATATATATATATATATATATATATGTATATGTATATATATATATGTATATATATATATATGTATATATATATATGTATATATGTATATATATATATATGTATATATATATATATATATATGTATATATGTATATATATATATATGTATATATATATATATATATATGTATATATATATATGTATATATATATATATGTATATATATATATATGTATATATATATATATATATATGTATATATATATATGTATATATATATATATATATATATGTATATATATATATATGTATATATATATATATATATATATATATATATATATATGTATATATATATATATATATGTATATATATATATATGTATATATATATATATATATATATGTATATATATATATATATATATATATATGTATATATATATATATATATATGTATATATATATATATATATATATATATATATATATATATATACATATATATACATATATATATATATATATATATATATATATATACACAAAAGTATTGGAACAACAAGGCCAATTCCTTTATTTTTGTTGTTCACTGAAGACATTTGGCTTTAAGATCAAAAGATCAATATTAGACAAGAGTTCTGAATTTCAGCTTTTATTTCTTGATATTTGCATTTAGAATTGTTAAACAACTTAGGACATACCACTCTTAGTTTGGACACACCTATTTTTAAAGTGAGCAAAATTATTGAAACACATGACTGACAAGTGTTTCTTGTTGCCCAGGTGCTGCCTTTTATAGTGATTGTTTAACCATTAAATACCTCTGAATGACTACTCTTGGTTTTAGCCTTGGGTTTCACCTGTAAAGACTGCATATTTTTGTTAAAAAGGATAAACCACCATGAAGACAAGAGAGCTGTCTATGAGAGAAATGCAAGCCATTTTGAAACTGAGAAAAGAAGGAAAATCAATCAGAGCCATTGGGCAAACATTGGACATAACCAACACAACAATTTGGAATGTTCTGAAAAAGAAAGAAACTACTGGTATACTGAGCAACAGAAAAGAACAGGTCGACCAAGAGAAACAACAACAGTTGATGATAAACTTTGTGAGAGCTGTGAGGAAAAAACCCAAAACAGCAGTCAGTGATATTCCCAACAACCTCTACAGTGCAAAAGACTTTGAGAGCAGAAAATACAAAGCCATACAACAAGATACAAACCACTCATCAGCAGTAAGAATTGAAAGGCTATATTGGAAGTTGCAAAGAAGTCCAAAGATGAGCAACAAAAGTTTTATGGACTGATGAGACCAAGATTAATCATTACCAAAGTGATGGAAATGCCCAAGTGCGGAGAAAGAAAGGATCTACTTATGATCGAAAGCATACATCTGAAAAGCATGGTGGAGGCATTGTCTTGGCTTCAGCTTGCATGGCTACTTCTGGAACAGGCTCATTCATATTTATTGACAATGTAATTCATGATGGTAGCAGTATATTGAATTCAAAAGTCTACATGAATATTTTGTCTGCAAATTTACAGAGAAATGCATCCAAACTAATTGGGAAGAACTTTATTAGGCAGCAGGACAATGATCCAAAACATATTGCCAACACAACAAAAGACTTCATCTAGGGAAAAAAGTGAACAGTTTTAAACTTGCCAAGTCAATCACTGGGCCTTAACGTAATAGAGAACATGTTTCATCTTCTAAAGCAGTGACTGAAGGAAGAAACCCTGAAACAAACAAGAACTGAAAGAGGCTGTGTTTATCATCTCGAGAAGCATCACAAATGAAAAATGCAACAGTTTGGTGATGTCAATGGGTCACAGGCTTGATGCATTTATTGCAAGCAAGGATTATGCAACCAAATATTAAATGTCATTTAGTTTAAGACTATCTGTTCCATTACAAAAAAGAAAATGGGCTGATCTGATATGAATGGCAGTATGTCCTAAGATGTGTAATACATTTAAATGTAAATTCCAGGAAATAAAAGCTGAAATTCTAAATTCTTGTCTCATATTCATCTTTTGATCTGAAACCCAAATGTCTTTAGTGAACAACAAAAACAAAGTAATTGGCCCTGCTTTTCCAATACTTTTGGAGGGGACTGTGTGTGTATTATATATATATATATATATATATATATATATATATATATATATATATACTGGTACTGGTATATACTCATGTGGTTTTCAAAGTATGATGATCAAGCAGCTCAGTTCTTAGGACCAACAGCCAGACTACATGCACATATCATCAGTATGCAAGTACTTTCGACAGTACATCCAGTCATCATCAGGCATGGAAATTATTTTGTTTTTGGTAAAATTCAGGTAGCATCCGAGATGAAAAATATAATGCAAATCAATTGATAACAGATACAAAATTGGGGAGTGTGCAGTCGCAACACTAAGGTTAAATTTTTTGAAAATTTAAGTGAGTGCGTTTTTTACTAATATGGCAATTTGAGAAATATATATATATATTTGGAGACAAAGGATAACATTTTTTTAATGACAAAATGTTTCCTCTTTGTATTTTCAGGTCAAAATTAACCCATTCTGAATAGATTTCTGTTATTCTCTCTATTAGCTCATATACTGCATTGTGCTGCTATTGCTTGTGCAATGACCAGTGATATTATGTATGAGCCTAGTTTATTGTAGAGAATTATGAGATCAGTGCACTCTCAATGCATTTTCTTCTTTGTGACATTATTAATTCAAAATTATGACCAGTGTAACAGTGAACTACCAATGTGTTCAGAGTGTTGTTAGGCAGCATATCTATGTAATACTTGTATAGTCATATTTTTTATATTTCTAGATGTTTCACCAATGTACATCACAAGACACTTTGTACAATTTCTTTTTTGTATTCATGCCTCTGTCCTGTTGTTGCTATTTCATTTGGTGCTAAGTATATCTTTTATTGTTTTAGAGCAGGTCATTAGAAACAAAAGAAAAGTACTGAATTGTTACATAATATCAGTCTTCATATATGGAACTAAATGCTGGACAATCACAGATGAAGAAGATACTTGAAGCAACAGAAATTTGTTTCTACAGAAGAATTCTGAGAATACCATGGACAGAACATGAGAGCAATGAGGAAGTTTTAGAGAAAATGGAAACAAAAAAGGACACTTATACTTAACATCAAGAAGAGATAGTTGAAATTTCTAGGGCATATAATGAGGAAAGAGAGCTTGGAAAATATGATACTCACTAGACAGATTGAAGACAAGAGGGACAGAGGAAAGCAACGCATAACCTACCTAGCGAGCTTGAGTAAATGGATGGCAGAACAAGGTTTAGGAGAGATAAGAAAAAGACAAAATTTATTGAAACCTACAAAGGACAGGATAGTGTGGAGAGCCAACATCCTAAAGGGACACTGCACATAAAAGAGGAAGAGAGAAGTTGATGAATTTTAGATCAAGTTTGGATAAGTTATTTTTTATAGTGGCTTTTAGGGCAGTAGGTAGTAAGTTCATATTGGTGAGTTTGTTCCATACTGGCTGCTCTATACTTGTAACCTTGTGCCAAACTAATGTAAGTTTAGTAATTGACAACAAACATCGAACATAATTCTTGTAGATGCATTGAGATATTTTTGTGGAAATAAACACTTACTTTCATTTGGCCATTTGAAGATTTTGAATTTAAGCTTGAAAATTAACCTATAATGAATTTAACAAAACTGACAGGATAAGATTCAAACACATATGCTTATGTCAGAGGTTGGTGGACAATAAAGGCAACATAATCAACAACCAGGAAAAAATTCTTAATATTGAGGAAAATACGTGGGAGTAGGTCAAGTGCCAGCTACAAGCCAAAGAAATTGGTCTCCTAGCAACAGTAGAAAAGAACAAATTCTGATTGGTCAATATATCAGAGTTCCCCATTAGCCATGAACTGGAGAAGGCAAGCATGAAAAAAGAAGCAAAGAAAAATAAACAAAAGAAATGTCTCCTGGCACTCTTAAACAAGAACAGAATTCCATTTGTCAATATATCCATATTGACAAATAAGACACCACAAACTGAGAACTTGTTCAGATCATATTTTTTGAAAATGGGATGTCAACAGCAGAAAATAGGATATTTCCAAGCAAGAAATAAAATCTGCAAATCCCAATACAATGGTAGAGTATTGGAACAAAAAACTAGAGAATTGATGAAATTCAATAAGATACTTCCGCCAAGAAAAGATCTCTAAAAGAAGGTTGAAGAAATAAGAGGAAATTATTTATAACTAGTACTTGTCATGTATATTAAAAAAATCTATCAAATTTATATTTTAAAGTCTTTTTTATATTTGTAGTCCTATACTTGCAAACTCTATTATATACACATACTATTGATATTAATATTAATTCCAGTTATTATATATACTTGTAAAATCAGAAATACCTAAGGTGTCCCAATACTTCAGTCATTAAATAAGCTTTTGTTTGTAAATTCTACACTATCCATATGATTGATAAAGACAAAAGCTAACGCGTTTCATCCTTTCAGGGACTTAATCAAGGCAAATGCAAGGCTTTTCTTTTGGAACACGTATTTATATACAATAGCAAAAATGTTATTGGTTTTACAAAATTTTTAAATTTAAGGATGCTCATAAGGAAAGTTGGCTCCCTGTGCCGATCCAGGAAATTTTTCTCCCCGGAATCTATCCTCCAAATCTATAAATCGACCATTCGCCCTTGCATGGAGTATTGCTGCCATATATGGTCTGGAGCCCCTGCTGTTTGCCTCAGGGTTCTTGATAAGATCCAGAGACGGATATGCAATGTAATTGGCCCCGATCTGTCATCTCGTCTGCAGTCTCTCTCTCACAGACGCGACGTTGACTTTCATGGTAATTGCTCCGAGGAGCTGCTTTCGCTGATTCCTAGGCCTCATGAATTTAAACGTCCTACGAGGCTGGCATCCCGTTCCCCCCCTTCACCGTTGAAACTGTTAGATGTAGACGTCTCTTCTACTCCAATAGCTTCATGTCTCGCACATCTCGCCTGTGGAACTCCCTTCCTTATTCCTGTTTCCCTGACAAATATAATCTCCAACTATTTAAGTGTAACGTCAATCGACATCTCCAGCTGCCTTGATCTATCCTCTTCCCTTCTCCACATCCTTTCACCTTTCATTCCCATCTGCTCTCGTTCCAAATCTTCTGTAACCCCCTGGCCTTGATCGATCCACTATCTTTCTCCACATCCTCTCCTTTACCACTCCTATCTGCTCTTCCTCCAAACCTTCTGTAACCCCTTGCGTGCTAGTGGCTTCCAGCCTTGCTTGGAGTGATATGCTTAAAAAAAAAAAGAAGATATTCATTCGGTTAGCGGAAATGTCTGGGTAAGCTATGGAAGATGCTAAGTGACACTATTCAATGTCTAATAAACAAAAGTGAGTAAATGATGTTCTTGAATTTTTTTTTCTTTAATGCAAATTAGTATTTAAATTATTTTACTTCTGGATTAATTTATGTCATATATTCTAAATAACATGTGGTTATGAATTTAACAGTTCCCTTTTCACTTTTTAACATTTTCATAGTCATGGATGCTGATTTGGGAAAAGTAGTAATTCTTTCAGGAAGGGAGATCTTTGGAAAACATCCGAGGCATAGATTTATATTTTGACAAGATCCAATAGGGACACACATGAAAATTATCCATCCAACTTTAATCTTCAAAAACTTAAATGCAATGTCAATCGCTATCTACTGCCCTCCTGATTACTCTTCTTATGTACTCACTCCTTAGTGGTGTCTCTGTTTGCTAATTCTTCCACACCCCTTGTCTCTTAGTGGCTTTAATGCCTTGCTTGGGGTGAATTTGATCAACAAAAAAAAAAGAAGTAAGTTACTTTCTCTTTTAATAAATGTGGCATACTTTAGATCAAATTTGTGGTTGAATTTATTTCTGGATATAACTAATGCATTTGACAAATTATTGTGTATAAGATCCCTTTTTTGTACATAGATACAATTTTTAAATTTATGATGATATAATTAGCAGTCAAGTAGACTTAGAGGCAGTAGAATTTTAATCTTACTAAATGGCAATTGCATAACATAAAAAAATGAAGACTACACTCTTGTGCAAATTAATTGAAACAAAACAAATAATTCCATTATTATTTACTTTTTTTCATATTTTTTCCATTGAAACATGACCCAGTACACATGTTAGTACTTCGTATGTCCATTCCACAAAGTTGTTCCTTGCAGATTGACAACAGATTCTCAATTGGAGAGTTTCCAGGCCAGTCTATAGTACTTTGATTTTCTCACTGGTAAGGCTTGCCAGTGTGTTCATGCAGCGTTTTGTAAGCTACCTTGGAGTAACATCCATTGCAGACAATGGCTGTAGGACAACTAATCGACAGTCGAGACAATAGTGTCTAGGCTTGATGAAAATCTGATGCAATCATGGATGGTGCAATATTTTTCAAGGCCAAACAAATTTCATCTCACACCCTGAAAATAGATTCATATTACTGCACACCACTATCAGAAAAAAATAGAAATCGCTTACACCCTGTCACTCCAGTAGGTCTAAAACTGACCGTATGGTGAAAGAAAAGAAACTAAAGCAGTTGTTTCGATTAATTTACACAAGGAAAGAGAAAAGCCCCAAATATTTGTTCCTTTAATCTATTTCTAATATTAAGAACACTATTTAAATTATTTGAACTATTGTCCTCACCTTTGTCGCCATATTTATTACAACGTTTCGGCCTTCTTCAGGTGGTAGGAATGTTGAACTGAACCCTTTATTTCGCTCACTGTTCTAGTTCCCTGTGCCATGGGTATGAATTTCTGGGTATTATAAATACCTAGAAATTCATACACAGATGTCCTCAAGGACACATGGCACAGTGGATAAAGGCATTGGTTAGATCCAATGACAGGACCCAAAGAGTACCCAATACCCAGTTAAGGCAGTGAACTTGGAGAGGGGAATTAACAGGAGATAACTGATAACTGACATCGATTAAACATGGCACGTAGAATTAGAACAGTCTACTCCAGTGAGCAAAATAAAGGGTTCAGTTTGACATTCCAACCACCTGAAGAAGGCAGGAGCATACAACGGCCGAAACGTTTTAATAAATATGGCAACAAAGATGAAGACAATAGTTCGAATAATGTAAATAGTGTACATAATACCTCATCTCAGAAATATAGACAGATAATATTAAGAACTTTGAAAATTGCATACTCCTCAAAACTTCCATACATATATGTACATGATTTTGTCCTACCTGGCCCAGGGATTGAACTCACAATTACTACACTACCAAATTCACAAATCAAAAGTTTAATCCACTAGGTTGTTGTCTTGTAGAACAAAATTAGCTGCCAGGCTCTGGTCATCTAGATTTCTAACAGATCTGTTGCCATTGTCTGGTTTCCGAATTACATTAGAAGAAAAAAACTCTTTCAAACCTGACCAAATTTAAGACATTCCTAGAGAGACAAATAACTTTAAGAGTCTTTTTGTGGTGAGGAAATGTTTCATAGTTTTTTTTTTAGATTTCTTATTTAATTAAAAAAACGTAATCGATATTTGCCAATCAAATGTCTGTCTTGAATCTTGGGAGAGTTATTGTTTTCAGAAGACTAAAGCAACATTATATTAAATGTATCATAACAATGGTCAAAAGGAAAGCAATAAAGAAAGATAACAATAAATAAGACAACAAAAGAAAGTGTATAAATTTATGACTTATACAAGCTCAAGTAGATAAATAAAAATAAATTTAACATAATATAAATCGATAAGATGAAAAAAATAGCAATAATAATACACTAGGGATACAGATTTGCTGTATATTTCTTCCTCCCTAAGTGCCCCCCTCTCAAATATACCCCCCAGAATAACTAAATGAATATTTCTGAAAAATAAAAGTGCTTATTTGGATCTGTGAGTTTAAAGACAAGAACATAATTTAATCAAAATATGTGTTCTTTAAAATTCTTAAATAAGTACCCCGGGGACTAAAATAAGCATTTATGGTAAGCATATTCACAGAAATGTCCCTTTGTATCGATACAGAAAATTCGATATAGATATATATATGCAAACAGGAACAGATCAATTATGGACTCATGTAGACAAGATGCTCTGCAGTAGTTCAGAAAAAAATGCATTATCAAATACATTAACTCATAATATTCAAAATGATATGTATATACATATATCTATCTCCCCATCCTTGCACACAAACACACACAAATTTATATATTTATCTCAATTATCAATATCTTCATTTGGATAATATCTAGTCCTAGAGATAATAAAGTTACTGATCTTTGTTTAGAAATAAACAAAGTTTTTTTTTTTTTTTTCTTACTGGATTTTTATTTGGTTAAATCATGTGAAAAGTCTAGACAAGTTTGTTTATACTGACAGAAACACTGTTTGTAACATCAACCAAAGAAAGGCAGCCAACATTCACAAAGAGACAGGCCATTGGCACTCAGAGATTTGCCGCTTCTAATACTATTAAGCACTTATTTTGGTTAACGTTATTCACTTCAGCTGCGCTATTAAAAACTTTTGGATAATTTTATATAAATTCAAACCATTGACTATTTTACCAACCATTTATGAACTATTGTATTTGATGACATATAACCCCACTTTTTTTTTTAAATAGCTGAAAAATATCTACAAATCTTATATGCAAAGTTGAGGTATATTTTTTATCCAGATACAATAGACTATTAGTAACTATACATAGCATAAATCTATATCATTGCATTATTAAATTTAAAGAAACGGTCAGTAAAATACTATTAAAGTAATTTTTTATCTTTGAAAGAAATGGTAATTCCACAAATTCCGGAACAAAAGTTTGTTGCATTTTTATGCAAATTTCAAAATCAATATTTAGACATTTGTACAGAGATTTCTTCAACCACATATTTGTTATTTTGTTATACTACTTTTTGCTATCTTTGAGGCAACTTCCAGGATTCTAATGTTACAGATCTTGGAATCTGTTTGGGTGATGAACTGGTCTAATTGGTTTTTGAAGTTCTTCCCATTATGAGAATTTTATTGAGATTGAAATAAATGCCAATCAGAAGGTGCAAGGTGAGAACATGGCAGGTGTAGTAGGATATCCGAGCTAAACTCTACCAATTTTTGCTGGTCTGCAAAGAAATATAAGGTCTGGCATTGTCCTCATGGAGTACAACACTTTTCTGATTAGTCAGTTCCAGACACTTTTCATTGATTACTGAATTTAATCAGTCCAACAGCAATCGGTACTTGTTTGAATTCACTATTTTGTGAACAGAACTTGTAATACACAATGATTTACCAATCCAACCAGATATACAAAATCACCTTCTTTGGATGCAGAATTGTTAATGGTGGCTCTCATTTTGTTTTCATCAGCACCTTTCACATTCCACATTGTTATAAGCAATTCATTTTGCCTCATCTGTGATTGTTCTTTGTTGCATTTAATCAGTATGTCGCAGTTAGCTCCTCCTCATTTCCTTAACCCTTCACCAGGGGTCTCTCTCTCCTGGGAGTATAAATACTGGCTGACCTTTCGCCTCTTTCTCTTTTCGCTGCTTACGCGCACGTGCGAGCAACTATCTATACTTTGGCCGTGGGCCGCAACCTTGCACGTGAGGCGAGGTATATAAAACTTTCTCTTAAAATTTCCAATATGTGAACTCTTATACACAACCAGCGTTTCCCATATTCTGGGAACACGCTAAAACAAAATTCACCCCGTACGGACATTCAACTCAACACACACACACAACTTTCCATACAGACTGTAACATTTTATTCATGTCTTCTATGTATTTGTAATTCGTGTATTAATCTATTTGTTATTAATATATATTTGTTCGCATACATGTATATCGGTCTTGTTTGTTTCTTTGGACTCCATTAAAGTCCAACATTCTTATGTAGCTGGACCGGCCAGCGGAAGCCATAACCTAGAGATAACTCATCTTCTCTTCTTCCATTCACATACCGCATGGTCCGCTACAAGTACTTGCCATTATCTTTGAAGCAGTTTCCTGATTCCATCCTCCCAAAATTTGGCATCTTTCTGGTTGATGAACTAATCTAAATGATTTTTACAGACTTCCATAGAATTGAAGTTCTTCCCATAATGGGAATTTTTTAAGGTCTGAAATAAGTGCTAATGCAGAGATGCAAGGTCTGATGAGTACACAGGGTGTAGTAGGATATCCTAGCTAATGTGTACCAATTTCTGCTAGGTCTGAAAAAAGACATGGGGGCTAGCTTTGTGCTCATAGATGATGACACCATTCTAATTGAGCAATTTTGGATGCTTTTTATTGATTGTTGCCTTTAATCAGTTATTTTGGGAAAAAGAATTATCTGTATTTGTGATAATCATGTTTGTGTTTATACTAACATCTCTTGGAGACAATATCCAACTAAATCACAGCTCTATGAAACCATCCCTGATATTTATACAAACTTATGTGAATACAGAAAGCATTGATTTAGCAAGAACATGACTCAAGTTTTTAGGTTAATAATTAATACTATAGCATTTACTTACATTCCTATATAAGGTTTACATGACACTCCAAGAGAAAAAAATAAACCTTCACCCATTTTAAAAACCTGACTCTTCCACCTGCTATGCTCGATCTTTACAAGAGTCAGAACAATCCAAAAGGGAGTATTGTTAACCTATCTAGGCTGGAGTTGCCCAATCCTTTCTTTCCGGCCTTGACAAAATTAAAAAAATATTTATGTGTCCTTTTTAGGCAGTTAATTAGTTTCTACCTTACCACTACTTTCCCACAGACATTCTTTTATACCACTGTAGAGGTGGTTTTAATGTATGGTGCCATTGCTTGGACATTAACTAAAACCCTAGAGTCTAAGCTTGATGGAACCTACACTCGGATGCAGAGAGTAATACTTAACGTCTCTTGGAGACAACATCCAACTAAATCACAGCTCCATGAAACCATCTCTGATATTTCTACAAACTTATGTGAATGCAAAATGCACTTTGGCAAGCAAAACAAGAACTTGTGAGCGATCTACACCCAGCCATTGCACAAGATGCATTTGAAGTCATACATAGTGTCCATAAGAAAGTGCTGATTTGGTGAGGCTATTTAAGAACATGACTCAAGTTTTTAGGTTAATGTCAAATTTTTCAGTAAAATATCACACATACTTTCTCATCATATTTGAAGATCTCTAATGTATTTTTATCACTGTCCACATAGCTTGACTTTTGCAAGAAGCATACCAAAATGAAAACAGTTCAATTTTTTTTTAAATACTCATACATACACATATATATATATATATATATATATTATAAATTAACTGATTTAAAAGATGTTTCTTTGTTACACAGTAATAACCATGTTTCAAAAACTGAAACTAAAAACTTCAAATTTAATTATATAATTTGACTCATAGCTATGAGTTAAATACAAGAGTATATTGGGCTCTCAAATATTGGGTGCTAACCAGTCTAAGGCAAAAAAAAAATGAATTCCAAACTGTGGAGAAGGCAACAAGAAACCATTTCACTATTTTTCCCCATGAAGTTATATCAATTCACAGATAATAAACAAAAGGAATCTATGGAGAGACATGACTTGACTACTTATGTCCTGAAGTGATTGTTTATTGTGGTGGGGTTAGACTAAATTCCAGCAGTTGATATTTCAGTAGCTGTTTTAGTTTGGACAAAACCATGAAAGGTTATTTAACACAACAAACTAGTGTATATGTTAAGCACTGATTTCACTAATAATCTCTTAATTTTACCAGTTTTTAATTTTTTGGTAGACATCTAACACTTAATACAGTGTAACCCGGATATAAGAGAGTTGGCGGGACCAGAGAAGAAGTATCTTATATCCGGGTTTCTCTTATATCCGGGTTTTGTCTATTTTGTTTAGGTAAGTATGGCTCTAATTTGGGACCAGAGAAAATCGCTCTTATATCCGGGTTTATCTTATATCCGGGTTACACTGTATATGCAAATGCTAACAAGGGTTTCTAGATGAGTCTACCTTTTGAAAATCCATTGCTACTAAATTCTGAATTTAACTTCCTGTGAGTTTTAGGTTATTTTTAGAAATAATCTTGGCTAACTTGGGCTGCTAATGAGAAGAAAATCAATTTAAAATTTAGTAATACTGAGCTTTGAAATGTAACCCATTTTGTTACTTTTAGTTCACTTTTTCAATGCTGATGTTAACAGTGATGTTTAACATAAATACTAGTTGCTCTTAATCTAAGAACAGGTTGAAATGTTTAAAATATTTAATGGTAGTGATTCCAGTCATGAATATGTGTCACATGTGACATGTATTCGTCCACTGTTTGTGATATCAAACAACAAAGTAAAACAAAACTGAAATTTAAATAATTTGTGTAAGGTACAAAATTTTATTTAGGCTTTAAAAATGGACATTTTAGAAGTATGTATGTAAATATATACAAAAATATATAAAACAAAGGAGATAAAATAATAATTTACTAATAATAAATTACTCAGTATCTGTCTATATTTCTGAGATGAGGTATTATATACATTATTTACATTATTCGGACTATTGTCCTCATCTTTGTCGCCATATATATCACATTTCGGCCCTTCAGTATCTGTCTATATTTCTGAGATGAGGTATTATATACATTATTTACATTATTCGGACTATTGTCCTCATCTTTGTCGCCATATATATCACATTTCGGCCCTTCAGTATCTGTCTATATTTCTGAGATGAGGTATTATGTACATTATTTACATTATTCGGACTATTGTCCTCATCTTTGTCGCCATATTTATTACAACATTTTGGCCTTTCAGTATCTGTCTATATTTCTGAGATGAGGTACTATGTACACTATTTACATTATTCGGACTATTGTCCTCATCTTTGTCGCCATATTTATTACAACATTTTGGCCTTTCAGTATCTGTCTATATTTCTGAGATGAGGTATTATGTACACTATTTACATTATTCAGACTATTGTCCTCATCTTTGTCGCCATATATATCACAACGTTTCGGCCCTTCAGTATCTGTCTATTTTTCTGAGATGAGGTATTATGTACATTATTTACATTATTCGGACTATTGTCCTCATCTTTGTCGCCATATTTATTACAACATTTTGGCCTTTCAGTATCTGTCTATATTTTTGAGATGAGGTATTATGTACACTATTTACATTATTCGGACTATTGTCCTCATCTTTGTCGCCATATTTATTACAACATTTTGGCCTTTCAGTATCTGTCTATATTTCTGAGATGAGGTATTATATACATTATTTACATTATTCGGACTATTGTCCTCATCTTTGTCGCCATATATATCACAACATTTCGGCCCTTCAGTATCTGTCTATATTTCTGAGATGAGGTATTATGTACATTATTTACATTATTCAGACTATTGTCCTCATCTTTGTCGCCATATTTATTACAACGTTTCGGCCTTTCAGTATCTGTCTATATTTCTGAGATGAGGTATTATGTACATTATTTACATTATTCGGACTATTGTCCTCATCTTTGTCGCCATATATATCACATTTCGGCCCTTCAGTATCTGTCTATATTTCTGAGATGAGGTATTATGTACACTATTTACATTATTCGGACTATTGTCCTCATCTTTGTCGCCATATATATCACATTTGGCCCTTCAGTATCTGTCTATATTTCTGAGATGAGGTATTATGTACATTATTTACATTATTCGGACTATTGTCCCCATCTTTGTCGCCATATATATCACATTTCGGCCCTTCAGTATCTGTCTATATTTCTGAGATGAGGTATTATGTACATTATTTACATTATTCAGACTATTGTCCTCATCTTTGTCGCCATATATATCACAACGTTTTGGCCCTTCAGTATCTGTCTATATTTCTGAGATGAGGTATTATGTACATTATTTACATTATTCGGACTATTGTCCTCATCTTTGTTGCCATATTTATTACAACTTTTCGGCCATTGTACGCTCCAGCCTTCTTCAGGTGGTTGGAATGTCAAAATTAACCCTTTATTTCTCTCACTGGGGTAGACTGTTCTAGTTCCACGTGCCATGTTTAATGGATGCCAGTTATCAGTTATCTCCTGTTAATTTCCCTCTGAAAGTTCTCCACTGCTTTAACCACTTATTGAACTCATACTCACAGTGGATAAAGGCGTTAGTTAGATCCAGTGACAGGACCCAAAGAAAAAAACTTGGAACTTTTTCACATATCTAATATATTAAAATATATATATTTAATTTTCTTATCTTTTTATCTAATTCTGATTACAAGTATCTACCAATGAATAATTGCTATTTATTGTCAAAATTTATAGAAATAGTAATGAGATAGAAAGAATAACTTTTTTTTCTTACACACCAAGAGTATACTTTATTTAATTATGATTAAAACTTATTTAACAAAACTGATTGCTTAGTGACTAACTCACCTAGTGTATAGCAAAGGACACTTATAACTTTTATGGCCCAGCAATTTTATTAAATAAATTGATTAACCAGTTAACAACTGTATTGTCATTTAAAATGGTAGATTGGTTTGGTTTGTTTTATGGCATATCAACCTCAATGGGTTATTTAATGCTGACAAGATTTTTATTTCTGGTAATTTTTTTTTTTTTTCAAAAATATATTGTTGGTAATATTTTTTTCAAAAGTGTACAGCTGGTAAAAAATGTATTGATGGCAATTTTTTTTTTCTTTTTCAAAAAATGTATAGCTAGTAATATTTTTTTTCCAAAAATGTATTGCTGGTAATTTTTTTTTTTTCCCAAAAATGGTGAAAATTTAAAAAAAAAATATTGCTGCTATTAAAATCTATTTTTATACTTTCATGGTGTTTTGACCCCTTTTGTCAGGGAGTTAACTATTTGCCCATAGCTGTGACACTGACAAAGGCTACCACCCTGGGTCTGCAATTAAGAGGTGGTTCCACACTACTCAAAACCTTCTGATCAAAGGCCTTGCTGCCGGATGTAGTTTATTGTCTTACCCAGGACAGTTAAAATGTTGCAATAGATATTATGGCCATTAAGAGAAGAGTTAAATGCTACACACAAGCAAACAATATTCATCAACATGTCTTGAATAAATAAAGTCATATCAGTATGATCAAGTGTCATGGTCTTTTTGCTTTTTATGTGCCATGTTTCTTCAGGATGTGTACAATCATGGCTCTCTACAATTTCCTTTTATAACTCTAAGTAATGTTTATTGCCTTACTATCTCTCCCACTTCCTGTTCTGCCATCCATTTGCAAAAGTTGTTATGTAGTTACCCAGTTTCTCTCTGCTCTTCTTGCCTTCACTATGTCCTGTGAATGTCAAATTCTCCAGTCCTTCTTTCCTCATTATATGTTCCAGAAATTTAATTTGTCTCTTGATGATTCTAAGTAAAAAGCATTCCTTTTCTTTCAATTTTCCTGAAAAGTTCCTTGTGGCAAACATGTTCCATCTATAAGAACTTGATATGTTTTATAGCACACTGGATAATACCAAGGTTCATCATATGATTAAATAAAAACAATATAGATTGCGAGTCATGTTGCTTAAGTACATGTCATGGTTATGTGGCCCTTGGCCAGGAAATATATATATAAAAAAAAACAGTAAGCTTTCTCTACAGAGGGAAACCTATAGACAGAGAGACAGTTGGGTACAGAGTGATTCACACAAACATGAATGCAGGCACCTACAGATGGACAAAGGTAGAACATTTGATAAACCACAAACTTGATCCTGGTCCTTTGAACACCTTGCACTTTTATGGCATGTGAATGGGGCACTACAAATGCGTTGCTGAAATAAGAAAATCTCATTCGTTGTTCGATTCCTTATCTTCTCACTATTATACATCTGAATAAGGCAAGAAGTCTCAAACACAACTACAGAGCTGTGTTGTAAATTTCCTACCACTACCAATAATGTGGAATCTAATAAGACTTTGAAGAACTTGTTCTGTTATAAATAAAAACCTGTACATATTACAATAGTCAAGCACATCAGATAGCCTTTCTAAGCATGCCTTCCAGAAGCTAAGCAAAGTATTGAGAAACAGGAAAATTTCATTAGAAACAAAGAAAAGACTATTGAACTGTTACATGAGTCTTTCTATATGGCAGAGAATGCTGGACAATCTCCTCACTGATGAAGAAAGTTGAAGCAAGAGAAATGTGGTTCTTCAGAAGGATGTTGAGAACACCATAAACAGAATATGTGAGTAACAACAAGTTTTAGAGAAAAATGGAAACAAAAAGGACACATACTTAACATCAGTTGAAATTTATAGGATACCTAATGAGGAAAGAGGGTTTTGAAAATTTGATACTCACAGCATAGATTGAAGGCAAGAGGAACAGATGAAAACAGTGCATAACCTATTTAGCAAACTTGAGTAAATGGATGGTGGAAAATAGTTTAGGAGAGATAAAAAGACAAAATTTATTAAGAGCTACAAAGGATAGTAAATTGTGGAGAGTCATGATTGCCAATGTCCTAAAGGGATATGGCACATAGAAGAAAAAGAAGACCATTAAATACTCTAGAGCAAAAGTAATTGCCTAAAGCTTAGAGTACTAATAAAGATGGTTAAAGCTAATTTCCAGTTGATTAGAGTAAGGATCAATACTTGAGCACTGTAAGGTTAACACAAAACAGGCTGAAATTTTCTTTGAATCTCTAATGAAACATTGATCTAAACTGAGAAAAACTGAATGAGGATTAATTTTCTAGGAAATTGTTCTTGTTCTCTTATGTTTAGAATCTAATGAGGATGATGTTTATCTATACAAAAACAAAATAAATGCAATCATAAGACAATTAAGTGTGCGTGTGGCCAAATGGTTAGTATCTTAATATTGCAACCGTGAAACCCAAGTTTGAATCACACCATGGTCAATTTACAAGGATTTGACATTTTGATAATATCAGCCTGTGGAAACAATTCCAGCATATGGCACTTAAGAAGTATCTGAAAGGCACACCATGGATTGACTCAAGATTTGTATTTGAAATTAGGTAGATGGAGCTGTTCAGAAGCCATTAATGGTTGCATTAGCATAAAGATATTGTAACTGAGGATTTCTTCAAAACTTTTGATCATGTCAGATTATGAATTCATTCTCTTGAAAACTGTAACAAAAGTTCACTCATCATAGTTGCAGTACAAAACAGAGTGGCTGCTGAACAAGTACAAATGGACTTGTGGTGACATCTGAAACAGGGAGTTGCTAGCCATCCTAGCAGGTGAATGTCAAGCAGCCAGTCATTTTAATTTATTACTGTTATGGTCCAGGTTCCTTGTACCACGGTGATGGTCCAAGGTAGAACCAATGAAGAATAACTCGAACACAGGTATGGAATAACACAGATATATTACAAACAGAATATGTACAAAAGAAGTAGAAGTCTTAGCAATATAAACCAGTTTAGGTTAGAGAGAACTATGTTGTCTCGAAGTATCCCTATTCCAATGTCTTACAGTAATCGTCTGACGCGACTCTGTCTGTGACTGACTGACTCTGACTCTGTGTCTGACTCACACGATGTTCATTAACATGCCCACGTGTGTCAAATGTGGCACAAGGCCGGTTTAATGTGGGCTTTCCGAGCCCGTAGGCTCGGGCAAAAATTGCCCGTAGAACCCGTATAAACGGGATCGGGTTGGTCAACCTCCCCGAACGAGGCTCTACCCTTCGGCGGAACCTCGTCCGGGTTCCTCCCTGCCCAAAGGCAGAGAGTTCCCCTCTGCCTCAGAGGCAGAGAGTTCGACCGAATAGCTGAGATGTCCAAAAAAGACTGACTCACACTACTGCTTCCTCTTGAGGCGCAGTATTTATGGTGTACGGGATAGTCCATTACTATTATGGGTAAGTTCCCATAACAATTACTATAGGCAATTTAGATTCTGTTAACTTACAGCTATATTACATTGAAACACTGGGTCTTGTATGATCACCTAGGCAATGTTGAGCTTGGTCAGTACCTAGCCTGGTGACTGCTTGGGAATATCAAGTACTGTAAGTTTCAATGCGCTGGTAGTGTAATGAATAATGGCTTGGAATTGGAAATTGGAGAGCCGAGTTCCAATTTCATTTGGGTTTGTCATATCCACTTACACGCAAATACTCTTGGGAAACATATAAATCCATCTTTTAGCCCTCCAGTTATGGGTTAATTAGTAGGAATAGTATCAGTAAATCATTATCTTGTCAAAAACATATAAAAATACTTTCTGGCTTTAAATAAGCTGCAAAAGGTTGATAAGCAGTAAAAAAAACAGAATGAAACAATAAGATTCTGTTACTTAGATATCAAAATGCTCTAATTTGTATTTTCAGATAAAAGCAATTATTTATTTATTTATTTTTATATACATATTAACTACATGGGAAACTTTAATTTAAAAATTAAACTCCAGCAGTATACTTACTTTAATACAATTAAATATGAACTGGATTGGATAAGCTGATAAAGCAGTGTCTCATATCCCAAAACTGCCAAAATCTCAAGAACACATCTATGAGTAAAGGAGTTTTAAAAAAAAAACTCACATGAAGGGCTTTTGCAATAAAAATACAGATAAAACAGGAATTTTCCAGCACTTATGGTTGCAACTACTTCAGAACTCTATGGATGCATTGGAAATATTCGAGGATTCTTTTTCAAACTGATCATCATATTAAAGGAGAGACAAATGACCTTAGAAACAAAGGAAAGCGTGCCAAAATATTATATGTCTAATTTCTTATAGAGCAGTGAATGCTGGATAGTTTTTTCACAGATAAAGAAAAGATTTGAAATAACAGAGATCTAGTTTTATAGATAAATAGCGAGAATACAACCAACAAATTATGTGAGAAGCAAGGAATTTTTAAGAAGAATTAAAACAATGAAGAAACTGTAGTGATATGTAAATGCTTGTCTAATTAGCATAGCTGCGGTACAGACTATATAAATGCTCAAGCAGTAACCGTAGAGCAGATCTCGGTATATGAGATAAACAACTACGGCTGAACTGATAAAATATGAAAGAATTCACACTTCAGAACAGAAATTGCCGCTAGCAATCAAAAAGAGACAGTGAAATTTTGGACACGCATAATGAAGAAAGAAGGCTTGGAGGATTTAATACTCACATGACATATCAAATAAAATTTTTATTAATAAAAGCAAATATACTAATAATCAACTTTATTTTTGTGTAATCTGTATTTCTGTTTTGAACAAATGAAAAAAGTATGTGAATTTTTACCACACTTTTTATTCCAAAATGCAACATTATCCTTTCCTTAGTCCCCCACTACACCAAGTCTTTTCTCTCACCTTCATTCTGTGTTTATTTAAAAATTCAATTATTTGTTGCACTGAGTTAATGTAATATATTTCTCTGTAATATTGTTATTCATGAAAAACAAATATATTGATGATAAAAATTTAGTTTTTTTCTATGTAATTTGTATTTTTCTAAAAGGTATTTAAAAAGAGTATGTTGAATTTTAGTTTACTGTTAAAAAACATAAAATAATAGCAAATATAATATTTTATACCACAAAATTAAAGCGAAATAATGTTTTTGTTTAAAAACCATTTCACCCCAAACAAGGTGGTAATGCAACTAGCATGCAGGGGGTTAAAGGGTGTGAAAGTGAAAGAGTCCAAGAAGACAGAAGATGGCAGTTGACGTTTTTGAAGGTTACAGTTATCAGGGAAGCAAGGGAACAAAAGAGAGTTCTACAGGAGGGAAGTGCGAGAAAAGAAACTGTTGAAGTAGAAGAGACAGCTGCATTTAGTTATTTTAACAGTAAAATGGTGGGACCAAGTTGCCAATCTAGTAGCATGTGTAAATTCATGTAATCAGGGTACCAGGGAAAAAAGCTTGTCAGAGCAGTTGTCATGAAAATATTTGTAAAAAAGACAGAGGGAAGCCACATCACATTGGTGAGATGTCTGATCAGGATCAATTACATCACATTGGTGAGAAGATGCCTGATCAGGATCAATTACATCACATTGGTGAGAAGATGCCTGATCAGGATCGATTACATCACATTGGTGAGAAGATGCCTGATCAGGATCGATTACATCACATTGGTGAGAAGATACCTGATCAGGATCAATTACATCACATTGGTGAGAAGATGCCTGATCAGGATCAATTACATCACATTGGTGAGAAGATGCCTGATCAGGATCAATTACATCACATTGGTGAGAAGATGCCTGATCAGGATCAATTACATCACATTCGTGAGAAGATGCCTGATCAGGATTAATTACATCACATTGGTGAGAAGATGCCTGATCAGGATCAATTACATCACATTCGTGAGAAGATGCCTGATCAGGATTAATTACATCACATTGGTGAGAAGATGCCTGATCAGGATCAATTACATTACAGATCCTTCTTTGGGTTTTGTCAAGAATCTCAAGATGTGCAGCAGGAACACCAGATCAGATATGGCAACAATATTCAATGCACAGAGAAATGGTAGATTTGTAAATGTGCAAGATGGATTCTGATGAGAAAACTTTTCTGACATGACACAGTGACCCAAAATTTCTTGCAGTAGACAAAGCAATTGATTCAATATAGTCATTCCACTTCATGTCAGTGGAGAGTATGAGGTCAAGAAAATGAAGTGTGCTGCTCCTCTGGAGTCTAGCATCAGCCATACTGATGGCAGGCAGAAAAGGTTCTCTGTGGTGATTACCAAGAACATTGTTTTCTAAAGTCATAATTAAATTCAATAAATTTATTCCAATATTTTTAGAGAAACAAAGAAAAGAATACTAAACTGTTACGTGATCCAGTCCTCCTATATGACAGTGAATACTGGACAACATGATGAAAAGATGAAGACAAGACTTGAAGCAACAGAAATGTGGTTCTACAGAAGGATGCTGAGGATACCTTGGACTAGACATGTGATCATGTCTAATCCATAGAGAAAATAGATAACAAAAAGGAAACTTATACTTAACAGCAGAAAGAGACAGTTGAAATTTCTAGGGCATATTATGAGGAAAGAGGGCTTGAAAAATCTGATACTCACAGGACAGATTGAAGGCAAGAAAGACAGAGGAAAAACTGCATAACCTACTTAGCTTGAGTAAATGGATGGTAGAACAAGGTTTTGGAAAAATAACAAAATTTATTAAGAGCTATGAAGGACAGGAAATTATAGAGATCCATGATCACCTATGTCTTTAAAGGACACAACACATAGAGATGAAAAAGAAACAAATTGTACAAAATGTTAATCAAGACCCTGTTGTTAAAAAATTCATTTTTAAGAGTCAATTTTTCTACTTCTACATAAAAATATATATTTATTTATATATATAAATTTAGATATATAATTTATATATAATTTATATAAATTTTTATATATATATATATATATATATATATATATATATATATATATAAATGTATACATTATGAAATGGACAAAGTTCAACAATTATTTTAAGACATTTTTTATGTTTATACATTCTTTTTATAGATACAAATATTTAAATAAATGCTCTGTTTATAATAAACAGTATTAACAACATTTACCGGGCTGAATGTCCAAGAATTTTTGATAGAAAATATGCGTCCTCTGACAGGAATCGAACCTGTATCCTATACGGAACCGTCACATAGCCTCATGTGCTTTTAACAGTAAAATCAACCTTGCTAACCAAAATGCTCAATTGGTAAAAGCACAACAGGCTATATGATGGTTCCATATAGGATACAGGTTCGATTCCTGTCGGAGGACACATATTTTCTATGAAAATTTCTCGGACATTCAGCCCAGTAAATGTTGTTAATACTGTTTATTATAAACAGAGCATATATTTAAATATTTGTATCTATAAAAAGAATGTATAAACATAAAAAATGTCTTAAATATAAATGTATATAAATTTATATATATAATTTATATAAATTTGAAATGGACAAAGTTCGACAATTATTTTAAGACATTTTTATGTTTAACATTCTTTTTATAGACACAAATATTTAAGTAAATGCTCTGTTTATAATAAACAGTATTAAACAACATTTACTGGCCTGAATGTTCAAGAATTTTTCATAGAAAATATTCGTCCTCCGAATAGGATACAGGTTTGATTCCTGTCAGAGGATGAATATTTTCTATGAAAATTTCTCGTACATTCAGGCCGGTAAATGTTGTTTAATACTGTTTATTATAAACAGAGCATTTACTTAAATATTTGTGTTTATAAAAAGAATGTATAAAAATAAAAATGTCTTAAAATATATGTATATAAATGAATATTTATTTATATATATATTTATATATATATAAATGTATATTTTATAATCATAAAATTGTATAGTTATGACAAAATAAGTAGTATTACAATAGTTACTTTATTTTTAAACAATTAAATAAATAAAATAAAATTACTTTCATGTTTATTTTGTTTAATATCATACTTTTGTTACAGAATTCATAGTTCCAATATGGTTTTTGTTCCATTAAGATGGCTTTAACATTTATAATTAAATCAAAGATTAAAATGCATATAACACTCCATAAACCCTTGTTAACAGGGTGGAAATTGATGGAACCTAAATTCTGCCAAATTACATATTAAATGTAATAAGACTTTAAGAAAAAAAGATGACTAAATAAAGAGCATTGACTTTTTAAACCAAATTATTTATGCTCTTAATCTTTACTTTTTCATTGAATTTTTTAAGTCAACTCCAGCAAATGCAAACTGAAACTAAAAATCTTTGCTTCCAAGGGAATAAGATTTGAGATTAGCCTCCAGGCATGAGTTGCACGATAACTTGGCCTTCAGTAAAGAATGCCATGTTCCTCGGCTTTTGCTTAAGAGAATGTAGAATGTCAACATCTTATATCATTATTTTCCTTTCTAGTCACATGTTCTATCCATTTTAGTTGTTACTGCTGTTGGAAATCTTCAAGTGATATAGTTTCAGTTATGTGGTAAAGTTCTTTGTGATTCTGTAGCACTAGTGTATGAAATCTTATGAAGGATAGACTTTTTTAAAGACATATAGGGTTCATTGGCTGCGGAGAACTATGATCACTTATGCCCTGAAGGAACATGGCATTTTTTAAAAAATGTATGTATAGGAACAAAACACAGTATATATAGGTCTCAGTACTATCTACAGTTTCAAGTATCCATTGGAAGTTTTGGAATATATACCCCATCTCAGATAAAGAGAGATGACTTAACTTTTTAGAAGGCTTTTTTTTTTCACCCAAGTGTAAATGAATATAACTATTTTTTCAAGATCTTCATTCATTTCAGATAGTTTCATGAATTCCACTTATACATTTAAGAAAAAAGTTACTAAAAGTCACTTGTTTGCCCAATTCCAGATATTTTCTAGGTATTGTTATAAAAGTGTAACGTCAATCGACATCTCCAGTTGCCTTGATCTATCCACTTCCCTTCTCCACATCCTTTCACCTTTCATTCTTATCTGCTCTCGCTCCAAATCTTCTGTAACCCCCTTGCCTTGATCGATCCACTATCTTTCTCCACATCCTCTCCTTTACCACTCCTATCTGCTCTTCCTCCAAACCTTCTGTAACCCCTTGCGTGCTAGTGGCTTCCAGCCTTGCTTGGGGTGATAAGGTTAAAAAAAATAAATAAATAAAAAAAATTTTAATACTCTGTACATATCTTCCTGATTTTTGCTTCCTTCATGTAACAGTCTAGACATTATATAATGTTTTCTTGACTCAAAATTTGAGCAAAAAACACAAAGTTAATATTATTGCCTGCCTAGACGCATTGCTCTAAATATCATCCTTGTACATATTTTAATGGTTTGTACATAGTTTCTTTTACTTCCATTTCTGCTTGACTGCTTCCCCAAGTATGTCTTTGAAGTTCCAAAAGAAGTGCAATCTGTTATCATTCCTGTCACTAGTTTGATACCTGTTGTTTTACTCATGGCAAGATAATCAAAGAAGGTGAGAGAAAATACTGGTTATAGTGGGGACAAATGAAAGGATAAAAGCTGAACAAGATTCAAAACAATAGAAGATGGCAATTGATATTGCATTTAAATTTTTGAAGATTGTAGTTATAAGGGAAGCGAGGAAATGGAAGGGAGATCCACAGGTGGGAAATGTGAGAAAAACTGTTGGAGTAGATGTGGTGGTTACATTTACCTAATTGAACAGTAAAAGAATGGGACCTAGTTGCCAATCTTGTAGCACACTTAAACTCATATAGTCCGGATTCCAGGGAAAAAAGCTTGTCAGAGCAGTAGTCATGAACATATTTGTAGAAAAGATGGAGGGAAACCACATCATGTCATTGAAAAAGTAACTGAAGTCGACATGCCAAGTCAGGATCGATTACATTGCAGATCCTTCTTTGGATTTTGTCAAGAACCTTGAGATGAGTAGCAGGAGCACCTGACCAGATATGATGACAGTATTCAATGCATGATTGAATGGTATATTTGTAAATGTGCAAAATGGACTGTGACGAGAAAAACCTTCTGGCACAAGACAATGACCTAACTTTCCTTGCAGTAGATGCCGTTATTGATTCATTGTAGTTGCTCCATTTCAAGTCAGTTGAAAACATGAGGCCAAGAAAGCGCAGTGTGATGCTCTCCATGAGGAAGGTTTTTTATGGTGGTTAAATGATAGCAGTTTTGTTTTGCAGGCATTAAAATTTACAAGCCATTTCTTGCCTCAGTTAACCACTGATTGGAGGTCCTTTTTAAGAGCGGTGGCCAGGTTAACTTTGTCAGCTCTGACAGATTTGCTATTGAGACAGGAGTAAATGGTAGTGTCATCAGAATAAATGCCGACTTGGAAACTGATGAAATCATAAACATCATTGATGAAGATCAGAAACAGCATAGGACCCAGGATAGAGCCTCTTGGGGGACACCTGCGTTCATGTGAAAGCATCTGGAAGTGAACCCATTCAAAACGACCTTCATTTCACGATTTGATAGGAACGACTGAATTGAATCAAAAACATATCCAGTAATACCATAGCCCTGAAGCTTAAGTAGAAGACCAGTATGCCAAACCCTGTCAAATACTTTTGAGATATCTAGAGCCACAGCTTGAGCTTCACCGTTATTATCAAGAGCTTGATATACATATTCAGTGATGGGCGTTAGCACATCAATGGCAGACCTGACAAAGTGGAAGCCATATTGTTTGTCAGAGAGTAGGTTGTGAGAGGTAAGATATTTAACCACTTTAGCATTAATTAAAGCCTCAAATACTTTGCCGAAATCGGTAAGAGACTTATAGGGTGATAGTTAGAGGTGCCAGAATGTTCTCTAGAGTTCTTAAAAACAGAGGAGGACTTGCAACAAGCTGGAAAGCAGAAAGCAGCAAGGCAATAGTTGTAGAGTTTGGAGAGAAGTGGAGCCAGCTCTTGGAAGCACATTTCTTTAGGATGACAGCTTGGATCCTGTTACCTCCACTTGCCTTAGAGGAGTCTAATTTAGAAATAATGTCCAAGACTTGTGACAGTGTTATGTGCATATCACTCAGTAGAGCCTCTGTTCCAAGAGGGAAATCAGGTGTGGGTAGAGTGCTGAGTTGGAAGAGAATTTCCAAGCAAAGCATTCAACCTTCTTTGCTGCAGATGTCAAAACTTCAAATTGATTGAATAGAGAGGAGGGATTGAGGATTTGCTGTTGTTCAGCAAACTCTTGCAAAGCAGCGAATAATCTCTAGAATCAAACTTGCAAGATGCTATACGTAATTCCATTTTATCAGCAAACAGTAATTTTGCTAATTATTATTATTAGTAAACATATATGAGTAAGTTTTACATAGTTTTAAAAGACTATTATATGGATCTTACATATAGCATTTGCTTATGATGTGATATTATATGACACAGCCTTCTATTTCTGCAGTTAGGTAGTTCATATGTGTTCTGTCAAGAAAGCATCCAGTCATATTAATGAAAAATGTAGCCTACCAAGGACAATGGCACCTCAGGCCACTTCAAAGTACTCCTTTTAAAATCACACACACTTAGTTCAGTGTCACTATTTGTTTATTTCAAAACAATCTACAAAATTATTTTACAGTATCACACGATCAACTATTCTGTTGCATTCTCTTTCATCTCATCCAGGGTCTGAAATGCCCATTTTAACAGCAATTTTATATTTTGGTAAAGGTAGAAGATGCAAGGAGCCAAATCCAGACTGTAGAAAGACTAGCAGGGACAAATAATACAACATTTTGGAAAAGCCACTCCATTAGATACAAAGAATAGACAAGCACATTGTTATGATACATAGAACAGCCAAAGAAATAAAAAAGTTCTCTCTCTCTCTCTCAGTGGTATTTCATTGCCAATTGCTTAACACAAAATGAGAGTGACTGTTCAATCATATGCAGTATGGCCCACTACAATCGGTTGTCCAGTTATATCAAAACTATCAGGCATTGTTCTCTCTCCTTAATAATAATGCTTTTTGTTTTCTCATATTCTTTCACATTCACTTGCATCTCAGTGGCTTTATTGTTGTGTTTGGGATAAAATGATTAAAAAAAAAATCAGTTCTTCAAATATTCAAAATGGCTACCTTAGACCATGTATTTATTTTATTTTGATAAAGAGGCAGTGTGGGAGGAGAAGGAAAAGTATAAGAAGAAAGAGGAGGACTGATTGTTTTGATTGATTTGTTTTTTTGACAGCTTATCAACTATTTGCAGGTTATTTCAAGCCAGAAAAAATATTTTTAGATTGTTTGTTTTTTGGTATTTTTTTACGGTATACCAACCTCAGTAAGTTATTTAATGCTAACAAGATTTTTATAGCTCGTAATATTTTTTTTTAAATTGTATTGTTGGTAATATTTTTTTTATTTAAAAAATGTATTGCTGGTAATATTTTTTTTCAAAAATGTGTTACTGGTAAAAATAATTTCAAAAAAAAGTATTGCTGGTATTAAAACCTATTTTTATATGTTCATAGTACTTTGGGTGTTAACTATTAGCCCATAGCTGGGACCCTGACAGGTGTTACCACCCTAGGTCAGGGTGGACCTGGGAACACCAGCAATTAAGAGGTTGCTCCATGCTCCTCAAAACCTCTCTGATCAGAGGCCTTGCTGTTGGATGTATTTTATCATCTTACCCTGGATGCTTTTTAGATTGTAAGAATGTGTTTTTGGTGGGGAAAATAATGATTTAATGATACAAGTCTTACAAATTAACCCATAGCAGGTGGAAGCAGAGATGAATTCCTACCTTTCACAAGGTGATTTAACAAACAAAAGAAGTCTATCTTTACTTGAAATACAATAGATTGTTGTTAATGAATAATGCTTACTTTTTTTTTTTTTTTATATACCTAGAAAACATTTTTCAATCCAGTATGCTCAATAAGTTCCCAAGAAAAACCTTTATTTATTTTAGATCTCATCCTGAGATCTAAAATAAATAAAGATCCCAAGCTGCTAATCAAAAGAAATAAATAACAACATTTTACAGCAAAGCCTCTTTCTTGAGAGAAAATAGTACCATAGCAAATTTATAAAAATAAGTCCTTTTATTCATCATGATTTAACAGTTCTGTTTTCTTATCGTACTTCTTTTCTTAGACACATTTTAGAAGCCATTAAGCTCTGGATTTGAATACCATTGGCTGCTTTCAAAAGAAAAAGCTGATGATAGAAAAACTACCTGCCAGCCATATATGTGGGACACCTGCTTAGAAGAAAATTAATAAATCAAGTTATTCTAACCCAGAGATTTCCAAATGTTTTACATTGGAGACATACATCTTTATTTTATCTTTATTAGTGAAAATTTTACAACATATCCTTCTTATTTTGTGTGCCACATCCCTTCAGGATGTGAACAATTATGGCTCTCCACAACTTTCTATCCTTTGTCGATCCTAGTAAGCTTTGTCTTTTCATACAATATATAATTCAAAATGTATATTAAGAGAAATAATTCAATGACAAATTTGCTTAATACACTGCTGGCCAAAGTGTTCAATTTTCAGTTTAACTGACTAAACCGAAACTTGAACTCATCATGCAGATTCCACTTTCAGCACTGATAACCATTGTACTACTTGCACTAAAGTTCACCTAATACAAGGCACAAAAGCCACTCAAGGTAGATTGGTTTGGTTTGTTGTGTTTTATGGCATATCAACCTCAATGGGTTATTTAATGCCGACAAAGTTTTTATTGCTGGTAATATTTTGTTTTGTCAAAAATCTATTTCTGGTAATAATTTTTACTTCAAAAATATATTGCTGGCAATATTTTTTCAAAAACATTGTTGGTAATATTTTTTTTTTCAAAAATGTATTGCTGGTAATAGTTTTTTTTCTTCAAAAATTTATTGCCGATGATAATTTTTTTTTTTACAAAGTATTCCTGGTATAAAAACCCATTTTTACCCCAGTTTCAGGGTTAACTATTTACCTATAGCTGGGACCCTAACAGGTGCTACCGCCCTGGGTCAGGGTGGACCTGGGAACACCAGTAATTAAGAAGTGGTTCCACACTCCTCAAAACCTCCTGATCAGAGGCCTTGCTGCTGGACATAATTTATCATCTTACCCAGGACGTGGATGTAATTTATCACCATACCCAGGACGACTCAAGGTAGAGGTTTAACTGAATGAGTCGTGTGATATGAATGTAGAGTAAGAAATAAAGATAGGGAGGATAGATAACAATTGAACCTAGACTTGAAGAGATTTAGATTGTAGCATTCAAGGAAGCATCCATGTAGAAGATAGTTCAACAAAGTAGTGGTTCTTGGAAGGAAGCTTTCTAAGTAGAACATCTTTCTTTCCAGTGGAATACATAGGGAATGAGGATGATTCAAACTTGTATTTATAGCAAGTTGGGTCCTGGATGCAAAGGTCTGAGCCAGTGGTACTAAGTAATCAAACTCCTCTGATTATTTACCACGTAAATAGCGGCACTGTGCCATGTGTCCTCAAGGACACATGACACAGTGGATAAAGGTGTTCGTTAGATCCAGTGACAGGACCCAAAGAGTGCGAGTTCAATACCCAGTTAAGACAGTGGAGAACTTTCAGAGGGAAATTAACAGATAACTGATAACTGACATCCATTAAACATGGCACGTGAAACTAGAACAGTCTACCCCAGTGAGCGAAATAAAGGGTTCAGTTCGACATTCCAACCAGCTGAAGAAAGTTGGAGCGTACAATGGCCGAAACGTTGTAATAAATATGGCGACAAAGATGAGGACAATAGTCCGAATAATGTAAATAAAGTGGCACAAGCTTGCATTTGTGGAAAAAGGAGCTGTAGGTGTGTGTGTGGGGGGGATAAGTCATGTCAAGGCTGCATGTTATCACGCTTCTTCTATATGCCTTGCCCCCGTCAAAATATTGCAAATATCAAGTGTTGTAAAATTGGATGTGTGGGTGGTGTAATGGATAATGACTCAGAATTGTTAATTGGAGATCTGAGTTCCAATTTCAGTTATGTTCGTTATATTCACTTACATGCAGATATCCTTGGGAAAGGTATGAATCCACCTCTTCTCCTACAAGCTATGGGTTAATTACTAAGACTTGTATCTCTAAGCCACTATTAACTCAAAAAAGAAAAAAATTCTGGCTTAAATAACCTTCAAATGTTTGATAAGCCATAGAAAACAAATCAATCAATCCTTCAGAATATAAGCAATAATGGCTCTCCACAACTTCCTCACTTATGAAACTTTTAGTAACATTGTTTTTTAGCTACTTTTGGTTGAAATTTATAAAATCTTTCTGTCAAAATATTTTTTTAAGAAAATAGATTTCTCAAGTCCAGTAACTGTTATTGCTCTTTCCAGTATTGATGGGAGTTTCCTTCCTAACCTTTGGTTTGAAATAATGTGAAAAGTCAGCATCATGATTATATCATTACTTTCTCTTCAAGTTACATGAGATCTCTCCATTTTAGTTGTTACTACTAATAAAAAATCCTCAAGTAATGTGGTCTCTCTTATTTGGTATAGTTCATTGTTTGTGATTCTGTAGTGAGGTTCAAAGAAAGGTGCTCCTCACTAAGACCTACATGCTTCATTGCCTTGAAGCCTTTTTAACCATTGATCTGAGAAAGCAGTTGTACACTGTTCTGAATGAGTTTGGCACTATGCATGGCATCCGCATGAGTCATGATCTGATGAGGCCATTTAAGAACATGAAGAAAGTTACTGAATATGACAGAAGTGTATGATGGTTGAAACATGGTAAATAATGCAATGAAGATGTGGGTGCTAGTCAGAGTAAATCAATATATAAGAACTTGAGAATCCTACAAAAACACCTGTAGAAATAATAAAGAAGAAATATCTATGCACTCAAAAAAAAAAAGGATAATAAAAATTTTCTAAAGCAATGTTTTATTAGGATTATCTTAAATACTGCACTAAAATTGGCAAAATCATGAGAAAACTAATTATTGACCAAAATGACCACAGCCAAAGTAGAAGACAAATTGAAATAATCCTGATAATCTCAAGAGCTTATAAGGAGTTTTAGATGTAATGATCTTATCTTTAAACACAGTAGAGCAATTTTCTAGATGTCAGACATAAGATTATAACAACAAAAAACAAGCTGAGATATTACTGTCTCGTACTACAGTAGAGGCTAACCTGAAATCAGAAAAGCACTTTTGATTTCAATAATAAATTTCTTTCTCTCTCTCTTTTTACCAACACTATCTTACTTTTTCACTCTCTGAAATTCTCTGTGTTCTCATAAATTCACCGAAAGATAAAATTTATATTATAGACATGTATTATTCTTTCAACTCAAATGTAAAAAGTTTTTCTCTATTTTAAAATGTTTTAGAAGCAATTATATATTATCATATTTTTAATTATCTATTGATAAATACACAAAATACTGATGTATATTAATTCTTATTGTCGTTATTACAGTGTATCAAAAGTATTTTTGTATTAAAGACCTCTACTCTAAAGTTTATTTCATGTACAGATTTAAAGATGATTTATGACTCCATTATATTATTGTCTTTTTGAATGACTTATTGGATGTTATTAACAGGTTTACTATTGAAACTATTATTAATACTATTCATCTGTGTATCAAGAGAATGCTTGTCCTCAAGGACACATAGCCCATGTGGATAAAAGCATTGGTTGGATTCGTCTTCAAGGATACATGACCCAGGGAATAAAAGCATTGATCGGATCCAGTGACTTGACTCAAAGAGTTGTAAGTTTAATACCTGACTATTGTAGTGGTGAACAAAAACTTGGAGAGTTGAGTTAAAGGGCGATAAGTGAAACATCCAAAAGAGGCATGGCATGTGGAACTAGAACAATCAAGAAAATTTAACACTCATAGGTCATATTGAAGGCAAGAAATGTAGTGGGAGGGGGAGGTAACTAGATTTGTGTAAGAGAACAGGGACAAGGACGGATGGTAAAAAAATCAAAAGTTACATAAAGTATCAGAAGATAGGAAGTTGTGGAGAGCCATGATCGCCCACGTCCTGAAGGGATAAAGCAAATAATGGGAGAATTTAACAGTTTCAGATGTTATCACAGAACTGAAGAAATGAAAGGAAATGAGAAATATCTGACCCTACTGTCCAAAATTGGTTTCAGCATTTTAAGGTTGCGGTAATTTATCCGTTCAAATAAAGCACAGAAGTTGACAACCATCAGTCGATAATTAGGATGCTATAAAATGTAAGGTAAAGAAGAAAACATTCAGAAAAGTGAGAATCATGGAAAATAACACGTAAAGAATTATATAAGCTTAAGAAGAAATAAAGTAAACATATCTTGATAATAATTTTGATCCTAGTACCTGAAACTTGTTTCATTATTTTAAGAGGATTTATCTCTTGAAATAAATAAAGTCCAGAATTTGACAACTATCAGCTGATGACTTTGATACTTTAAAATGTAAGGGAACTTAATCATCTGCACTCAAAAATATTCAGAAGAGCTATTGAAATATGTAGAGAATTACATAAACTTCAAAACCATACAAATCTCTCAAAAGGTTCCACATTAAAAATAAAAATGCTTTTGATACACTCTAACAATATAAGTACCTTCCCTTGAATTTTCATATATTTTTCTGGGAATTTTCATGCTAAGTTAAATAAATATATGCTTCATTTTAGTAAGGCTTGTCAAAAACTTTCAAAACAATTACAGTCACCTTCAGATACACTATTTACATTATTTGGACTATTGTCATCTTTGTCGCCATACACACATAAAACAGCCAAAAAATATGTTTTGGCCTTCTCCAGGTGGTTGGAATGTCAAACTGAACCCATTATTTCGCTCACTGTTCCACGTGCCATGTTTAATGGATGTCAGTTATCTCCTGTTAATTCCCCTCTCCAAATTCTCCACTGACTTAATTGGGTATTGAACTCACACTCTTTGGTTTCTGTCACTGGATCTAACTAATGCCTTTATCCACTGGGTCATGTGTCCTTAAGGACATATGTGTATAAATTTCTGGGTATTATATATCTAATGTCATCAGCACCAATTTTTACCAGTGCTCATATTGCTGTTATCATATCATATTTTTACCAGAGCTCATATTGCAATTTTTGTTGTTATTATCACTTTTCTCTGGCACTCCTTATTACTTGTTCCCATATTGTATTCATTTCTATGCTTGGTTGGCTCAGGAGATTTTTGTGGCCTAGCACATGTGCTGATTCCTTGTGATAAATATGGCGACAAAGATGAGGACAATAGTCCAAAAAATGTAAATAGTGCACATAATACCTCATCTCAGAAATATAGACAGATCACTTTTAGATGTGAAGTTGATTGATTGAATTGTTTTTTTTTTATGGCTTATCAACTTTTTTAAGGTTATTTAAAGCCAGAAATCTTTTGGATTGTAAGAATTTGTAAACAATAATGATTTTACTGATAAAAGTATTGCTATTTAACCCATAACAGGGAGGAGAAGAGGTGGATTTATATGTTTCTCAATGGTATTTGTGTGGAGGTGAATATAACAAACCCAACAGGAACTGGAACTCAGCTATCTAAAATTTCAAATTCAAATTCTTTATGCATTAGATGATCAGTCATCCAAGTCTATAACACCGGTTATTCCCAAGTGGTCACTCATCTAGGTACTGACCAGGCTCAACATTACTTAACTTTTGTGATCAGACTAGAACAAGTTTTTCAACATGATATGGCCATAAGACTTAGATGTAGAGGAAATAAGCCTTGAAGTAAGGTTCTATAAAAATGAAATTACTTTTGTTACAACTTAATTATATCAATGAAGATTTAGTTTTATAAAATGTTGTTCAAAAAGAAAGAACAAATTCAAAAAAAAAACATTGTTTAAACATTATATACTAGAAAGACAATTAGAAAAAAGAGATCAAATTGTTATTGTAATGACATAAAAAGGTCTCCATAAAATAGTGATGAATATAAATCTACGTGGGATGGACCTGAAAGTTGGTTTAGAAGTTGGGTCTTTCATGGAAATAATTGACCAACATGAATTAGAAGACAACAGGGAGAAGTGGAGTATTGTTTTGAGCTAGTAGTATTCTAATAGTAATATTAACCATTTCCCTATAAGGAAACATTTGCCATTCATTGACTGAACAGCCAGTACTGCTTTCAGTTGAAATTTATAAAACCTTTCTCTTAAAACACTTTTAGGAAAACAGATCTCTCAAGTTCAGTAAATGTTATCACTCTTTCTAGTATTGAAGGGGGTTTCCTTCCTAACTTTTTGTTTGAAGTGGTGTGGAATGTTAATATCTTGATTATGTAATGATTTTCCCTTCAAGTTACATGTGCTATCTATTTTACTTGTTGCTGCTGTTGTTAGTCCTCAAGTGATGTGGTTTCTGTTATTTGCTAGAGTTCTTGGTGTTTCTGTAGTATCAGTCCACAATATTCAAAGAAGAATGATCTCAGACTTTACTCAAAGCCTTTTTTCATCATTGGTCTTAGGAAGCAGTTGTATTCAGCTGACAGTTCAGATATTTAGGAACAGGTTTGGTATGTATTTTTTTAATTATTTTGACCCAAGCAAGGAGATAATGTCACTAAGATGCAAGGGGTTACTGAAAGAGAATGAGATTTTAGTCAGGTGAAAGAGCAATAAAAGAACAGGATTTAGGAAGACAAAAGTTAGTGAATGGCATTGCCTTTAAATTTTTGAAGACAGTATATAAAGATAATGGTAGGTGGAGCCACTGTACCCTTACATGATGGATACACCCAGGCCTCTATCAGTTGTGTTCTGACATCTGGTGAGGCAGCTCATGGAAATGTGACATGTATTATTGGAGTTAGAACTAAGAATGATATTGTAGGCCAAATAGATGAGATATTCCATCTCTGAGATTAAGGACATTTGAAATTCATCAACTTATGGAGTCACATGTATACCAGTAATAACTGATGAAAGGCATTAGTGGCTACTATGGAATGACCATGTGTCTTTAATGATCATGACTAGAGGTATCTGGAAAGAATTGCCTGTGCTAACAAATAAGTGACACTGATTTAAATCCCATCTAGATTCAATGCAGGAGACACCAGATGTATATCCAACAGGTCAGTTCAGCATTCTTTACTAACCATTAGTTATTGGAACATAATCACCACCAAATAGCCCAGGAGACACCAGATGTATATCCAACAGGTCAGTTCAGCATTCTTTACTAACCATTAGTTATTGGAACATAATCACCACCAAATAGCCCAGGAGACACCAGATGTATATCCAACAGGTCAGTTCAGCATTCTTTACTAACCATTAGTTATTGGAACATAATCACCACCAAATAGCCCAGGAGACACCAGATGTATATCCAACAGGTCAGTTCAGCATTCTTTACTAACCATTAGTTATTGGAACATAATCACCACCAAATTGCCCCGTTAACCCCATGGTACTTGTCAGTGTTCATCTGCTTTCATGATGACGTGAACCCTTTAGGACTGGAAAAATTTTCAAATGTGTCACAAATCTGGCTTATGTTAGGGTTTTGATGTTGGCATAGATTCCAATAGGCTATAGACCCACAGGGTAGACTTGTGGCAGTTCTATAAATGTGTGAACTGTAGAGTATGTTCACCTAATATGGGTTGAGTCCACTAAAACATGTCATTGACAGGTAACCACTATATTGCACTGTTTTATGACCATTTCTACCTATTCATGTATTCCGTATGACTCAATAATGATAGATTATTGTACGTGATACGCCCAGTATATAGAAAAAAAAGGCAACAGCAAAATTGTCCAAATCATGTAACAACATCGGATAATTATCCATCCCACAAAATGTTTAATGTCTAAACAATCACTAAACTAATTGAGTTTCTTTTTTCCAGGTTTTTAGATAAGATGTTTAGCCATCTTGACACAATTTGTAATAAGAATCACTGAAAAACCCTTTGAGTTATTCAGCTAGAAAGAGAACAATCTAAAATCATTTTGAGTCAGCCCCACTGTCTTCCCAAATCAGTAATGCTGAGAGGAGAAAGCTCATTCAGGCCTTTAGCAACAGTATCAAAATTCATACTCAGGCTTGTCTTCAAAGTCCATTCAAGAACCATCAAGAGAATGGTGAAAAAGTTTGAAAAAGAGGGAACAGTAGAAAGGAAAACTGGATCAGGACATCACAACAGCAAGCTAAATACATTCTTATTGTTTAAAGTAGAATCCAATAGTGTTATAAAAACCTTGGAGAATTCCAGTAAGATATCTTTAATCATTTCTAAGATATAACAGTTCAAAGCTTAATGCAACAATTAGGCAATTTTGCTGTTACACCCAGTATATAAACTATAATTATAAAGGAACTACTTAAATAGCCTGGTCCACTCATAAAAAATAGAGAAAAAATGTTTGGAAAATAATTTTTATACATTAACATACTTTAGACCTTTCTTAGGTTGCAACATTTGTAAGAATTGAAGAATATTTATTTTTTTGTTATTTTAGAGGAGGCGACTTCTTCATAATATTCATATAGTATAAAGTTGGTCCTTGACTTTTATAGAATTATTGAACTTAGCTGTTATTTAAAAAAGTCAATTTTGAAAGTGTGGTAACATCATTGATATCTGCATGTTGTTTTTTTTTATCTGAATTCAGCTTTTTTTGTAAACTTTTTTAACTCTAATTTTTTCCGAAAACCATTTTTTTGAATGAGATTTTTTTTGAAAGCAGATACAGAAACATTTAAGGTTAATAATTTATCTTAAATGAAGAATTAACAGATACATACAGTGCTTTTCGCTAAAAGTGACTCACCTGATTTTTTTTTACTTAAAAATTTTTTCGCCTATTGTTTTTGGGGTCAAACTAATTTTTAATCTTACTAATATAAAGACCCCTTCCCAACCACCTAGTAAAAAAGTTTACTCACCCTAAGGTATTCTATTGATAATTATAATTTTGGATATAAATGAGATTTAGGGAAAAACTCTGTGCAAAAAAAGTGACTCACTTATTTCCTGCAACTAGTAATCAATAGAAACATAACCGAACAGCTTTAAATAAAGAATAATAGAGGTAGGGTTAGGGTTATAATAGGTAATATAGTGTGAAATATTTAATAATCTATGGGACCCCCTTTATTTAGAATAACCTTTTCAACCCTTTTTGGCATTGACTTGATTAGGTTCTGGCAAATCTCATCTCCAAGCATTAAATTCCATTCGGATATGAAATTCACAATCAAATCCTCTTTGTTGCTCAACTGATTTCTCGAGAGCCTGTACTTTATAATGCTCCATAAGTTTTCTATGGGGTTCAGGTCAAGAGATTGTCATAACACTCACCTGCTTCTCATCAAAGTATTCCTTCATCAATTTTGATTTGCGACAGGGAGCATTATCCTGCATAAAAATGAGCTTGGTGGGGTCGATTTGCACCCCTTCAGCAGAAAGGAGCAGACAAGACTCTAAAATTCTCTTGTTCGCTCCTGAGGGTCTTTTCAATAGGTTTTAAGAAACCAGTTCCATGAAAAGAAAAGCATCCCCAGAACATTATACTGAACGGATGCTTGACAGTACTTACTGCTAAATTCAAAGAGCTTTCAAAGCTTCTTCGGAATTTAGTTTAACTTTCATTTCATCGGAGAAAAGAACATTTAGTAAAAAAAATCAGGTGAGTCACTTTTATCGAACAGCACTGTACTTTTATTAACTTATATAAATTTTTATTCTTTAATTAAAAATGTATATATATAGCTTTGTTCTTTATTTTTTCAAAAATCTTTTCATGAGCCCCACCAAAAAGTTTGCTTTCATAAGGAAAACAGTTAATTTAATAACTGTAAAAGTCAATGATTAATTTGACATTGTATCAATATTATAAACAGGATCCCACTTCTAAATCGATAAAAAAAAAAAAATCAATGTTTACATTCTGACAAGTATCACGGCCTAAGGATGGTCTAAAGAATGCTAATGTAAAAAAATTATGTCCAGAAATAGTTTTCCTATTTATTTATTTTTTTTTTTACAAGTGGACAAGTGTATTTAAGTAGCACTATTATAGACCATACTTTGGAAATTTTAAGGGATGTTTTTAAGCCACAAATATCACTTTCAGAATATTCTGAAAATTATTATTCTGATTTGATATAAATAAATAACAACTTAATTATCATTTCTATTATTGATTATAAAAAAACATAATTATGTCACACTATAATAAGGAGAGATTTTTTTCTTTTTATATGATATCCAATATAATGGTTGCCTTTGCATATATCAAACATAGATAAAAACAAAATTAAGAATAACATGAATCATGAATAGTAAACAACTTTAAGGATAAGAAGTATAAACTTAGGTGTTGCACCTCCCCATCACACTAAAAAGGGTAGGGTTAGGGCTATTTCCTAAAACCCATGGCAATATGCTGTTAACACTAATAATTTCAACTCCTTTTTACATTGTCATTGAAAAGATGATATAATGGTAGATAATATTATCGAGAGAGAATGTTTAAATATTCATGTTGAGTTTAACCCACATATGATTCTTTTAAACTGATGTCTTCTTTTTTCTATATACTTGAACTATAACAACTATAATTTTGGAATGTGAAAATTTTACTGAAATTTTTTGGAAAATTTTCACCTGAAATCAATAATATATATTAACTTTAAGCAAAATGGCCAAAATATATGGAGAAAGGATATGGATTAAAACATCTGCCTTGTCCGTTCAGGGTATGGACGATCATGGCTCTCCACAATTTTCCTGCCTTTAGTAGTTCTTAGTAAATATTTGTCCTTTCGCTATCTTTCCTAATCCCTGTTCTACTAAACCTTTACACAAACTCATTAGGTAGATTATTCACTGTCTTCCTCTCTCTTGCTTTCAATGTCCTGTGAGTATCAAATTTTCCAAGCCCTCTTTCCTCATTATGTGCCCTAAAAATTTTGACTATATCTTTCTGATGTTAAGTATAAGTGTCCATTTTTTTCCAATTTGTCATTGCTTACATGTTTGGTCCATAGCATTCTCAGCATCCTTCTGTAGAACCATATTTCTGTTGACTTTAGTCTCTTCTTCATCTGTAGGGTGATTGTCCCACATTCACTGCCAGGATGTAAAAGAGAATCGGGTCAGCCCGATAAAAGACTCTGAGTTGGTTCTATAGGGTGCTGTTGAGAGAAGTCCTTCTACTTAGAGTAGGTGGCACAGACTGTTTGCATATGAATGATACTGGGCAGGTATTAGCCAATAGTTAGTGTGGGTCTGGAAGTGGGAGAACTATATAGCACCAGTGTCTTTCTTAGTCGAGAGGAGTCACTCTGAATGTGTGAAAACCATACAAGGACTCATATTAAGTAACAATTAAGTACTCTATTCTTTGTTTCTAATGAGATTTTCCTGATTTTTAGTGTTTTGCTTAGCTTTTTGAAAGCATCTTTTGCTATCCTACTGAGCCTTTGGATTTTGGTGTTGCTATTTTTTGTCCTCTAAGAAGTGTTTTAAATGACGGAAAATAGGTTAAAAACTTGTAATTACCATTTTACCATATTATGGAATCAAAGCTGAACTATTCTCTATGATTTTCCTACTCTCAGAATTTTCTTTTATAAAGTATCTATTTTGATGACTGGATATAGTTTATTAAGAGCTGCAAATGAATATCTTAGAATTCTTTACAACTCCCTTTTCAAATGAGATGCTTGAGCAGCAGAAAATAAAAGAATTTTATGTACTAAGAAAAGAGATGAACTCATTGTGAAACTTTAGTTTGTAATACAATAATTTGTAAAGTGCAACTATCACATCTGCTGAAAAGAAAGCAAATGAATTTATCCATTGGAATATTTAAACAGAACTGCAGCTGAATATTGACAATGCAATCAATATAAAATTCCAACAGAATTAGCATTAATTGTAAGTCTTGGAAACAGACAGCTGATAGATAATTTCCAATTTTTTATTCTGACAGAATTTTCATTTTTATAACTAGTAAGATATTTTGGTGTTACCAAGGATAAAATTAATTTTACAATGTTTTTTAAAACCCAAGAACCACTCAAGGTAGAAGGTTACTGTGTGATATTGTATGAGCATAAAAAAAAGGCGAGAAGTGAAGTTCATGAGTATATGTAGGAAAAAAAAAAACAGTTAACCCTAAGTCAAGATTATAGTGATTGGGAAAACATCCTGCTGGGAGTTTGTTCCACAAAGCAGCAGTAGTTGGGAAGAAGTTGTACGAGTGGAACTTACTTCTTACTAATTGAATACAATGAGAATGGGGCATAGAGGGTCCTAGATCAGGGCTGGTGAAACCAAGGAATGTAGCTCATCAGAACACATGTCATGGACATAGCAATAGAGTAGCAAGAGACTTGCAATGTTTTATCTGTGGGAAAGATATCATAGGCTATTAGTTCATATTAAATTTCATTATGCATATAACCTTTTCTCAGTAATGTAACTTTTGTATACATCTATAATAAACAACAAATTCTATATCATTCTGAGTATGACAATAAGCTACATCCAGCAGCAAAGCCTCTGATCAGGTTTTGAGGAGTGTGGAATCACCTCTTAATTGCTGACCCAGGGTGGACCTGTTAGGGTCCCAGCTATAGTCAAATAGTGAACTCCCAAACAAAAATCAACAGTACATTTTTATAATAAAATTACCAATAATCTATTTTTATAGTAAAATGACAATCAATACAACACTAAAAAATGTATAAAAATACATTTTTATAGTAAAATTACCAGCAATACATTTTTGTAGTGAAATTAGCAGCAATATATTTACCATTTTTATTAAAAAGTTAACATTATATTTTTGTGCTGAAATTGTAGTGAAATAGATTTAAAAAAGAATTACCAACAATACAGGGTGAACCTGGGAATAACAACATCTTAGTGGTTCCACATTCCTCAAAACCTTATTTATCATGCAACTTAATATTAAGGGAAAAAAAAACAGCCTGTCTAAGACAATGATGACTTAGTACCCCTTTAAAGTACACATCTTTGGATCATATATATTCCAGTATCTTTTCCATTTCCAGAGATAGTGGGCAAACGCTCATTACTTTCATCTTAACCCTAGAACACTAACCATCAATTAAAGTTACACAACTACTAACCATGGGTATATCATTCCCGATTTTGAAAATATGAAAAAAAATATTAAATATAAATCTTTATTTGAAATATTTTACATGCAGACACTTCAAACTTTGTACTTTGAGTTAACATTAATAGGAACTGAAAAACATTATTTAGGTAAGAAAATCAGGTACTGAAAATTGTAATTAAAAATAGGAAAATTTGGGCTGGGTACTATATACCCATAGTTAGTGTTCTAGGGTTAATTTTATCCAGTGTTTCATGAGTGATTTTAACTTCAGGAGAAGCCAGAAGATACAGGAAGTTAAATCAAATTGCCAACTGTTTGCTGATTGCTAAAATGTAACCATAAGTTATATTCTAATAGTTTCTTCTCTTGTACTTCTCTTCCAGCTTCTTACATTCCTGTTAACTACAATCTTCAAAAAAATTAAATGCAGCATCAATCTTCTTCTATCTCCTTGAATCCCATCATTTTCTTCAGTATTATTTTCTCACTTTCCTTCACTCTCAGTAACCCCTTTTTGTCTTATTGGCTTTATACATTGTTTGGGGTGAAATGATAAAAAAAAACCTGTTTTACCAAACACAAGCTCACTGCATGGTATCTCACTATGTAAATAGACAACATCGTATCTGTTCATATTTTCTTTGTAAAATCCCCTCTGATGGGTTGTCAATTTGCATCAAGACAGTCCTCAAGATATATAAAAAATAGCTTGATATGTTTTGGCCAGACTTCATATATCATAAAATAGTGAATATTTTCATTAAAATTTCTTTTTGAATTTCTGAGATGAAGAGTTATTTACTAATGTCCTCATCTTTGTTGTTAATATCACAATAATAATAACAATAATAATAGCCTACTAGTATTGGTTGTGAATTTGGTGGTGCATTAATTGAGAGTTCAATCTCAAGGCTGAGTAGTAGAGACTTATACTCTGTGAAAATAGATTGAGCAATAACCAGGCAATACCTTTACCACACTGTAGGCGATAATTGTCACCATAGAATTCTCTCCCTTTGCTACTCTAGGCGCATTCTGTTGCCTTGAGACAGTTGCTATAAATATACGCTTGTCAACTGTTATTTCCAGTATTTTAAGCTGGAAATTGCCAACTAATGCTTTGGAACAAGGTTAAACTTCCATTTTCCAATGCCAATTTGAATTCTAAATGAGGTGTAACACTGATTAAACCCACATTAATTTGCGACTTTTTGTAAACAAAAATGGCCGTATCAATATCCAACAAAGCCTTTATTCAGTTTTTCTTTAATTCGGACTCCAATGATGATTTTGAAGGCTTTACTCGAGTGGATATTGATGGTGAATTGGTTGAAAATGATAACCATGCTAGTGACATGGAGGAAAACAATGATGACCACTAGTGGCTACTATCATCTATGCCTGACTAATTTTATGGAAGCTACTAGTGACAATCGATATACCTGATAGCCTTTCTGAAGGTGAATTATTTTGTTTATTTACAAACAACGAAATAATAACTTTATTCATCAACGAGAACATGTCAATGAGATAAATAAATATGAGTCAGGTGAAAGAAAGAGCAAACAAATGCTAGTGTCTTCCCATATGTAAACACACCAATTTTTGACAAAATAAAAGCCTTAGTGATTTTCTTTCTTAATGCAACCCCCCAGAACTCCACAAGGAGTAATAAAAAAAGTAATTAAAGAATTATTAATGTATTTTTAATGTATTTGTTTTTTATTTCATGGTTTAATTTTTTTTTTTTTCAACATGCAAAACAAGCAAGCAAAACGTAATTCAATGCATAATGCATTACATCAAAATATTACTGATTCATTCTTTTAATAGTGTACAAAAATTAAATTCTATATGCACAATTCAAAGAAAGTTATAACAATTTTAAAATGCCGTGGTAGGGGGAACAATTTTAGAAAGAAATTAGTGTGGTAAAGGTTTTAAAAAGATGAGATATTCCTAGTCCTGAACAGCAGAATAAGAACAATGTATCTGTAGAGGACTCTGTGGGTTTGCGTGTTGTTGTATTAGAAACACGTGCTGTTTATTTCCTGCTAGAAGGTCCAACTACAAGAAAATTGCCGGACTCAAGTTAAGTCCAACTGAAAATGTAAAGAAGACAAAAACAAGACCTATATATAAACAAATATATGTATTAAACAACAAAATTTTACAATGGACATAGTAGACAATATGTGTGTGTGAACATTTGTGTCTGTTATTTGGTGAATATTCATACGTACGTGTATGTGTGTATAATGTTTATGGCGTCTCCCACAAATGGGAAGACGCTATCTTTACAAGAGATCACATTGTAGAAGTATTTGCTGAAATGGAGAAATGAAGAAGAGGACAAGGCGAGAAGTCGCCCTGTATTTATAGTGTAGGAAGAGCGCCCCTAGTGAACAATTAGGGAATTAAGGAGGAGGAGATAACTCTGACATATCCCTGATGAATTTCCTGAAGTTTAATGGATTAATAGGCACTTGAAAGAAGGCTAGAACATAAAAAAGCTGAAATTTTGTGATAATAACAACAAAAATGAGGATGTTAGTCCAAATGAAAAAATGTTAATACTCTAATTATATTCTGTAATGAACTTTTAAATATTTTTAGCAGGGAACTTCTAACTTTAAAATGCTAAGCCCTCTGTAGCTATTATTACTATTACTTTTTTTCTTGATATACAGCTGTTATTTAACAAGGAGAATTGGTACACAACATCTGGTTCCTTAACTATATAAATAAGTAAAAATTAAATGAAATTGTATTTTAAGTCCAAACATCTAAACTCAACTAGAAATTAGATTTCTCTAGTTATGAAGCTTTACTTTGGCAGGAAGTCAAGCATTAGCAGTAAACATGCCCACATTTTCTTCTGGCAATACACTTTCAAAGTTAATAATAATAATAATAATAATAATAATAATAATATCATAAAAATTTTTTTTAATCACTGTCAAATATAATCAATTTTCTGAACATTAGACTAACACCTACATAAATGCAAATCCAAGTGCTTTGAACTCAAAACCTAAAAGATGACATGTATATATATATATATATATATATATATATATATATATGCACACACACATGGTTATAAGAGAAGAGTAATTTTAAACAAAATGGGAAATAAATAGAACAAATATAAAAGAAAATTCTAATAAAATGTAAAATGATTCTGCCTTCTGGTAAGAAAGAATAATATTACAGGAACAATAGCAGTTTCATAATGAGGAAGGCATTCAGCCTACTTTATAGAATTGTACAGAGTTGCCAAACGCCTGAACCAGCTCAATTTGAAAAGGAAAACCTAGCAACTTTAGCTTGTTTTAAATGGAACAATAGAGGCAATCCTTTGTTATGTAAAAAGAATAATAGGGTATTTTTAACATATCAACAGAAACCATTTTATTTATCAGTTTTCTGTGATTGGACATTGTAAATAAATAATTAGAATTGTGAGAAGTTTTAAAAAAAAAAAAAGCAAAGAATTTAACTTCAAGATCTGAAGATATTGCCAAATCTATATACATATTCAAAATTATTTTCTCTCTAACCTGTTTTATAAATTTGATGATCCTTCTAGTTATGAGGAAAATTTATGAACAGGTTGACACTGATCTGATGAAAAAATAATAACAAATAATAATGAAGCATATTGTTATAAATAAATAAAATAACAATAATGAAAATTATGAATAAAATAAAACAATAATATTTAAACTTTGTTTAAAATAAATTAAATAAAAAATAAAATTACTCCTAGCATGCAACAAAAACTGTTCCTGCCAGAAAAACGGACATCCCGCTAAAAGATGTGAGATTCAATCTCTCTGCCCAAGAACTGTCAGGATGACAACACGTGTGTAAATTCCCTCCATGATACTACTTGTGATATTACAGAGTAACTTACTCACTTTTATAACATGAACATTATCACAATTGTAACATAAAATACACACACAAATACATAAATAAAATTGTATGAAATTACCATACAATTATTCATGCCTTCTCTGTATTGTGTACATTTATTTTTCCAGTTTTTATCTTTGTAAAACAAGACTAAAAATCTACTACAACAACTACTATGGTGTGAGTGAATACCCTACAAACTCTATATTCAAAACTAAAATTGTTCTTAAGTTAATGTGGTCTGATCAAATACTGGATATATGAAAGAAATACTATTAATTTAACAGATATGGTTGCATGATTTCTGTGAATATGATAAATGAATTCACCTAGGGTTTTTTTTTCCCAGTGATATAAGCTATAAGAGTTCATTTCATTGTGTCAGCTTTGAAAGCTTAATGGTGTTGGGTCATGAAAATACTCCATTATACAGGCAAATTAAACCTATTGTAAAAATTGAAAACTGTCCCAGTTTGAGGCTTGGAAATTCTGCTAAACTTAACTTTAAGTGAGTTCAATGGAAGAACAAGGAAATATGATAATAGAAATCATGAAATTAATTCATTGTTTAAACAGAATTCAGTTGTGTTTTGAGGTTTTATAATTTCAATGAGTATTAAATGAATTTAAACATAGTACTAGATTGGTGGCATGGTCTCATCATTTTACAGTTGAAATGACTAGATGTAAGTGTAAGTTCTATAACAGTTTCTTTTTTCACACTTCTCACTTGTGGAACTTTCTTGCAGCTTATTCCAGTCAACTTTGATATTCAAAAATTTAAATAGAGTGATCTTGTCTTCTTTATTTGTGTTCTTTTATTGTTCTCTTTCCTTAAAAATGTTTTCTTTTTATTATTCTCTGACATTCAGTGACACCTTGTATCTTAGTGGATTTATTGCCTTGTTTGGAGGCAAAAAGAAAGATATGTTTGAAAAGCATTGCACTGTTTACGTATTTACTTTTTGTAAAGGATGTATTGCGTGCATATTTTCATTGTTTCCAAGATCCTTCAGTTACTCCTATGTATATTTTTCTTTGTTATCTGGTGATTTTACAGTGGCTTGGTATATTACATTATTCTGCAAGCAATTGGTGTTTAAGGGACATTTGTTCTTTGTTCTGCAGTTACACATGGGTTTAATTTGTTCAGGTGTTGTCATATATATATATATATATATATATATATATATATATATATATATATATGACAACACCTGAACAAATTAAACCCATATATATATATATATATATATTGTGTATGTGGGCAGCAATCCCTCTTTTATATAAGGTTCATCAAAGAAGACTAACAAAGTAGCATGATTAAGCTTTTTATTTAATTTTTGTGTTTGTATAAGTGTTTTCCTTTCTGGACATAAAGTGTGTAAAAAGTTGTTTGTATATATATATATATATATATATATATATATATACACACACACACACACACACACATATATATATATATACATATATATATGTGTGTGTGTGTGTGTGTGTGTTCAGGTATGCAGAAAAATAGGAAAGAACACGTTAGGTAAATAATCCGGAGTTCTTTAGTATTTTTGTTTTTATTTTTAAAAAGACAGTGCTCCATACAGAAGTAGAGCTTATATTATAATATTTTTTAAAAAATATGATTCCTTCACTACATAAGAGTTCTCATGTTTCAAAAACGAGAGCCGGAACACTAAATACAATTAGTAAAATTAAGTTGAATTAAGGTATCGAGTCCCGTTTCATCCACAAGCGAAAATTTAGGAATAAGCTATCTTGTGGTTTGCGCATATTTATAAGTATGGTCTCTTGCAACATTAATTACTATGGAAATGGCTAGGGCGGTGATTTTGGTTAGGTGGTCGAACAGTTAATTCTTATCTACAGATCAGTCACCTTCAGAAATGTTATGCCATGGTAGGGTGGGGTATTTATTCCAAAGCTGATGGTGGCAGTCACCGTCTCGTTAGTTTAAAGCGAAAGATAGTTCGTGGCACGATGGCAAGTTATTAAGTGTCGAGAGGATTTTGTTTTATTTTATATTATATTAACCACAAACAAGATTTTGAGGAAGACACCACTACCAGAATGATAAACCCAACTAGATCCGACATAGGAAAGATAAACAAAAAAATCCTAGAAAGGATCACTAGCCAAATTAAAAGACGCCTCGTATTAACACTCTGGATTAATACCAAGGAAGTCATCAATTGGTTTACCAACGTCATCAATAAGCCTGATTGCACCCTAATTCAGTTCGATATTGTCGATTATTACCAGTCAATATCACGACTGCCCTGGGGTTTGCTACAATATATTCTGACTTAACTAAGGAAGAAACAAACATAATTCTTAGTGCAAAAAAATCTGTCCACATCCATAATGGGGACCAGTGGATTAGAAACACTAATGACAATTTTGACATCACCATGGGATGTCTAGACTCTGCAGAATCCCCGACCTTGTTGGTCTATTTATACTGTACAATCTAACCACGCACCGTGAATTAGACATTAAGGACATCGGGCTATACACGTATGACGGGCTCATGATAGTGAGTAGCTCTACAAATTTTAAAACAGATAAAATTAGAAAGATAATTTATAGTAAATTCGGAAAACTAAATTTAAAAACTATAGTCAACACTAAATTAAAAAGGGTAAACTTCCTCCACGTAACTCTAGACTTAATGAACAACATTTACCTGCCTTACAGAAAACCTAACATCAATCCCTTGTATGTACACCCTAAGTCAAACCACCCTCCATCTATAATTAAACATATACCCACATCAATAGAGAAAAGAATTAGCATGAACTCTGCTAATAAGGAAATATTCCGACAACACAGTAATTTTTATAACACAGCCCTGAAAAATAGCAGATACAAAAACGCTGACATAAGCTATAGAAACAATAGTACCAATAAGAAAAGAAAAACAGGAAAAGAAACATCATCTGGTATACCCCTCCGTTCAACCAAATGGTCAGTACTAAACTAGGGCATAAGTTCCTAGCTTTAATTGAAAAACACATTCCTACTAATAGCAAACTTAGCGAGATCTTTAATAAAAACACCTTAAAATTAAGTTACTGTTGCACTGAAAACCTAGAACGAATCATAAAAAAACATAATAATAAAATCCTGGAAAAGCACACATGCCAAAATAGTATTAATAAAACTCCTAAACTGAAATCAGACAAAAACAATGAAAAATTATGTGATTGTAGAAACCCTAAAGACTGCCCGTTAGAAAATAAATGCCTCACAAAATCCGTGGTATACCAATGCACTATCTCATCCATTGAGAGTCCTAACACTGATAGGATATACATTGGATCAATGAAGAATAAATTTAAAATTAGATGGAGACAACACAAGAGCTCCTTCAACAATATTCAAAATAGAAATCAGTCATCTCTATCCCAATATTTTTGGCATTTAAAAGAAACAAATAAAACACCAAAAGTAAAATGGAAAATAAAAAAATAGAACAAGAACTTGTAAAACCTGGGATGACCCATGCCCTTTATGCCTACATGAAAAACTACACATCATTAAGTTTCTAAATAATGAAAAGTTATTAAACCATAGACAAGAATTAACGGTTTTTTGCCGACATCAACAAATTTTCGCATGAAATAATTAGCATTAAAAAAAATAGATAAATAAATAAATTCCATAGTTTAATAAAAACCTTAAAAGCTTAGCTCAATCATTAAATAGAAAAACCCTTTGTGAAGTCATCAAAAAAGCAAATCGTAGTTCAGTGCAACGCGTTTATATGAAACAGCCATTTGAATAAACAAATAAATAAGGAGATTAATAGATAGATAATATAATATAAAATAAAACAAAATCCTCTCGACACTTAATGACTTGCCGTTGCACCATGAACTATCTTTCGCTTTAAACGAACGAGACGGTGACCGCCACCATCAGCTTTGGAATAAATACCCCACCCTACCCCGGCATAACCTTTCCAAAGGTGACTGATCTGTAGATAAGAATTAACTGTTCGACCACCTAACCAAAATAGCCGCCCTAGCCATTTCCATAGTAATTAATGTTGCAAAGGACCATACTTATAAACACATGCAAAGCACAAGATAGCTTATTCCTAAATTTTTGCTTGACGATGAAACGGGACTCGATACCTTAATTCAACTTAATTTTAATAATTGTATTAAGTGTTCCGGCTCTCATTTTTGAAACATGAGAACTCTTATGTAGCGAAGCAATGATATTTTTTTTTTAATATTATAATATATATATATATATATATATATATATATATATATATAAATAATGTGGATAGCAGAACAAGGACAAACTCAATAAGTTGGTTACCACAGCTTCTCTTGCTTTCACTGTGTCCCGTGAGTGTTAAATTCTCCACGCCTTCTTTCCTCATTATATGTCCCAGAAATTTCATTTGCTCTTTCTGATTGTAAGTGTAAGCTCCTTTGTTGTTCCTGTTTTCCTTAAAACTTCCTCATTGCTCACATGTTCTATCCATAGTATTGTTACAGAATGTGGATACCAGTCTAAGATAGTAAATTACAGTATTCTTAGAATTTGTTGATTGACTTGTTTCAAGTTTTTTATCCAACATGCTTCAACTATGAAGAGATTGTCCAGCATTCACTGTCATATAGAAGATTAGATATTACATAGTAATTTAGCAATCTTTTTGTTTCTACCAAGATTTTCCAATGTCTTAATACTTTGCTTAGTTTCTGGAATATATCTTTTCTTATTGCTATATGCCTTCAGATTTCTGTTATTAGTCCTTCCCTTTGAGTTACAGACCTTTTCTAAGCTTTTATATTTGTCGTTAACTCCATATGTAACAAGCATAAGTCAATGTACTTCGAAATAGAAAATATACTTCAAAATAATCATCAGTTGCATAACAAAATGTGATTGTAGGGTTGCTGTAGCATGCAGACCTGGTGGTGACCATTTCTCTTCAGGTCACTTAAATATGCGTAGTCAAAATATACATCTCTATGTATAGTCAAAATATATATATATATATATATATATATATATATATATATATATCCATGCTGGTCTGTTGTGATGATCGCAAAAGCATGAAACCCATGGTCACAAACTAATATCCATACAACTGAATATGTTAGCTCTATCCCTAATATTGAGCACTTTCCACTAAGTACTGCAAATATATATATATATATATATATATATCAACCTTGAATGTCAAAGAAATTTCAGGCTGGTAAATATTGTTAATAGCAATTTATATATATATATATATATATATATATATTAAATAGCAATATTAATTCTTGTTTCTGGTTGGTTGTCCCAAAAAATTAAAAATTAAATTTCTATTCTGCTATCCACTGCCATTATTGTTTGCATTCTAATAGACCTACTTAGATCAGTGTGCCTGTTTCATAACAGCTGTGACCAGGAACACCACTCAATATAATTACAATGACAAAATTGTACAGACAACTTCTTTTTGAGGGTCAATAGACTTTCATAAATATCAATGGGCTACCATAAGTAAGAGTGAAAAATGGCTGAAATACACAAGTGTTCAGCTAAGAAAATCCAAGAAAACTAAAATTCAAATCCTAAACTTGAACAAGTAACACGTGCCTGTACAATAACAGACAGGCACACGTATACATATATGTGAATCTTACAAGCTTTCTAATTTAATAAGATACACTTTCAAGACGAGAATCTAAGTAGTCATCAGATTTTTTTAAAAATGTGTACAGCACCAGGTGGTAAAGCAGACAAGCCATGATAGATTTTTTTAAAAACTACTCTTAAAACAATCAATAAATTTCAAGAGAGAAATGCAGTTTTCCCTTCATCTCTAGAAAAGGACGAAGAAGATTGGAAGGAAGAAAGATATTTTAAAACAATGATTTATGATGATTCAAAACATGCAGTGGATGTCTGGACTTGACTGGTTGAAGCAGAAGGAAATAGGAAAAGAGATGATGGATAAAAGTTTTAGATTCAATGTTGGATGATATTCAGTAAGTTCATTAGACACTGATCTATGATAATAATAGTTATTAGTGCTAAAATTGAACTGACCTCAAATTAACTTAAAACAAAAATATTGCCATCAATAGGTGCAGACATTATGGTTGTAAGAGAATATATCTTGTAATATAATTCAATTCAGATCAGGAACAGTGACGGCAAAAAGAAAAAATTCAAGAATAAAAATTATCACCAATTTCAACTTAAAATCTAGAATGCAAAATGAAATTTTATGACATTCTGAGATATGACCAAAACTGGGGGATTATTTTCTTAGTGAAATTAATCGCAGCCAGCCTAGACTGAAAAGTCCTACTAAAGAAAAAAAGTGTCTCCCAACAGAAATCAAATCTGTATTCCTTTTTTCTATCAAGGAAATCACCCCTACAGCCAAAGTGTGCCCTTATTAATTAGTCCATGGGAGACTGTGTGTATGTAGCCAGTACAGTGATGACAAGCCATTGTTGGGTGGAGGGCTTCCTAAACTCAGTTCAGTGCCTTCCAATGTAATCAACAGCTACATGTTCATGATTAAGGTAAGCCTTTAAGTTGAAGGACATCGATTCTGGTTTGACCTGGAGAGGGATGGGCTATGTCAGCTCTATTTGCCTAAAATACACTATGTGTTAATGAATACATCTCTGGTCTTCAACTGGTCAAGGGCTCAACTGTACAGTGACCCCTATGACCCCACTCAATGATGAACTACAAATTATAATCAATTCTGCCAATTTTACAATGAATTATGAATTTTACAGGATTTTCAAAGTTTCATGTTATTCAGTCAGTTAAGTGCCATACGTGATACATGCTTGGGTGATCATGACTTTTTTGATCCATGACAAACTAAGCAGAAGATTTTACTGCAGTAGGTTGCTATTTCTTTCTACGGTAGACTAGTTGCCAACCAAGGCTATATAGAACCCAGTCTGTTCTACTAATCAACCCATAGCTGGAGGGAGAAGAGATAGCCTCATACCATTCCCAAGGGTAGTTATGTGTTAGTGAATGTAATGAACTCGACTAGAATTCAAACTCAGCTCTCAGATTTCTCATTCTGAGCAAATATCTATCAAATCACATTGCACATGATGTTATTAGCCAGTTTATTTGAAACTCCAATAAATATTATGTTGCAATTAAGAATTATAATTACAGAACATGTACAAAAATTCTGACAAATATTTTGAACAAAAATTTGAAAAGTGTCATTGTAATGGTACCAAATTATAAAGGGAATATTAATATGAATAATATATGCTATATTCTGAAAACTAGTTTTCAAAGTCAGTCAGCCATTGATTTCGTGAGTTCATTATTATTATTTCTTCATTTGAAACAAATTGCACAGCATCCAGAACAGTGTTCCAAATTTAATCTTTGCTAGTAAATTGTCATCTTCCAATGTGAACATTATTCCTCAGAAAATTCAACATGTCTTCAGTCAGGTCATAGCTGGGTAAACAAACTGGTGACTTCCTCAAACAAGTGTCTTTAAAACCTATTTTATTCCAATATCTATTAATTTTCTTTACTGAATGTAATGAAGCATTGTCATGAATAACAATCAACTATTTGGCTTCCTGAACCATGACCGTCTATGGGTTTTTTTCTTTATTTTTCTAAGTCATATAATCCCACGCAAGGCAGTAAAATCACTAAAACACAAGTGGTTACTGAGTGTGAAAAAATAAGAAAAAAAAGAGAAACATTATTAAGGAGCAAGAACAATGGAAGAGTAATCAAGAGGACAGTAGATAATGATTGACACTGCATTTGAATTTTTGAAGATCAAAGTTGGCTGGAAATCATGAAGCCAGGAGAGAGTTCCACAAGCAAGAAGTGCAAGAAAAGAAACTGTTAGTATAAAACTTATGTTTACATCTAGCCATTTCAACTGTAAAATGATGAGACCATCCACCAATCTAATACTATGTTTAAATGCATTTAATACTTATTGCATTATAAAACCCCAAAACAAAGACACAATTGAATTCTGTCTAAACAATGAATTACTTTCAGGATTCCTATTATCATATTTCTTTGATCTTCCAGTGAGTTCATTTGAGGTTAGGCTTACATCAAAAGCCAGTTCAACAGTGAATAGATGAGACATTGCTGCTGTTATGCTTAAATTTATAAAGTCTAGATACTACAGTGAAGATTTCATCCAAACAATTACCATAAAATATAATATATAATATTCATAGAAAAGTCACATAAAATCTACATTATGACAGTGAGAAAGTGATTGAAGCTGAGACACCAGGTCAGGACCAATTGCTGATTCTTCTTTGGATTTTATCAAGAATCTCTAAATATACAGCAGGAGCACCGGGTCATATGCAGCAGCAATATTCAAGGTATGGATGAGTGGTGGGCTTGTAAATATGTAAGGTAGATTCAGGAGAGAAAAGCTGTCTAGCACAACAGAGTGAACTAACTTTCTTAGCAGCAGACCTAGCAATGGATTCAATATAATCTTACCACTTCATGTCAGCCAAGAATGTTATTCCGAGAAGACGCAACAAGTCACTCATATGGAGGTTAGTATCAGCCATGCTGATGGGGGGCAGGAAGAGGTCTTTTGGGTGATTGATAGAGAGAAGTTTCATTTTGGAGGCATTAAAATTCACAAGCCATTCCTTGTCCCAGTTAACAATAGACTGTAGGTCATTTTTGAGATCAGCTGCCAATTTAACCTTATCAAACTGATCAGACGTACTATCAAGACAGAAGTAAATCATTTTGTCATCAGTAGCGACACCAAATTGAGAACTGATATCAAGAAGTTCATTGATGAAAATTAAGAACTGAGTAGGTCAAAGGATAGAGCCCTGGGGGACACCTGTATTAATATAAAAAGATCTACAAGAGTGACTTCATTTCATGATTTGATAAGTAATACTGAATCAGTTCAAAAATTCATCTGAAAATACCATAACCTTTCAACTTATGAAGAAGACCAGTATGCCAAACCCTGTCAAAAGCTTTCAAGATGTCCAAATAAACAGCACAAACATCTTCAGTCTTATCTAAAGCTTGATATACTCTTTCAGCAATAATTATTAGTAAATCAGCAGTTGACCTAGAGAAACAAAAGCTATATTGCTTGTCTGAAAGAAGGCTATGCGATGTGAGCTGCTTAACTAATTCAGAAATGATTAGGGCCTTTATTAGTTTGTCAAAAAGAGGTCAGAAGGTTAATAGGCTGATAGTTTGAATGGTCAGAGGGTTCACCTGAGTTCTGTGCCTTCAGAAAATCAATGCTAACATCTCAACCAGACAGGTCTTGTCATGGGTCCACCACTTCACCACCTATAGTCCAACATCATGCCATCTGAACTTGTTAACATCTTAGCCTGTGTGGACAGTTTCTGCCGGCAGATATCCAACCTTTGCTCTATTCATTTTAGCACATCGAAGATAGAGGATTTTCTGTGAAAAGAACAGTTGAAAAATTGGTCTTCGTATATTCTTTTGCTCATTTCATTTGATTTTCCTTATGTGTGTCTTTTAAATGAAGCCCAGTAATTGATCTCACATGTTTGCCACTTGATTTATTACCAAACATCTTTTGCGTTTTAAAAAATTCTTCGCTGCTACAATGCCTGAAAATTTCATAGCTTAACAGAAACACAGATATTTTATAGCTTCTATTTTAATATAGGACATAAATAAAGATAATGTATTCAACTTGATCTTATCAGACATGCATCAAAGTTACCCAGGGTCTTCAACACTTTCACAATTCAATTGTATCTGCCAATCATTTCTGCAATTTCCATAGTTGTTTCACCTTTTGAAAATTCTTAAATTATTTAGCATTTTTATTCATCCATAAAATCAGCCTTGCGACCAACTTTAAAACTTCAAACTTCAAGCATGGCTATTAACTTGAAACTTCCAAAATTTAGGATACTTCATGCAAATAGCTGCTCACTGTTTACACTTGCACAGAAAGAACAAACTTTTATCCTGTTTGTGCAGCTACAAGCTGCCATCATTCAAGAAATAAACCTTTAGGTTCCAATAAATATTTATTTCATATATCAATAAATCATGAAGTGGTTAATAATGTCAGATGCAGTGTAAATACTTATAAAATCTTCCTTGAAGCCTTTTTTTCTTTTTATGTGTCATGTCTATTAAGGACATAGGCAATTGTGGCTCACCATTTCCCCTTATAGCTCTCAATAAGTTTTATCCCTTTGCTACTTCCCCTAGGCCATGTTCTGCCATCCACTTGCTTAAGCCCTCTAGTTATGTCATGCGTTGCTTTCCCTTGTCTTTCTTTCCCTCCTTTCTTTTTATGTGCGATGTCCTTTCAGGATGTAGGCGATCATGGCTCTCCTCTTCCCCCTATCCCTTGTAGCTCTCAATAACTTTTATCCCTTTGCTACTTAACCCAGGCCATGTTCTGTCATCCACTTGCTTAAACCTGCTAGGTATGTCACACATTGCTTTCCATTGTCTCTCTTTCCATCTACTTCCCTTGTGAGTATCAGATTCTCCAAGTCCTCCTTTCTCATTACGTGTCCCAGAAATTTCAGCTGCCTCTTCCTAATGTTAATTATAAGCTTCCTCCTTGTTTGCATCTTCTCCAAACCGTCACTGTTGCTTAAAAGCTCAGTCTATATAGACTCAAATAGCCAACCTTTCACCACAACCTTATATAAAAAAAACAAAAAACAATAACAGCTTCGACTCTTTCTGATCATAAAATATTTGAGCAACAGAACCTAGTTTCCATTTAACAAATATTATTTTATAAAGAACTCAGAATAAAACAAACATGAATTAACAATAATGATGAACAAATAAAATTAAGTTCAAAGAAAATTAATAACAAAAATATATACAATAACTATAATAAAGATAATAAATCTATTTCACTGGAACCAAATGCATCAAAATTATTAACAAAAAGCCATACAATATATATGTATACATCACCTAATATCACTAAACAGAAAATTAATTGTCTATTAAAAAAATTAAAAGACATCTAGTCTGATAGTTACAAATAATATTAAGCAAAACATCTCTATTAAGGCTAATGTAATACAGCAGAATCCCTCATTTCCGGACTGCCTCATATCGGGAATCCTGCATATCCAGACATGATTTTGATGTGTATATAGGAACTATTTGGGTGATATGTAACTGAGTTGAAATTTCTGTTTTTCAGGAAATTTGCTTTGGATAATTGCTCATGCTTATTTCACCCTACTGGCTTGTATTGGTGCAAATGATGATGAGAATAAGAAAAAAGAATGACGAGACACATCTGCAACAAGATAGTGACAAGATGCATGATTGTGATGAAAGCTGGACTGAAATTGAAAAAGCTATTGAAAAGGTTGTCAGTTTTATGGAAAGAAAGCCAGCATTCAGCTATGATAATTGCAATAATGCACACACAGCTAAAAAGTGTCTTTCATTTTAAAAATTTCCAGAACAAAAGCAAAATGAAATGCGGTATAAGTTGAGAATGACATTAGAAGAGAAAGAATCATCATGCAACAGCGATTAAAAAAAATCCTCGTTACATTATTTGTTTTGCATACTTAATTTAATGAATTTTCATTTACAATACATAATTTATTTCTTTTTCCTTAAAATCAATTCCATTATAATTCACTCACCATTAGCTTATTTTGTTTACTATAAAACATTGAAAATAAATGTTAAACCTGATTTCAGTTCTTTTATTTTAATCTAAATATAGCCCCTCATGTCTGGACTTTGTAACCAATTCCTCACATCTGGAAAGCCTTCTTAGTCCAGTTGTCAGGGATTCTACTGTATATGAATTCTCTTTCCCCATTAGGAGATTGTATCTTCAGTGTTAATAAAAAGAAATCTAACATTGGTGAAACAGTTACCACACTTTCAGGTCAGCCAGCATGCCATTTATACAAAAATTAGTGCCATAAAAATACATATTAATCAACAGATCATAGAAGGCCATCATATATATATATATATATATATATATATATATATATATATATAAAATGGTGCAGTATAGATAATATTATAAAGTAATCGTACAAAGAATTAATCAGTAAAGTTAATGTAATTAATGGTGAATTCACTTCGCTACCAGATTTAATAAAGCATTAACTTACTAACCACTTGTTGAATGACATGATCCTTACTTTTAAAATTATAAATTAATATTTTTTCCCTTTCAGGTAACTTCCAAGACAAAAATAAATGCACTGCAGGGCAAAAGATGTTTTTTTCAGAGTGTGTTATTTATTAACACTTACATAATTTTGGAATGTGCAGTGTCGCAACACTAGAGTTGTATTTTAAATATTTCAAGTGAGAAGATTTTTTTGAATGTAGTAATGTGGCAAATCTACAATTTTTTTTGTTGTAAGTGATTTTTCAGTTAACATGACATGGACAAAATGGTTCAATAATTAGAGTAATGTCTTAAGTAGTTTTTTGTGACACTGCATGATTCAAAATTATGTAACCGTTAACAAATAACACACACCTAAAAAAAAATCGTTCGGCCTGCAATACATTTATTTTCATCTTGGAAGTTACCTGAAAGGAAAAAAATACAAATGCCTGATGATGAAAATATGTTGATTTTCAAAAGTACTTTAAACATAAGTATCACGTCATTCAATGAGTGGTTAGTAAGTTAATGCTTTATTAAATTTGTTAGCGAAGTGAAATCGTCTTTAATTACATTAACTTTTACTGATTAATTCTTTATAATATATATATATATAATATATATATATATATATATATATATATATATATATATACTGATGTTAGATATATTTTTAACCAGCACAGTTATATAGCATAAACTGTAAAAAATGACTACAAATTGGTTGAAGCCATAGTAAAGCCAAAATAATCTACATTAAAAAACAATATCATAGCCTAGGAAGTAATGTAGTAAATATATTCAATGATTATTAAGCATACAAGCTTAATCTAGATGCTACCACAAGTACTTATATCTGTTGTAAGCTGACAAATGACAGCCTCAATATGTCATTGTATGATATAAATATTTAATGTTCTAAAAACCATGATGAAAAAAAAAAAACAATATATGAAAGGTTTTTTAAATTTCAAAACCATATTGTATTCCGTTCTTGAAAATGACCAATAAAAGCACTCAAATTATTTTGTACAGACAATTTTTACATTAAATATGTATGAAAAAGAGAAAATCACTACAAAATCATCAAAACAAATATCAGTTGTGGTCTGTAATAAAAACTGTGTAAATGAAAAACTGCTGTCGAAATATATATTATACATGCACACCCCTTCCAAGACCAAAACAAATTTCTAAACAATCAGAATTTATCTCAAAATGCAGCCATGGAAAAAATTTGTACTATGTTACTTAAAAATCGAAAATTTAAGACCAATACCTTGTAGAACACAACCAATAAAAAGGCAAATATATACACTATATACAATGCAACATACTTTAAAGAAAGCCAATTCTTTGAACTAAAAAAGAGAAAAGAAAAAAGTAACCACCCACAATAACAATAATAATAATAAAATAATAACAAATAAATTAACAAATTAAATAAATTTAACTAAAAATATGCACATAAGCACAAGTAATAATAATAATAATAATAATAATAATAATAATAATTAATAATAATAATAATAAATATCAAATAATGAATCAATACAAAATACACTAAGTAATCAATAATAAAAAATGAGCTAAGAGTTAACAAACAAAACGTAGTGACAAATAACCACACTCGGATCCATAATTATTTCCACTCAACAGACTTTAGAATAATTTGAAGCATAACCATTGCTGCCTACTCAATAACCATTAGGATAATACAATAAACCGTAAATACCTGACCTTGCTAGAGTTAATGCCCCATTGACCAGCATATATAAACAGACATAGCCTGAAGATTACACTCAAGCATAAAACAGACAGTTGCCACTTGGTGTTGACCTCAGTGTCCACTTTTATATTTATATTTTGATGTGTTCTAAATCTGCCTCATCAGTCATGTATCAAAAGATATATGATCGCCTAAGAATGTATCACACATGGCACATAATTGACTGAAACTATGAAATATGTAATATGACTATCTTAGCTCAGTTGGTAGTTATAAGAATACAAAAAAAGTTACCTTGTTAAAAAAACAAAAGATTTAATAATGAAATATTTTCCCTTACACAAGTAATTCTTCCTATAATTATTACTGAAACAAAAGGTTGCAAACATCAGAATGAAATTTTGCCATTTTTGAATTTTCAACTCCTCTTTAAGAATTACAATAAATGATTATTTCTCTCCACAAAGATAAATCAAAAAGATAATTTAATAATGACATAAATGACCATTCATTAATAAACTGAGTAATTAAAGATAATAATATACAAGTCATAATAGAAAAAGAGACATCTTTGATGTAAGTTGTTAATTCTACATGTTTTAATATTGATTTTTTGTAATCTTCAAAAGACTAATGCTGTGGATATTTTTAAATAACAGGCATCAGTAATTAGTAACAAATCAAATAATTTGAGAAAAGAATTAATTCTTTATTTTCTTTATTACATTTTGTATTCCCACTGAGATTAGATCTTTGATGAAAAATAGAAAATAGATTATGTGTCATTATATTCCCAATCAGATTTGGTTTCTTTTGAAATATTTAATCCTAATTTTGTTGTTTTTAAATAATCTTTTCCATTAATTCCCTAAGGGAGGAATTATCATGTGTGTAATATATATAAAAAAAAAAAAACCTCTTTCGGACCGTACTACCTTTCGATGTCGCATTACTATTTGGAACTTAGTAAAAACACACTAAATTGTCTACCTGATGATGGCCGTTTGGTACGGCTGAAAGCCCGGCTCGTAGGAAAAATAACACCTGATAAACCCGGAATTTATGAACAAGGATCACACCATTCATTAACAGATTCGAAGTTGATTATATTTTATTAGTAAATATTGTTTGTGAGAGTGATTCTCGCCGTATAATTAGCTTCAATATTTGTTTTTCGTTTGAGTGATTTACGTTATATATATATATATATATATATTCAACAAGGACGCCAAAAGTCTGAGTTGAAATATATTTTTAAAATAGATTCACACATTCTTGGATTAAACAGAAATTTAGGCTTACTTAAAGAATACAATTATCACAAAAAGCCTTCTACAAACTCTCTACAACCCTAATCATGGTGAACAACTAGGACAAATCTAGCAGATGTCTTCAGGAATATAACACATATGAGAAAAGAAAAATCCACTGGAAAAGAAAATGCCACTTCATTTTTCATTTGTCTTGTTGAGAAAAGACGCAGGTGTATCTGAAAATTCCAATTTTAAAATCTTTCTCATACAAGCTTCTATTTGATCAAAAAGACCTGCTAATATATTATATATCTAGGAAGTGTTTTAACAGAGAACAGCAAGTGTGACACTGAAATCCAAAGGTGTATTGGGATAGCCAAAGATGCCTTCCAAAAGCTAAGCAGAATACTAAGAAATAGAAAAACTTCACTAGAAACAAGAAAAAGAGTATTACACTGTAATTTGATATCTGTCCTCTTCGGATACCATGGACCAAATATGAGACCAACAATAAAGTTTTAGAGAAAATGGAAGCAAAAAGGAAACTTATACTTAACATCAGGAAGAGATAATTCAAGTTTCCAGGGTTCATAATGAGGAAAGAGAGCTTGGAAAATCTGATACTCTCAGGACAGATTGAAGGCAAGAGAGACAGAGGAAAACAACACATACTTAGTGAGCTTGAGTAAATGGATGGCAGAACAGGATTTAGAAGAAATAACAGGAAGACAAAACTAATTAAGAGCTACAAGAGACAGGAAGTTGTGGAGAGCCATGATCACCTACATCCTGGTGGGACATGGCACATAAAGAAGAAGAATATACATTATTATTAGTTTTATTATCAATATTATTATTTTTGTTCTTTTTTTTTTATCTCTCAAATTTATTTCACTGGCCTATTATAAATATAGATATTTAATAGACCAGTTAATAAAATTTGAGGAATAAAAAGCCAGCAAAATAATTGAGAATAAGGTTGATGGTATTTATTATCTAATATCACCAGACTTTTTCTTGTAGGGTGTACAGAAAGATCTTGTTTACAGGCTCAATGCAAAAACAATTCCTGAATTAAAGCAAGCAATTTCTTGTAAATTTTCTGAGATTAATGTAAAAATGTGTCAAGTAGTTTGTAGGCATGTTGTTGACAGGGGTCAGCATTGCATTGAACATAAAGGGGAGCATTTTGAACATGATAAATAGTTTGTTTATCATAACAAATCATGTCATTTTGATGTGACAATACTTATAAATTTTCTTAAACTACTGTAATTTATTATTATTCAATAAAAGTTAATATATAAAAAAAAGGTTTGTGCATGTGTGTGCAAATCATTAAATTGACAAGAGGGAAAAAACTCCTACATAAGTGGTTTCATCCCTAGAAGGAACTTCTTTTCACTAATAATGTTATATATATATATATATATATATATATATATATATATATGTGTG